>CM060732.1:23080586-24280586 GCA_030704615.1 Takakia lepidozioides | reverse complement strand
TTACCAGTACAAGCTCTTCATGCATATGAGTATAAACATTCACCTTTCTTTCTTCCCAGCCTTCAAACTCTACTCGTTTAATGGATAGCAATGCTATCACATAAACCAATGTTGGTAACCAACGTGCTCTTCCTCTACAGGCTACCTGATAAATCTTTATCACTCCTTTCTCCAGACCCCATTCTGGATCAGCATCATGCACTCGCTTAAGAATATTTTCTTTACAACCGTTGGCAATTCCAAAAACCTTTGAAAGAATTGTTTGGACAATCTTTCTTCCTTCGTTCCACAGGGAATTTGATTCACTTCAAATTCTTTAATGGTCCAACCACCATGATCCCACCAGATGCCTGTCACATCTGGTTGTTCATGTCTCAGGTCCCCAGTATGGTCGCCAAATGTCGCGCGGCTTTTACTCACCCATCCCTTCGCTATTCGAGGCGGAAACTCCAAGATAGAAGAGTTGGAAATCTCTAAGTACTCAGCCCGCGCAGAACAATCAGTCATGACCTACAGCTAGTGTATCATGGGGTGTTTCCTATTTGTTTCCCTTTTGGTATTCATGTTAGCTATCTTACCATTGATAATTAAGTATCAGTTTGCTTTATCAATCTATTGGATTCCATCAACTCATCCATTCATTTCACAGCTTCACTCAGATCTCTCTACACAGTGTGATTGTATCGTAAAAGCATCCGATTATGATTTATCAGGTATCAGGCCGAAGCCATTGTGTCTCTAATCTGCTCTACAATATCATTACAGCCTTGCATATATCAAGCATCTACTCATCATCTCTCTATCTTCACTTCCGTTCTTCATCTCTGCCCGATCCTCTCTCCTCCATGACCAAGAAGTCCTCCTCCGAATGATATCCCTCAATTCCCCGTTTCTCCCTTGATCTTCCTATCCGTGGTTCTGACCGTTTCCCTCACTAACCGTCGTCTGTGAACTAACATGTTCCCTTCGCAGGTGTTGTTCCCCACAGTCGTTCCCTGTCCTACTCTTCGTTCCCTATGATCGTGACAGCTGTGTCAAGCGGTGACTGGCTGTGTGAAACTGTGACGGGCTGTGACTGGCTGTGCGACTGTGTTTGGCTGTGTCGGGCTGTGACTGGCTGTGTGGCTGTGCCGGGCTGTGTCGGCTGTGACGATTGTGTCTGCTGTGACGACTGTGACGGGCTGTGTCGGCTGTGTCTGCTGTGACGACTGTGACGAGCTGTGTTGGCTGTGACGACTGTGACGGGCTGTGTTGGCTGTGTCGGCTGTGACGACTGTGACGACTGTGACGACTGTGACGGGCTGTGTAACCCCCCTCTACAGTGCGCTGCTGTCACCCCTAAGGCTCCTGTTGGTCTCAGTCTGTGCAAAAAATTAAGGGTACCCTACAGATCCCGTATAAGTGTCTAAGTCCCCGACAGTCCTCTAACATGTATATAGTCAGCCCTCACATTGCTTACTGACTTGTGGCATGGGTTTGTTTGTGGCATGGATTAATTTGTAGGAAACACTATCAGGGTGCCCTCCTACATTATATGAAATTCAAGAGGGTTCAGTGTCACGGTTGTCAGCTGGGAGTGACAGGCGGGTAAGTGTGTTTTCCACGTTTGCTAGAGTGGTTGCTGCATCATAGGTTGCTAGGGTTTTTTTCACGGCTTTTGGCCTGGGTTTTCTTTCCAATGGTTGTTCATGCTAGGTTTTTTTGGTTTGATTCATACTTGGGCAAGTTTTCATGGATTGGCAGGAGGGAAGTCTCGCATATTCTACAGTAGTTGGCAGGATGGATGGCTTGGACAAACTGGTGGAATCACAAGGACGTGACATGGCAGAATTAAAATTACAGATGCAGAGTATGATTGAGTACCAGAAAGCCATTGTGACCAGATTGGGGATTAATCTACCAGACGCAGGACCAGTGACATCTACGATGGATACGTCTGCTGTGACAGTATCAAAATGTTTGGAATCCCAATTTCAGACGGTAACTGGTGCTCACTCTAAGCCCTTATGTCTTCCTGTCACTGATGATCTTTTGAATTTGACCGAGCAGCAGCAGGATACAGGGAAGGCCAGCTGTGAGGTACACGTGGAAATTCAGCCCTTGCCACGTACAAAGGCAGTAGCAGTCCAGGGGGCAATGGTGACAGAGCCGCCGGGCACACCGGATTCTGGTATGCAGGTATGTGGGAGTTTAAATTGGCTGGAAGATGCAGACGGGGACAAAACAAACAAACAGGTTGCTTTAATTTCTCCTGCTCACATGTTGAAGCCAAATGTCGTTTACTTCCTGGACCAACGAGGAAGCATTTACTAATTTTGGACTTAAATGGTCTGTTATGTGAATCTTTTCATTCTGCTAATGGGCCTGCATCCCTTCCCAAAGGTTTTGTGGGGAAGATGTGGCAAGAAGATGGTAGTTTTGAGACCACGTTGTTATGACTTTTTGCAAAAGTGTTTTGAACACTTTGAGGTGGCGGTGTGGTCTTGTTGCCAAGCTCTCAACTTCTTCCCAATGGTGGACTATATTTTTGCAGCCCACACTAACCTGGTTTTCCAGTGGGATGCCCTTCACTGTGACGAGGATCCAGTCCTCCCATGCCGTAAGGGGTCTGATTCAAAGCCATTATATTTCAAGAACTTGTCTACAGTGTGGGCAGACTGGCCAGAATGGACTTATGAGGACACTGTTCTTGTTGACAACACACCAAGAAAGGCGGCAAACAATCCTCCCTTCAGTGGGATTTTTCCAGAGCCATGGAAGGTGCAACCAGATTCACCAATTGATGAGTATCTAACAGAGGCGTTGTGGCCTTTCTTGTGGAAGGCATCGAAAGCTGCCAGTATTCCCAAGTTTTTGGAGTCTCAGCCTGTTTTCGGACAACAACCATACAACACTGCTACTGTGAAGGTACAAACATTCTGACAGTGCTCCAGAGGCTACAATTTTGTGGGTTCATTCATTGCATTGTTTTCCTGGATGCTTCTCCTCGGTTGCTTGATTAATGCTAGGTTTTCTTTGCAGCTTTTCATGTTGGCTTTTTTTGTTTGATTCATACTTGGATTTTGTTTCTATTCACTATTCCTGTTTGCTCATTGCTTTCCTGGTTGTTCTCTGGTCTGTGACACAGGAACTTGTGACAAACAAAGGTGATATTGTCGACAAGCCGGTACAGACAAGGGGCAAGAGTGTCGACCTGGCGAGTAGCCCCCCAAAAGAGGTCTCACCACCACTGGAGACTGCAAATGGAGTAAGTCCAGGCCGTTGTCTTGTTTGTTTTATTTTTCCAACTTTGGGGCTCTCTTTAATTCGCAAATGTTGAGTGTCCTAGTCGTGTGTATGTCATGGGTTTTCACATCGTGTTCTTTTTTGTGTGGAGTTGGGATCACAGTTCAGGGTGGGTGACGAGGTTCGGCTGTTGGATGTGAACTCCAAACGCAAGAAATGTGGAGTAGGGCTGATTGTTGCTCTTCAAGGTGCTGTGGTGGGTTACGGGTACCCTGCTGTGCCCCTTGATTATGCCTGTGTGTACATCAAAGAGGCATGTGTCAGTAACACCCCTCTACCATATGTGAATGGTGTTAGGAAACAGACCGAGTTAGGGCAGGTGGTTGGCCAGACAACACTTTGGAGTCTAAAGTTACTGAAACTTATGGAGCTGCGGAAGGGATAGTCACTATTGCACTGTTTAACAGAGTTCTTGATTCTAATAGCACTAGAACATACTAGCTACAACAATTCAGCCCATGTGTGGGCTTGCTTGTTTTTGGCTGGGCCTTTTGAGGCATGGATTTTTTGACCTTGTGGCTTTGGAGGTGTCCATTGGGACATTGGTCTCATTTGGATTTTTGTAATGTGATTTATAGGGCTTGTATTGCCCTGTAGTTGACTATTTTCATTCTCCTTGTGGTTGATAGTATGCAGGAGGGATCCATTCTGTTTTCATGTTGGAATTTCACCATGTAATGAAGATTTTAAATCATTTAATTCACTTTCATTTTAAATAATAATATTAAAAATAATACCATTAAAAAAAAACCCAAGGCTGCAATCTCCCTGTTTTTTTAAATATTAAATGAAAACTAAAAAATAAAATATGAACATTAAAAATATAAACTATTTCGGAAAACAATCTTGATGACACGTGACATTACTCTTGTTCAAACCAGAACACGTGGCAGTATATGACACGACATTCTTTATCCATATTTTCACCACGTGTAAAGATCCGTAGTCATATATACTAGTCATATATTTTGTCTGTGTGCCACATGTCACATCTCAAGTGCAACAGGTGTCCCGCTAACAACTCTCCATGTAGACATCCCTGTAGTCATATGAGCGAGTCATGTAGTCACCACGTGTGAAATCTGCCATAGCACACGTGTCTCGCTAGCGCCTCTCCATGTAGGCATCACTGTGCAGACATGTAGTCATATGATCATGGCAAGAAGTCGTGACATGTCAAATTCGCAGTGGCGCACGTGTCCATCCGTCGCCTCTCCATGTAGGCATCACTTTGCAGACATATAGTCATATGATCCCCTGACGAATGCATGACGTATCGCTTGCGCAGTGGCGCACGTGTCCCGCTGAAGCCTCTCCATGTAGGCAGCGCTCAACAGACAATGTAGTCATATATTAGTCATATAGTTGTGACTGCAACCCTCTCTGCAGCAGGACTCCAGGTGCCATGCAAGCAGTCACGGATATGACTTGCAAAACGCAGTCGTAAAGACTAGTCGCTATGACAAGGTTTTTTTCACTACAGAGTGATGTAGTCATGAACGCATATAAGACTGAAAAAATAGTCATATGTGAAGTCATAAAAACGCGCATGTGTTGTAGTGAAGCTCCGTAGTTTCTCCGTCCTTATCCCCTGGTAGTTTCTCCTTAACTCCTCGAAGAACTCCACAACTGGGTTAAAGGCAGGTACGGGTGTTGGTGCTGCAGCAGGAGCTTGGGTGGACTTCCCAGCTCTTGTTCCACTTGACATCCTACTGCTACTTGCAGAAGCTGCCAGTGTAGCTGTCGGTGTCACCACTGCCCTTGTGTCTCTAGTGATGGAGACATAGTCAGGTGACCAATACACCCGTCATTCCTCAATCTCCACCTCATGTCCCTGCCTAAACTCATGGTAGTCATCCATAGACGGCCCATCAAGGTGCTGAAACAACCCCTTCCATGCCATAAAAGGCGTAAACAATTGTGGATTGCGCATCTGCTGCAAATCACACCAACTATCAAACTCCTGTATGAAATCATCAAGCTCGATGGTGCCCACAGCTCCAGAGTACCGACGTGGCCCCTTGGTAGCTCCATACATTTCCTCCATCGTATCCCACAACAATGGCACGGAAATGGCTTGCACCCTCGGCGAGAATCCTCCTAATTCTGAGTCTGAACCTTCCTCAGAAGACACTGAAGGTGGCCTAAACCGCACACCTCGTCTTGTATACCCACTAGTATCGCTAGTGCTCGTACCGGCACTCTCCTCAGCAACTAGTGGCATCTCCGTGATGAAAACTCACAACCACACCTGTTGTAAACTTGTCTCTAATCCCCCTTTCCACAAGGTAAACCGGGTAGAGAACCTGTTGTGGCTTATGACTTAGACTACTAGGTTCGTAACATAAACCTGCACCTACATCCACCGCAAGCACTCATATGGTTTGCAGGTCATCAACCCAGCCTCACCATAAGAGAAACAATGATGGCCTGATTGGTCATCACCCCAGCCTCACCACCGACAGCACGCTCTAGGATTGACCAGTGATCAAATCCGGACCAACCTCCTATGAAAACAAGCGCCCACACAAAGCTAACATAGCGCACAGTCAAGCATGCAGGTATGGATGGGATCCAAATACAAGAAAATCAAGACAGCAACTCCCCCACACCAAAAACACTCCACAGTATTGCTCCTGCAATGACACCCCAGCCCAAACCCGGACTGACTCTTGCCTCCACCTACGGAAAGGTTTTGGCCTACAGAGAGGGTGAAAGACTACAAGGAAGAGAGACTACAACAATTCCTAATCCCAGCATGCCCTCATCCCACTACCCTATCTCCACACTCTTTTGCTTGAACAATAGACAAGACTACCTTTCAAGGGTCTCTCAAATAACTCTCCAGGGGCCCTCAAGAATATGTCTCTCAAACAATCTTACTAAGGCTCCCAATCCTTACACAATGGGACTCCAAAACAGTACACCAAGGCCCCAAGAGCCTGCCAAAACTTAGCCCTCGAGGACCCCAAATAGTCCCTCACACAAGTCGCCAAAGACTTCTCAAGCTCGCCAAATATTGGCCTCCAAGGACCCCAAACAGTCCTCCAAAGAACTCCAAATGGTCCTCCAAACAGTCCTCCAAGGACCACAAACAGTCCTCTAAGGACTCCCAATGGTCTTCCAAATAGTCCTCCAAGGATTCCCAATGGTCCTCCAAATAGTCCTCCAAGGACTCCCAATGGTCCTCCAAATGGTCCTCCAAGGACCCCAAACAGTCCTCCAAACAGTCCTCCAAGGACTCTTCATATGTCACCATGTTCCCAATGCGTTCCGAATGTGTTCCCAAGTTCCCTAAGAATATTCCTAAGAATATACCATAATATTCCCCCAGTATTCCCTTGGGCCTATGTATTCCCCTTGTATTCCCTTTGTATTCTCCTTAGGAATAGCCATTTCCCCCTTGGAATAGCCATTTCTCCCTGGCAATAGTCATTTTTCCTTCATTAGAATAGTTCATTTTCCCCCCTAGGCTTTAGCCACTTCCCCCTCTATTTCCTTGAGGTTTAGCCTTACCAAGCTAGGGTTTGTGCTCTTTGGGGCTCTATGTTTAATCCTCTCAAGCATCCATGAATTCTATGGGATACCAAGGCAAATTCCCTTGATCTTCTTCACCTTAAGCTACTCAAGCTTGTCTCCAACTCAACTAGCAATGCATTGGCCACACAACAAGCTCAATTTCTCATTAGAACTCAAAATCAAGCTTGTACCTCATTTGGCAAGCCACCAAGCCTTGTCTCATTTCCAGCCTTGGTCATTCAAGCTCCATTCACTTACTAGCTCAAGAGCCACTCTTCTCAAGCTTGAAATTGCAAAGCTCAAGCCAAAAGCATGCTCCACACATGCATCACCTCATACACAAGGGAATCAACTTGCTCCCTTTATCTTCTAGCTCTCCTCAAGCTTGAAATTGGAAGCCACACTTGGGAAGCATGCTCCACATAAGCATCACTTGCTTGATCAACCATCCACCACAAAACTTAAGCCAAAAGAGAATGAATACATGAGCTTCACCTTCCCTTACCTTGTCTTGTCACATGCTAATGTATGATTGAAGTTGTTATGCATGCCTTGAGCCACAATCTCTTTTCTTCATGAAGACCACCTCCAATGATCTCCCACGTGTGCTCCAAGATCTTCAATGCTCTAGGCTTGGTTTCACATCATCATGGATAGAATTTTCACCCATATGCTTCCCTTCAAACCTCTTGAGATTCCTAATGCTCTCCAAGTGCTTGCCCTTGTTGTCTTCAAGCCCAAGCCTATGTAGCTCCTTGGCTTCTCTTCCACAACATCCACAATTGAGCTTGCTTAACCCTAGATTGATAGTGAAATGAGCACTAACAATCCTTTAGTTGCTCTCGTTGAAGACCTCCTCTTATACATAAACACCACAAGGTTTTCCTCTTGCAAACCCTGCAACACCTTGTAACTTAAGAGCTATCTACCAAGCTCTCCTCCACACAAGTGTTAACTATGCTAACACCTTGCACTCACAGATGTAAGCAGGTCTTCTTCTAGTGATACGGAAATGGTGAAAGAGGAGAAACCACTCTATCGCGTTATATAAGTCATGCCAATGACACCTTTGCTAAATGACTCCACCATACAAACCTCACCCACTCTCCATCTCAAGTACTAGAGCTATGGTGACGAGTGTGGCCTCGGGAGGCTCGACTACAAGAAGATGAACCCTCCTCAACACTCACAAGGGGAAAACCCATCCCCATGTCCCAAGTGAGGTTTGACACCTCACTTGGCATGTGAGACCAAATGAAGTTCCAACACACTAAATACAAATATAATTATCCAAAATGTCCTAGTTAACTAGAAGTAGGTAATTCTAGTTGACCATGACTAAAACCATGACACGCACTTCCATCTAGAGGTCCTCCAACCGACGGTGAGCTAACAACCGCCTCAATATGAGCCTTATTACAGCTTCCAAATTGAAACCATGACTGTTAGTAGAGGATTCATCAACCTGAAAACATGTACAGATCAAACGTCAAGGATTCAAGCTTTGTTGTTGTTGTTGAGCTCATGACGTCTTGATCTGTGCAGGGTGTGCAGGGTGATCGAGTTATCTGAAACGCCATAGCTTAGTCAACTGGCCGCTGAATGTAGCCCTAGGACACTTCAATCTATCTATCTTTGAGTTCTAACTTGCAATTGAAAAGTGTCACAACATGCACCAACAGGAATTGAAAGACCTTTAATGCCGACGTAAATGCGATTCTGAGTTTCTCTTTGATAGTGTATACTTCACTCGACATTGCTCAATGTGGCCATGTGGCCAATTCTATCTCTGCTTTGTCTTTAATCACTTGGTTTTTGACATGTATCATTGACACAAAATCAAATGCGTTGTGCAGTTTTCGACCCAGTTCTTGCCATACCCCAGCAACTCTACCTGCCGCATCCAATGTCCTCCTTCAGCATGGCATCCGTGCGTAGCATGCTCTCAAGGCTGCAACTGCTCTTTGCATTCATCACGATTCTCTTACTTGCAAGTGGAGGAGTAAACGCGGGCGCAATATGCCAGGTCAGCGGAGCCAGTCCTAGTGCCGCCGATGCGAACGGCTGCGTGACATATGTGGTGATTGCGGGCAATGTGTCCCATGCCAACAAGCTGGGAACTTTTTAGATGCCATCATCAAACAATGTCAACAGAATAGCCAAGTGGGAGGCTACATTTATGGCTTCACTAATCCTACAGTGAACGTTAACGTTTATCACACATGAGGAATGGTTTTTACGCCAGACTAGTTACTGTTGGAATTCGACAGAGAATAGAGATAAAAGATGAACTGATTACTGAGAACTCTCCACCCAACCATAGGACCACAACAAGCTGTGTGTCCACCCTCCGAGCTCTCCCTATTTATACTCAAAGTCTAATCCAGAAATAGCTGAGATAACTATAACATAACTCCATGCTTTTACTTAAAATATCTCCACCTGCTATTCTGGTATAATGACTTGAGTCACTAATAACTGAAGCTAACTTTAGCTATCTTTTAGCTAACTGAGGCTTATCTCTATTGTTAACTGTGACTTGTTAGCATTGCTATTATGGAAGCCTGACTTGTCATCACAGTAACTCTAGGTAGTAGAAACTTGGTCAGAAGTTTTCAAGTTTAAGTACAATGCAGATGGTTCTGTAGTAAGGTACAAAGCGCGCTTGGTTGCAAAGGGGTTTTTGCAAATTGAAAGTATTGATTACAATGAAACATTCTCCCCTGTTGCATGGATGGAGTCAATTCGAGTGATTCTAGCGTTTTCTGCTGTTGAAAATCTTGAGGTACATCAGATGGATGTATGTACAGCCTTTCTCAATGGAGATCTTATGGAAAAAATATACATGGACCAGCCGAAGGGATTTGCTGTAAAAGAGAAGGAGAGGATGATGTGTAAGCTCCTCAAGTCTTTGTATAGTTTGAAGCAATCCCATTGGGCATGGAATGCTAAGATTGATGCATATTTCATGGCTGAAGAGTTTGAGAGGAGCTTTGCTGATTATAGTGTTTACTATAAGAGGGCTCATGGAAACTCATAACACTGTACGTGATGATCTGATTTTGGTCTCTAATGACTTGGCTCTGTTGAAAAAGACAAAGAACGATATCTCAATGAAGTTTGAAATGGTGGATCTGAAAGAGATCCAGTACTGCTTGGGGTATCGGTAACTCGTGTTCGACAAGACCGAACGATTTACCTGAACCAGCGTAAGTATCTTGAATATATCTTAAGGCGCTTTGGTATGGCTGAAAGTATGCCGGTAAATACCCCGTTTGTCCCAAATTGCAAACTCTCAAAGGAGATGAGTCCTAAGAGTGCTGCAGACTTGGAAACAATGAGAAATGTTCCCTATCAGTGTTGTGGGAAGTCTCATGTATGCAATGGTCTGTACTAGGCCAGATATTACACAAGCAGTGGGGGTTGTAAGCCAAATTGTGGCTAACCCTGGGCAATTCCATTGGGTTGCAGTAAAGCGGATTTTCCGTTATCTAAGAGGCACACTGGACTATGGTTTGTGCTTGAGAAAGAACAATGATAATGTTCAGTTGGATCACCGAGCAAATATAGAACATGTGTAAGGACCTATAAAAATTTCAATTAAATATTCAAACTGCTCTATCCTACCCCAAGGCTTGGGGGTAAAAAAAAAAAAAACAAAAACTTTCAAACATTCGAAAAAAATTCTTAGGGTTTAGTGTAGGCAAAGGTCTCAATGACAAACAAATATGGAAGAGTGTTTAGGACATATACAATCTTTAAATTGAATATCCCAATCACTCAATGGAACTGTTTGTTGCATTGTCAGATTCATTCTTCCGTCTGGCAAGTACTTATGCATTCTTTCTATGCTTTGTAGAGACCGGATTTCTTCTTTTACCCTTATGTCATTTTGTTGAACTTACACTACAACAAATGGGAGGGGTTTTGCGTTGCCAGCCGTGCCCCCACGCCCCGCGCGGCGTTGAGCCCGCAACGTCGAGTCCGCGACATTTTTTTACGACGCTGGGGCGTCGCAATCCCCTGCTGCGACACCATTGCGACGCCTAGCCGTCGTAAGGTGGCATGAAGGGGGAAAGATGGCCCTCGCTGCGACGGATTTATTTTTTTGGGACGCCGAAAAAAAAAAAAAAAAAAACGTTGCGACGCCTCGGCGTTGCAAAAGCGTCATTGAGGGCGTCCCAGCGCCTCTGCGACGCCCTGGCATCGCAACAACATCACCACAATAGGAGTTTGTTTATTTTTATTTTTTATGGGTTTTGCGGCCTTAACTTCACAAAAGCGTCGCTGAGGGCGCCCCGCGCTGGGACGCCCAACGCTGTGACGCCAGGGGGTCGCAACGACGTCGCCACAGGGGGTCGCAATGGTGTTGTAGTCAGCTTACGTCATCACAAGGCCATCGCTTGGGGCGCCTGGCGGTGGGGGGTGCAACAATGGCGATGACGCTAGGGCTGGGGCTGGGCACTAAGGCTGTGGAGGTTACAACTCCTCGGCATCACAAGAGGGATCTCCTTAGAAGGAACTTGAAGGAAATCTTTATATATATATATATTTAGATTGCTTTTGTGATACATAGATGTAGCGTAGGTGTGTTGGTTAATCTGTAGTGTCTTAGAAATGTTATAACGTGGAGGTCTTAGGTTCAAGTATGCATTGCATGATATATGTAGAACAATGAACATATCGCCATTAGACAGAACCGGAGTCAATGGTCAACGCCAGAGTCAATGATCAACAAGTTTTTGAAATTCAAATTTCAAATTCAAATTTTCCCGCCCAAATTCAAATGTACCCCCTTAAATTGCGACCTCCTGGTGTCGCATTTTGCGACCCCTGGACGGTGCTAATTCTGTCTTGCAGAGTAGGTTTTTTTTTTTTTTTTTTTTTTTGGCGCCCGGGCGTCGCAAATTTGGTTCTTCCCCCTTGCCCGAAAAGGGCTGTTTTACGACGCCGCAGCGTGGCTGCGGCGTTGCCGTGGCGGCGAAAACCCCCCCCCCCCCCCTTCCCCTTTTCATGTAGTGTTATGTCCTTCCTTATCATACCCAAGGGGTCTGGAGTTCATGTCCGGTGAGGGCATCTTGCATGTTCACACCTTATGGAACATCTGAAAATCTAGATGCTCTTTTGTTTATGAAGGATAGATGCCATGTGTTAGAGTAATCTTGTATAGGGTTCACTCAAACTTAATGTCTGCAGTTTCTCGCTTGCTTTGAAATCACCTGGCTAAAGGAGATTGACTGTGCGCCAGAACCTCTGAATCAACAACCTCCCAATGTGCTGGGAGCTCCATTAGTGCTCACTCTCTTGTTGATGGTGAAAAGTCGGATGTGAACTGGAGGCATCAACGTAGCTTTAAGAATGGAAAATCTAAAGCTTAGGGTATGTTTGGAACCCCTCTAAGAGTACGAGAGGGGTGTTCCTCATAGACTTATGCTAGGCTCTTCTTCATGATTGTCCTGGTCTTAGGGGGCAGTGTCCGTTATCTCAACCTCCATGGCAGTCATATGAGGTTATTTTTTCCTCATATTTAATATATTTCGGCCTAACTTCAAAGGCCTTTCTCCCTGGTAGTTTGTAATTTACTCTTTCGGAGTAGCAATGATCGTTTTTTTCACTGACTACATCGTGTGTAGTGTGTACCTTATGGTGTACATGAGGGTTTTAATTTTTTCCCTCTAATAATCCCAAATAAAGTTCTGCTCATGGCCACCATTCTCAAAAATGAAAAAAAGTTATTTTTTCCTCTTCTGTCCACAATTTTGACTTTTTGTGAACATTTATCTGATTTAATTTGATTAAAAGGGCCTCTGTCCCTTTGTCTTTAAAAAAGAAAAGGAAAAAGAAAAAGTACATCGTGTCGGCCTGGTGGTTCGGGGTTCAAACCCGCTGCCCTCCTTGGTAGTGTGGATTGTTTGTGACCGGTTGGTCTGGTGGTGACGTTTCCACCAGTGTTGGGCGGTTCTTGCATTTGTGAAGGAACCTTCAGTTTCGGTTCCACAATTATTTCAAGAGACGGTTCCGGATCCGGTTCCGGTTATTTTTTTTGGAGCCGGTTCCGGTCCGGTTCCGGATCCAACTTTTAAACATGGGGGCGGTTCCGGTTACCGGTTAGTTGCTGATAAAAACCATCAGTTCCCGGTTAGGTTCCGGTTCTATTTTAAAAATATATTTGTTTAATTTAATTAGATTTAAAATATTTTATCAGTCTGGTAGATTAAATAATAGTGTATTCACATATTTGAACTAAAATCCAACGATTTTGTTAGTTTTCACTAACACAAAAAAACAAACAAAAATACACCTGGCAAGTATTGGCATCTTCAAACATTTTATTAATGAACTTAGCCAGGATATCATGGAGCTGGAGATTGAACCCAAGATCTCATGGCGCTGAAGCATTGAACATAGAATCTTATGGCCTTCAAGCATTGAACCCAGGATCTCAGGAGCTTGAGAGCATTAAATAAGTTTTGCCCTGGGCCCACCAGCCCCACCAAGGGGTCAAGCACCGTTTTTATCCCCCCTCGCCCAGTTCTCCTGTTCTCACACCCAGAACCGCTGGTTCGGTTCTGCGCCGATCCCCATTGGCAGGTTCTGGTTCCGGGTCAGGTTATGTAGGAATGGGCCCGGTTCCGGTCAACCTGAACCTGAACCGGCGGTTAACCTGGGTCCCGGCGGGTAACCGCCCAACACTGGTTTCCACCTGTGTGCCTAATGGCTTATCTGAAAGGGGGTTAATTTTTCCCCCTCCTCAAGGGCCTGAATTGTGAGCAGTCGCTCCCAGGTTTCCTTTAAAAAGAAAAGAAAAAGAAGATTCTTAAAACAATTTCAAGCAAAAAAATTATACACAAGACAGTGTTGCAGGATATGTTCTTCTGTCGAAAATCTCTGCTGCGGCTGCAGGTGGAGCTACGATAAGAAGAACGATAGGGGACGTTGTCATAAGGGAGGCTGGGCAGAGCGGCATTGAGGTTGCTAGCCGGTGCATTCCTTCACTGCATTCACAAATAGAGGAAATCAAGGCCGACCAACACCGCCACCAACTTCATCTCCGCGATTGTGGGAGAGTTGTTGTTGAGCGGGATGGCAACCACTATCACCACTTCCAAGATGGAGCTTGCCAAGTTCATGAAACAACTTGAGATATATGCACGAAAAGGCAGAAACTTAAATCTTTTTTCTTCTGCAAAGATTTTACAGAGCCTAAAAGCACTTGGTTGTGTGATTGAATGCAACAGTCAATGCATTGTGATGATCATAAATTAAATATGATTTTTGAACCAGAATCAATGTGCATGAAGAAAATCCTGGGAATCCTGGCGACTTGATGCAATTGACATTCTATCTTATTGGGCCTCAAGAGCTGGGGAGGGTCTCCAATTGATTTACCTTATTTCTTTCCTCCAGGGTTGTATCTGTCCGGAAACGAAAGATAAGTTGTAAGCACTCCTCTCAGTCAAGATTCTATTGCAGGCAGCTTCCCATTACAGGGTCCTACTACCGGCGTAAGCCCCTGACAAAGGTAGTTCCTGTCTCTTTGTGTTCCGCTCAAGCTGGGCGCGGGGTGAATGGCCACAAGGCTACGGCAAACAACGTCTTATGAGTACATTCTATTGCAGGCAGCTTCTCATTCCAGGAAGTGACTAACTCCGCATGGTCTACCCCAACGAAGCTTACCACCTATAATGAATAGGCCCTCCCTGAGTTCTCAATTCGTGGTTGAAGAAAGAGGTATCTTACAAGAAGACAGTCACCCTCTTCGGTCACTGACTTTGCAATGGCTGATGATCAATGGGTCTCCTCCAAGAGACAGATTCTCGGTCAGAGACGTCGATTGCATCACCATCATACAGATCCAGAAAACTTGGGCACATCAGTTCATTATAAAAGTGTGGTCCCTCTCCTCCTCTGTTGAATTGCGTATAACTCCACGACATCTTCTTCATCTGGTGTACCATCATCACTTCGTGAAGATATCACATTCACGGAGTAGGAGTGATGCACAGGCGGAAGCCCGATTACAGCACAAAGCGACACTTCTCTTGCCCTAATGGGAGGAAAGGCTTGGGTAACGGACATGGAAATTAGAGGAGGGTTTTGCACAACGTAGGTTGTGCAGAGAAACACCCATAAGGTCTTACAGGGATGCCAGGATGCTGCGCCCCTCTACTGCGCTTGCAGGGAGAGGGCATACTCAAGGCCCTTTCCTGTCTTTGCAGTGAAAGGGTGGGGAGCCTGTTATCATGCAGCAGACCAGCAGGCATAGCTATGGAGCTGAAATGGACATCCATCTTGGCAATACTGAGGCGGAGGTCGTTTCAAGATCAGGCTATGGCTCCTCAGCCTCCAGGGAAGCCGAATAAAGGTATTTTCAACCGATCCTTGGCGTGTTCTTTTTGCTTGTGTGCGTCGAAGATCCCGGCTCCACACTGTCTAGACCCATGCCAGCAGAAACTACCGGCATGTGGGTGGCATAAGCTCACTTTGAAGGAAAACTTACCTATCGATTTCTTTCCCCTGGTTTCAAGATACAGAGGGAGGTACTTATGAGTGTGGCTTGCTTGTGACCAATGGTCGCTCTGAAATGTCCTGTCTCAGGAAATACCCGCCATGTTTTCTCTTGGGTTGAGACTTATGACAGGGCTGCAAGCATATTGAGGTCACTCCTTTATGTATGATACTAGTCATGTAAGATGTGCCACACATTGCTGTGGACTGTCTGGGGCAGTGCATAGCCACAATTGGCAGTCACACTATATGGATAGTTTGAAGGGCATTTGACTGTTCCATGTGGACGAAGCTGTGGCATCCCTTGATGGCATGGTCTCTCATGGATAGCAATCCTCCCGGAGCCAATTACCAGCCAAGGTATGGAGCCTGAGCCCCAAAATAACATAACTTAGAGCCTGTGCATGATTCACACAAGACCCTTAAAGGGGTAAGGGCTGTTATATGTCATGCTAGAAATTCCAGCACTATTGCCCGATTCCCCAATCTGAGACTGAATGTACTGCGAGTCTGTGTTCGTTTGTGGGTGTGTGAGGGGGGAGACAGAGAGGGAATTTAGTGGAGAGCCTATCCACAATGAGACTCAGCCAAGTAGGATCTGCTAATGCATGCAGGCCAAGGATTCAGCATAGAATGGCTTTGGCAGAAGCTCATGGCATATTTTTTGCAATGGCCGGATAACATATCTAATAAGGTGGTCTATCTCTCTTTCCTACCCAGTTATTTTGAGTTCCTACTAGTGCCACTTAAGAATCTGTGTGTCAGGTCTGCCATTGTGATTTGAGTTGTTCACTACGTCAATCTTATGTCCATAGTGGCATTGACGTTGGTGTGTTCAAAACTTGTGGATTGTTCTTTGAAGTGATGCTTGTTGGATCTGGTTTTTGTAGCCTAGTCTTATGCGAGGCTGTGGTTGAAACTTATCTGCTTAGCTAGCCTCTCATCGCTTTCACAGAGGAACCGAAGATCACCAGACTGCTCACACGAGCGTTCAAAGGAACTCCTTCGGATTGTGTGTGGGATGAACAGTCCTTTGATGAAAGCAGAGCTAGCTGCCGTGATAGAAGGTCGAGCACACTTCGTTGATGGTTTTAATCTTGATATCCACTATGGAGCTCCGGACAGGGAATCCATTAGGTATTGTTTTCTGCCTCTCAAAGTAAATGAGTACAAGGAGCCTGCCCACATGAAGGACCCTTGATTTGAAGTACCTAGGAGCATTGAGGTATTGATATGAGTGTGGGGGTGAAGGTTGTAACTAAGACTATTGTGGTATTCAGGATGGCAGGGTTGAATCAAGCACAGTTCTTTCTCTTAAATGAGACTGATGGTACGGGCAGCACCTCCTCCATCACCACTCCTTTTGAAAGAGAACCAAGACAGGGAGTCAACAAGAGATCTTCTATCGCTTGTGGAGACGTGAGGACACTATGTAAGGCAGGACGACTGAGAGAAGCACTGCACATGTTGAACTGCAAATGCATTCATGCGGACTCCAACACATATCTCCTTCTCTTACAGCAGTGCATCAACATGAAAGGCCTAGCAGAGGGAAAGCAGGTACACGCCCACATCATTCAAAGTGGATTCAAGCCAAACAGCTTTCTCCTCAACACCCTTGTGAACATGTATGCTAAGTGCGGGAGCCTTGTGGATGCTCGCCAAGTGTTTGACAAAATACCTGAACGAGATGTTTTCACGTGGACTATAATGATCACAGGATATGCCAAGCGTGGGTGGGGTGGTGAGGCTCTCAAGATGTATGAACAAATGCGATGGGAAGGGGTGATGCCCAACATGGTCACATTTCTTTGCGTTCTGAATGCGTGTGCTAGTGTAGGAGCTCTCGACAAAGGCAGAGAGGTCCATGCTGACATCCTCAAAGGTGGAATTGCATCGTACATAAATTTGGAGAATACCCTTGTTGACATGTATGCCAAGTGCGGGAGCATCAAGGATGCTCGTCAAGTGCTGGACAATATGGCTAAACGAAATGTGGTATCGTGGAGTGCGATGATTGCAGGATACGCTCAGCAAGGGTGTGGTAGGGAAGCTTTTGAAATCTATGAGCAAATGCAAAAGGAAGGGGTGATCGCCAACAGCATCACCTTCGTTTGTGTTCTCCAAGCGTGTGCGAGCCTAGGAGCCCTGCAGAAGGGCAGGGAGATACATTCAGACATCATTAAAACTGCAATTGTGCCAGATATCATTCTGGAGACTGCCCTTGCTGACATGTATGCCAAATGTGGGAGCATGAAGGAGGCACGACAGGTGTTCGACAATATGGCTGAACGAGATGCTGTCGCATGGAATGCCATGATTGCAGGATATGCTCAGCAGGAGTGTGCCAGGGAGGCTTCAGAGATATATGGGCAAATGCAACGGGAAGGGGTGACACCAAACAGGGTTACATTTATCTGCATTCTTCAAGCGTGTGCCAGCCTAGGAGCCCTGGAACAGGGCAAAGAGGTGCATGCTCAGATCAGCAAAGCTGGAATTGTGTTATGTATTAATTTGGAGACTGCACTTGTTGACATGTATGCCAAATGCGGGAGCATGATAGATGCTCATCAAGTCTTTGACAATATGCCTAAACGAAATGTGGTATCATGGAGTGCGCTGATCACAGGATATGCTCAGCATGGATGTGGTAGGGAAGCCCTGCAACTATTCGAACAAATGCAACAGGAAGGCTTGCACCCAAACAGTGTCACCTACATATCTATTCTCTCTGTTTGTAGCCATGTTGGTCTAGTGGAAGAAGGCTGTCACTACTTTGATTCCATGATCCAAGGTGATGGCCTTACTCCTACATCAGAGCATTTTTGCTGCATGGTGGACCTTCTTGGTCGTTCAGGGAGATTGAAGGAGGCAGAGGATTTCATTCTGAAAATGCCGGTTGAAGCAGATGCTGGGGTGTGGGGGGCCTTGCTTGGTGGCTGTAGACTTCATGGAGATTTGAAGTTAGCAGAACGGGCGGCAAATTGCCTCCTGAAGTGGGAGACACAGGCGCTCCAACTTCAATGCGCTGCTATGAAGCATTAATGTAGTGGCTAGCGGTTGGGACAACAGCGCAGATAGACAAGATGTTGGGTGCAATTTCAGTGTAGTGCTACCACCGATTTCATCTGCATATTGTTGCAAATAGTTGTCTCCAATGCCAACTGACATGACGTTTGGTGGATAAGATGCATGAAATGTACCATGTAACTTCAAAGTAGAAGTAAAAGTAACTCGTCATGCAGTGCTCGAGCAAGAATTTCACTTCCTGATCAGGAACAACATTCAAGTGACAGTAGTGATTTGAGTCATGGAAAATTTTATTTGCTTGAAATGGCAGGAACTTGTCTGCAATCCAGTTACCTAGGTTTAAAGCCAAACATTGAAACTGCCCAAGTGAATTGAACAGCCAAACTGCAAAACGCCTACTTTTTTGTGACGGCTTCATTAATATCCCGGTACATCATCATGGATGAGGATTCTGAAAGTAGTTAGCATGAGGCCTTGTTAAGTAATAAGCTACTGAGATAATGGTTCCATGGAGCTTTCTTCCCAGGAAACTGACTTCCAATATAGAGCAAGGTCACTTGGCCTAAAAAGGTACCATAGATGGCACAATACTTCAACTGTATAGAGATTGTACACATAAGACATTGTTTGCCGTAGCCTTGTGGCCATTGACACTATAGAGAGACTGTATAGAGAGACTACTATGATGAAGAGGCATACATGATGCACAAGAGCAGTGTGTATTATTTGGTTGACAAGGCCTTCATTTTTTGCACTTCTTATGTAAATTGATACCTGGTACTATCTGTGCCACGCCAGATACATCTAGCTTCCCCAGGGCACTAATCCACATTAGCATATGGAAAAGGAACAATTCCAGAAAGATTTTGATGGGCCAGATGATATGGTACACATCTGACCGTCACATCTTCTCTCACCCAATTGGCTTGACAGTCAGCACTGAAACTTGGATCCCACACACCAAGAAATGAAGGAAGGGATTCATTAGCAGTGCCATTCAACCATACAGAAGGGTAGGAGCAAACAAAAAAGTCAGTTAATCTTCAATAACAAATGCTCTGCATGCCATACTGAAACACTATATACCCTATATTTCCACCTGACCACTATACAAATCAGACATGGAGGCAGAAACAGTTTTGAATAGCAAAAAGAACAAGGAGGCCTGTTTCCCAGCCAGAAGTCCACTGTAGAACTACAAAGTTAGATCTCATTCAAGCTGGGCATACCAAATGCCCAAGATCTTAACCTCCTTGGGGGCCTTAGACCCTAAATCGGTGTCGGAAGGCTGCAAGCTTTCGAACACTCCTGCAATCTCGCCAGTCTCAGGATTGCTCTTCGCAACACTGAGAGTGATTTCACCCTCCAGAGCTGCTGTGTTTTTCTGGTTCTCCTTCGCCAGCTCCTCCTCGTCTCCCCGACCTCCAGCAGGCAGAGCTACAGCATTATCATAACCGGTAGATCCACCCCTGCCCTTTGGGTCCAAGAAGGACGAACCCCGGTATGATGGCACAGAGTACTTGCCAGTGAAAGCTTCTGGCTTGCCGGTTGCCACTAGTTGCTTCACTGTGAACAGGAAGGGAACCCGTTCACCTCCTGGGAGTTGCACAGTGACAGCGGCATAGTCGATCCCATCCTTTTCCTCGAACTTGACAGACCCATCCGAGCCAACTGTGAAGGGTCCCTCAATTTCATCAAGAGTGTAAGTCAGACGTGTCATTAACTTGGTGTTCTGGAACCCATCACCGCCACCCTTGAAAGGAGACTCGGCCTTCACAGTGAAGGAGGTGGGCTCAAGGCAAAGCTTCTTGAGGGTATAGTTGCCGGACTTGAACTTGAATGTGTCGTCACCGGATGAGATCACCGGGCACTGGTTTGCAGTTCCAGAGCCTTTCACTTCCAAGTATGTTTGAGAGTTGATTTCGTCAAATGTGAGCCTCTTCGGGGTTCCCTCTGCACTGGCAGCCTGCAATTCAGAACCGACAAAGGCTATTAGATTGCATGATGGACCTTGCAAGTTGAATGCCGCCATGGCAAATGTAAACAGTTAATGACACGGGTTCCGCGATGCTACAAGAATCACCACGACGGTGTATAACTGGATAAGATTTGAAGTGACACAAAATAAGCTCAAGAGCACTAATACTGCATCACATTGACAGGAAAGAACCAGTGGTTCAAAAACTGAAAACACGACAAAGCAAACATTGTGCAGGGATGATAACAGAGATGGGCTTACGAAGACCTGTATCACTGGCATCACAGACGCCCCAACACCACCAAATCGAGAAAATAAAAACCACAAATATATAGACACAGGAACAACCAATCCAACAGCCTGACACGAACAGCAACAGCAGCAGAGACGAAAAATTGGAACTCACAACGGGGAAATGACAGAAGGAAGAGAACTCACGGAGGCAACGAGAGCAGAGCTGGCGAGGGCAATGGCGGCAGCCTTGCCCACATCAGCGCACTTGCTCACAAACCCCCTCACATTCTCATCCAAGGAGCACGAAACCTTGGCGGTAACGGGCTTCAGACCGAATGCTGAGGCTGTGGATGCCGGCTTGAGCTGCGAGTCCAGGCCTCTGTCGAGCAGCAGACGGGAGCAGGAGGCCTTGAGAGCGGTGCTTGCGGTGAGGGACGCCATAGCCTGCAGCGTGCGATGTGCAGCGAGTAGCAGCGTCCAGGCTTTCTCCTTGCCCTTTACCGCGGGTCACCCGCGCCCGTGATCCGCAATCCGGTGGCCAGGATCTGGATAAGCCCGCGATTTCGTCCGGCCTCTCATTCGTCCTTATCTTTCACCCTACCCTTCCATCCTGTCGTCCATTTTTTGACGGACACGATGCGACTTCTGTCTCGAATCGGGACCGTCAGGTAGAAACGGTCGGTCCAGATTCTTCTTCTAACCGCTCAATTTTGTCCGTTCATCCGTCGACGGGACGGATGCTCATCTCTCCACTTTAATCTCGATCGTTCGGGTGCTGACGGCCCAGATTCCGCGGCTTCTAGACGTTTTATGATATTGGAGAGATATGTATTTACCTTAATCAGAAAAAAAAAAAAAGTAAAAGTTTAAACAACGCTGTGATGGGATGCTTCTTACTCTTTGCAGGAGGTTGTTGTGCTGCAGTGCTGGGAAGAAAAGAGAAGAGAAGAGAGGAGAGGAGAGAAGAGAAGTAAAAGTGAAAAGACGAGAGAAGAGGGGAGAGGAGAAGAGAAGAGATTGTACTCATAAGACGTTGTTTGCCGTAGCCTTGTGGCCATTGACCCCGCGCCCAGTTTGAGCGGGAACAAAAGGGAGAGAACCTACCTCTGACAGGGGCTGACGTTGGTAGTAAGACTTACCTCCATATAAAGAATTAATCCGGGTTTTCCAGATATCCTCTAGAAATCCCTTCACACAAGCATCAATCTGCTGTGTGTGATTTGCCCAAAAACTAGGCCTCAGGAGGGCCTGGGCTTTTGGCTCAGCCTCGAGACTTTCAAAGTTGGTAAACAGGTACAGGCACAATTCCCTTAATAGATTTGAAGAGAGCGTCTCTTTGGTGAGAGAACCCCAGACAGTGTATCAGAAAATGAATACTGTCTTCAGATTGCCCACACAACGGGCAATTGCACTCTCCCTTTCCTCTCTGCTTCTGTTTGCTGTTCAAAGGTAGGCTTCCTGCCCTGAGTTTAAATTTCAGTCTAGTGTCGAGAGTGGGTAGACCCTTGAGGTCATCCGAGATGTCCTCCCCCATGTCACAGACTGGAAACAAGTTCAGGGAAGTTTTCTGCCTAACTTCATTTTCATCAGACAATCTCATGGCAACAGACATGGCTGAGGACACTACAGCCTCTAAGTCAGATTTATCCAGCAGGGTGAAGACTTGCGGATCCAGGTCCAGGTCCTTGAGGATCTCTTCTACTCTCTTCTGCCAGGACTTAGCCTGTTTGACAGGGCGGTCCTGTTTCCAAGATATAGAGTCGATTAAATTAGGATATCTGGTGTTGGGCATATGTTGCAGCTGACCCCACCATCTGACCTTGAATTCATCTCGTCGGGAGCTTAAGGACAGAATGCCAAACTCACCCCGAACAGCCACATTGGCTGTTTTGGAGCATGCTGACATACACTCCTTAAGCACCCCCACTTGAATGGATTCTAGAGACTTAGCCTGGTTGGAGTTATCAACCCATATAGCAGATCCATACTCCAAGGCAGGTCTAATAACGCGACAAAGCATGGTTTTCTTAACCTCAGAGTTGACCCCTCTGCAGTGGAAAAATTTAGTGAGCCCCAGAGCTTTGCCCTTGCCAGTTTGAACAACTTTCCAGATATGTGCATCCCAATTACAATTGGAGGAGAACTCAACGCCCAGGTAAGTGTAGGAAGGGAGGACCGGGATCTCTTGGCTACCCCACTGCCACTTAAGATCACTTCCTCCCTCTCCTCTGTCGTTGAATGCTACCACTGCACATTTGCTGACATTAGCCTCTAGCCCCCAAAGATCAAAGTATCTCTTCGCGCAATCAATCAACTCCTGGAGATTGGGTGGAGTCTCCCCTATGCCTGCGAAGTCATCCGCAAACATAAGGGCTGGTATGGTGGTATCACCCACCCTTAACCCAAATCCCTGACTTTCCACATCCTCGAGGAGTTGATTGATGAAAACATTGAAGAGCAGAGGGGAGAGAGTACATCCTTCAGCTACTGGTCTATGTCAAAGAAGTTGGACTTCTGTCCGTTAACAGTGACACAGCTTTTGGTGTGAGCATACAAGTTGTGGACAACTCTCCACATCTTTCCCTTGATCCCACAAGACCAGAGGCGGAACCATAGGCCATCTCTCCACACTGTGTCATAAGCCATTTTGACATCCAGGAAAAAGACATAAGTGGGTTTCCCTTCTTTTTTCCTTCCCTGGATAATCTGGCTTAGAGTGAAGATATGATCCACACAGCCCCTGTTTCGCCGAAAGCCAGCTTGGCCTTCGTGGAAACAACCTCTAGACTCCAGATCAACCTCGAGACGAGTACTTATAACTCTGCAGAATGTCTTGCGAACAGCATTGAGGAGCGTGATGCCACGGTAGTTCCCCGGTTCTTCTCTGTCACCCTTCTTGTATAGATTGACAATGACCCCCTGTCGCCAGCGAAAGGGGATCATTTCAGTCTTCCAGATAAGGTTAAAGAGGAGAACTAGGGCCTCTATCATGGGATCGCCATCGTGCTTGATAAGCTCGTTGACAATACCATCAGGTCCACCAGCTTTATATCCATTTAAATGTTCAATTGCTTCCACAATCTCATAAGAACTAATGGGAGCATTATAAGCCATTGAAATATACTACAGTTCATCAGGGCTGTTTTGAATCATAGGAACAGTTTTTCCAACTGTGTCCCTCCATTCAGCAGAAGACCCCTCACTGTTAGACCTAGAAGTTCTGCCAAGGATACTGTGGTGAGTTTCAAAGGTTTTGACAATGTCAACCGATGAAGTCACCACTGCACCTTTAGTAGTCTTCAGCGCTTGTACTTGCTGACCGTTTTTCGGTTTGTACAAACGTTGAAGGGCCAACCAGAATTTCTTGTCATTACCACCATGGTGGTTTGAGTTTATTTCACTGTATAACTTGTCCCAGTATAATTTCTTCTGAGACCTAACAAGCTGATTGATATCTTTACGGAGCTGGTAGTACCTCGCCCACAATTCTCTGTTGGTTTCCAAATTGCAGCACTCTTTATAGAGGGCTCGTCTCTCAGCTATCTTGAGTTTAATCTCATTAGTCCAATTAACTGCTCTACCGCAGACAATTAGTTTCCTCACAATGATCTTGTCAGCCACGGAGGAAACGAAACTCTCCCAAGAGTCCACTGCTCTTTCGACTTCATTTCTTGCGTTAACAGAGCGTGACTGAAGTTCTTGGAGCGATTGGACAAAGAGAAGAGAAGAGAGAAGAGAGGAGAGGAGAAGAGAAGAGTGCCAAATGAGAGGTGGAATGACAACAAGGTCAAGGACTGTTGTTATTTGGCCTAAGTGGCGACAAAAAATGATTCAACTCAACAAGACAATTCTGTATCCGTAGGGACTAGCAGTGGGAGGTTTACAAACAAAATGTGCCTTCTATCACTGGCCTGATCATCAGTGTCTTGGGTTGTCAATGGATGTAATGGGATGACTAGCTGCAGGCCATGATCTATGCAGAGCCACACTCGTATTGTTGGTCAAGAAAGTTCAATAAGCTCGGTAGTAGACGGTAGTGCAGGCAGGGGGGTGGGAGCTGCAGCGGGCAAGGAAGCCGCAGGAGCAGGAGTGGGAGTGGGAGTGGGAGTCGCAGTAGTCATATGCACAGCAGGGGCAGGAGGAGCTTCCAGCAGCAAGGGCTTGCTTGGTTGTGATAGACTTTGTTGAGGGCCAGCAGGTCCCTTTGCCGGTGTTCCAGTCACTGAATTGGGCATGACATATCCAGGAGGGAGAACCTCGATTAAGGGTTTCCTGCTTGGTTGTTGGAGGCTTAACCCAACTGAAGTCCCCTTGTCTGGAGTGAGTGGAGGGGCGCCGGCTGGCACTAAGAGGTCAGCTCCAGAGGGCTGATTGAGGGCCGAGGGAGGGGGTGGCAATGACGCGCCGGGGCTGGTGTATTGTTTCTGGAGCACCTTGTTCCATTGCTGTAATATTGACTTCAGTGAAGGTCTTCCATTGGCCTGCATGCAGAGGCCACACTACCCATGGGATGATCAGAACAGAATAACTCAGAATGGGGTGCATTACCAGAGAAATGTTTACAGAGAAAATACATGTTGATAAACAAGAGGGGGCTTGAGAGATGGATCTGACATGGGCATGAAGCGCAGCCTCTGCGAGCATGCCTGTATCTAGCCATGCCTTCTCAAGAAGGTTGGGGTCTCCCAAAAGGGCTGCTGCAAGTGCTGCCTCGTGGCCCTGACCGGCAGCTATCATTGTGTTTGTTTGCACCTGTGTGGCATCACTCACGTTTTCAGTCAGACAACTGGAGGTAAAGTCCAGGATCATTTGAGCAGTAAATCTCTGCCAATTCATATGATTTCTTACACAAATTTACAGGACAGGCTGTCAGCTATCTGAAGAGGCTAGAATCAAGAAACATCGCAGCCTTCTTACTTACTACATGCCTGCCACATGGGGAACTTAAAAACAATTGCAAACATCGAAAGACAATATAGACCAACTCTAGTCCAGCCAGCTTGCCAAAGAAAAGGAGCAACTCCACGAGAGGACAAGTGTGAATCCTACCGCCAATCGAGTCAACTCTCCATGTGTTGCAAGCCTCAGCGATAACCCTTGCAGCTCATGGGAGTGAAGAGCACCTCCCACTGCACCGGCAGCCGCCAGTCTCTTGAGAGCCTGCCCAGCAATGTCAGACTGTGCAGTAGCATCAGCTGCATCGATCAATTCCAAAAACTCGCGTGCGAATTTCACTATTCCTTGCGCTGCCTCAGCCTTGATCTCCTGGCTGGCCGTGAGAGATAGAACCCCAATGGGATCGGTGCTTAATTCTATGTCCTGCCCAATGCTTTTGCTGTTGCTTAGAGTGATAAGGCATTGCAGCGCTCTCTTCAGGTCTCCGCTTTGCATTGCCAGATCATATTCCAATCTGTACCATCAGAACATTTCCACTTCAACAGTGAGTCCAAATATGTACTACAAGGACAGATTGAGAGGCTTCATTCATTGACGGTCGATCCTTGCCACAGAAGCAGCCAACTTTGAGGACAACAAACAGCTGTGCAGTTGGAGTCATAACCTCTTGGAAATGCCTGGCAAATGGAGTGCCTCAGTGGCGTAGCCCATGCCCAGCATGAAGTAGGCCAGGTCATCGTGGTGCTCTCTCCCCAATCGAGATGCCCTGCATCCACCCAAATGCATATTAGTAAGCTATTTACACATTTTACTTAGCGATAAGCTGCATTTTGACAGAGAAACATGAGGCCGGGAATACTAACCAAAACAAGGGAGGTGCTACGCAGCATGTCATTTGCATATTGCTATAACCTCCAACACTTATCCACCAAAACTTGGGAAAGAGCATATAGAATCTTAGCCAAACAAAACTCAGGCACACAACACACTGGTTGATAGTTCTCAAAACTGCAAAAGACAAAGGCTCACCATTTCACAGCACTCACAGCATCTCCATACGCTGCCAGACACCGGCATCGAATCCCTGGATGGCTAAGCCCAATCGCATGTGCAGTCATGTACCTAACCCACCCCTCTGTTTGTTTAGCGGACTGACAAGCATTAACCACAAAAGCATGGAGAGAATGTACTCGTAAGACATTGTTTGCCTTGTGGCCATTGACCCCGGACCCAGTTTGAGCGGAGCACAAAGGAACAGAAACTACATTTGTCAGGGGCTGACGCCAGAACAGCATGGAGAGATTGTACTCATAAGACGTTGTTTGCCGTAGCCTTGTGGCCATTGACCCCGCGCCCAGTTTGAGCGGGAACAAAAGGGACAGAACCTACCTCTGTCAGAGGCTGACGTTGGTAGTAAGACTTACCTCCATGTAAAGAATTAATCCGGGTTTTCCAGATATCCTCTAGAAATCCCTTCACACAAGCATCAATCTGCTGTGTGTGATTTGCCCAAAAACTAGGCCTCAGGAGGGCCTGGGCTTTTGGCTCAGCCTCGAGACTTTCAAAGTTGGTAAACAGGGGTACAGGCACAATTCCCTTAATAGATTTGAAGAGAGCGTCTCTTTGGTGAGAGAACCCCGGACAGTGTATCAGAAAATGAATACTGTCTTCAGATTGCCCACAGCATGGAGAGAGAGAGAGAGATAGGGCTTGTCTTGTCTTGACAAGGAAGGTTCTGTCTAGTCCAGACTATATAGAAAATTTATAGACAACAATAGCCTTCAAGGAAGGCACCATCACATTTCCTCTTGATCCAGACTCAACATTGACATTGACATTGCTAACATGTCAACTCTTCTGCGCTTCAAAACTGAAGCCAGCACTGATCAGCCCATTGAAGAGACAATCTCCCTCTGCTCTTGTAATAACTAGAGCAGAAAAAAATCCACATCTTGCATGCTGTAAGCTGAGAAAATCCTGTACTTGGGAAATAACGTCTGTGGAAGTTGTTACTTCTGTAGACCCACCCCCAGACAGGGCCACCCCCAGACAGGGCCGTACCCTAGCTCAAGAAGTGGCTCTTAACTGGCTTCAGCTGGAGTCTACTCTCTTCTCTCTGTGGAAATTGGCTGGGTGTCACTGACAGGACAGTTAGGTGTATCTGCCAGTTTTGATCTGTAAATAGTGTAACCAACTCTGTGTATGTGTGGTGGGGGGGGAGGTGGGGGGAGAAAATACCTGTCAACTAACCATAAGACCCCGTCTCGCACCCCTACCACAACAAGAGGCCCAACTGGACGCTTCTGCTCGAGTGGTAGTCTAGAAACAGTGACTGAAACTCCCCCTCCAGCCACAAATGCCTCTGGACTTACTTTCCTCTCTTCCAGTTCCTTCAGGGGCACTTGACCTTCCCCGTCTCCTTTCGATATCTTAGGCATGGAGACAAACGGGGGAACTGAGGGAGCTGTTTGAAATGATGCTAGTCTCACAACTTGCAGCATTGGAGGCCGCAAGGCAATTCTCTCAGTCACCACTGCTTTGGGCCCCTCCACTGTCAGCAGAGCCAACTCCCCTTGCTCCGAATATGCCTTTACCTGCGCCTCCCTTACCTTTTGTTCTTCCTTTTTCTTCTTCCTCTCCACATCAATGGCACTCACACCAGCATCCACAAAGACACATCTGCCAACCCAATCACCAAGTCAATTTGAAGCCAACTGCCATATCCACAGCTGTTTCCATCCTGACATAATTTATATAGGACTTAACTATTTCACCCAAACGGAGACAGATCCACACTTAAGAAAAGAACCATCCACAAACCAGTCCTATGATGGAGCACATAGGAGGCAACGATATTTGACTCAGTCGGGAGCAGCGTTTACTGAAGTTGTTAGGTTCCTTCCTTGATCTTATTCTAGATGTTCTTGCTGTTACCTATCGGAGGACCTCCGTCCCCGAAAAAGGCAGAGCAAGCCTCTCTGAGGCTCGTTCTTCAAATTGGACAATGGACCAGAATGTACAAACAAACCGGCAGGGGCAGCTCACTCAATAGTGGTTGGTGTGGCCAGGAACAGTTGACGGCGATGCCACACACCACCTGTTGCAGCACCAATGGCCACATTGCCCAGGTAGCGGTACTGTGGGCGGAGAGATGAAAGGACAATGTATCGTTGGTAAGAAAGAGCACAATATTCGACAGTCTGGTCCCATGCACTCCATTCAGGTTGGGGGAGCATCCCACTGACCGGCTTGAAAGTTTCCCAGCTGCCAAGCCAACATTCCAGTAAAACCAGACTGTCTTGCATAGCCAAGTGTCCTTACAAGTTCAGGACAAACTAATATCAGCAGACTTGTAAGCCAGACCTGCTCATGCATAATTGCTTGTAAGGAAGGATACTCCATTGGACATGTTTTCAAGGAAAGATCCAATCTTCCACAAAGGCCAATCATACCTGTACAGCTGGAAATTTGCAGGCGCTTCTGTGGGCTTCCCACTACCAGGAGAAGTGTCCTCAGAAAATGAGTTGCCATTGCCTGATGCTGCTGACAAGGCCACTGAACTCGCAGTACTGAGCCGTCTAGGCATCTTGTACGTGACTCCCAACAATGCTCCTCCTTGCAATCCAATCACCTGCACAATTGCTTTAACCAACATGTAAAAGATCAATTACTTGAGGTCCTGAAACATCAATCTGAAAGGAAATAAGAGCCCAAGGTGGGGTTGTTACTAGTTTACCGGCTCAGAACGCCCTTCAATTGACTTAGCCAATAAATTAACACTCCCATCATCCAGTAGTATGCGCACTTGAACGGTGGCTGCCGCTGAGGCACTGGCAGCGGCAGCAGCTGCGGCAGCTGCTTGAGCTGCAGCTTCTTTTGCTTTTCTTCCCCCCTTCACAACAGCCGGTGTCCTTGGGGCCAGGAAGGTCTCAATCACTGCAAACCGTTCCTTGCAAGAATCCCAGGCAAAATAGCGGGCGGGACCTGAATCGATCAGTGCCCAATCAGCAACCCTATAAATGGCATATGCTGGTGCATCAGGCCAGACAACTGACACATACCTGCCATGCATTCAGACAAGGTAAGTTTAATCCTTGCATGGACGATCAAGCAAGTTGCTACCTGTAGCCTGGGTATCGTTACGTGATGGTCTCTTTATCCTGAGAAAAATACTAGAATAGGAAAGGGGAAACATAGAATGGCTAAAACATGTCCCCCATAGCACCCACATAGATTTAAAACGCCAGAGGCACAGTTCTTTGAAGTTAGAAGATTGCTATGTGATCTCTACAGGATATC
The DNA here is from genome assembly GCA_030704615.1 of Takakia lepidozioides. Classification (NCBI taxonomy): domain Eukaryota; kingdom Viridiplantae; phylum Streptophyta; class Takakiopsida; order Takakiales; family Takakiaceae; genus Takakia; species Takakia lepidozioides. The sequence continues at coordinate 24,250,837 of CM060732.1, read as the reverse complement.
AGAGAAAAGCTGACAATTCTTCAGTTTGCTACTCATACAACCACATGACCTAGCTGTGTCAAAAGTGATGCCAGAGCTAATTGTGATAATTTTCTTGCAACTCACAGAGACTCAAATTTATTATGAGAGAAGGGCTCATTGCCTTCATCCCTTGGCACGCATTGAACGCCATTGGTACTAACAGAGGTCCATAATGCCAAATCAGGAATAAAAGCTTTTTCAGCCCATGACAGTGCCCTTACTTTCCAGATTTGCTAGTAGAAAGCCATGAATAAGAATCATGTGAGAGTGATGCCACACGCCTCCGTGACTGCTTCACCTGCATAGTCACCTCACCGATGAGTTGGAGTGTTCAAAGACACTCTTTGACATACTACACTGGCACTTTCAGTGAAGGCTGCAAGCACAATGAAACAAACCAAATGCTTGTAAATACAATGCCTGTTTGACTTCATTGCCCATCACTCCCTTCCTGTCAAAGCATATCTGATGTGGGTGTGCTAATAGTTCAACACACAGGTAGAAAAGAGGAGAGGCATGCAACAATCACTTGCGGAAAACAGGAACAAATTTGTGGCCTGGTCTAAATGAAACCCCTGTACCTCATATCAACAAGCCCACTATTTCCAAATAAAAGTATCTCCATTTTCCCATCAACTGATGTTCATATTTTCACAGATTTTGACTTGATTAATGCAAGTACCTGCAACTGTGGGGACTCGAGAGGGTCAACACGGGTCCGTCCATTCATCTCAAGCAATGCCCCCGTGTTTGTCAGAGTGGGGGTTAGGGGCGCAGCTAGCTGGAACGACAGCAACCAAATCTCCCGCTCTACTGAAAATGCAACAGTATGCTCTTTGCTGCCAGGTGGAGTGAGGAGAGGGACAGCTGCTGGGAGAGCTTTTGCATCAAACTCACTGAGAATCACCCCAAGATTTGTGCCCGTTGCAACTAAGTGTGGCTGCAATGGGTGTACAGCCATACAATAAGCCTGGAACATAGTCAAATAAACCAAGCAACTAGGTCAGTCTGGTAGCCAAAGTATTGGCATACCCATATCATCGTAATGCAAGTCAGGGTTCCAGATCTACAGGGGAATGAGACAAGACGCCAGAGACAAGGAAACAGGTGATGTAAGCACACAATGAGGGGAAGAAAGATGGTGCACCTTCAACTTCTTTGTGGATGAAAGCAAAGAAGGAGGGACTTGAGAAGTCAAGTCACAAAGAGGCCTGGTGATAGCACCATAAGCTGAGTGCTCTATAGCCCTGCCAAAATGCAAGGCACCCAACACACCATACAAACCCCCAGATGAATTTAAACCGCGGTTTAACTGTCGTTAGTCCACCACTCATCACAGGAAGATTGACTCCAAAAATCCTTGACAATTACCTCACTCCAAAGCAAAGCGTTATGAAAAATCTATAATGCTCAGCACAATCAGTCCATCATGTTCCTTGACTAATCTGCGTTTTGTTGACTAATACATGAAGGTCCTAAACATACCTTTCAAATACAGATTAGGAAAAATTGCCAGGAGATGCTCTTACCAAATATGGGAGTCTTTGACGCAGACAAGAAGGTCAAGGTTGGGGACGCGAGGATGGCACCACGAGGCTATACTGTGGCATGCCAACTTTGAAACTGGCTTTATGCGCCGCAATTCCTAAAATACGTGATTGTCAGTCAAGAGCCGCCCTTGAACTCCCTCTCAGCACAGGCAATCAGTTGTCCCAGCCAATCATATTAATCAGATGTTGACCCTTAATCAAAGCCACATGATCAACCAAGCCTAGTCTCCAGACTCCTTAATTTGTAGCAGCTGAACTCACATGTAGCAATAAACTCAAAGAGCAACGTCCCGCTTTCCAAATCTCAAGTGAGTAGACCAACGGTAATGGCTGTGCTCGCAGCAAGCACGAAGAGCTCATAGGAGCACTCACTTTAATCCCTACCACCTGCCAATAACCTGCTGTTTGCCTACTTGACAGCCTGCTACTTTATTATAGACATCATCTCACTTGGCAACTATTTTTCTACGCAACAGAGCTAACTTAGATGCACATGGTAACATACCTTCAAGGTGACAGAATCCCAAATTGCCAGGGTTTTGTCTGCTCCAATACTAACGAGCTGAGGAGCCCCATCCTGCACTCTAGCGAGCTCTACCCCATACACTCCCCCATCATGTGCCTGCATTGTCAATACCCAACCATTTGTCAAAATTGTCTGTTATCGTTTCACATTGAGCCTTGCGTTATTCTTTGTCTGTATGTCGCCAGCTCCTTGTGCATTTATGTCACACACTCTCTCTCTCCCTCTCCACCACCAGGGACTGCATCTTCGGATGCCTGGTTTGCTACTGTTTCTATTGTTTTTGTATGCATTCTTGCCCAATAAGTTTTCTGGGGCCCCCTGTGGCTGTCAGAAAGTTCATTTCTTCTTCCTCACCCCTTCTTTTGCAGGTTGAATATACCAAGAGCCCTTACTGAAAACTCAAAAACAAAGTGACCATGAAACTCAAGAAGCCCAAGCCAAGTCGCCGACGTACAGCCCCAAGCGCCCCGCTATCACAAACATGCCATTAAATAACGAGTACGACCGTTGATACTCACAAAAGACTACTGAAACATGCTGTATTTCTTAGATGTATATCTCTGAGTGTCTCTTCTCTTGGCAGTTCTTACGAGTGGAGGATAATATGACCACCTGAACATCCCTCTCCACCAGATTGGAAGGAGGACCACATTACTGGGTTCACTGTGAACGCCACAACTGCCAATGGGAACATCAAATTTGCAGTGGCACAGAGGAACTTGCAGAGAATGAGTACGGTACAACAACCTTGACTGAGAGCTTCGGCGCCACTTCCCGGGTGGCCTGTGCACCATCGACATTCCATAAGACTAGCATCCCGTCATTGCCTCCTGACACCATCAGCGTCTACCCACCAGAACAAAGGTCAGACTCTATCCCGACTTCCTTAACTGCAAACAGAAATGCCGGTCTTCCTGTCCATGGATATTGTGAACTGCATGTCTCTCTCGATATGTAAATCCAAGCAGCAGATGCCTTGAAGATGGTCTGAAGATCCCCTAAGAAAAAAAAGGTGACTCCTGCTGAAGCAAGTAAAAGTTATGGTACCACTTCACCCCAAAGGGCTACTGCCTTCCATTCAGTTTGGAGGACACCTAGCGGCTGTAACCAGGGCAAAGCGGTTGCCCAAACTTCCCCCAAGGACTTGAAAGACCCAAGGTACCCACACATTAGGTGACCAATTGACCCAACAACCCACTTTAATAGCCGGGTTCGCAATAATGGGTGACATCCAACATACACCTATGCTTAGGCCTTGTTTAGAAGTTGCACACATGAGCCAGTGTCTGTGGCATGTGATTTGGTCTGGTAACAGATCCCTGCCGATTGGGAGACAGTGTGTCTGCCCTGTCTGGCACAATCCACACTGGCATCATGGTGAGGCTATGTATGTTGCGTCACATATCTGCCTGCTAATCTGTCTATAAGAAAACCAATTGCCCCACTGTCTGCCTTCGAACCTTCTACAAACCAGGCGATCCCTGCAAAAGAGCCTTGCGTGCCAAAGTTAGGGCACTCCGGGTAGTCTCCAGGGCAGAGCCCTGACTGGACAACGGGTGGTTAAAAGATCATGTGCTCACCACTAGGCATGGGCTCCTGCTTACAGGTAATGTCTCAAGATTAAGATGGCAAAATAGACATGTAAAGAATGTGTTAAAAAAGGAGAAATACAAGTACCTCCCCAGAGGAAGTCAAAAATGTCATGAGGCATGAAATGGCACCCTTGTGGCCCCCAATGTACCGCCGCACCAGCTGCACAATGCAAAAGCCGAGCTGCCATCACTTTTTATGCCCCTCTGAGTAATTTCCAACTCAGTGCTTCCAGCACACTTAGCTTGATGCCTCCAAGACCGGTTCCTTGGCCAGTTCCTTGACATGGGGTTTTCTATTCAACATGGGAAGCCACTGGACTCGAACTTAGATGTAATTGGTCAAGCTATCACAGGATCTAGACTGCTAGAAAGAACACACCATCATACCTAGCAAGTATACTCGGATTTTTCTCCTTGCTTGAACCAGAACCCAGAAACCATAAATCTTGCGAGTGGGATCACTAAAACCAACTGAATCGAGGAAGGCAATGGTGATTGACTTTTGTGCACACATGCATGAGTGCTCCTGTAATTTGTCATGGTTACTAACTGTGAGTGACACAATCCTTTGGGAAAGATAAATCTTACAAACATGTACGTCAATGCAGTATACCAACATCATTTCTTTGGCCTCCAGTACTGAGGATCTAATCTGGTGACCAAGGAGATGATTTCCAGCAGGTGAGCTCCACCGACCTTTACTATTGAGTATAAAGTTCACTGAAGAAAATCTGAATTATGTTAAAAAGGGTGTGAAGGCATACCTGCCACAATGTCATTGAAAGAACTCGGATAACTCCATCAGAACCACCAAATGCAGCAAGAGGACCCTCAACAACCGCTGACCGGGGCAGGAATGCCACACTGGAGGACAAATGCAGATATCATTTTTGTGAATTACGAGAGAGTAAACTTGGCTTCTATATGTTACAGTCACAGAATCCCAAACAACTGAGATGGTATGCACCCATTGTCCAAATCCAGCCCTTGAGCAATATCGCTTAGAAATAAAAGTAAGCAAATAACAGTTTATGGATCTTGTAGCATTTACCAAAGAGGTGATTTGTTGTCAAACACTTGTTTAGGCACGTCTCGTGCCCTCATGCTAACCATATCCAAGAAGATAGCCTTATTCTCACAACACACCACCAGGAAATGTCGTCCCTTGATGGTCATATGCCCTCCTCCAATGGGAGTAAATTGCTGGTTGGCTGCCATAGATGCCTCTCCAACAGCTGAGCGGTTAAGCCACGCTTGCCAGAAGCGCACATCATCATCATAGAATGTGACATGCTTTACACTGCATCAATCAAGCAATCCCTCAGACACTTTGCAAAGATTGACTTCCGTTTGTAGGAAATTTTGTTCTTGGGATGTCTCTTTCCAAAACGCTGCAATTAAGGTACAACATGAGCTGGAAGTATATATTCTCTGCCAGTAAGAGACACTTAATGTGTTACTAAGTACTGTGAATGAAACACGTCCTCAAGTGATGCAGGCTAAAGTAACTTCTTACCTTCCTCCTCGGATGGATTCTGAGATTTTTGCTTTGGGCTCTGTTCACAACAAAATACCATCAATGACAAGAAGCAGGCCAAAGTCATGACTATTGAGCACTAACCAGAGAAATATAACACACCACCACTGACAAAAACAGCAACTGAACTGGGGGAATCCAACCAAGAGTCCAGCAATATTCATTAGCAAGCCACCATGGTGAATGAAATGGAAAGTTGGGATGCTTAAGCTAAATTGACTTTGTTATCCACCAGCCTTGAAAGATTAAATTTTCCACAGAAAGTTTGACTGAAGAGTTCCTCTGTTACTGTTTGAATATTCATGTCACTGCAGTGCAACCTCAACAAGTGATTGCAAATGCTACTTAGTGAGTAGGAACTGCACAGAAAGAGAAGAAGAATAAGAGGAACTTGAGAGAGAAGGAGAATACCGGCATCCCCTTCAGCAAGCTTCTGAAGCTGGGCGCCCACCAAGCGGCGCTCATCAACACCCTTCGCATTAACCTCATAAACCACCTGCACTCAGTACAAGTGGTACAACAAATGGGAAACACTTGATCTGGCACAAGCACAAAAGCTATGACCAAAGCCTCTGACATGAAGCCTATACCCACCGATGAATTAGGAAGACCATTCCAATCTTTTGATGCGAGACTTGACCCTTGTTGCTATTTAGAATTGGAACTTCTCTTATGGCTTCTAGTCACGTAAGCCAATAAAGTCTACTACCGCTTTGGTGAAATTTGGTGATTATGTGGCCGACAATTATGTAGCTTCCTCACATTATCTGATTTCCAACCATACTGGACAAGCTGCCCAAGACCAAAAACAAACCTTGCTTGTCCTAGGTGATCAGTAACAGCTTTAAAGGTGACTAATACAGAAAAGTGTTCCTGCTGATCCTGCTACTTCGGGCTCCAGCAAACGCACTGTTACTGTTCGTTCAGAATGGCATTGATAAATTCACATGAAGCTCGGAGCCGAGTTTTATGTTGTGTGCTGAAATCCACACTCAGCAGGTGGATATCTCAGCTGCTTGGAAACGAGCTTCGCTCGGTAATGTGATCCAAATTGTAGTATAACAGCAACCCTCACCACAAACAGACCGTGCCAGAGGCTGACTAATTCCATCAAGGAGGAGGATTTGCCCGATCACATCTGATTGCCTGCAAATACTGGTTTGCGGCATTCGCAAGACCGAAGGGGACAGGCAATACAATCGGTCAGATGTCTCGGATGTGTGCTTCTGAGAGAGAGAGAGAGAGAGAGAGAGAGAGAGAGAGAGAGACCTGTCGATGCTCCCAATCCCACACAACCACGTTGTCACTGGCATCAGCTGTGACAAGCCATGGGTAGGTGGGATGCAGCAGGAGGCGCAGCACCTTGTCCTGGGTGGGGCGAAACGCGCGCAACCTCAACATTCTGACTATCTTTCCACCTTCTCACTTCCCACTTCTCCTATGGCTTCAAACTTTCTGTGCGCAAAGACCCGGTACCTCTGTGTGACCTCAAAAAAAGGCCAGACAATCAGACAACTGGGGTTAGTCCAACTCGAAGAACCCAACTCCAACTTCCAGATCAACCCCGAAGAGAAAGAAAAGGTCTGTTGTAGATACCCACCTGCATGCCAGCTCCACCAGTGGTTGATTTTCAATTATATGATGAAGGGAGAAGGCACATGAGGAGGTGTTGTGAACCTCTATCGCACATCCCACGTCCAACAGATGATCTGATCCTTACTGGCGTGCCTTTGTTGATAAAGCTGAACTGTCAAAACATCCTTCTCAAACCACAACACTTTTCTTTCCGCAAATTAGATTGGCAGACTGCCTGCGGGTCGATCACCGCAAGGAGAAGGCAAGGCTAGGGCCTCTCCCTGCGCGCTCTGGGGAGCAGTGAAGCACACTGCCAGGTCTCTGCCATCCTGATCTGGAGAAAAGGGTGGAGAAACCGGGAATGATGAACTAGAGAGCAGGAAGCGAAGCGAGCCTCCCCGGAGTGCACATTTTCTCCACCCAACAAAGATACTATATCCCCGAATGATTCAATACCATCAACTAATGGACTGCTGATAATGATGTGGGGTACTCTGTACAAGCTACCATATCAATACTGTCATACCACGGTCATTTGGGGAGCTTTTGAAGAATAACTACTTGAACTTGTTGATCTCTCAGAACCACAATGAATTGCAGATGCTTCATTGCTGAGACTCGTCTTGCTTGTGTGGAATGTACATGATAGATACGTGGAAGTGGAATTACTGGCACACTGTGGAATGCACATTTTAAATACACTTATTTTGAGGCTTTGTTCTGATTTTGGTGATAACTGCGTTGAAATAGTCCAGACCAGACACTAGTTCTGGACCGAATTTCATTGTATGCTTGTCACTTCCCGCATGTCCCATAAAATGCACCATGCTGACAGAGAACAATGGAAACACCTGAAATTCTCTAGTCTATCTACAAAACGGGCTCCCTGGGTGACTTTCTCGTTGTAACCATTATCCTCTGCTCCTTCATCTTGTTTCTGACAGTTCTCTCCAACTTGAGGTCTGTCAAGAATGGTCACTGGATCCAGATCACAGTCTCCTTGGTGACTGGATCCAGATCTTGCTGTTTAGCAGGTTGAGAGAGTCTATAAATCAATCTGAAAGCTGATTGGGCCAGTTGGATGCAGGAGACACAGTGTGACCAAACTTGAGACTGCTTTTGGCCTGATGATCAGTACTGCCTTGGCTAAACCATCTCAACTAATACCACAATCTGCCTAGCAGCATAGCTTGAAGTTCAAGAGGAGCTCCAGAAACTGAGTGCCCTTCAATGGGGAGCCCATGATGAACCACCTTTTGTGCAAAATTATCAACCTCCATAATAACTCGAGGAATGTCTTCATTCCCAATTATGCCCTGCAAGAAGTCATTACTCCCCTGCAATAGTTCACAGCTGAAGATAGATGATCATACATCAACTGTAACAAGTACCATGAGCAGCCAACAGAGGATGGAGTGGTGACTGTCAATGAATGACACAAACCGTCCCTTCAACTTCACTCCTCTCACAAAGATGACAAAATTAGAAGCATTTCATGCATGTTGCTTGCTTCACCAGTAATCCCCACAAGAACAAACCCCATCTTGAAAGTGGTGAAAGCGGTTGGCGTCCCGTAGTACAACTGCCCGCCCAACAATCTTTGAGATGAATTTGGTGGCCGTGTGGCAGTCACCACACACGCGAAGGTTCTTGATGACACGGATAGTTGCCCCAGGGGGCATGCTGATGAGGCCAAAAGCAATGGCCAGCTTCTCACTGTGGTGGCAGAGAGAAAATTCCTTCTGCTCCTCCTCCAAATCATGTAACACAAAGCGTGTGTCAGGCACATACCCGGCCTCCTTCATATGCCCAAACAATCTCTCCAGCTCAGCATGGATTTCCTCAATTTGTGGATGCAATTTATCTTCAACAATGAATGTATGTATCTTGTTGTCAATCTCAATGCAACTGCGCCCTGGCTCCTTTTGGATATGTCTGTCCTCCATCATTTTTCTCACCTTTGCTTTATCATCCCACCTGCCAGCTGCAGCATAGATGTTTGATAGCAGCACATAAGCTCCAGCCTGCTGTGGATCACTCTTGAGAAGGGATTTTGCTGCGTGTTCTGCTAATTTCACATCGCCATAGATTCTGCATGCACTAAGCAAGGCTCTCCACACCCCTGCATCTGGTTTGAGTGGCATTTTGTTAATGAGGTCCTCTGCCTCATCCAATCGCCCTGCACGGCCAAGAAGGTCCACCATGCAGTTAAAATGCTCCACTGTAGGGGTGAGACCATGATCTCGACACATGGAATGAAAGTAGTGATGGCCTTCATCCACTAGGCCTCCATGGCTGCAGGCGGAGAGAAGGGACATGAACGTAATACTGTCCGGCTTCGAACCTTCCAGTTGCATCTGTTCAAATAGTTGCAGGGCCTCCCAACCGCATCCATGCTGGCCATATCCTTTGATAATGGCAGTCCATGAGATGACATTTCGATTACCCATATTATTGAATACTCGACGCGCATCCTTCATGCTCCCACATTTGGCATACATGTCAGCAAGGGCTGTCTCTAGAATGATATCTGGTGCAGTTCCAGCTTTGACAATGTCAACATGGACCTCTTTGCCCTTTTCCAGGGCTCCTTGGCTGGAACATGCATTGAGAATGGCAATGAATGTGACCCTGTTAGGTGTCACCCCTTCCAGTTGCATTTGCTCATACATCTCGAAAGCCTCCCTACTACACCCATGCTGAGCATATCCTGCAATCATCGCACTCCATGAGATGACATTTCGTTCAGCCATACCATCAAACACTTCACGTGCATCCTTCATGCTCCCACATTTGCAATACATGTCTGCAAGGGCAGTCTGCAGAACAAGGTCTGGTGCGATTCCAGCTTTGATCATGTCAGCATGTACCTCTTTGGCCTTTTCCAGGCCTCCAATGCTGGCACGTGCATTGACAACGCAAATGAAAGTGACCCTGTCAGGCTTCACTCCTTCCTGTTGCATTCGCTCATATATCTCAAAAGCCTCCATGCCACACCCACGCTGAGTGTATCCTGTGATCATGGCATTCCATGAGACCACATTTCGTTCAGACATGTTGTCAAATACTTGACGAGCATCATTCACACTCCCGCATTTGGCATACATGTCAACAAGGGCAGTGTCCAAATTAATATACGACACAATTCCAGCTTTAATGACATCAGCATGGACCTTGTTGCCCTTTTCCAGGATTCCTAAGCTGGCACATGCATTGACAGTGCAAATGAAGGTGACCCTATTGGGTGTCACCCCTTCCTGTTGCATTTGCTCATATATTTTTAAAGCCTCCCTACCATACCCCCGCTTGGAATATCCTGCTATCATTATGTTCCAAGTAGACAAAGTTCGTTCAGGCATTTTGTCAAATACTTTGCGTGCATCCAGAAGGCTCCCGCATTTCGCATACATGTTGATAAAGCAGTTCAGTAAAAAAACGTTTGGCTTGAATCCACTTTGCATTATATGGGCGTGCAGCTGCTTTCCTTCTGCTAGGTCTTTCATGTTGATACACTCCTGCAGCAGACAGACATAAGTATGGAAATCTGCCCGAATGCCCCGTAGATTCAAAATGTGCATCCTCTCCATTGGTGTCCTTGGGTCCCCACTAGGGTCAGAAGAGCTATAGTTTACTCCTTCTCTTGGTCCTCTTTCAAAAGCAGTTGTGATGGCAGATGTGTTAACCCTGCCACCAGTATAATGTCTGACAAAGAATTGTGACTGATTAAACCGTCCAGTCCTGCATGATGCAAGTTAGATGCAAGTTAGATGCATTAACTCACCCTCACATAAAGCTTCTGGATACTGCCAAGAGAATTCTACTTAGGAGGCAAAGTTCCAAGACTAGTGCAGACATGTACTGCAATCATCATCATCAAGAAAACAATACCCATTGTATTCTCCGCTTGGAGCTCCATCCTGTACAATGACATCAGAACTATCACCAGATTGTACTCGACCTCCTGTCATGGCATCTAGCTCTGCTTTCACCCAAGGCGGGTTCAACAAACTCTCGACCCAAAGGACCTCCTTTGTTTCTTTGTGCCTGAAGTCTGGTGATCTCGGGCTTATCTGTGAAATCGACAAGTGGACAGCTCAGCAGCCATAGCTTCAGCACCAGCATTGCATAGAGCAGGCTATAACCACCCAAGCTAAAAGTCACTTTCAGAAACCAAGGAAGAACTCCCTACTTGCAGACACTGCTAACCTTTTGATAATTCGCTTTTGCTGTTGTTCACTAAAAACAGAGCAGAACTGGCAATCACCTAAGGACTTGGAGGTCCAATCCGCTCAGCTGCAGTGACAAGCCCTCCTTGACCAACTCTCTCAATAATAAAGAAATGCTCACCTTTGCAGACCTGTTATCCCACCACTGTGAGGGATCTGAGAAGAACTCCTGCCAGAGCCGTTCTATGCTCATTCCTTGATCTGCGCGCAAAAACTGGACGAATATGAGAAGTTTGTTAGCTTCCAATTGCCTCCACCAGGATGTTATTCTTACAACTTGCTCTCCTCTCTCTCTCTCTCTCTCTCTCCATAAAGTACCATTTCATTTCATTTCTCTTAAACTCGCTCCGGTAAAAATAAAATTATATATCAGAGGAGAAGTGAGAGAAGGACAATGAAGCCTGGATCGCTCCAAAGCACCGATTTGGGAAACCCAAAAAATCTGAGAAGTGTTGCATATCAATCAATACCTTTCTTCGATTTCCTTGGAGGCACGGTAGGCGTCACAGCCATCACTTGCAAGGGTCTCGGGCCTGGGATTGCCAAGTTGGATACGCATTCCAGCTCCACATGCTGGCCCGCCAATCTGCTGCAAGATATCAGCCCTTCCGCCCATTCACCACAAGAAGAAGACGGGGTCCTGGGTATGGCCTCCACCTGCGCGCTGCGGAGAGGGGCGGAGCACGCTGCCATCCCACTTCTATGAGCGGGAAGCAACAAGGCAGCGGTGCAGCAAGGGTCTCGGGCCCAAGTTGGATACGCATTCCAGCTCCACATGGTGGCCGGCCAATCTGCTGCGAGATGTCAGCCCTTCCGCCCATTCACCACAAGAACAGTACGCGGCTTTTGGTATGGCCTCTACCTGCGCGTTGAGGAAAGTGGCGGCTGCCATTCCAACTCTGTAAGCGGGGAGCAACAAGGGAGCGGAGCGGAGTACAGGAAACCAACGTCCTTTGTGCTGGCTTGGAGCAAGCCCATTGCAGAAATTATGACTATGCACCTCCAGCTTCCAGCAGATGGCCGACTGGTAAAAGTTTGCTTCCTGGGGATCTCTACAACCACAAACATTTTTCCGCTACCCATCTGACCTGAGCGATTGTTGGGTCCCTTCCTTTTCTGCCTTTCTTCTCTGAAGGCACCAATTTCAGGCTTTCGCAGCCCAAGTGGGGTGAAGGGCTTCGAGCATGAAAGGATGGCTTTCATCCGTGATCTGAGCACGGTGCAGTTTTGGCTTTTGCAACTACAATGAAGGCGGATAGAAGTTGGCGGATGATGGCCAAGTTTATCACATGATGTAGATTTTCTCGGAAGATGTAGATTTTCTCGGGAACCTATGCAACTCGAGTGAATCTGTGGGCGGCCTGTAACTGCCACTGCTGCCTAGCAACATGGAGAGAGAGATATGCCGGCACAGAAAGAGAACTGTGGTGGTGGCAACGTTGCTTGCACAATCTGATTGAACAATCTAAGTTCATGTCATGCGGACCATTACACTGGTCGCCGCTAGGGCCTGCTGCAGCTTCCGAAACCCAAACTGGGCCCAAACTTCCCCTTGAATGGATATTTTTCCTTCAATGCAGATGATCGAATCACACAGAGAAGTCTTCTGAATTGTGCACCTTCTTAATCTCACATCGAAATCGGAAAGCTCGGCTGGTATGAAAGAACCCACAGGGGATCCACAGACCCTCAATTTGCAAAACGACAGCGTGGTGAGAATTTCACAGATCCAACCGAACATTCAGGGCCATTGCAACCTCCACTTTACAATCCGCCCTGCATTTTCCCCAAGGGATTGCATGTTGATCTTGCAGTGAAGGTTACTGAATGTAGTCCAACACAAGGTTTGCAGTTTTTGCCATCATTATTGAACTGCACCCTTGACACCCACGCCTGAGACCCAGTGAACGACGACATTACCAGGTTACCAGGTACATGCTACATGTAATCCATTTTGCAGGTTGCCTTACAATGACCCTTTGGATAACAGAGGTTTATTATCTGTTTCCAGGAAAATAAATTGCAATGTTCTCTGCTTCAAGTTCCAACCGAATGCTCACAAAACCCACCTAGAAAGAATTCCATTGCATGCACCAACCTCCTTTCCTTTTCAAGTCATCCTTGGAGGTGGTAAATGACTACCAGCTCCCCTCTGCCCTGTTTGATTAGCTCCAAACCATGATGCAGAGTTCTTTCCAGGATTAATTGTCTCTATGTACTTCATGCAGGAAGAGGCAGGAAGAGGCAGGAAAACCTAAGCCCGGCGGTGGAAAGGCCCAGAAAGACCAAAAGTGTTCACATGGTAAGCTTTAGCACCCGGACTGTCCCACAAGAGCATAGTCTTCTCTGTCGATAACTATTGTGTCTCGAGCCTTGCTATCTTCACATGGTCTTGGTCCCCATCACAGAGGAGGTCCTAGACTTTCGGAACTTCATAAAGCAGCTCTGGAATGTCATAGCTTTCACTAAGCTTGTAAGAAAACTTTGTGGGAACCGCCCAGGTCATTCTGAACTGTCATATTCTGGCTGCAAGAGGAAGTGGCTTCAATGCTTATCTTCCTAAAAGCAGGCTGATGCGACCAGTCAAGTGATGCTCTCTGTAGCTCATTCGATCTCCCAACCCATGCATACAATCCCAAAAGACGTCACTTTCAAGATCTACCCAAATGCTTTTCCCACGTTCGCCAGTAGCTGGAGGACGGTCAAACTTCGACGTAGGGTACTCTAGTGGCCTCCGTGCTGTCTCCCTGTTCTCCCTCTCCAACCCTGAAATGCTGCTCCGTTCAACTGGGCATCGGTTCTACCATCATCTACTGCAAGCAATGTTAATTTATGAGTACATCATACACAGACACTAAACCCAAAATCACGTGATAAAGGTTCTTTGCTCTTGAACTGCTTTCTTCTAAATACAACAAGGGAGAGATGAACCATCACAAACCAGGCTATGAACCCATTAATATTGGTTCAAGTCCTTTCTCTTTCTGCCTTTCTCCCTTCAACTGATGACCGATCTATATGTTCTCTCAACTCACTTGGTACTTAACCCCCTCTGATTCAAGAACAGAGACAGTGCCTATCCTTCCGGTGCCTATCCTTCCCATCATCGTGGTCTCATCATCATGGTCTTTGCCGAACAGAAAATATGCCTCTCCACTAGATCGGAGACACATTGGTTCATCTGGCGTCTCATAACGGACTTCGGCTGAATCTCCGGACGTCAAATTGCAGCTGAACTTCTCGCTCGCTCCTATCACGAGACTAGATTACGAATAATAACTCTGCACTTCGGACGCCTTCACCACAATGCTCCCCATCTCGTCCTGTGCCCTCTGATCAGCTCCACAACTGCTTTTTTACTGGCTCCTTACCCGCGACCTGTAATCACCCATCCTCGGCTCTCATCAATCACCGCCCACCAAGTCACCATGGAGCATGAGTGTCCCTTCTATTCAACTTATTAACTACCCGGTGCCCCTTCAGTCCTGCTTGCCAACTAACTGTAGCTCCGTGACACTTCACTGCAACCTCCTTCTATTTCGCTTGAATCTTTGTGTCTGGAGCTGGGCTACCCTGAAGGCACATGAATGACGCAATTCTTCTTCCCCGCCCCAGGGATTCAGCTCAGTGAGATCGTTGAGCAACATGGTAAGATGCGCGATCTTCTAGCATCCACTCAATTATCCGTTTCCTTGCCCTAGAAGTAAAGTATGTCTAGGTACTGTAAGTTCCACTGTAAAGGATTTTGCAGACTGACATACTGCCACGTCCAATTTCTCAGTTCAGCTGGTCATTCTGCTTGATGATGAAAGGTTCTCCTGGTGCAACTTTGCGAATTGTTGGGTAGCCATGACACCACTGCAATTCGGGTTGGTGTGAGCCATCATTCTTGCCGCTGCTGCTTTGGAATTCTTAGGAAATATCCGTGTTGCAAGTCAAAGTTTTTGGATACTGATCAGTTGTCTTCTTCATTCCGGTACCTGGGATCGGCCTGCAGAAGGAAAAGAAGCCCGTCCGACCGGCTAGTGCCATCTCCGACAGGCCGTCATCACCCCCGTCAGAAGAACCACCAACGCCAAAGCAACCAAAAAGATGGAGGTGGCCAAAGGTCTACAACTGCCTTGGCAATGCCACATAAACACTGCATAGACATGATCCGTGGCATCAGAGTGATATATTATGAAGCGTCGTGAACAAACAGCTGTCTTTCTGTCAGAATTGGACATCATAATCTCCAAACTTAGCATGGAAACCTTGAGCCTTCTGAAAGGTTATAGCTGCACACGGATGTTTCTTGATACTAAAGTGCACCAGCCAAGTTCTCGAATCAGTAAACAGACTTGTATGGATAGAGACAAGGCATTTTGAATACCTAAGAAAGATTGTGTGAGTTCTAATAGATGCCTTACCTCCATGTTGAATCAATACCTGTTTCTCTGATCATATAAATTGAGGGGTTGCTCAAACCCAAATCTCAACTCTCTCTCCAGGCTTCTTGTGATGTTCTAGAATTTAAAATCCCTTTCTGGATCGGGTAGCCACTCGACACCACTGCAATTAGTTGGATATTCATCATTCATGCCAGGATGCTTATGATCTAACATCGATGGACTGATCACCGAGAGAGAAAAGTTGCAGGGAAACTCATCGGTTGTTTTCTCCACTTCGATTTCTGTGTGTGACAGTGGTGCCGATCGGCCAGTATCATCATCCCTGACGTACCAAAGAAACTTGAGGAACTCCCACCAAAACCACCGCCACCAAAACCTCCACCCAAACAATGGGGCCCTTTGGTACCAAAAGGAATGGACAAGCTGTCCGTCGAAGAAGAGGTAACCCACACAAACTCAATCCTACCGAGCTTTGTCTAAAAGAGTATGTTGCGTATTTCACCATCCGCCAGCCAGCAATCCATGCACCATAAAACGTATTGGACTGTCTGAGCTTCTGAATGCTGAATGCTGTACAGTTGGGTTTTGGTAGCTGAAGAGATACACCCATAAAAGTTGTAGATCAAGGACTGTTTGTGCAAACGGCAAATGCTACTACCTTTCCAGCCTCGTAATAAAAGCCCCCATTACGTGAATTGGTATTCAGATGAAACAGTTGCACAAGACCTACAGGAAGATGGAGGCCAGCCAGCGTCACTATCATGAGGAAAGTGAGCAGGTGCTTCGGCGGCAGGCAGCGATGCTGGAAGCACTGCAGCTGGACAACAGAAACACGCAAAACAAGATTGACATTTTCTACCCTGAGGCACACTCCCCTCAACCAGTTCCTCCATTAAGTCCTACTTGCATGAACCTCGTGATCACCGGCGCAAATGATCTACAGTCCAAGTCAAAATCACCAAAGTTCCAGCAGAGATGTAGCAGGAAATGTGTACAGTGTGGAAGGAAAGCTAACAGGTCTGAACTGGAAACCCCTTGGGGAGCAGGATTATGCAGCGGAAATGGCGAGGTTGAATGCCGAGTGTGGCATGTGGATTGACAAAATGGACTTGGAGGCAAAGCGTGTGGATGAGCTTGAAAGGGCGATTGCCACATTGGGCGCAGATGAGTACACCTCCAAGAAAACCATGGGGGGTGTCAATGCCTTCAAGGAGCACAACTACGCCACTCAGATCCACACCCACATTTTGGAGAACCGAGTGTCTAAGGTACTCTCCTCCTCCACACCAGGCACAGTAAAGGGCCAAGAAATTCTGCCTCTGGATCCCCAGGGTATGGAGTATGGACACTTTATCACACTCAATCTTGCTTGGCAGGCTACCCAAGACCTTACGATGGTGCAACTCCACAACAAAGTGATGCAGGACGAGATGAACTCGCTCAAGATAGAACACGGTCTGTTCGAGGAGCTCCACGCCAAGTTGGAGATTGAGTTGCAAGACAAAATGAAGGAGATGAACAACATCGTAAACGAGAGCTACGAGTTGTATGAAGAACGACACGACTATCAAAGACTCATTTCAGGTCCACCGTGATCATCCTTCATTTCTTCTCGGACACCTCCAAAATTCGCTCCCTTTACCTCACATACCCGCGTGCTGCTTTCCAAGAGCTCATGTGTTCGCTTCTGTGGGAGCTGCTGGAGTCACTGACTTGTCTCTTTACCCACAATCGTCATTGTATCCACCAGAGATTTTGGAAATGATGGAAGAAGAGAGCGCTTATGATAGGTGGCAGACATATGGAACCTGGAAAGGCATGGATGGCAGACCTCTTGCTGAGACTGCTCTTCAGAGCGAAAAAGAAAGGACGGAAAATATGAAGAAAAGGCGAACCACGCTGCCTCTCATGACTGTACGTTGAGACTGCCCTTCCACCTTTAGTCCAAAACTCCCCCAATAAAATGCACCTTACCTTTGCACAGATAAGAGAGGGCAAGACAAGGTGCAGTGAGGATCATAGCACAGAATCGGGACTGATAACCAGACAGTTCAACAAGCTACAAAAGTCTTCAAAGCATCACAAACGATCATACAACAGCTGTTAACTGAAGAACCCAAAAAATGCAAGCACACGAAAAGTTTTAAGCTTGCGTCTTCCAAAATTGTGCTGCAGGATGAGAATTTGAAGAAGATGTTTGTGATCGAAGGAGATGAGGGCAAGCAAAAATTCGTTTCAAAACCACACACCAAAAAGTATGAAAAGCTCATAGAGATCAAGGCATTCATGATGACTCAGAAGCCTTTACAACTCGAGAAGGAACAGGTGGAGGAAGTTCTACCCGAATTGGTGGCAGCACGTGAAAGGCATGCTAAACTTATCCGCGATGTTCAAGATCTCAATATGGTATGCCACTCTCTCTCCCCCCCTCTCTCTCTCTCTCTCATAAGCTCTTTGAGCTTTCTGCTACGCTATAAGTACCATTTCAGTTTCATTTCTCTCTCTATCCCCCGCCCTGCACACAGTCCAGAGTGATGGGCATGTCATTTTTGCGGCACATGAAGGGCAGTAAAACTAAAATGAACAACCCAGTTTGCATGTGGACAAGTACCTCTGTGTAATGGCAGTCGCAGGAAAATAAGTTTATCCCTGCAGCTGAGATGCAAGGATAAGCTAAATGGTGGGTGCAAACTCCACAAAAGACTCCAGGAGGTGTTAGTTTCCTGCGGGGTTGATGGCCATAAGCAAGCCAACATTCCCATGGAATGACATGTCTCTCTCTGGACAAGCTTCACTGTTTAAGCGCCTAGAGCAAACTAGTAAGGGCCATGATCTGTGAGGCCACAACAGGTCTGATTGAAAAATCTGTGCTTCTAAAGCAAATGCCACATAAAGTTGTGCGCAAGCAAGTATACAGTACGTAGCTCAAACTATGAACAAACATTACCACTTTCATGGATTCCATGTTTGCCTGTTGAATCTTTGTGGTGTCTCACCTGCAGCAAATAGAAGCAGCCATGTGTAAAAAGCTGGGTAAATTCTTGGATGATAGCGACGACGAGGATATGTTTGATGAAATAGACTCCAATGACTTCCTGAAACTCATCAGGGAGCTGAAGCGCCAAATCTTCAAAGTTTTCCGAGAAGCTGGTACGAATTCCGACCAGCTCATGGTCTCTTCATCCTCTTCACCACTCTCTTCACAAATCTGCTGTAAATTGATTATGACAAATGTTTTTGAATCTTGGGTCTGAAACTTTCCTGCATGTATACCATGGCACAGGGTGTCTTAATTGGGATCCAGACATGGTGAAAGAAATTGAAGAGGGCAAGGAGACTTCCGTTGAGGACGACTCACTGGAAGTGGCCATCGGCAAGCTCTTTGTCAAGACGGAGGACTTCATCGTTGCATTGTCAACACCAATGAGTCTAGGGCCTACCGGAGAGGATCAGGTCTATCGAGAGTCGATTATTGAAACTGAAACACGTCGACCATCCGACTTCACACACTGGTGATGGGGAGATCTCCACAGAACATGGTTGATGAGAGAGACATCTAATCAAATGGTGCTGGATCTGAAAGGATATTGCAGAGAGACAGACAGGTGTTGTGTAGTGGGACTTCTTTCCACCCACAGTATTGCACAACAACACAGACAATCTGCTCCTTTCCCAAACTGAAGACTGCTTTGAAGCACTGCCCCCATGATGGGGAGTGCAACCATCGCTTCTCTTGGCACGTGCATTGAGATGAGGTGGTTGCTCTATGGTGGGCAACGATTTCAAGGCTGTGGGCATCTACCACTTCCCTGGAGTATTCATTGAAGGATCAAAGGTATGACCGTGGTTTGTAAATACGCAGGACCCCTTAAAGAGACATTTCAATCTTGTGCATCTATCAAATCCTGCTAGGAGTTGTAGGGGAGAGGTAAGATCATGGCAGCTTTAAGATGCAGTGAGCCTTGATTCCATCCAAACTTTGGCCATGCCAGAGATCCAGCAGCCCAACTGGTAGAAGCTGGTTGTCGTTCCAATATTGGAGCAAAGGTTAGTCATATGCAGACATTTCTGCACATCCTCCCTCAACAGGGATTCTCTCATCTATCCGGCATGCACTCTGGGGTGAGCCATTCAGTATATCACTGTCACACTGACACCTCTAAACGAAAGAGTTCTCAGTGTCTTCAACTTTTCATCAGAGCCAGTGTTCAAGGGTCCCTACTCTTTCTTCACAAAAGCGAGAAGAACAATGAAGTACACTTGCTTTAGGCATAGACCTAGAGAAAGAATAGAGAAAAAGATGCTTGACTCCTTGCAGCCATCGAACCGATGACCACGTAGCATGGATTAGACAAGGGGAGTAGTAGACAGGGAGAAGACTCTGGCCGAAGCCAGAGTCCAATAAGAGCCACTTCCCCTTGCCAGTACCAACTGCTGTTGGGGGTGGGCTCAAATGGGGGTAGAGAGACAAATGTCAGTTCTACTTTGTCCACGGCAAACTGTGCTGACAATATTTGCCAGACTCAATAGAACCACCTAGAAAGGTGACATCCTTACTCCTAGCCCAACGACACAAGGTGATCAGTAATACCTGTTGCTCCTTAACCAAGTTTTGGAAACCACAGCACTGAGCACCAATATCCAGGAGGGATGCAGCAGACAATGAAAAACATCAATCCTCATAACGGATTACCTCACCCATTCTTACATTGGGGTACCTTTGAGAACGTGGCATAGACAACAAAGAACAGATTCACCACCTGCCCAGCAGCTTGAATCCGCAGCATCAGTTTGCAAACACGTTCGTTTCCAGAGACCTTCCTAATTAGACAACTCCAACAGCAACTTAACACTTGAATATTGCAAGAATATCAAAGACAAGCTTCAAACATAAAACGAAGGGATACTCTTTAAGTCCTTCGCAATGCGTGCCATAACAAGTCAGAAGTTGATCTTGTCCATTCACTTACCCAACAAGAGACCGGCACTCAACCAGCGCTCAAATCCCACACTCCAATTTCGGATCTAGCATCTACTTACATGAAGATAACTAGGGTATCGTGACTGAATTAACTGAGCCACACAGAAACAATTTGGTGGTCCAGATCAACAACGATTCTGTAACGGCAATCAGCAACAAATTTCAACAAAGAGTATACAGTTGTGTATGTAAGAGGCTGATATGTGCATGAAGCAGTTAAACCCTAGACCCGTTCCCTTACATACATTGAATTTGTCACCACACTTTGACTCAGAATTCAGACTCCCACTCGACAAGACCCCTTGTCAAAGAAAAGCTGGCCTTGAAAATCTGTTATTGCTGCCACCAGAGAGGACTTCTTTTCTGAGGAAGACTAGTTAGAGAGAAGAGAAGCAATCCAACGTCAATCAGCGTTCATTAATGTAAGAGAACAAATTTTGCAACATTTGAACGCAAATGTAACTGATCCCTCATGATGTATCGAAGTGTGTGCCAGCATAGCCTCTGATTCTAGCAGGCATAGGAAAGATGCAGGTTAGTGCTGAGAGGGCAATTGTGGTCTTTTCTCCACCAGCTCATAATGCAACAGAAAGTTATCCTGTGGTCCCCCACCCCACCCCAACATCATCACAGAGGTTACTTTAGCTGCTTTCCGCTACACCTCCGAACTCTTCCATTCACTGATTACTAGGCACCAGTTCTAACCCCGTCACTAAACAGTCACAATGCTTATGGATTCCTGTTCCAAGACATAGCGATACCAACCAAATTTGTCTAACATTGGGAAAGATGAGAGGAGGTACATGCATTCACTGGTAACACTGTAGGCTGATAAAGCAAGACCTGAGAGACTAGTCCAAGAAGGCACAAGGGGGTTACACTGAAAAATATCACAAGTAGTCCATAATATCGGACAAAGGGAATACCTTCCGAACAGTTTCCCACGTGCTCTGATCAAAAACGTAGTATGAGCCCCGCTCATACGTGTTTGTCTTGACCACTGGTTCCATGTTGGGAACCCGAGTCAGCCACAGCTTGTATTCTTTGTGGTAGAACCACCCTCTGCTGCACCTGCAGTCCCATGGCAATGACACGAAGTCAGTATGACACCTCTGAGTAAGTAATTCTGAAGTAAGCTCACAAAATAAAATCCAGAACACACAGTTGAAAGATAGAGAACCACCACTTCCCGGGAATAAGCAAATGCAGAGAAGCTGCTACTTACAACTCATCAGCAGCATACAGTTGAGACTCGTCGTTGGGCATGCTGCACAGTAACCAAAACAACAGCAGGATGGTTAAGCCTTTAAAGAACCCAGCTCTTCTAGCACTGTCACACTGTACTGTACTAACCTGAATCAATCAATATCAGGTTATTTAACACTGTATTAAGATACCGACACTGCTTATCCGACCATCTAAACCGGAACATCTAGGCACTAACAAAATGCACTGCAATAAAAAGAATATGCCTGTGACATATTTGCTGCTGCTGATTTACCTGACAATCAATACATGGACGCAACACTACAGGATACGATTGATGTCAGGTAAGATAACAGGTCATTCTGTGGATTATACAAGGGTAAGAATAAGCAGGCATAGAGATAGGAGCACCAACACATGAAAGGAATTGATTATCACCTGTAAAATATGTAAAATAAAGTATCTTGCTGAAACTTTGTGAAATAGCCGGGCTGCAGAAACCATGAGAAACAGCACCATCAATAAGAAAGAGGGCCTCAAACAGATAGAATTTGGAGCTGTGAAATGATATCTTGTGGGTATAAGCACTGAGTGTTAACAGCACTTGCCACTTCGGAAGGAGAAGAAAAAAATTGAAGTCAAAGAACTAAAGTGAAGCTCATAAACAAGTTTCAATGTGTTCCGAGAGTTGTCTGTCTGTTGTAACCCAAACCTCTATCACTCTCCACACATTGGCACACCTGGGATTTGATGCACAACATGCCAGGTTCCTTTCTCACGTTTCCACCTCCAACACATGTAGATAAAAAGCTCTCCCAAGTTCTGAGAGGATCTTGTCTAAGGGTTCCTTAATGGAACTGTAGTCTCTTTCAGCACATCCAATCATGTGGGCTAATGCAACATCAAGCTCACCTCGTTGTACACATCCCTCACATGTCCTCCAGGGGGTCGGAGGGGGGCAGTTGACGGCAAAAAAGTAATATTCCTGTTATATGTTTGCAAGATGGATAACACTAACAGAAGTAAATAAACCACAATGTGTATTCCCACCAAGCAAGGAAGCCTACCCCACATGCACCCTAATCTGTAGGTGAGGCCACATGTAAACAAGAGTATACCTGCAATAGGGGGGCTTGTTGGACATAGCACTGCGGCAGTGTGAACTCTGGCTCACCCCGGGTGGGGCCCTCAGCCCATGGAGAAGCAAACATTTTGTACAAGTTTTCTCTTGAGTTAAGGTTTAGTCCTAAAGTAGTGAGATCAGTCCCCAATGCTAGTGTAGTCAGGTCTGGGTCGCTCATCCTGATAACACTTAGCAAACCTAGCAATCCAAACCGGTCTGGCGCAGCTGCCACTCCTCCCTGCTGTGCCAACTTCAAGGACTCTCTTGCCAACTGTCCCAATTGCTGCTGCTGATGACCCACCCCTCTCAGTTGCTGGTAATGGTGCACCAGCTGGTCGTATGACCCCAACCCTCCAGTTGCCCCAGCCCCTCCACCTGACCGATGTGTATGCCCTCCCCCAGCCCCAGGCGGGCCTACTGCCTGCACCTGTCCATTTATAATGAGGCCCCAATGCATGTTAAGAGAAAATAAGGATATCATACAACTCAAAGGGACAAAAATATGCAACTATTGTCAATCATTGTTGAAACTGCCAGAACACGAATAAGAAACAGTAAGAAACCTCAGTGTGCCACCTAAGAAAATAATCAGAGAGGACAGCACTACCAACCACTGTATGCTGGCTCATCCCTGCCTTTACCAGCCACCAAGCAAAGATCCTTGAGAGATTTTTATCTCATTGAAATTCTATCGTAACTAAACAGACGACGGGTGTTTGTGAATCCAAGATGAGTCCTACATTAACATACTAAAAATTCCCAATGCTTGTACCAGGTTGGCAAGCCACTCAAATACATGTGGTACAAAACGTACAGACTAAAATGTATGTAAGAAATCACTTTTTCACTTCCAGGTAGGCAACCGTCACCATGAGCCCGTCTATAATCACACTGCCATGGTAGGGGAGAGTTCCTCCTAAATGAGTTCCAATACACAGCTCGGAAAGCAACATGTATGTGACCTCCTATCCCAGCGTATACAAAGAACCACCTAGAAGCTATCCACTGAGGGATCCACTACCCACATGAACGCCACAATAATGACACAAACTAGAGGAACAGAGTTTGAAGTGATTTCAAAGTTTCCTGAAAGTATAACAATACAAGGAAGACAACTGGATGGAAGTGGCTCAAGCCATCAACTCAATCACTGACTGCCTTACCCACAGGTCCATAATTGCTCCAATATTCTTGTGACAGCCAGGAATGTGGCAAAAGAGGTTGAATAGGGACATTCACAGATAGGTGGTGCAAACCAGCAAACCGGAAACGTGACAACGTGTTACATTTGGTGGTAATAGTGACAACTGTTCTGTGGAATTGTACTCAGCACCAGTATTATGTAGCTGCCTTACCTGAGAATGGTAAGAAGCTGAGAGACCATGTGATGAAGGGAAGGAATCGGAGACACTGGCATGCAAGGGCTCCAGATCAGAGGCATTTGCAGATGCCATCGATCCTGAAGCCATCATGGCTGCCCGCTGTTGCTGCAATTGCCGGTGCGGGACATACCCTCCCAGAGAAAATCCAGCAGACCTCCCCATCTGCACTGAATTTCATGTGACCGTCTAGACTTAAACCAAAGAACACCAACAAAACAGATCCCCACTCCTAACATTCTTTAGACTCACCTCCATAGACCTCCTAGAAGTTGGCCTTCAGGACTATAACTCCCGATACTGGTGATCAGACATCCACATGTTCTAACTGACTCCAATCCAAACATCATACTTGATGTGATGCATAGGAGTTGAGGAGTATGGACTTTTACTTTCTTCATACAGATACAGAAGAAGTCGACTCTCAAAACCTATGCTGCAAGGCAAGGTCCAAAACTGAAATGCTTAAAATGATCTACCATGGGAGCTGGCGGGTCAGCAATGCTACCAATACACTTCGTAATGTTGGGTCAAACTGTGAAAACTTGGCCATGTGAACTAGCTGCAGATGGAGGGCCCTTATTTGTGACAGACCTCCACACAGCAGGTTCTTGCCAAGGGGATTGTTGAATACTTCAAATAAAATAGTGATTAGCCTCTCTACTGTCGCATGATGATAAATGCCAAAAGAGTCACACAGTCAAAAGAGTCTGCATAATGTGCAAATATAAATTAAACAATTCACCAGGAGAACTGATACATCTGCAGAGTATGTCGATCAATCTTCCCAGCAGTTCAGGACTTCTCCTCTGAGAATGCAACCCCATCTCCCAAAGCTTTCGAGAACTACACTCAAGTAGGAGCTCCACAGATCATGGATGTAGCAAGAGCCTGATAGGTGTGAGGCAATCTGTACCGTGAAATGGTGGGACTGCATAGCAGCAGCCAGTGCATTCTCATGTTGCTGCTCCTTAGAATGTTGCATTTCAGATTGTAAATCACCACCCCCCCCTGTATCCACACCAACAAATCTGCAAACTAAGTTTTCACTCAGATCTCTCTGTTTCTGCATCTAAAGTGTGTGTGAGAGTCTATGCCAATGCACACAAGTATGTTCATAACCAGAATGTCCAAAACCAGGACAGGCTGTGACACCAACAGGGGCTGAAAATCGTTACGGGTTGTTCCTGTTGCCAAGTTGCACACAAAGTACCAAGTGCTAAATGTGCATAGCCAGATGAGATTCGTGCACACCAGCCACCCAAGAGAAAATTTCGCCTCAGGAACCCCTGAGCGGCAGATGCCTGCCACGAATCTAAGGTGCTCAAGTATTCGTAACACTGGTCCACTCAGGAGGATGTCCAAACGTACATCCACATTGAGATCACTCCCAAAACCATCACAAACACATCCTTTGATCAAATGAGTGCAATCAGGTCCTGGGCCATTAAAGGGGATGATGGTGAAGCATTGCTGTGAGATCCCAAGAATGTATTTAGTCCATGGATTGATTGATGCGGGTTAAGTAAACTCTTCTTTCTGGTTTACTTCGCGGTTACTGGGTTCACAGGAGAAAGTGGAGGAAACTAGAGTGCTGCACAGGAAACGGTACAGATAGAAACGGTGGGCTTACCTTTGAAACCAGGCAACGCAGGAAAATCTTCATTCTGTATGCTAAACTCTTGATTTTGCTGGACAATGGCATTCACAGCAACCCCTTGCTTTCTCAAGGCAGCTGCCACAACACCATCGGCACAACTCGGTCAGGCCATCACCAGAGTGCCGTTCATCCCCCTGTTCTTTTTCCCCAGCCTGGTAGAGTTACATTCTGGGTAGCACAGCAAGGGAAGATCCTCCAAGCTCTATCCAACAGTGGTTGCTGTGAAGAATTGCATCTTTAAGTATGTGTTGATTGAGGGCTTTAAGGTGCGCACATGCGAGCAAAGCAAGCAGTCACGGCAGATGGATCGGTTGCGAGTGTAGCTACTCCTGGGAATCCCACAGCAATGTCTCATAGGCAAATGCCTGAATGAAAAAATCTCGACTTCATATTGATAACTTACTGCTCTTGCACTACAGTTAGAGAGTGACACAACATCAGTTACAAAGGATCAAAAGACAATCCCACCTGCAGGTCCTTGCAGCCCTCCAGACACAGATTGCCGGGTACTCAGCTGTGGGAAGTCATTGATGTCGAAAGCTATACCATCGTTCACCCCCCCATCACTGGTGAGTCCAATACTGCCAAGCTGGCCATTTGCTGAAGGCACGTGTCTCTGGATGCCTGAGCCTGGCGAAGTTGAAAAATTCCCTCCCAGCAATGACACAGCTTGTGGCGATCCTGCAATACCAGATTAAGACACAAAAACTCGCCATGTGACACCAAACTAAGCAATACCAACAAAGTGACCACAAAAGCAGGATAACTGCGTCATAATATGGCAAACGACATGATATGCTCACAAGATTGGGCCTTGATTTTAAAAGTTAGTGCTTGGGCAATAAATAGGTTGTGCTCAAATATGAAACTAGCTGCATCAAACACTCCACCTCTCCCAATATACATGAATTAGATTCCAAATGCTACTTGTAACGAGTTCATGTGACATCCAAAAAAGGTTATCTCTGATGTGAATTGGAGGATTGAAAAATCCACCAATTCAGAGAAACAATTTAGTCAATACATATGAAGAGAGTTTCAAACCTCATCACTTGCTCACAGCCTCTAAAGCATTAACATGTTGTGTTCCCCTTTACACCTTAAGTGCTATCTACACCAGTGAGGAGTAGAACCAGCTATGGAAACTCATTATACAGAATGACTTGCTTTATGTGAAATCAATGAGGACGTTAAAGTGATGGAAAAGGGATCTAGGATCTAGTTTTATCTGAAACAACCAAGAAGAAGACTTTGCAAGGCAACTGCCACAATCCAGAATAGAACTTTTAAAGAATTCCGCAAACCAGATCTCATACCTCGACTTATCATCGCCAGCAAATCACCAGAGGGGTTGTAAGTAGACGATGACATGTTGAGCCCTTGTTGCAACATTGAGCTTGCAGGCCGCCCCGGGCCTTGCACACCAATCCCACCACTATTACTACTTAGAGGTCCCATATTAACACGTGAACCATTCAAACTTGAAACCGTTACCCCACCAGCTGCATTCAGCGCTCTAGTAAGGCCCGAACCTCCACTGAGACTAACTCCGCCACCTCCTCCGATGCTCCCAACAGACCCTAGAATTCGAGGGCCAGTACCTCCTATTGGTGATGAGGTCACTCCCAACCCCGCAAGAGTGCCGCGATTCCCCACACTGCTAGCACCAGGAGATGTTCCCAGACCTGACCCTCCCACTCCATTCATGCTACTGCTGAAAGCATGATTTCCTCCTACACTAATCCCTGTACGGCTCGTCATTGCAGAGTGTCCATGAAGCCCTCCATGTGACAACTGCCAAAACACACCATCCCCAGTCTAGTGTGACCACAAGCTTTGTGTTCTCTTCTGAAACTTTTCAAGCTTCAATGTATTTCCAGATGAGTAATGCAACAAAAAATGCTTCTAGGGTCCACTACAACAAGGTGCCTATTTTTTTTCCCAAAGGCAAACCAAATAAAGAGACCAAAAAAATTGACAACAACAGCAACCTGCTTCATTACTTGTTCCACAGCCAACGATCCCTACTGTTCTTCGAGGTAACACTCGAAACAAGGTCCTAGGAGAAACCTGTGAAAGACCGACAGTCAGGTTGTTGGAGGTGAAGCGGCCTGTGGGCAAGCTCCCACCTGGTTGATGTACTCCAGTTGAAGGGCCCCCTCCCAACCCTGAATTCCTGGAGGATAAGGCATTTGGCACTGTTTGCACGTTGTAGCTTGCCGGAATGTTGTGCAATCCCTGAAGGCTTCCTGCAATGCAAACAGAACTTCCTAATATTGGTGATAGGAGCACCTAATTTCCTTGGCACCAAACCCACACTAGACAAGGAACCATCTTAAAGCCAAACTGCATCTGCCACAACCTTGCCTAGAATTTTCAGGCCCATAGCATAGCAGCATATTGTAACCCTACTAGAAGTCAGGTATAACTAACTCGGACCTATTAAAGCTCAGAGGGCTGATATCACTCTTTTGAAGAATCAGCCCAGTTTAGCAACAACTGTTTAGAAACTAAAGCAGGGCTGGAAAAAGTAGTTGATGGTCAGCAACAAAGATTGAAACAGCAGAAAAGAGACAGGCTTTGGTGAGGAGAAAAGATACTAGGAATAGCTTTGATAGAAGAAGGGGGGAAGTCATCAGAAAGTACTTTAAGGAGACCGAAGTGCTGAGTCACGGTGTACACAGAGCTTCGTCTCTTGGTTAGATGTTAACTTGCTCAGACACTGTTTAGTACATTGGTACTTGCTCTAGAAGTACTGGTGTAACATTTCATACAAGAGCCAGGTTCAATCCTGGGTCCTAGGGTTTAGCCAACAACAGCTATATGTAATGGTGTGGAAGCATTTGAACCGTGAAACAAAGAAGCCATACCTCCATGGTGGAACCCTGGTGCTGTCCCCGTTTGTGCCGAGAAAGATGATGAAGCAAAAGGCCGCGCTGAGCAGCCAGAGTCAAGCAAGGTTGAAGCCGAGCTATTAAGCATGGACTGCAAACACACCATACTCTTAGTTAGATGCATCTCACTCTAAATTGGTAAAGTGTGCATACTGCTTTTGCCACCTTTCCATCTTTCACAAAGTTCAAGAAAATTCAGGTGTTGTCTTTCTGTATATCTTTGGCACTACATCAGTGAACCTACAGTTGAAAACCCACTAATACTTGGATAAAGAAATAACATGTCAATGCGTAAGAACAAGCATGACAGTTTGGTCAGAGCTCTCAGCTACAAAACACACCAGTTAGAATCAATCCTAGCAAACCAGTACAGTTTGACAGCAAAAGGGCATACTTCCTGATTCTGACCTATTTTGGCCAAGCCGTCCAAGGTTTGGAAAATGCATCAGTAGTTTAGGGCAGCTCAGCCACTTCGGACAAAGCTGGCAGAAATCAGATGTGACTTGATCAAGTCTCTCCTATCTTTAAACTAGATAGGAAGAAATTTTGTCATCATCATAGATATCTTTGGTCCGGCGGCCCTCAGCTTCCCAGTAAGAAAACAATTCCTGTAGCAGTCAGATTGTGCAAGTTG
Source organism: Takakia lepidozioides (assembly GCA_030704615.1). Lineage (NCBI taxonomy): Eukaryota > Viridiplantae > Streptophyta > Takakiopsida > Takakiales > Takakiaceae > Takakia > Takakia lepidozioides. The sequence continues at coordinate 24,221,542 of CM060732.1, read as the reverse complement.
AGTTTGCGGTCTCAAAAAGCAGGTTGTGTGCCATCTCCTACAATAGAGAGTATAATTGACATGGGAGAGTGATGGACCTCTTTGACATTTGCGTCATGGCGAAATGGAAAGTACATGATGGAGTCCCGCTCAGGCATCTAGTGTGCATTTCGTCTCTACAGTGGGATCCCTCGGAACCATCTCCAACTCCACATTATACCTGTGCACAGCCACACACACATCACCCTTTTCAGCTCCAATTCCTCTTGGGTTTGCACTGCATTGAACTACAGAGGCACCATAAAACAAAACTATAATTTTATGGAGCTTCCAGTGTCTGGTCCCAGACGACAGACTTTGTAGCAAGCAAATTCGACATCAGTCTTCTCCACTCTCAAATATTCCCACCTCCTAGTTTACTGTAGTAAACATGAGAACGAGAGGCAGCTGCAGCACAATTGACAAGGAGGTGAATGCAGTGTGAAAAACGGGCGGGGACACATCAACAATGGGGGACAATGCAAAGTCTCATACCCAGCAGAAAATTACAGCATTCCTAAACCAACTTCAGTACTTACGTACATGCATAAACACTGAACTTGTTGAGCAGCTCAAGCTCCCTGCCAACAACCAATGGACCTCGAGAAAGACGCTGCAGGGATGCTCCACTCCAAAGCTAACAAATCGATTAATCCTGATACAAAAAGGTTGCATCTGTCGGGGAGGAAATGCATGTCCGAACTAAAGAGTTGGAAGAAAACCCTAATACTCAAATCTTTGAAGTAAATCCGCCAGAATCGCAATCCCCCATATCACCCGCGCGCGAGCCTAACAAGAACCGAGCACCCCCGGATTCTGAGTTTGCAGGTAAACCAACGCTGTATCTCCAAAAGATAATTCACCCCAATCTCTAAACCCTCACATCCACCACGCCCGGAAGAAGCCAGCAATCGCAGACTCGGACACACGCCGCTTGTGGTGATACTTGCAGAGCACGTAGAGCGGCATGCTCAAACAACTCCCCCAATAAAATGCGAACCTTTGCGCTACACCTCGCCACATCCACACTCGGATGCACCTCGGAATAACAACTCCAGGAATAAAGCACCGCAATGCTGTGTCTCTCTCTCACACACACACACTCTCTGTCTCACACGCGCACACACACAGTGGGGGCAAGGCAAAACTAGGGCTTGACTTCCAAAACCTAGATAAACGCACCGCCCGTACGAAATACCGCACGGCCACCGCGCGGCTAGCTGCCTAAGTTAAACTGGAAGGTGCGTTGGGATTTAGTCTTTTAGGGCGCAACGAACAAAGAAAAGTTTTGAACCGTCAGATCCATCGATTTTTGTAGCCTTTGCGTCGTCCAGATATGAAAGCGATTGACGATCCGGATCCGTCGAAGGCGATCCGGATCCGTCGGGGGCATCCACATAAAAGCATCCCCTGTTTTTTGCGCTTTTTGTTTGAATTCATGTTTACTATGTTCCAAACTTTTGTCGCTTAGAAGCGTCTGGTTACAAAGAGCCTGTTTCTAAGAGTAAACGTGAATTCTTGATGAGGTCGGGGTCTCATTTGAGAGCCAATACCCAATCCCTGCTAGGCTTGCACATAAAAGAGCACGGTAAAGAAGTAAACCTGATTGCAGGATAGGCACCAGAACTCTACACACTCACCAGCACGTCCCAATACTAAATGAAATTATACACCCAATTCGTCAACGAGGAAATCCATCTTCTAAATCCTCAAGAAAAGAAGGTGCAAGAATACTTTTCCTCCTGCTGATCGATCCCATGATGCCAGAGAGAGGAGGGCTTGGGTATTCACGGCAGTGTCCACTACTTGAACAATACCTGCTTGCGTGATAGCAGAAATCTACACACTCACCAGCACATGTCCCAATACTGAATGAAACTAAGTTATATACCACGTCCGTCAATAAGGAAATCCATCTTCTAAGTGTGCACAAGAAAATAAGAATTTTCCTCTGATCGTTCCCGTTATTCCAGAGAGGAGGGGCCATGGCAGTGTCCACTAACTTCAAAATTGCCTAAAGACTCTGCGGTCAATAGACTCTTGTGGTAGTAAAAAAACTCAAATGTACATCAAAATTTACTCTATTTTTAGCAGGGATGCTTTCCAACTAAAATGCAAAACAGCGAAATGGTGTATGGTCAGTGGATACAGACCTCAACTCCAGTGTGTGATCAGTGACTAAAGAAAATTGACAAGCTTGGACCCGGTAAGCAACACCCTTGCGACACCTCCAGGTATCAAGGAGGACATACGACAATACGAAATCTGCTGAGGTCCCACGTCACTGAGAACTACATCTGATGTGGCTCCCCAATACATATGTGGCATTTTATGCAGCTCTTTGCAAATTTGCAGGAAGAGTGCATGCAGCGGGAGGAAACAGTGGCTGCTTAAGCAGCGCGTGAAAGGCATGCTTAGAACTGAGCATGGCAAAGACAACCACATGTTTCAATTGCCTCTACTTACACCCAAAAAAACATACTGCACACCAAAGTCTCCGGATGACTACAGCTAGGAATGAGACGGTGGTCTCAATCAAGCCAATAGGTAGAAGACACGACTTGACAAAGTTAAATTCTAATGCCTGCGGTTCTTCGCATTGATCCGAAGCGCAATGTAGAAGAGAATGCGATAGAAAGCCCCAAAGGCGAGGGTGATTGCCAGACAATACCACTTTCCAAGCTGCGTGATGCTTTGATTCTGAAGCACTCCAGCGCCATCGACCATGCAGGTTGATGAATTCAAATGTTCGTAAACTGTTCCACGGAGGTTTCGCTCCCTGCTCAGGGTTTCCCAAATACCATCCACAGTACGCTGCGGGACAAGAACACCGAGAGGCGTACCCAACAAGATTTCACCGGCACGCTCATAGCAAACACTAGTGCCTGATGTGAGCTCATTACGAACAGCAGCTTCGTAGGGGTACTTGATGAGGGAAATATAGTGGAACCAGATCCAGTAACGAGGGATCCGGTCCCTGGTTCTGAAGAAGCCACTCAACAGAAGAAAGTATGCCAGGACTGCCACCACAATTGTATATCCGAGAATGACATTGGGAATGATGGCTGAGAGGAACGTTGCAAACGAGTTCCCTGCCCAGAATGAGGCCCAGATCACAAGGAAGAAGAAGAGGAATCCGCTAGTCCCACCCGACAATCCAACCGCCCAAAATGTAGTGGAAGAAAAAGCTAGTGATAAAATTGCAAGAAAAGGTACATAGATGATTGCATTTGCTAGTACGTACGATGACTTTCTATAGGCATTGTGCGTAGTCTCGCGAATGAAGATGAAACGTTCCTGAAGGAAGATTGGGAGGGTATCCACGCAAGAGTAGTAGGTGCAGGACATGGCGAAGGCAAAGAAACCAAGACGCTCCTGTAAGCCCTTGGGGCTGTGGTCGAGGTGCCAGAAGATTGTAGCCAACAGGAAACCAGACACTGTCACTGTGGCCAATCTTGTGTAAAAGAGCTCTGGTGTTCTGCGGATGTTTGTAATGCACCGCCAAGTCAAGACACGTATCTCATGCCACCTTGAGTTTGGAAACTTCAAGACAAGCGTCGCACTATCGTTGCAATGCTCAACGTAACCAGGTGCAGCCATCAACCTGCCTTTGGCGATGCTGGCTGCTATGGCACCTGCGACGCCTGTCGGTATGGAGGAATGACTGGAAGGTGTGCTGCGAAGATGAAAGACAGACAATTGCAGATTGCTCATAGACTTAAAACGGTCTACAAGAGGTTTGATACCGTCAGGCATGGAGTTGAGCACCTGTATCAGATCAAGAGCAAACTCTGTAGCATTCCCGTGAGCAGATGGAATGGGATAACCATGATTGAACTCGGAAAAGTAGGCCGTGAGATCCTTAGGGTGCCCCATGTATATCATCTGTCCGTTTGCAAGGAAGATCACATTGTCAACAAGTCCCAGAATGCGATCGCTCGGTTGATGGACAGACATCATGACAATGCTTCCCATCTCCGCAATGTGTTTGAGAGTCTTGACGACCATGTATGCACTTGTTGAATCGAGCCCGGACGTTGGCTCATCCAAAAACAACAGAAGAGGTCCATGAATGATATCAACTCCAATGGAAACTCTCCTGCGCTCGCCTCCTGATACTCCCCTGTGACCTTCATCGCCAATGACTGTATTTGCCACCCTCTCAAGACCGAGTTGCCGAATCAGACTGATGACTCTAGCTTTCTTTGCTCCTTTACTATGGCTGGGAGGTAGCCGCACATCAGCAGAGAACATGAGTGTTTCCTGCACAGTGAGCATGGGAAACAAGAGATCATCCTGCATGACATAACCTGAGATATTCCGCAGCTGGTGGCTGTCCACTTCCTGTCCGTTAAGAGTGATGCTGCCTTGGAGACTTTCTCGTGAGATTCTCTGAGCAAGTGCATCAATCAGAGTTGACTTTCCTGATCCACTTGGTCCCATGACGGCCATAATTTCTCCATCTCTTGCTCTGCCAGAAACATCTTTCAGAAGGCTCACGCTTGACGGCCGATCAGGCTTGAATGACTGCTTGCAGAGACCAGCAATACCCTCTATCAAGGACCGAATAGATTGTCTCCCTTTGTTAACAGTATATGTAATGTCACGAAACTCCAAAACGATGTCAAGATCAAACTGAGCCACTCCCTTCCTGCCATCTACTTCCTGAATTAGACTTTGCAACGTGTGTGGAGGAGCCATGTGACGATTTACGTGCATAGCCTGCGGGCTGGGCTCTGCGATCTCTGTGTCCCCCACCGAGCCTGTGTTGCTTCCGGAAGACATACTTCTACTTAATGACTTCGAATTCAGCACTGTTATCATAATGCACAGCTTTCAGGATGAGAATTCAGACTCAAGATTGTTATCAGTTTGTCACTTTTCAGCGGTGTATAAGCATACTTCCAGTCGTAAGGCCGGCTAAATAATCAGCACAGCGATCACAGACAGTCCCTCTCCCGCGCGCGCACAAAACAGACACAAAAGCTGCAGTAGAGAAACAAATCCTGAAGAAAGTGCAGTGCAGCGAAACTTGGTGTAGTTGCCGCCCTTCAGGCGTGAATCCAAATTTCCTGCACTAGAAAATGTGGCGCTCAATTGCACAAATCTGGACTGCAAAAATTTCTTATTGTTTTACAAAAGTGCATACTACTCGTCCATCCAGTTTAGATGAAATTTATTGCCGTTCATCTTGAGGACCTGTGTTGTGTCAACCCTGCAAAGCTTTTATTTACAAACTGACATGAGGTAACTGTACAAAGTACGGGGGTCAAGAGCATGAAATGCATATTTAGTTTTCTTAAATTTTATTTTCGATGGGGAAGGACCGTTGAAGTTGTCACTGTGTCGGCCACATTTTGGAGATAGACCTAGTAGTTTTTGCTCCTTTCAAGTTACTTAGGGTTGCCAATTGTAATAAAATACGAGAAGAGACAGTGAGGGGTTGTTTGTATGTGTAGGCGAGAGATGTAGTTTGTATTCTGATAATACGCAGGATTGGGTCCGAGGGTCCAAGTATGTGTGGAGGGAGAGGGAGAGGGGGAGCGAAGGGGTGGAGAGTGAGCGATTGATTTGGAGGAGGACGAGTGGGGCGGGAGATTGGAGCAAGTATGGATCTAGATTCGGGAGGAAGGGATGCGGAAGCTGCTCGTCGTGGTCTTAGTCTGCTAGAGTTGTGCGTGATTGCTGCCTGTCGTGACAAGCACAGTGTGGGGGTTTGGCGACGGCAGCGGAGAACTCTTGCAAGGCTTCCGTCGCAGCTGGCAGAGCCTCTCTTGCATCGCCTCCTTCAAGCCCGTCTCCTCACTCCGCCTCTTCTGGAGTAGGTATCTAGTTTGAGTGGATGACTTTCTTGGTGCAAAGTATTTCAATCTAAGCTTAGCAGGTTTGATGTAGGTTTTCCCTCCTAACGGGATGATTGTACATATTGGATTGTATTGTCTTCAAATTTCCAATATTAGTGCAATGACCATGTCTCGAGATGGACTAAAGCTGAGGGGTATAGCGGAGTTCGAGCCAATCTGTTTGCCAGATCCACTGAGGAACTAGTCTCGCGTAGTGAGCCAATTACACTTGCGTTTGTTGATGACTCTTTGAAGGTCAACAGTTGTAGGAAAGGCTAGTAATCTTTGAGACCCAGAGTATTACATGAGGGATGGGTTTATGAGCAGCTTGTCAACCGGTTTCCTCTGCCTGAATTGTAAAGCTCGCATTGACTAGCCACATGTAACATTGACGAGCTCAATGCTGTACCTGAACGGCTCTAAAAAGAAAGTGTGCTCGACATGACATGTATTGTCATGTCTGCCACATTGTGTGTCTTAACACCACCTAACATACTTACCACATGTCAACTTTCTCCTGTTGTTGACTGTTGCATTTGAGGTGCTTTATGTTTTATGTAGACCTTGGGTCTGCAATAAGGGCGTGGAGTGGTCTGGAGGCACCCTGCTTGCTCTCTGCAAATTGTAAGAGAGAAATTTTAGCCATCAAAACTGAAAACAGTCAGATGACCTACAAACCTGTAATTGTGAGAAAGCAAAGCTTGTTATCCCCTGACGCCCTTTTGGTTTCTCTTGGGTTCCCCAATTTGAGGGCATGCAATGAGTTTGTCTGTACTCTGTACCTTGCAGACTATTTCAGTACTCCGTAGTGGAGTTGGAGTTAAGTGGAGAGGGCAGCGTTGATGCTGAATGGATGGCTTATGTAGGCGGGTTTCGCCACCTGCGTGTTCTGCGTGCTGCAGACTGCAAACTTTTGACCAATAATGCTATCTGGCACCTGGCAGGCATAGTCTCTCTACTCTATTCTATCTTTGCAATGGCCACAAGGCTACATCAAACAACGGCTTATGAGTACATTCTCTTCTATCTTTTCTCTTCCCAAGACAGAGAATATAATACTGCACAGTGACAGGACCACTGTTACACCGAAAACCAGGTGTGTTGTGTTGTTAAGGCGTCATTTCCCCTGCACTGTTCACTATGTCTGCTTCACGACTCAATATTTGTTCTGCGATTCCTGTTCATCTTAACCGCGAAAGGTAGGTGAGAGTGGAGAGTACAATATGTTAGATTATTGAAGCAGCTAGCAAACGAAATGACAAAAGAAAATCAAGTTTAAAGGACTGGTAGATCAGGCACCTGGAAAGGAAATGGTGGGATGCCAAGTAGAGTACTTTCATGCCTCCATGCCAAGGTATCGAGCTGGGAAACAAATCGGTTGAGAATGCAAGTGGGGATATTCAGGCTGGAGACTGCTTGTTGGAATGGTGGACTCTTGCGGACACTTAGCCTTGTTTCCTCCTATGTATCAAGGATCAGTATGGCGGAATCAGCTGTAGGAAGATGATTCATGCCTAGCAATCCACTGGACTAGTTGTCTGAGTCCATGTGTTCGGTTTTCCAGGGTTGCCACAAATGGAGGAGCTGGAACTGGCTCGCTGCCGGAAGGTGAGTGATGAGAGTATCCGTCACATTGTGTCACTGGCAGGTCTCAAAAAGCTTGGACTCGCCGGAACAGGTGTGGGACCCACAGGATTGGGGCAGCTGTCAATTCTCACAGCCCTTACCTCCCTTGATTTGGGGGGCTGTCCTGTGTCTGACATTCATTTGTCCTCTTTGCAGGTTAGTCCCCCTTTTCATCTCAAAGATTGTTTCAGGATTGAGTGACATGCCAGAATTTTCTGTGTTCTTTTTCATTGACTACAACTTCTACATTGTGTACCAATGTGTTTAAAGGTTCTTTTGGAACACATGTTGATTAGGTGTCTTTGTTGAGGTCTGTTAATCCTCTGTCCTCAAGTAATAAGTGTCTCTCCTTTTGGAGGTGAGCCCCGGGCCCCATTTTCTTGACTGGCCAGTTCCACCTCTAGCCAAACAGTGTGTGGTGGTTGGGCATTTTTGGCTACTACCTTGACAGCTTCCACATGAAGGGAGGGATGCTAGTCATCAAGTTTGCATGAGCAAGACCTTAAATACAATTCCTTCTCTGGCAGGTTTTGTGGTGACAAATGTCTGTACTATGAAGAGAAGCTGTTTACATAATGATAGGGGCAGCTCCTGTGGGTCATATTGAACTTTGCTAGAAAATCTCTCTCGGCAATGAGTTCTCCTCCAAATGTAATTGGGATGCACATATTCAGAGAGTTGTTCAAACTGGCATGAGCAAAGCGCTGGGTCTCACTAAATTTTTTCCAGGGATCAACTCTGAGGTCAAAAAAATCATGCTTTGTCGCGTTATTAGATCTGCCTTGAGTACGCATCTGCTATATGGGTGGATAACTCCAACAAGGCTAAGTCTCTAGAATCCATTCAAGTGGGGGTGCTTAAGGAGTGCTTGTCAGCATGCTCCATAACAGCCAATGTGGCTATTCGGGGTGAGTTTGGCATCCCTTCCTTAAGCTCCCGACGAGATGTATTCAAGGTCGGATGGTGGGGTCGGCTGCAACATATGTCCAACATCAGATGGCCTAAGTTAATCGGCTCCATATCTTGGAAGCAGGATCGCCCTGCCAAACAGGCTGAGTCCTGGCGGAAGAGAGTTGAAGAGATTCTCAAGGATCTGAAAATTAGCCCGCAAGGCTTGACCCTGCTGGATAATTATGACTTAGAGGCTGGTGTGTCCAGAGCCATGTCTGTTGCCAGGAAATTGTCTGATGAAAATGAAGTTAGGCAGAAAACATCCCTGAACTGGTTTCCAGTCTGTGACGTGGGGGAGGACATCATGGATGACCTCAAGGGTCTACCCACTCTCGGCACTAGACTGAAATTTGAACTCAAGGCGGGAAGCCTACCTTTGAACAGCAAACAGAAGCAGAGAGGAAAGGGAGAGTGCAATTGCCCGTTGTGTGGGCAACCTGAAGACAGTATTAATTTTCTGATTCATTGTCTGGGGTTCTCTCACCAGAGAGACGCTCTCTTCAAATCTATTAAGGGAATTGTGCCTGCCTGCACCTCTGTTTACCAACTTTGAAAGTCTCGAGGCTGACCCAAAAGCCCAGGCCCTTTTGGGGCCTAGTTATTGGGCAAACCACACACAGCGGGTTGATGCTTGTGTAAAGGGATTTCTAAAGGATATCTGGAAAACCCAGATCAATTGTTTATTCCAAGGTAAGTCTTACTACCTGTGTCAGCCCCTGACAAAGGTAGGTTCTGTCCCTTTGTGTTTTGCTCAAACTGGGCGCGGGGTCAATGGCCAGAAGGCTACTGCAAACAACGAGCACGGGGTCGATGGCCACAAGGCTATGGAAAACAACATCTTCGAGTACATTCTATCTCCCTCTCTCTTTGTGAAGGGCTTTCTCGAGGATATCTGGATACCAAGGTAAGTCCCACTGTGAAAACACCTATTCTATCCAGAGTCAATCACACACATAATCGTGTAAAACATAGAACTAGATTAAATAGATCTTACATCAAGAGAGAAAGTGTTCACAAGAGAGATCTGCACTCTCTGTGTCTCGGCTGAGTCTGGTGGTTCTACATCTACTCAACTGTTGAGCTCTGTACCGTTCCACACTCCTTGGTGACTTCAACCAGCTAACCACTTCAGATGTAAGACTTGGATGTAACTGCACATCCTTAATCTGTAATCTAGTACATCCTACACTATACACTGACAGAGAATTATAGATGTATTCTTTCACTCCCACTAATACTCTGGCAGTATATACGTAGTGTCTTCCATCTTGTCTGAATCTTGCTCTGGCTTCTTGTTCCACTTCCATCCAGCCCCTCTCGCACAAAGAAAGCGTTTCTCCTTCGGAACGCTCTTCGTCAAGAAATCAGCAATCATTTCAGATGTTGGAAGGTACTCCAGTGTCACTTCCTTCGACTGGACCTTTTCTCGTATGTAGTGATACTGGATGTCAATATGCTTACTACGAGCATGAAACTTAGGATTTGCAGATAGCGCTATTGCACTTTGATTATCTGCATAAATTATAGTAGCCTTCTTCTGAACAAATCCCAAGTCCATCATCAAACTCCTGAGCCACACTACCTTTGCTGCAGCCTTTGATAAAGCCATGTATTCGGATTCAGTACTTGACAAAGCCATGGACCTCTGCTTTTTGCTTGACCAGCTTACTGCACAACCTGCTAGCTTGAAGCAAAAACCCGATGTTGAATGTCGAGTGTCTATGTCTCCAGCCCAATCCGCATCTGAAAAACCTATTAGGGTTGCTCCTTTGTCCGATTTACAATACTGAATTCCAATGTGAAGAGTGCCTTTTATGTACCTCATCACCCTCTTTGTTGCCTGCCAATGAGGCTCTCCGGGGTTCGATAGGAATTCAGCGAGACTACCCATTGCAAATGAGCAATCAAGTCGGGTGTTGACAACAGCATGCATCAAACAACCGACTGCTTGTGAATAAGGCACTTCTTGCATCAAAGCTTTTCCATATTCAGTTTTTGGGCAATCTGACTTTGTTAGCTTCTCCTTGGTCTCATTGGGGTGCTTATTGGCTTACAATTTTCCATTTCGAATCTTTGTAGCACTCCAAGCAAATACCTTTCTTGCAACAATCTGATCCATCCTTCTCCCCTGTTTCTTGAAAACTGCATCCCAAGGCAGTAGTGGATCTCCCCCATATCCATCATTTCAAATTCAGATTCGAGGAGCTTCTTGATCTCTTGCGAGAAATTCACATCATTGCTAGCCAATATAGTATCATCAACATATCACCTAGTGTCCACCTGGACACTTTTTTGTAATAGGGCCCACCTCCGAAAGGGGGCAATAGCCGCAAGGTGAAGTGGAGGTGAAGTGGCTCTTAGTTACGCCGGCCTCGGCCGGAGTCTTCTCTCTCTCTCTCTCTCTCTCTCTCTCATCAACATATAATGCCAGAATAAGGTAACTCGTGCTCTTCCGCTGCACGTAGACGTTCGAATCAGCTACGCTTCGATCAAACCCTATTGTCATCAAATAGGTGTCAAATCTTTGGTACCATGCCCGTGATGATTGCTTGAGCCCGTAAAGTGATTTGTTCAGCTTGCAAGCTAAACCAGATTTGCTCTCTTGTATGACTCCTTCTAGGAACTCCATATAAATGTCTTCTTCTATGAAGCCATTCAAGAAGGCAGTCTTAACATCAAGTTGTTGAATTTCCAAATCAAATTGAGTCGCAAGCTCAAGTATCACTCGTATAGATGTTAATTTGACTACTAGTGAAAAGGTCTCTGTATAATCTAGTCCAGATATCTGTGAGTATCCTTTTGCTACCAATCTTGCTTTATAGCGATCCACACTCCCATCTGCCCGAAGTTTTACTTTGAACAGCCATTTACAACCTATAGGTTTTCTATTCTCTGGTAGCTTCATGACTGTCCATGTTTTGTTTCTTCTTAAAGATTCCAGCTCAGAATCTATAGCATTCTTCCATTGTTTCGCTTCGGAACAAGATAAAGCCTCCTTCAAGGTAACAAGTTCATTTACAGAAGCTTGTGTCAAAAGTGCTCTCCAGGGTTTCCTACCTTCTACACTCTCAATCAACCTATCAGGTGGTTTCTTGATTCTAGTAGATCGTCTATTTCCTAGTGAGCTTGATGTCGCTCTCCTAGCCTGTCTTGAACTCCCTACGTTGGGTGAGGTATTTTCTCTCACTATATCCTCTAACTGAACCTGTGCTCAGTGGTGATGGTAGTGCTCCCACTACTTGACTTGGCCTAGGAAACTGCACACTTGGACTTGTGTGAGTGTTTAGTGGTACTATGTGAGTGCGAGGAAGTGGTAAATTATTAGTGTTTGCATACTGCTTAAAGAAAGATCAATCTAATAGCATTGAATCTTTGTCTGCTTGTGTTTCTTCTTCTATAGCATCTCCCACTGTGTCATTACTATCCTCATGGAATATCACATCTCTGGAAATGATAATTGTCTTTTGTTTGGTCATTAATTTGTAACCCTTGGTCTGTTTACTATAGCCCAAAAATGTACACTCGACAGTGTGTGAGTCTAGTTTGCGTCTATTATCCTTATGTACTAGTGCAAAGGCTCTATAGCCAAAGACTGTCAAGTGTGATACATCAGGTTTCACACCTGTCCATAACTTTATGGGTGTTTTGTTATTCTGTAGAGCTTTGGTTGGTGACCTATTCTGTAGGTATGTGGCAGTCATAAGAGCTTCACCCCAATAGACATTTGGTAAGCTAGCCTGGTGTAGCATGGAAAGTACTGCTTCCACTAAGGTCCTATTTTTCCTCTCAGACACCCCATTCTGTTGTGGTGTTCCTGCTATAGTAAACTGCCTCTTTATGTCACTCTCTTGACAGAATAAATTAAACTCATTAGAAATGTATTCACCACCCCCATCAGCCCTTAGAACCTTGATCTTCTTACTTAGCTGATTTTCAACCAGTAACTTATACCATTTAAACCTCTCAAATGCCTCTGACTTTTGTTTTAATAAATAAACAACAGTAAACCTTGAAAGATCATCTATAAATGTGATGAAATACTTAAACCCGTTGTGTGTGAGAGTTTGCATCGGTCCACAAATGTCAGTATGTACGAGGCCTAACAGTTCAGTAGCTCTCGTGCCTCCCTCTACAGGGAATTTCTCTTGGTGTTGTTTTCCTGAGATGCAATCTCTACATAATGTTAGTTTCCTAACATCTACTGAATCCAGCCCTCTAACCATTGAGTTAGTTTGCATCTGATGCATTCTAGCTTGGTTCATATGACCTAATCTACAGTGCCATAGATCTGCCTTGTTAGTCTCTAAGACAGTTGGCATTGCCATGACTTGTGAGTTTTGTAATGCAGTTCCTAGCTTATAGAGTCCGTTCTCTATCTCACATTTTGCTATGAGATTTCCCTTGGAATTCTTCAGGTTACAGCAACCTTCTTTTATGTTCATCTCTCCCCCAGCTAGGTCTAATTGTTTAACAGAAAATAAATTCTTCTTGAGACTTGGCACATGGAGCACGTCAGGTACCTCCCTTCGTTGTCCATTGCACAACAACACAATGGCTGACCCTTGGCCTGCTATTTCATGTGTTGAGTCATCCCCTAAATAGACAACCTGACCTTGTCTCCACTCTTTGTATGTCGCAAAAGTGTGTATGTCATACGCCATGTGCTGTGTGGCTCATGTGTCCACATACCAAGTTGAATCTTTCCCTTTACTTATGATCATCGCTGCCACATAGAGCTGATTGCCTTCGACTGCAACATGTCCTTGTGTTGCTTGTTTGTTTGCTGCTTCAGCTGGAATCCTCTTCCTACAGTCCTTAATCATATGTCCAAACTTCTTACAGAAAAAGCACTTGATTTGGTTCTTCTTTCCTTTATTTGAGTTTGATCCTTCGCCATCCTCCTTCTTGACACTACTTTTGTCCTCATTTTGCTTCTTCCTATTAAAACTATTATATGTACTAGACTTCTGTCCAGAGTAAAATGCAGTTTTTGAATCTGTAGCAGGTCCATGACTCATCATTAAAGTTTCCTCCTGTATTAAGTCTGTAATTAAAGACTGTAGACTTATATTCGGCTGTCTCCTAAAAGAGCCTATAAATGTCCGATAACTCATCGGCATATTCCTCATTAGGGATAAGACAGCATCCTCGTCTGACACAGGGGAACCAGCAGCGGAAAGCTATTCTAGCAAAGATTTGAAGACATGTATATGCTTAGTGACATTTTCATTCTCTTTCATTTTTAAAGTTTGAATTCTATCTCTAAGATACATTTTGGTTACTGCATCCTTTGATTCATATAACCTTGTCAACTCTCGGTATGCTTCAAAAGCTGATGTACACGACTGTACATGTGACGCTACACTATTGTCCAAGCAGTTATTAATTATGGTGAGTGAGAGGGCATCTCTCTCTTCCCAGTTCACTATACTCCCAACACTTGTGGCTGGAAGCGCTTGCTGCCCAACAGCAACCTGTGCTGCCGTGGGAGCCACTGGTTTTAACTCTGTCCCTACGACTAGAGCCCATAGTTTTTCTGCTTTTAACAGTAGTGTTACTCTATGCTTCCACACATGGAAGTATGTGCCGTCAAACTTAGGAATATTGCTCACATCTACTCTTTGAGCCATTCCAGTCTCTCAATCAATTATCACTTTCCAAGAAAGCATGAACATCACAGAATTCAGGCAATGTTAGAACTTGTGTTCTTCTATAAGAAACAGAATTCTTCCACGCTGATGCATCGTGGAGAATTGTTAGTTCTCTCCTCCAAACTCTATCGACTCCTTTTAATTTCATTGTGTCTCGAAATTATTAGTTCGCTCTCATTAGTGACACTCTCTCTCCCGAGCCACAACCATGGCTCTGATACCATGTGAAAACACCTATTCTATCCAGAGTCAGTCACACACATAATCGTGTAAAACATAGAACTAGATTAAATAGATCTTACATCAAGAGAGAAAGTGTTCACAAGAGAGATCTGCACTCTCTGTGTCTCGGCTGAGTCTGGTGGTTCTACATCTACTCAACTGTTGAGCTCTGTACCGTTCCACACTCCTTGGTGACTTCAACCAGCTAACCACTTCAGATGTAAGACTTGGATGTAACTGCACATCCTTAATCTATAATCTAGTACATCCTACACTATACACTGACAGAGAATTATAGATGTATTCCTTCACCCACTACCTCACAAAGGTAGTGTCTGTTTCCATGATAGTGAGGGCAGCAAACATTTATCTGTCCGTAGTAATTGTTACTTTTTGTGGGAACATAGCACTAAACAGGCACATAGTTATGCTGGCAGCCAATGGATGCAAACCTCACCCTTGTGCCATAGTTATCACTGCTGCACTATGTAGGACAATGTCAATCAGAGAGCCATGAAGTTCAAAGTGGTGCTACAATCTACAGGTAGTGTTGAAGGTTGTGTTTAATGCTGACAGCTGCCATGACCTATGTGTGCAGGCATTGAAGCAACTGGAGCACCTGGACCTATGGGGTAGCAACATCACCAATACTGGTGCTCTCCTTCTACAATCCAGCAAATTCCTGAAAACATTGAACCTTGCGTTGACTCCCGTCACTGTCATCCCCTCCTTACACTCACTCACATCCTTGAACCTCTGTAACTGTACAGTGGATTCCATCTTCAGGGACTGGGAAAATCCCAATAGCCCATTGAGAAATCTCTATTTATCTAGAGCAGTGCTCTCGCCGGAAGATGCTCTGGGCCGCCTTGGGATGAGAAGGGTCCTGTCGCTGGATCTTTCTGAATCAAACGTCAAAGATGTGGACACGCTTGTGTCCATGCAAGAGCTCACTGCCCTTGACCTCAGTTCCACAGGTTTGTTGGATAATGCCATGCCTACATTTGCCAAGTTTGGGACAAATCTATTGTGGCTCAATCTTAGTCACACCAAGGTGGGATCCCAAGGTATTGGGGCACTCACGGGGAATGTACCCAAGCTGGAGCAACTCTCGCTGAGCTCGACTTTGGTGGATGACTCTGTCTTTGCATATCTGGCTCTCATGCCTTTGCTCCACAGTGTTGACCTGAGCTCCACAGCTGTGAAAGGTGAGAAACTCGTAAAGTGATGTAACTTTGAAGTTGTTCCAATTTCCAGCTTAGATCTCTGGGGAGTGAAGTGTAAATTGTCTTACTGTTGTTCTTGAAACGGATCAAGGGTAAGACACCCAGGTTTATCACATCTGCTCAGAGTTCACCAAGAACTTTTCAACTCTTTCAAAGATAATTAGAGCAACTTCAGACAACAGGTATTGCTCTTAGCCCTCACGAACAGAATGTAGCGAAACTAGAATTTAACTCTTTTAAACTGAATTCAAGATAATCAGGGCAACTTCAGACATCAGGTACATCTGTGTTTTTCAGAATAATCCTGTTGTCGAGCCTTTCTGGAACTACTACAGAGAGTTTGGCAACAATGGGCAGGTTCTGACATGTTTCAAGCCCTGAAGTTGGACATTGAGCTTTGCACTTGAAAATGTAGTGCTGGAGCTTCTTCTTGCATTTACATGAGAAAAGAGGATTCCATAGCCTGTTGTTATGCTTGTAAGTACTTAGTTCTGGCTCTAGAGGATGGGTTGCATCATCTTCCACCAATTATAGGGTTAGAGAGTTTAGGGATTCAGTTGAAACTTAGGGATCTGGCCCCAGGACCTTATAGCTCCTCTGATGGACCTTGCGTTTGAAGATGGAGCAAGACATATATCTTACTGATTCCAATCATAGTCATTCTTTAGGTTCGCAGTAATTCTTGATCACTTCCTGTGCATGTTGGCTGTGACATACCCCTGAAGCATAGTCTCTTGGGATGCTAACACACCCAGAGCCCAAATTTCTCTCCATTGTCAATGTCATAGAATGTACTCATAAGACGTTGTTTGCCGTAGCCTTGTGGCCATTGACCCCGCGCCCAGTTTGAGCGGAACACAAAGGGACAAAACCTACCTCTGTCAGGGGCTGACGTTGGTAGTAAGACTTACCTTGATACGAAAAATTGATCCAGGTTTCCAGATATCCTCTAGAAATCCCTTCACACAAGTAATTTGCCCAAAAACTAGGCCTCAGAAGGGCCTGGGCTTGTGCCTCAGCCTCGAGACTTTCAAAATTAGTAAACAGAGGTACAGGCACAATTCCCTTGATAGATTTGAGGAGAGCGTCTCTTTGGTGAGAGAACCCCGGACAGTGAATCAGAAAATGAATATTGTCTTCAGGTTGTCATAGAGAAGTCTGAGTACAAGGTGTCCACCTTCCATACAGAAAGCAGTAGCCCCTTTTGAGTTGAAGAGACCCCGTAATTTACGCTTGCTCAACAGGAAACCTTTTTTTCTTTTGTGAGTATGAACGGGGATTGATGTTACACCAGAAAGCATGAGATTGATTCTAGTCCTGTTCCTCTAGCTCTCTAGCTTGCAACATGTGTGACACACGTGACTCTGATATTACCAAGGAAAAAGATCAGGTTCACCAGGAAGAGAATGTACTCATAAGATGCTGTTTGCTGTAGCCTTGTGGCCATTGACCCCGCGCCCAGTTTGAGCGGAAACCAAAGGGACAGAACCTACCTCTGTCAGGGGCTGACGTTGGTAGTAAGACTTACCTTGATACATAGAATTGATCCGGGTTTTCCAGATATCCTCTAGAAATCCCTTCACACAAGCATCAATCTGCTGTGTGATTTGCCCAAAACTAGGCCTCAGAAGGGCCTGGGCTTTTGGGTCAGCCTCGAGACTTTCAAAGTTGGTAAACAGAGGTACAGGCACAATTCCCTTGATAGATTTGAAGAGAGCGTCTCTTTGGTGAGGGAACCCCGGACAGTGTATCAGAAAATGAATACTGTCTTCAGGTTGCCCACACAACGGGCAATTGCACTCTCCCTTTCCTCTCTGCTTCTGTTTGCTGTTCGAAGGTAGGCTTCCTGCCCTGAGTTTAAATTTCAGTCTAGTGCCGAGAGTGGGTAGACCCTTGAAGTCATGCAAGATGTCCTCCCCCATGTCACAGACTGGAAACAAGTTCAGGGAAGTTTTCTGCCTAACTTCATTTTCATCAGACAATTTCATGGCAACAGACATGGCTTTGGACACTACAGCCTCTAAGTCAGATTTGTCCAGCAGGGTCAAGACTTGCGGATCCAGATCCAGGTCCTTGAGAATCTCTTCTACTCTCTTCTGCCAGGACTTAGCCTGTTTGACAGGGTGGTCCTGTTTCCAAGATATAGAGTCGATTAACTTAGGATATCTGGTGTTGGACATATGTTGCAGCTGACCCCACCATCTGACCTTGAATACATTTCGTCAGGAGCTTAAGGACGGAATGCCAAACTCACCCCGAACAGCCACATTGGCTGTTTTGGAGCATGCTGACATACACTCCTTAAGCACCCCCACTTGAATGGATTCTAGAGACTTAGCCTGGTTGGAGTTATCAACCCATATTGCAGATCCGTACTCCAAGGCAGGTCTAATAACGCGACAAATCATGGTTTTCTTAACCTCAGAGTTGACCCCTCTGCAGTGGAAAAATTTAGTGAGCCCCAGAGCTTTGCCCTTGCCAGGTTGAACAACTTTCCGGATATGTGCATCCCAATTACAATTGGAGGAAAACTCAACGCCCAGTTAAGTGTAGGAAGGGAGGACCGGGATCTCTTGGCTACCCCACTGCCACTTAAGATCACTTCCTCCTCTCCTCTGTTGTTGAATGCTACCACTGCGCAATTTGCTGACGTTAGCCTCTAGCCCCCAAAGATCAAAGTATCTCTTCGCGCAATCAATCAACTCCTGGAGATTGGTTGGAGTCTCCCCTATGCCTGCGAAGTCATCCATAAACATAAGGGCTGGTATGGTGGTATCACCCATCCTTAACCCAAATACCTCACTTTCCACATCCTCGAGGAGTTGATTGATGAAAACCTTGAAGAGCAGAGGGGAGAGAGTACATCCTTGAGCTACACCTTGGTCTATGTCAAAGAAGTTGGACTTCTGTCCATTAACAGTGGCACAGCTTTTGGTGTGAGCATACAAGTTGTGGACAACTCTCCACATCTTTCCCTTGATCCCACAAGACCAGAGGCGGAGGCATAGGCCATCTCTCCACACTGTGTCATAAGCCTTTTTGACATCCAGGAAAAAATCATAAGTGGGTTTCCCTTCTTTTTTCCTTCCCTGGATAATCTGGCTTAGAGTGAAGATATGATCCACACAGCCCCTGTTTTGCCGAAAGCCAGCTTGGCCTTCGTGGAAACAACCTCTAGATTCCAGATCAACCTCGAGACGAGTACTTATAACTCTGCAAAATGTCTTGCCAACAGCATTGAGGAGCGTGATGCCACGGTAGTTCCCTGGTTCTTCTCTGTCACCCTTCTTGTATAGATTGACAATGACCCCCTGTCGCCAGCGAAAGGGGATCATTTCAGTCTTCCAGATAAGGTTAAAGAGGAGAACTAGGGCCTCTATCATGGGATCGCCACCGTGCTTGATAAGCTCGTTGACTATGCCATCAGGTCCACCAGCTTTATATCCGTTTAAATGTTCAATTGCTTCCACAATCTCAGAAGAACTAAGGCGAGCGTTATAAGCCATTGAAATATACTCCAGTTCATCAGGGCTGTTTTGAATCATAGGAACAGTTTTTCCAACTGTGTCCCTCCATTCATCAGAGGACCCCTCACTGTTAGACCTAGAAGTTCTGCCAAGGATACTGTAGTGGGTTTCAAAGGTTTTGACAATGTCAACCGATGAAGTCACCACTGCACCTTTAGTAGTCTTCAGCACTTGTACTTGCTGACCGCTTTTCGGCTTGTACAAACGTTGAAGGGCCAACCAGAATCTCTTGTCATTACCACCATGGTGGTTTGAGTTTATTTCACTGTATAACTTGTCCCAGTATAATTTCTTCTGAGACCTCACAAGCTGATTGATATCTTTACGGAGCTGGTAGTACCTCGCCCACAATTCTCTGTTGGTTTTCAAATTGCAGCACTCTTTATAGAGGGCTCGTCTCTCAGCTATCTTGAGTTTAATCTCATTGGTCCACCAATTAACAGCTCTACCGCAGACAATTAGTTTCCTCCCAAGAGAGATGGAAGATAGAGCTCACATCCTGAAGGGGCAACGTCTGCATGGGAAACAGGCTCGTATTTACAAAAACTCGAGCAGTGTCGTCATTCTCTCTGCTTTAGAAGAGACCTGCTTATCATAGTCTTTACTGTATATTTGATCATGAGTGTAGGACAGGCAGAAAGTCATTGTTTTGTTCTGCACGCTTACAGGAACTACGGCAATTGAAGCAGGAGAGGGGGTTCAAACTTCAGTGCTGTTACACCTGCGGCATTTGCAGGCTCTGCGGAGACTGGACTTGGAGAGGACAGGTATCACAGACATTGGTTGTGAGGATCTTGCAAGCCTCAAACAGCTCACGCATCTATACCTTCACAGCAACTTCTTGTCAGATGCATGTCTACAGCCACTCTCATCACTCAGCAACCTTCTTTGCCTGGGAATTCAAGGTGCAGTGATTTCAGATACAGGTCTGTGCCAGTTCAGCACCCCTCCTCTTTTGCAAGAGTTTGATCTCTCAGACTGCTGGCTGCTTTCAAAGGAATGGGTGCTCAGTTTCTGCAAAGCCCACCCTCAAGTGATAATATGGAATGACTATAACCTTGTAAGCATTGGCAAGCCGCCCAAATCTCTCCAAAATGTGGCCAGTAAGGAGTTTGCCGATGTGGTTGGCGCCAAAAAGTTCCACGATTTCAGAGTTACTGGGAGTGCAAGATTGAAACCTGGGGAGTTCTCTGTTTCCTCTTTGAAGACCCAGTCTTTGAGAAAACCAGCGGGCAGGGGAAAAGTTACTGCAGGCTCCAGTGATAGCAGTGGTGGCAGCAGCAGTAGACCTACGTCACTACTTGGTATGTTCATCAGCCGTGAAATCCCTATCTCCAAAACTATCGGTGTTGTGGTTGTCGATCATAAGATGAAAATCCACGTCTACACTTTGTGTCCTCGGTTATATTTGGATTTCCTTTGTTAGTCAGCTCCATAAAGCTCAAATCGCTATTGAAGATCTGGTTTGGAAAATGTTGTACAACAGTGTGAGATGAAACAAATTTGATTCTTCTCTTTGGGTGGTTGTGTTTCTGGGCTGGCTTTCTGTCAGATGAACGACTACGATACAGGAAGCATGAGCTCTTGCAGCTGCAATATGCACCTCTGTCAAGTATGTCGGCTACCAGTTTGCAAATTAACAAAGAGGTGACACTGCTTGAAAGTGTCAGGCCGAGATGATGTGGTCCCCCAAAAAAACCTAGAGGCCTCATTGTCACCTCGCCATTTGTTTTTACTCCATACATCCATCATGACTGTCACTCTTAGCTTGCTGGGATTGAGGGTTCTGGGCAAAAAGTTATATATGTTTTTGGCTAGGGGAGTAAGTAAGTTCCCAGCTAGTACAGAAAGGGAAGAACACAATTCGGAAACATGTGTTGATAACAAGGAGACCATAGAAATAATATCATTTAACCCTCAAGGTCCCAGAAGACCACAGCTGCGACCTTTGTGTTCTTTGTCAGGATAGGTTTGTAGTGGGCACTTTTGCAGGAAAAATCCAAAAGTTTGAGGGGAAGAGTTCGTCGACTGCTTTTTTTTCCCACTGCCCCATCATCCGGAGTCCAGTTCACTCGAGTCTCTGATCTCGAAGTAGAATCTTCTATGTACTTTTATGCAGATCTTAATGGTCCCAACTGCATTTAAACTCTTGACAGCATCATGGCCCACCTTCTAACATTGAAACTAGTCAATTCTACTGAATTCTCTGAACTGTGGATTTTTTCGAAAAGGCAGGGATCATGCCAGAGGAGCCATGCAAAGTTGAGTGTCTGGGTGGCCAGACATGATTGGCCCAGAGTTGGACTCCTGGGTGATAACTTTTGTAAATTCTGCCCAGGCTCAATATCGTAATGCATTCCACACCCTTGCAGGAGGGATTGAATGAAACATCTCATTATCAATGAGTCAATTTTGGGACTGGGCTCACCTTGAATTGCCATTATGGACGTCATTTTGACCCCCTGTCAAACCCATACAAAGGAGCCTAATAAAAACAAATGTTGTTTGGCTTCAAATTTTCACAGTAGTTGGCTAGGATAACATACATATTTCTATATCGAGGCAGAAGCAAGAAAAATCAACCCGTCATTCAAATAGCTTGGTCAAAGCTGACATTTCATACTTTGTAAAATCCAAAAATAAAAATTTCTCTTTTGACTCTCTTGTCATATGGTGAATTTCTCGGCAATTTGCTCAGTGGATGTACATGGTAGGCAAGGTGAATCTAGTAATGATCACCTCTTTTTCTTAATTAACTAGGTAGGTGTGTAGCTTAACTTACCTCGTCAGAGGTCATTTTTTGGGTGTGTAATTTGCCCAATGGTGGGTCCTTAAGGGTTAATGAACACCCCAATCGCTCCGAAAAATAAATCCAACCAATGTGTAATGAAACTACTCGTACTATTCCATTAATCCTAGAGACTATGCTTTCAGGAACTGAATACCTTTATAGAGAAGAAGATATATCACATGGTCTATGTATATACCTTATCTTCCTCTTACTCTCTGACACTCCCTAGTCTAGAGCTCATCTTCTAGATCAATCGTATCTCCATGGCTCTTTTCTTCATCACTGCTTATAGCTCTCGAGCTAATCTTGCTGACATACGTCCTGAACTCAGTGACTAATTCCCTCTACGATCGCCATCCTTAGATTACGGTGTGTCTTCTAGCTAATCAGGAAGACGTCTTATCCAGTACTTATGTTTATATCTTAGGATCACACGCTTAGCACCTTCTTTAGGTAGACGAGGTTTGGAAGCATCCTCCCTAGAAACTTAATTTTTCCCTCTGTCGGGAAAAGATGGCAGATCTATACATTTGAAAATTTCCACATGGCAGCAGAGCTCAGCTTTGAGAAATCATGGAATCTTGACTTAGTTATGATATGAGTATCTTAGTTAAAGACTTCATCTATTCCGTCCGCTTGTCAAGATGGCTTGTACGACGTCCTCTTTTGATGCTACGAAGGTTACCTTCGGTGATAGTGACAAGCTGATCGGGCTTAGAACTACCAAGTTTGGTCGTTCAAAATTGAGCAAATTCTGCGAGAGAAGGAACTATGGGAGATCCCACGGCCCCTATGGACCGTGATGAGTCCCAAGACTCCCCACGACTCCCACCACGAGGCCTCCGCCCCAGGGTGAGTCCTATGCCACCCTCACTAAGTCCCGCTAAGCTACCACCACCCCTTGTGGAGCCACCCCCACCGCAACCCGGTGTGCGGGGCTCCACCTATTGAGCGCCTCCGCCTCCTTGAGTGCCTTGGGCACTCAAGGGTGCTTCAGCCCCCCCATACCTATCGCTGCCACTGCCCCCACCACAGGGGCAGCCCCTCTTGTGTCCCGACCCCTGCCCTCAAGGCAAAGGGCCGCGACACAGACGCCTTATCTAGTGCTTACGTGTATATCTTAGGATCACACGTTGCGCACTTTCTTTAGGTAGACGAGGTTTGGAAGCATCATCCCTAGAAACTATATACAACGCAATATTTATGTAGCCATTCAGATCTTTAATAATCATTGTTCAGGAAAGAACGAGAAAGAGATCTACTTTGAAACACAACCCTACCACACCATGTCTTAGGAGTAATGTATGAGAGCTATGTTTGTTTTGACATTATTAGCCCCTACCTTCATTTGAATTTGCTATGTTATTAATGATTGTGGAGTAATATCCCATTTACATTACACACTCATATTTTCACACTACGCAACATTTCAGGAGTTAAATTTGTTGAATGTTATATGTAAGTGGACATGAAAGATTGAAAATAGTTCTTGTCTGTGAAGGCTATATACTAGGTTTTCCTCCCACCACTAACAACTCTACAATTGGGTCGGGCACTAAACACTGGATAGGAAACATGAAAATATTACTGCCACCACAAGTTCTCAATCGTAGTCCAACCACTACAAAATAAGACTTTACTATGGAAAATGCATGTGGCAAAGCAGAGTCAATCATGTCCTAGAATACAATCCCAACTTCAATATTATTTGTAGGAAAAATTTGTCCTTTGTCGTCATGTAATCGTAATTAACTGATATGCCCTGACAAGAACGTTTTGCCCTTTTGTCGCTGTCATCTTCATCAGGCTGGCCGCCAACAATTGCCCCATGTCATTTTGTCACCAGAATGAATGTATTCACCTCTTGTCAGATATGTAAAGACACATAATTGTTGATATCCTTAATAAGGGGTGGGACTTTTGGGTTCAGATGTGAATTGAAGCGGAAAGACACCCAACTTCCAACAAATATCTCTAGAATTTTCAGTAATGATACACGAAAACAGAAATGTTCATTTGAAGCACCACTCTTCCGTACCACACCCTGTGAGTGTAGTGCAATAAAGCACCAAAATGCTGCTCTTGAAGCATGCATTTGATTGTTTTTCCATGCTCTGTTGTATTTTCTAGATTCAAATGAGAAGAAGAATATAATAAAACAACATACATGTGTTGACTCACACTGCACACTATTTTTCCACTAACTTTGTATATATTTTTAGCTTTAAAATAGATGTAAAAGAGTGGAAAAACAATGTACATCAACGCACACCATGCGGCTTAGTATGATAAGACGAGGTTTGATTTTGTTTCGAGGTTTTGTTTTTGTATTTCTTTTTCATTTTCTTTTTGGCTTGTCGACATAGTGCGGATATCTGTACCTATTGATACTTTACGTTGGCTATGGTCAAATTAATTACTTAATTATTTCTAATTAATAACTTAAAATAAACCCTAATCTCAGCATAGCTACAAAGGTCTGCGCTAACATGGAGTACTCTTTTTGAATGACTGCTGACGCATATATGATGCTGATAAGACCTCATTTATGGGCTTGTAAGATAGTGTGCAGTTACCGCACACTATTTTCCCATGACTTTCTATTTGTCATGCGTTGACAGCCTTCTTTTATGCCCCAACTTCTGTCATGCAATACGTACACACCGTCCTGTCTCTCTATCATTAATAGACCTATGTTGCCCCCATTTTGACATCCGGAGAGGATTTTCGAAGCAAGTGAACTTTTGTACATTATATCATGGCATTAGAGTTTTGGAATCAATTCACTGAAAAATGATGCCCAACCCGAAAATGATATAATAGAAACTTCATAAGCTCCATTGCAATGGTCGATTCCGAACAAAAAATGAGGTGGCTACAAATAAGGAATGGAATCAAGATAGGAAAGGAGAGACCAATGTTGGGCTGCTAATAGGTTTTGGGCATACCAATTAGGTCCAAGTATTGGAACTTGAATGATTTCAAATACCGGATTATTCTAGAGTGCAACAAACCACAATAAATATAATGAGCTTATTTATGATATTGAAATGAGGGATGATACTAGTCGGATATGATTTTGGATATGATAGTGAGCAATAAATAGAAAACCAAACCACTTGCCAAGCTTGACTCGTTTTAAGATTTTTGTCATTTTAATTATTTTTTAAGGGACAAAGTCTAAAATATTTATTAAACAATCACGTCAAGTGTATATATATATATCCAAAATAAAAAATCCACCCCAAGAAATTGTCATTAAGCTATCTTAACCATCGTTGAGCCATTTTTAAAGTTTTGATTTCAACACAATAATCTTGCTGCAACATTGAAGAGAGATACTAGCAGCAGAACGACTGCAGCACTAACAAAAGAAAAAGTCCTACCAACCATTCCAAATTTTCTAATGTTTATGTCATGGCAAAAAAAGAAAAAATAATGTGGGTTTCATCTATAAAGAACTCACTTCATGACAACCTCTTCCTTATTGATTCTCAAACTCGTGCAACCTCTTGATGTCTTTTTCTTTCTCAAACTTCGTAGGAAATGTTTTCTTCCAAACAATGTTGCTCTTCCACTCTAGATATGTCCCTACAAAGAGAATTTGTCAGTGAAATGTTGATATCCTCCATCGTATACATGAGCGTCTCTTGTGTCTTCTTCTCTAAGTCCACAAAATGCCACTGCATCATGGATCTAAACAAATATACTATACAATAGGATGAACATCTGCCATATGACCTTATATGACCTTATAGTGGATAGGGCACAAGGTTGCCTTACAAGTGGTATTGGATTTTGGTCTATGTTTGTTGTCACCCATTATGACCAACTCATCTATAAAAAGGGGTGAACTGGCTGTTAATATGTGGGTACCTTTAAGGACTAATTTCAAGTTATTGGGGTAGGTTCGGGTTACAACCATTGAAGGTGTTCACGGTGAAAGACAGTAGCCATTTCGGGTGAAATGACGCCATAAATTTTGTTTGTTTTTGCAATACGCTTATTTCTTCTTCTTGTCTTAACATAGACTGCAAAGCGCAAAGATCTATTTTGGATCTTGGCTCTAAAACATTGTCTTGTATAATCATTTATCGATAACCACATTGCAAAGGGAAAACATATAGAGTCCAATGTTGATATGAAATGCACGGTTTTGCTAGTTATGAAACCAATTATCAACACTATTATCAAAGAGCCAACCCTATCGGACCTTTTACAACAAATCATATCACATACTAGTACTTAAGTTTGATTTCCCCCATTATTATATCCTAGCACACCATTTTATTTTGGACCCAACCTACCTTATAGACTTTTGAAACCAACCTCAATACCATATGTGAAAATAAGATATTTTCCATCCTAGCAGCAGATCCAATCCCAACTATCCACCTATACAATTTTGACAGTGCATATAACATATCTGTATTGGTTTGATTAGGTTTCACCTATGAAACCTATAGATTAGAACAGCCAAACATTGTATTTTTATTAGTAAATAAAGATGCTAAACAATTCCTCAAAACAAGTTTCCCCTTCGTGGATGTCATGTTTTACTATGAGCTGTAGATGGCCTATGTAGTTTGACGCTAAAAATTAACTCACAAAGAGCCACTTTACCTTGCAGCTACTGGCCTCTGTCGGGAGTGGGCTCCGTAAAGAAAACAATAATATCTGGCTACTACGGGTAGGTTATATATAGCGAGTGATGGTACTAACCGGTGGGTTAATGGTTGTTTTGGTGTTTTCGTTTGTTGGTGACGAGCTGTGAGAGATCTAATGGTTGTGAGATGGATGTCTTCTTAAGCATTTGGAGATATGATCAGTATGGAGAGAGTCGAGCCTCTATGTGTAGATTCCTTCATGCATATCGACCATGATGATAGTAAGTGGTCCTACGTATCAGCCCAAATGCTATAGGGCAAGGATTGGTAGAGAGAATGGCTTGTTCCGAGTAACGATCGTGACAGTAGGTGAATTCCACAAAACGGACTGTGAGCTCATTAGTAGGCGCGAAAGGAGGGAAGGGTGAAATGTGTAGACCATAAACTAGTAGAATATCTGGGCAGAGGCTAGAGGCTGGAGTAGCAGGAGCAGTGGCAGTGGGGAGAAGCATTAGCAAAGTACTAATGGTGGGACAATGATCGGGTGGTCGCATGTATGGCAGGGTGTGTGCAGTGACCGAGTGAATGAGGCCAAATGTCTGGAGCCAAGGGGCTAGATGAACATATCGAGTAGAGGGGTCGCGAGAGGGCCCAAAATATGTGCTTGTGCTGGTTTCCAATATATTGGGAGTTGCGGAAGCGGAGAGTTTGTCTAATTTTTGTGTTAATGGCTGCTTTAGTCTACCAAAAGTGGTTGGAGAGCTTGAGGTTGAGTACGTTAGATTAGGTCCACTTTTGTATGTGGGTCTTGGTTGCTCTTTTCTGAGTCTCTTTAATCATATAAATGTGGAGGGTACGGGGTACCTAACCTATGGGGCAGACGTTTTCTATGGGTGTACCTTTGTAGGACATATTGGATGACATCCAATATACACCTATTTGTAAAGCAGTTTTGTGCCCTAACCATGGGGCCATCTATTGGATGCTTTCCTCTCCTCTAAATGATATCTCAATCAAAGTGTACGGCTTATTTATTGGATAACCTTCTTCTTTCTTGCTTGGTATACTCCTATGGAAACAACCATGTTTTTACGTGGTAGCGGATGGCCCAATGCCAATTCTCTTCCAATCTACCTGTGACGTGACTGAATCCTCCAGCGCGTCATGGAATGGCTTCATGTCCAACCACTGTTTTTCAATAGCCTAGGAGAGTTTGTTTGGTCGCAAAGGGCTTACTATTTGATGTGGTTGGTGTGGACGTTACTACGTGCCTCTCATGCCTTAGTTTAGTCCTTGCTTCAGCCTGTCTACTGCTCTTCCAGCCATTGTCTTCCATGGAGTGAAGAGCAGTGGCTATCTTCGGCCTCCACTTCGTAGGTACCTGTCCGCCTGCAGATGCTTAGTTTGGGTATTGCTTGAGTATGGTTGTCCAAATCTTGTTCCTCCTAGTCAAGGTTGTTGTCACAGAATAATTGTCCTCACTAATTGTGCTTCCGAAACATGTTTAGAGAATCCTTCTCTTTGTAGAATACCCCTAGAACATCTAAAGGGATCAAATTCCTCTTCGTCCTTCTTTGAACAAAGAACAAACTAGCATCCAGTAGTTGATCCTTAACCCCCATGGCTAGTCATGGTCATGATAAGTGGTCAGCCCTGACATGTAGTCTTCTGTTTGTGGATTGCCTCCACATAGAACTGTAGTAGGTAGCCATCGTGCCACCCTGGTCGGTTAGACAAGTGCACCAGAGGTTGATGGTTCACAATTAACTTGAATTGATTACATAGCAGGTATTGCAGGCTCTTTTGAATAACATACATCATAGTCAATGCTTTTCACTTCATAGTGCTATGATTCTTTTTTTGAGTAATTTGCTCGCATACTAGATTGGGGAATCTAAATTCTCAATCACGATTTTTACTAAGGCAATGTCTGATGCATCACTGTGCACAGATCCCAATGGGGGTTGATCAGGACTCAAGCTTTTTTTTCCCGGTCTCAAATGCGTCTTTTGCCCTTGTTGCTATAAAGTCGGGTGCTAAGTCAGTGCCTTGGTGTAGGCAACAGCATATGCAACGATGGTTGTCGTCCCATCAGTGTACATAGACATACATCATGTTAAAATTTGTGAGTCCTAGCCCAAGTTCAGAAAAGAGTATTTGCTGGAATAGTTCTCATCTCGTAGTCTAATGCTCGATGTTAACTGTCTCATCAAGAAAACTAATCTGGAGACAGAAGAGTGTTTTACACAATTGTATATATACATTGAATTTTGTATATATAGTTTGAGTCCTCCATTGGCTGATCAAAAACGTTCTCGTCGTTGTGAAGTCCACATAGAGGCAAAGCACATAGACATGTCACCATTTCTGGTTTCTCGTTTACTACCTTTCATATTCCTACGGGCACAATTGGACAGAAAATCCTGGCGCTCTGAGGACAGGACTCCCATGCATCCCTTGGTCATTTCATTTTCCTGACATTTTAAAGAGGCCAAGCATGCCAAACATTCAAAACTTGAGTCTTTGCTGTAATCATTTTACAAGTGCATATTATGGCAAGAAACTGGAACCTTGTAGACTAGCCGGACCTGGCATGAGCTGAGATCGTGCTTGTTGGGTGCTCAATTGACCTTGCGAGAAAGTTGTTTGTCCCATTGTCTGACCTAAAGACTGAGCTGCCCCCACAGTGGCTCCACCTGTTACCCCTGCTGGTTGACCACTGGATGACAATTGTGGCTTGAACACCACCTTATCCTGCCACATCGATTTAAATCTATGATCAGAGACAAAAACAAAATCCAACCTGTCAATTCTGTCAGCCAGAACAGCAAAGTCAGCCCTTTCAAGCATCATTCCTGATCTAGACATGACGGCGAAAGTGTAGGTACTACCCGAATTTACAGTTGGCCATCAGGAAATAAATATTCCAAGTATTGGCAATGCCGTGTGGTTCAAAAGAAAGTGGTTTTGTTGTTCAAAATGAGCTTCAGTACTTCGAGGCATCTGAAGTGACTTTCATGCTGCAAATGTTGCCCAAACTGCTAACGTTTTCAATTGAAGCATATCCTAGCCGAAGCGATGTAAAGAAGTATACCTCTATCTCGCCTGCCTTGAAAAAAGGCAAAAGTATCTTGGACAGGATGTAACTTCTACATATCAATGAAGCATCTTGCTATGCAGAACAAGAACAGTGATGGATTTACGGCTTCCGCACTGGTCTTCCTACATACCTGATTCTCAACACAAAAAAATCTCCATCTCATCTTGTGCCACGTACAAAAGATATAATACTATGAGAGAGAGAGACAGACCCCTGGAAATAGCATGCCGATCATGCGGCCGGGCCTCTCAGTGCTGGCCAACAGAAGAGTCTGCGATGGTAGCTGAATCACTGCACACTGAATCTCGATACATTCCACCCAGTAACTCGTTAGCAGCACAGATGTAATTAATGTATCATGTCCAAAAGGAGGCCAAGTAATTAAATACAATTTGTTTAGCATACCAATTTTTTTTCAGCAAGTTGCACTAGAAAGCCGTGGGATGAAAGAGGTCGGAACACCAGAAGTTCTGCCCTGCCTTGGTAGTCCCTGAATCAAAGTACCCCAATATAAGATTTTTACTGCAATTTCTATCCTCCCTACATGTTCACAGTAGGCTACTGGAATCAGCAGATGGCGGATGAGAGTTCAAATCTCTTTGCCAAGGGATTAATCAAGGAGACATTAAAACATATATAAACGTGGGAGCCTAGTAAACTCTGAACTGACATCTGAGAGGTAACCAAAGATTAAAAGATAGGCACATCAAAGGTTAAGAAGAGCACATGAGATGAAAGCGAAAGCCTTAGGACAAAACGACAAGGAAATGAAATATAGCAAAAGGGAAGGAATCCAGAAAGAATGGAGTCTCATCACTCGGAGAGTCAATCCAAGGGCATGAGACCATCAACTAGATACTATATAACAGTGACAGCTGTCATAACTCCCCTACTGACTTCATCAGTTTCTGACAGAGGGTGCAGACGTACTGAGAAATAAAAACATCATAGAAACACAAATGTACAAGACCTCTTCAAGAATGTTCAGCATTTATCACTTTCAGAAAATAGAATTTGTAAGAAAACAAAAAGCCGGGGAGGTTAGCGTACTTGCTGTTCATGTAATCCTGGGCAATCAGACGTACTATCTGCATTGTGGCTGGCCAATCAGCAGCCAATCTGTCACATCAACAATACAAAAACAAAAATTAAACAAACCTTGCATCTACTTATAAGGTACGAACACTCTACAAATAACCTCTGGCACCAAGCCACACTTACTGAGCCAGAATCATCCCCTTGCCCTTGAGATGAACATAATCACTTGGTTATCTCTTAGCAACCCTCCAATCAGGTAATCAACTCGTGAAACTCAGAATTTCAATCTGTCCAGCCGAGGGGGAACCTGGAGTCCTCATCTACCCGTGCCTCTCTTTTCCGTTCTCTTTCCAGGAAGTCCAGGTACTCTTCTCTTGTTTTGGCTTCCTAAGATTGTACTCATAAGACGTTGTTTGCCGTAGCCTTGTGGCCATTGACCCCGCGCCCAGTTTGAGCGGGAACAAAAGGGACAGAACCTACCTCTGTCAGGGGCTGACGTTGGTAGTAAGACTTACCTCCATATAAAGAATTAATCCGGGTTTTCCAGATATCCTCTAGAAATCCCTTCACACAAGCATCAATCTGCTGTGTGTGATTTGCCCAAAAACTAGGCCTCAGGAGGGCCTGGGCTTTTGGCTCAGCCTCGAGACTTTCAAAGTTGGTAAACAGGGGTACAGGCACAATTCCCTTAATAGATTTGAAGAGAGCGTCTCTTTGGTGAGAGAACCCCGGACAGTGTATCAGAAAATGAATACTGTCTTCAGATTGCCCACACAACGGGCAATTGCACTCTCCCTTTCCTCTCTGCTTCTGTTTGCTGTTCAAAGGTAGGCTTCCTGCCCTGAGTTTAAATTTCAGTCTAGTGCCGAGAGTGGGTAGACCCTTGAGGTCATCCAAGATGTCCTCCCCCATGTCACAGACTGGAAACAAGTTCAGGGAAGTTTTCTGCCTAACTTCATTTTCATCAGACAATCTCATGGCAACAGACACTACAGCCTCTAAGTTAGATTTATCCAGCAGGGTCAAGACTTGCGGATCCAGGTCCAGGTCCTTGAGGATCTCTTCTACTCTCTTCTGCCAGGACTTAGCCTGTTTGACAGGGCGGTCCTGTTTCCAAGATATAGAGTCGATTAATTTAGGATATCTGGTGTTGGGCATATGTTGCAGCTGACCCCACCATCTGACCTTGAATTCATCTCGTCGGGAGCTTAAGGACGGAATGCCAAACTCACCCCGAACAGCCACATTGGCTGTTTTGGAGCATGCTGACATACACTCCTTAAGCACCCCCACTTGAATGGATTCTAGAGACTTAGCCTGGTTGGAGTTATCAACCCATATTGCAGATCCGTACTCCAAGGCAGGTCTAATAACGCGACAAAGCATCGTTTTCTTAACCTCAGAGTTGACCCCTCTGCAGTGGAAAAATTTAGTGAGCCCCAGAGCTTTGCCCTTGCCAGTTTGAACAACTTTCCGGATATGTGCATCCCAATTACAATTGGAGGAGAACTCAACGCCCAGGTAAGTGTAGGAAGGGAGGACCGGGATCTCTTGGCTACCCCACTGCCACTTAAGATCACTTCCTCCCTCTCCTCTGTCGTTGAATGCTACCACTGCACATTTGCTGACATTAGCCTCTAGCCCCCAAAGATCAAAGTATCTCTTTGCGCAATCAATCAACTCCTGGAGATTGGTTGGAGTCTCCCCTATGCCTGCGAAGTCATCCGCAAACATAAGGGCTGGTATGGTGGTATCACCCACCCTTAACCCAAATCCCTCACTTTCCACATCCTCGAGGAGTTGATTGATGAAAACATTGAAGAGCAGAGGGGAGAGAGTACATCCTTGAGCTACACCTTGGTCTATGTCAAAGAAGTTGGACTTCTGTCCGTTAACAGTGACACAGCTTTTGGTGTGAGCATACAAGTTGTGGACAACTCTCCACATCTTTCCCTTGATCCCACAAGACCAGAGGCGGAACCATAGGCCATCCCTCCACACTGTGTCATAAGCCTTTTTGACATCCAGGAAAAAGACATAAGTGGGTTTCCCTTCTTTTTTCCTTCCCTGGATAATCTGGCTTAGAGTGAAGATATGATCCACACAGCCCCTGTTTCGCCGAAAGCCAGCTTGTCCTTCGTGGAAACAACCTCTGGACTCCAGATCAACCTCGAGACGAGTACTTATAACTCTGCAGAATGTCTTGCCAACAGCATTGAGGAGCGTGATGCCACGGTAGTTCCCCGGTTCTTCTCTGTCACCCTTCTTGTATAGATTGACAATGACCCCCTGTCGCCAGCGAAAGGGGATCATTTCAGTCTTCCAGATAAGGTTAAAGAGGAGAACTAGGGCCTCTATCATGGGATCGCCACCGTGCTTGATAAGCTTGTTGACAATACCATCAGGTCCACCAGCTTTATATCCATTTAAATGTTCAATTGCTTCCACAATCTCAGAAGAACTAATGGGAGCATTATAAGCCATTGAAATATACTCCAGTTCATCAGGGCTGTTTTGAATCATAGGAACAGTTTTTCCAACTGTCCCTCCATTCAGCAGAAGACCCCTCACTGTTAGACCTAGAAGTTCTGCCAAGGATACTGTAGTGAGTTTCAAAGGTTTTGACAATGTCAACCGATGAAGTCACCACTGCACCTTTAGTAGTCTTCAGCGCTTGTACTTGCTGACCGTTTTTCGGTTTGTACAAACGTTGAAGGGCCAACCAGAATTTCTTGTCATTACCACCATGGTGATTTGAGTTTATTTCACTGTATAACTTGTCCCAGTATAATTTCTTCTGAGACCTAACAAGCTGATTGATATCTTTACGGAGCTGGTAGTACCTCGCCCACAATTCTCTAATTGCAGCACTCTTTATAGAGGGCTCGTCTGAACACTCTCAGGTTCTATATTCTCCTTCACCGTGGCATACCGTAGCCGTTCCAGACCATTCATCCTGTAAAAAGCCACAATCATAAGCATGATTGCCAACTTGAACAAGTGCAAGTTTATGCCGCGATGTGTGAGGATACGGTGTTAGATATTTGATTGATATTGAGAAAGCTGCACGAAGCAGCAGTAAGCAAAGTTGAACTAGTTACAAAACAGACATACACTTTCTGTGTGAACTCATAGCCTTTCACACCTTGCCAAGGTGAACACCAACCCATCCCCTCCTCACAATTTGCTTATATATGAACGCAGTATGTTCTAAGCTGACTAAACATTGCATGCTCGGTGCATGTAGAAGAAATTCATCGGGGGTACAAGGCACTTTTAAAAGAAAGGCCTTGACATCTGGCCTTTGTCATACATGACTGCCGTTTACATTTTTTCGAGGCTGCCCTTTTGGTCACGGCGAGGTATTTGATCACTGATGTTTACCAACAAATGCACAAAAATGTGAGTTGTGCACTGCACCTTCACGGAAAACATGCTATCTTGCAACCCTTTATGTGTGTGTGTGTGAGTGTGTGTGCAAGATTCCTGATCACACTCGCACACATTGCCCCAAACGCAGTGGCGACATTGTAATTTACACTATGCTGTTGTATAATCAGTGCTGCCATCAATCTGCTTGCAAAAAGCAAAAATATTGAATTTATCGGGAGCATACTCATATGTTGGAAAACCACTCGCGTATGGTTGGGCTAGGGATTGAACCTAGGACCTCCCCCATTCTGGTGGGGTGCTCTAGCACTGAGCTACCCGTCCTGTTCTTTTCTTAAAGTGCCATGCAAGGGCTACCGGGGCTTCGCATTGCTCCGCACTACTAGCGACGAATTCTGAGAACTAAGTTCAATTTTTCACAAAAAAAGGGGTGTTTAATCTCATTAGTCCACCAATTAACTGCTCTACCGCAGACAATTAGTTCCTAAGAGTAAAGGAATATCTTGCCACTGTCCTCTCCCCTCCTAAGAAAAGAGAATGGCAATTGGAATCCCCGAGTAAGGCACTTAAGAGGCAATGAAGGTGATAACAGAGAAACAGTGATGCCCATACATGAGGATGGATGCACCACACACTGCATAAATGGTCCACAATAGGTGGCAAATGCACAGATACCACTGGAAATGCCCCAAACACTTTACTACAGTAAAATAAACCTCTTTCAATACATCATGCATGATCTCGTCTCAACAAGATACACATTCTGGTTTCACATTGCAGCAACCAGCCTCAAGGCAGCAACTATGCACACTGAGGAGGTTAGAGATAGAAATATCAGAGTTTGACAAGAGGTTGGACAGGTGCACATACTTTTCAGGCGAGATAGTTTGCCGGTAGCCCTGCCACACCCATACCATGCCCCATATAAGGTCTTTCCTCCCTCTGACCCATGCCCATCAGGCTCCAAAATGTCATAGAAAATTGTCAGTGTCTATATCTCCAAAGTTACCTTGGAAGAAAGGTTAGTAGTCTTTTGTGGCAACCGCTTAGGTTTCTGCATGTTCACTGGCCATCCATGCTTAAGAGGATCCCCCAGCCTTCATTCTGTTCTTCAGGTCAGGAGCCTTCTTCTTCAAGTTGCTTCATTTGATAGGGTCTTCAAGCTTTTCGCTCTAAAGGTAGTTCTCACTTCAAAAATAGTTCCAGACACTTTGCTTCTTCTGAGGACCTCATCCTTCATTCTGGGCCTTGGGCCTCTTTTGTTGCCTTTGCAGCTTTTGGCCTTCTTTACAAGAGGTTCTCTAAGGAGTGGTGAATACCCACATGTGAATTCCAACATGTGGTTATCTCCTCAAAACCTTACCTCAAAACAGGGTAATACGTACTGAGGGTAGATGAGAATATGGTAGATCTGTACTATGGCTTGTACCTGGTGAATGTACCAGGACCAATATAAAAATGGTACCAGTGCGTAGTCCTCCCCGTTGGTAAACAAGATTCTACCATACAAAATGGGAGCCTCATGCATTGTCAGTGTCTAAGGCCACCCTCTATCAGTCATGTAATGTAAACCTCACCCAAAGTAGGGCTTGGTCAGCAGTGACACTGCACCTATATTTCACCATCCATCATGATGGCAGGAAGCCCAAGTGAAGTGGACCCAGTCTTTGTAGGAAACAAAACACCTATTCTGAGATGCTTCGCAAAAAATTATCCTTGTATGTGAAAGGTTCCAATCTTGGATTGGTGTTGGTTAAAATGGAGTGTTTTCACAGGTAAAGAAAAAGACACTCACCTGACCTGAATGCCTATTGTACCAGCCAGGGCACAGACATTGGGGGGCTGCATGCGGTCAAGATCTGCTTGTTACTCCTTTAAGATTGCACTGACTAAGAAGCAGCACGCACAGACAACCAGAAAGAAAGAAGAGATAACATTGTAATGCATTTTATCTTGGTTAGAAGTAGCAGGGAAGGTCAGCCTAATTACCTCAAGCTTGCAAATTGGAACAGGCTTTCCTTGTCTTTGCCCTGCTAATACTCCCTGTGCAAAAATGAAGAACACATACTGACAAGAGAATAAAAACATACACAGCTTCCTATCTTACCATGAGAACTTAAATGTCACCCACCAAGTGGATGCTCACTGTGTTCCAGTTCTAAAGCTATTAGCTTGATAACCAGATTTTCCTCAAACCTCGGTTACCTTATGAGCCAATTGCTTTTGAAAGTAGGGAGCAGAATCCAGCTCAACAGCGATATCCCACTCATGAGCAGGAGTTGTATGCTATCACACATGCTTTGAAGGTATATTATTTGTATGGGGCACAATTTACACCCTCATGTATTTGTGTAACCAGCGTAATCTCTCAGGACGTCAAGCTAGATGGTCAGAATTGATGCAAGAACTTCATATAGAGATTCAATATAGGAAGGTCAAGATAATGTGGATGCTGATGCACTATCTCATAGTATGTATCAGATGAGGTTTACAGTGATAGATAGCACTTTTGATAAGAGCAGCTCAAGACATCAATGATATATCCAAAGTGTGTGGCAAAAGGTTAACCAAGATACTAATGCGCAAAAAGAGGGATTAGTTCATTCTGAGACCGCCTCGAAAATTCCAGGCTTTTTGCATTCATTGGAATGGGGAACGGGGGAAAGATGCAGTAGTAGTAGTTGTGGACAGGTTATCTAAGATGGCGCATTTTATTCTTACCAAGAAGAGGGTTAGAGCTGCTGAGGTAGCAGAATTGTTCACAATATCTTTCGGTTACATGGACAGCCCGAGTCCACGGCATCGGATAGAGATCCTAGATTTTCGAGTCATTTTTGGACAGCTGCTTTTCAGATTCTGGAAACCATGTTGAACATGAGTAGTGTAAGATCATCCACAAAGTGATGGACAGACCGAGCGGGTCAACCAAGATCTAGAGGATAATGTTGAGAGCCTATGTGAGTGAGAAACAGACTAGATGGGAATAGTATTTGCCATTATTGGAGTTTGCCTACAAGGACAAGAAATATTCTTCTGCAGGTGTAAGTCCATTCGAGTTAGTATATGGCTATAGACCAGCCAGCACAAGTGCTCTGGGTGTTTCAAAAAATGACGTACCTAGTGCGCGACGGAGTTTGTAACTCAAATGCAAGAACAGATAGCAAGTGCAAGGCTGAATATTTGCAAGGCCTTAGATAGGGCCAAGACATAAGCGGATAAGAAACGCACGCACAGAGAGTTTGAGGAAGGGGATACAGTCTTCCTTTTGATTCCATCTTCAGCCGCTACCCTCGAGAAAGGGAAGAGCAAAAAGAAGAGTTGCAGGAAGTTATCACCTTGGTATTGTGGACCTTGGGTAAGTGAAAAACGAATTAATGATGTGGCATATAAACTAGAGCTTCCAGATACATGCAAGATACATCCAGTGTTTCAAGCTAGCAAGCTCAAGATACAGTAACTTAGTTGAAGGCACCATACTTCTGCAGGAGGCTGACAGTGATGCGCATGGAGCTTGTCGAATCTTGGATAGAAGAGAGCACAGGTTACGTTATCGGCTTATCAAGGAGTGTTTGGTTGTGTGGCATGGGCTTCCACTTACGGATACTACGGGAGCAGTATCTAGAGTTTGTCATTGAGGACAATGACCTTGAAGGGGTAGAGAATGTCACGGACTAGGTTTGTAGCCTAGGTTAGTGGCTAAGCAAAGCTGGAAATAGAAAGTTATACCAGAAGAAAGGCTCAAGGGGAAGAGGTTCTTATTTCCGCTAACTCTGGTTGGTGTCAGACGTATATATAAATATATAGAATATGTCAGAAGCTGAAGAGACTTATGACCGAGTAAGGGAAGGGGAACAATCAGAATGGTAAAGACCAAGGGTTAGATCTGAGGGTAGCAAGTAAGGGGATACCAAAGGGTATTCTCACAGCGAGTATTGATGTGAGACACTAGGGGGAGACACAGGCTGTCCTTGAAGAGCAAGGCTGAGAAAATAGCAGGTTACATGACTTAGAGAATACTCCTTAGCAAGTGGCAAGTAGAGGATTCTAGGTTGGGTGGTTATCTTGCTCATAGTTTGTTTATGTAGGGACTGGTTTACGATAATAAGATAGGACTGCGACAGGCAGAGCACAGAGGATCTATGATTAAGTGGAGCATAAAATTGGAGCTAGACTTACCTCCCAAAGCTTGGTATACTTAAATTGCTGCTGCTGCTGCTGCTGAGGCAGTGTTGTGCCAGCAGACTGACCATGCAGGCTGCTGGGGAGCACACTGTTACTGGCTCCATGAGACTGTATGCCTTGACCACCTGGCTGAGTAAGCCCTGGTGTGGGTATCATGGTCCCTGCCCCTGAGCTCACACCAGCTGTCCCCAACCCAACGGTTGGTGTCCCCCCAAGCCCAGCTAGTACGCCAGGTGCAGTTGGTTGAGGCTGTCCTCCGCCGGTTACTGAAACTTGTGAAAGTCCCACCCCAGGCTGTCCACCTGTAACCATACTGTTGACTGTACTTCCCCCTTGGCCAGAACTGAGGCTACTGGTGCCCACAAGGTTCACATTGTTCCCGTGGGCTCCTACTCCTAGTGTGTTCTGTCCCACATTGATACCAGTCCCCATGCCCACAGAGCTCGGAGCCACTCCTACAACACCAAGCTGGCTTCCAGTGGCCCCCAGGGTAGTCGATTGCCCAATAGACAGGGGATTGGAGACTCCTGTAGAGATCATGCTAGCACTCGACATGCCAGCTGGTGCCACACTTGTGGTGCCCAGGGTGTTAGTCCCTGCCCCATGGCGTGCTTGGGAAGGTGTGTTGTTTAACAAGGCCAGGGCAGCTGCAGAGTTCGCCGCAAGGGACCCAGGGGGTTTGAAATCTTGATTGGAAGCTGAAGTTTCAGAGGTCTGAAGCGTATCTGGGCCTGAGTGACCTGAGGAAGAGGGGTGCTGCATTTGGAGAGGGGGGGTGCCCACGGTGCTGTGCAAAAGCGAAGGCAGTGCTCCTGAGGTCGGGACAAGCCCCTGTCCTGATGCAGCCTCCTGAGCAAGAGACAGCCTAAGACAAGTGAGCCTTTGGAAGACTCTGAAAGATAGAGGCGAGTTCATGGTGTTTGAGGGTTCCACAAAAGCTGCAAAAGTTGTTCTCGTGGCTAATGACTTCGTAAGAGGGACTTGACAGAAATCTTTGTGCACTCTTCAGTCTTTTGATAAATACAATTTCTAGCGGTAGACTATCCAAGAATTACAAAAAACATGGAGCCCAGCCTAGGAGCCAGCATGCAATGCCACCACAGACAACCTTTAGTAACTACAGCAATAGTCACGTCCATGCATCAGAGATTTGAGATTGGGCCAATACGAAGACAAGTGGCTAGTACAGAACTACAAGAGAAATTAGAAAGGAACATACACATATGAGAGAGAGAGAGGCATCTAAGTATGTACCATTTTGACATTGACCACTCCATTTGAGGTCTGCCGCCCTGCTATACCTGTCATTGCTGCACACCACAACCAGTACGTGCCTCAATAGAATGTACTCATGAGACATTGTTTGCCTCAATAGAATCCCACAAGCAGGGGATGCCTGGAGTAGCTTATAATTGCAATGGCTAATGTGTAGCCAAAAGAACTTTAAGGCAAGCCAGAAAGCTTGTTGTCCCTAGTTGTCTCTGTGTGTAGTGCCACTGCAACATGTGTAGCAAAGCTGTTGCAAGGTAAAGGACTACAGTTAACGGTGCTGGAATCGAACTCGTGCTTTCTAGTATACTGTCAATGTAAGTTTCCTACACCTAAAACCCACGACATGCTCCAGGAGTATCCAATGGGGACTATGCCCTGAAGCGTACCTCATAATAGCCAACACTTGCAGCAACTAGTCATGAGCATACATCTATCTCTCTCTCTCATGATGAGCAAAGAGTGAATGTCAATCTACCACATTGCTGTGAGGTTCCACACAGTCCAACCCTCATTTGCATTAAACTTACAGGAGTAACAGAAGGTCAAACACTACCTGCTGGGGGCTGGCTGGGATTGCTGAGCGTTGACAGAGCCACGTTTTGGTGTTCTACTTTGGCAGTTATCCCAGGTGCCACCAGTGCATTAGATGTCACCACAGCCCGCCGCAGGGCCATCCGACCCTCCATAAACCCCTCTGAGAGTAGGACCAAATGCTGAGGATACTGCTTTGATGTGTCCGACCCAGGCTCCAGAGCACGTGGATTGCGCTTGGCCTGCAGCATGATTTGGCATGAGGTTTAAGATAATTTTTCCTCAGTATAATTTTGTCTGGGTGAGTGTGTATGTTTCATGCCACTGATACAACAGATCTAACACAAACTCTGATATGGAAGCCCTCAGGCCAGTATGGTATTTTGATCAGTGGTCTCATGGAAAACTGAGAGCTGCACCCACCAAAGAGGAGGTTTCTGGCACATTTAAATGCAGATGCAACAAATCGTGCAGACACCTTTTGGAAATGTCACTGTTGTTAGGTGTTAATCCTTTTCCAGTACTCAGAGCAACCAGGCCCATTTAGGAGTAAAGACCAACTAAGCAAAATGGGACCTGCTTCATATTGCAGCTCTATATGAAGATTGCCACACCCTTGTAATGTCCCATAGGGTTAAAAATGCAGGGGTCCAGCTTTGTAGCATGGCAAAGACTTTGACTACGGAAGTGTCTATGTCTCTGTCCACCCCTCTCTCTCCAACCAAATTGCGAACCAGCCACTGTAGAAGAACTGCAAACTCCTGCAACGAGCAAACGATGAGGGGAGCAGAAGCAGCAGGAAAACAAACCCCATTGTAGATTGCACGTAGCAATGGAAGCTGCCGTGGTGCAATGATTGAGAGAGACACGTGGCACTGCACAAAATAATCCATCCCATCACATCCTGGCTGATCCAAGACTACCGACTGGCCTACCGGATCACTGGCAACACATGCTACCATCAATGAGTTTACTTGTGATGTACACAAGGACTGAACAAAGTAAGATTGCACTCCTCAAGCCCTTAGATTGCACCCGTGCAATTGCACCAACATGGATTACTAAGAGCAGATTAATACTTGCTCTACAGAAACTAAACGTAATAATCATGCAAGTGCATAGAACCTTCAAAGTAACTCAAACAGCGCCCTACCAAAAGAAGCCAATCTTAGTAAGTGGCATGCATTTTGTCAGTACCTGAGGAAAAGCCTTGGCTACTGTTTCTCCATCAGCAAGCCACCACTGTTCTGCCTGGAATTCCCCGTTAGCGCTTTGCTGCATGAGAGCAGGGACAGGGGGCCGGATCACAGGCGTGGGGAGACGGTGCGGATTTGATGCTGCAACCAGAATGCAGTGCTTCTGACGATCTATCCCCTGGGGCGGGGGGGGGACATTAGGCCCTGGGCAACACATCTGCCCTGGTGTCAAAAGACAAACAGTCGTGGTCAAGCCAAAAGGAGACAAACAGATGGAATTGTGAATCAGTGGGAGGCGAAATATGATATGCTTTATAGACCTCTAAGTGTAACCTGAGGAAGACAGAAAGTGTATCTACTCATATTGACCGTTCCATGTAATATTACCGATGGCATGCAATTATGGGTTGAGTTCCAGGGAAATGTTAAGACTTTCTAGACTTTCAGCACACCGAAGTATATACGATTCAAGCAAGTCGACACCATTTGATTACATGGTATCAAGTATTGATTTCACTGACATTGACATCAACAAGCAGGTATAAGATTGATTCCAGCACAGCACCTCAAGCCATCTAGATTGCATAATTGGCAATGTGGCCATGATATGCCACACCAAGAATGCCATTTCCTGTAGCCTTGTGGCCATAGACCCCATGCTCAGCCCCTTTTGTGGGGTTTGCACCCTGCAGGGTTTGATAAAGACAGGAAGAGAGAGCTCACTACCTTCAACTGATAATTGACTTGTGTTCCTTGACAGCGACACCAACAGTCCAGTGCAGCACTGTATTTAGGGCAAACAATAAATGGAAACTCTGTAGGTGCTTAAACGAAGAAGATTGTATACCATCAGGCCCTCTGCAAGGCCCTCTGCAATTGCAGCCTCGCCAAAACCAGCACCAACAAAGGAAATGGATGACAGCCATTTGAAGAAGACTTCAAGGCTCGATGTCCACCCACTCTGCTGCAGCAAGCATCCTGCCATCCCCTCCATCCCCCATTTTGCACAATTACTTGACACTGGAGATCGAAGTGCACAATTCTCTCTCTCTCTCTCTCTCTCTCTCTCTCTCTCTCTCTCTCTCTCATCAACGTCTTATGAGTACAATCTCTCTCTCATCAAAACTTCCCTGAACTTGTTTCCAGTCTGTGACATGGGGGAGGACATCATGGATGACCTCAAGGGTCTACCCACTCTCGGCACTAGACTGAAAATTAAAGTCGGGGCGGGGAGCCAACCTTTGAACAGTAAACACAGAGTGCAATTACCCATTGTGTGGGCAACCTGAAGACAATAATCATTTTCTGATTCATTTTCCGGGGTTCTCTCACCAGAGTAATGCTCACTTCAAAATCTATCAAGGGCATTGTGCCTGTGCCTCTGGTTGCCAACTTTGAAAGTTTCGAGGCTGAGCCAAAAGCCCAGGCCCTTTTGGGGCCTAGTTATTGGGCAAACCACACATGGCAGGTTGATGCTTGTGTAAGGGGATTTCTAGAGGATATCTGGAAAAACCGGATCAATTGTTTATTCCAAGGTAAGTCTTACTACCGGCGTCAGCCCCTGACAAAGGTAGGTTCTGTCCCTTTGTGTTCCGCTCAAACTGGGCAAGGGGTCAATGGCCACAAGGCTACGGCAATCGTCTAATGAGTACATTCTCTCTCATCAAAACATTAAATCCTATTTCTTTCTTCCTACATGAGGGAAATACAGCATATTTCTTCCTTCCTATTCTATGCCTACCCCCACGTGTGATATTAGGATTCAGGGCTCTTCTAGTACATACCTTTCCACACTCAGCTTGTGAAAATGGCTAGGCACATCAGCCACCACACTCTACACAAAGTCACCATGAGAATTCAATGCTAAGGAACATGCAGCCACCTTCAGGCTGTAAGAGCAAGGATGATGTAGCAGCTTAAGATGGCCATCACAACTTTGCTTCTCACAAGGAGGGCCTGAGGTTCCTTCTAACTACTGCATTTCTCAGGTGATAGGATCTGTATTGAGCTGAGCCCAGCCTCAGAAAATGGATTCAGGTGGTATATGAGGTATATGGCCTAAGTACTTCCTAAACATTAGCTGGGTAGTTCTGTTCCGCTCAAACTGAGCGCGGGGTCAATGGCCACAAGGCCACGGCAAACAACGTCTTATGAGTACATGTCTCTCTCTCTCTCTCTTCACACTAAATTTCATTTTCTGATACACTGTCCGGGGTTCTCTCACCAAAGA
This sequence comes from Takakia lepidozioides, assembly GCA_030704615.1. Taxonomy (NCBI): domain Eukaryota; kingdom Viridiplantae; phylum Streptophyta; class Takakiopsida; order Takakiales; family Takakiaceae; genus Takakia; species Takakia lepidozioides. The sequence goes on along the minus strand of CM060732.1, from coordinate 24,178,141 downwards.
GACGCTCTCTTCAAATCTATCAAGGGAATCGTGCCTGTACCCCTGTTTACCAACTTTGAAAGTCTCGAGGCTGAGCCAAAAGCCCAGGCCCTCCTGAGGCCTAGTTTTTGGGCAAATCACACACAGCAGATTGATGCTTGTGTGAAGGGATTTCTAGAGGATATCTGGAAAACCCGGATTAATTCTATATATGAAGGTAAGTCTTACTACCAACGTCAGCCCCTGACAGAGGTAGGTTCTGTCCCTTTTGTTCCCGCTCAAACTGGGCGCGGGGTCAATGGCCACAAGGCTACGGCAAACAACGTCTTATGAGTACAATCTCTTCGCACTAAAGGGTCTTGTGGGTAAATTTTCTGCGGGGTAAATGGCCATAAGGCTATAGCAACCCAACATTCACAGGGAACGGCATGAGTAGTGTGACCGGCAGAGTGAGAAGAGCCCTCTGTCAAGTTTATCAGCAACATCAATGCCAGCCGTTAAGCAACAGTCCATTCGCCGTAACAATGTGATCACTGGTTGAAAAGCCACAGCCAATGTTGAGGGCAAACCGTGGTGGGTTGAGACTCCCCGACGAGTTCAAGGAGGGTCGAGTGCTGGAATGAGACTGACCACCTTACATGCATCAAGCAATACTCAATTCCCTGAAACCAGATTGTTGGAACCTATGGGCAAGCACTAAAGCAACTTCGAGGATTGGGTCTCATGTACCAAGGAGGGCAGAAACACCCTAACTAGCTCTAGAAGAGTTGATGTGCCACAGGGACTATGCCCTCAAACGTACTCAGTACCCAACATTCGCCAGCAATGGTCAGAGAGTGCATCCCTCCCAGCTGAAACTACAAGTCAGCGACATCTGCTGAACACATCTGCAGCAGCATTGAAACTATTCACTTACCGGTGTGAGGGCCATGACTGTAGAACACAACCAATGCCATCTCGCCAGGAGCTTTCTGCACAAAGTGCAGACAAAGATATCTTGAAACAAAGATACCCACGAGTCAAACATTTAAAAAGCATCATCTAAAAAATACATAGCAACCCTGATCCTGCAGTGCAAAACAATGAATCTAATCACAAACTGCTGGGACTTATCATCATGACAGGTAGGAGTAAGAGGAGAATTGGAGTATGCATACCTGGCCATTTGCTTCTTCGCAGAAGGCTCTGTTCACCACATACAAGCCAAATCACATATCCATCAAACAATGCTTGAACATCTACACTGCAACATCCTCATTTCAGAGGAAAACTGCACACCTTATAGCCATCTACTGGAAACTTTCAAAATTGATCTGGCACCGTAAGAAAAATCAAATGTCCTTCTGCCCTATGTGAGCCCAATAACTTAATTTCCAGTAACAGGTGGAAGTACTCCGGAAGATTAGTGAAATTGAAATGTTTCAAGCAGAGCCTGCTTTTCTAGACCGGCAGCCAAGTCACCTTGTTTCAGGCCCACTGAGAGGCTGTTATAGCACCTATTTAGTCCAAGCTGTGCACCACACACTATGAGATTTCCAAGTGTCAAGTGTCCTGGAATTCAATGTAATCCTAGTTTAAGTGCGCATGGTGAGAGGCAGATACCAGGTTAGAAAAAGTCAGAACAGAAAATTGAAACCATACAATCAGGGCTTGGCTCACATTAAAGACTCCACTACTTAAACAATGCCTATAAACTCTGCGGTCAATAGACTCATGTGGCCAGTTTAGTTCAAACTTACCCTAGCAACTAAAACTCAAATGTACATCAATCACTTTTAATTTTTCTACCAGGGATGCTTTCCAACTAAAATGCAAAACAGTGAAAAGTTGCAAGGTCAGTGACCCCAACTCCAGGGTGTGGTCAGTGACTGAAGAAAATCACTCTCGAACCCAGTAATCTACTCATATGGCCCATATGGTTCAATACTACCCCACAAAAAAGAATTGTGTACAAGTAGTAAAAGCTACTTCATTCTTGTTTTCTAGCAGGGAGACTTCCCCGGAAATGCAATGCAGCAAAAGTTGAATACACTGTGAAAGCAGGCTCCAACTAAAGAGGGAGATCCGTATGATGCCAATTTTCTAATTTCAGATAAGCAAAGCCCTTGGTGCCTCCACCATTCTAGGCATCAAGTAGGGCATAAGATATTAAAAAAATTGCTGACCACCAATGAGAACTAATGGAAGTTGACAAAGGACTGTGTTATTTGAATGCAATCTCTCTCCAGTGTCTGTCAAACAGTTCACAAACTGCCAATTATGTTCAAGGAATGACATTTACATTCACTACATGTTTCACAAGTGACCATCACAACACCTTCTGGCACAATGGCTGCTCCGACTTTTTGGTGGGCAACTGCCAAGGAAATTCTGCTGGCAACTGGTTACCCCTGACTAGTGCTAACGGTGAATTCCGTCCAATTTCTCCCCATCCAAATTTCCATGAACTACAGATTTGCATCTTGCTCTGAAGTTGTGTACTGATTCTAACAAATTTAATATGATTCAGTTGTCGCTACCCTCAAGGCGTGCCCAGCCTTGCCTATCAGATCAGTTACAAATCCATAGGATAAGAAATTCCGCGAGAGGCGGTGGGAAAAAAAAGCGAAAAGAGAATAGACCTGACAATCTTCTCGATGTACTCGATCAGCAGGGTTTGCCACGATGAGCCCAACGCGGCCGTTCCCTCCACAGCCAGCACTAGCTGCCGTTGCTGTAGTTGCTGTCCTCCCATTCCTCACAGATGCCTTCTTTCTTAGATTTGAGCGACGGGCGTGTGTAGCTTCCCCAACGAAAGTCAACAGAGTGTGAAGCAAAGCGAAGCGAAGCTACGGCTTCACTTCCTCTTGCACCCAAAACCTAGATATCCTCCGCCCGTGCAAAATACCGCGCGGCTAGCCTACTAAAGTTTTTTTTTTTTTTTCCCATGACAGATCAGAAAATCTGAAAAAAGGAGATATTCACTTTTTTGTTCTTAATGAAAGCCCTGAATTTTTATAGCACGAAAAACAAGAAAAATAGCCAGAATGGTAGCAGGGCCAGGCCTCCTCCTGGCGATGAGTATTGCTGGGCTCAAGAACCTTCTTCATCAGGTTTTACGCCTCCCTCTCAGGAGATTGCAATTCGACCCGGGCGAAGGGTCGTGGATGGACGGTATGAAACCCCCCCTTCTAGATTACACTATGGAGACGGGGTACAAGCTGCTTCTAGGACAAGCCAACCTCACAACCAAGTGAAATAGCAAATGGAACATTGCTCTGCAGATCCAAGGCTAGAACTGTGTGTGGAAAGATATTTGGGCCAAGCAATGTTCACCAAAAATTAGTGATGTTCTTTGGAAGCTGGCCAACCAAATCCTTCCAGTGGCTGTGACCTTCCCTGATGAGGACCCCTCCTACATGGTCTGCAATTGCGATATTAGTGAGACCATTAAGCATTGTTTGATTGACTATCAACTCTCCACAAGAGCATGACATCTTGTGACAAGCTTCTACGCTAATTGGAAGTCACTGCCACCCTTGTCGCTCCCCTTCTGCTACTCAATCTGTATAATGGGTCCACTTGGATCAATTTTCTAGTCTGGGCTTGTCTTAGAGCTCATACTCTCTGGTCAATCTAGAAGGCTAGATGTAGTTTGATTTTCAAAAGGAAGCGCCCCAGCATCAGATTAATTCTTTACAAATTGTTTTCGGATCTGATGACTGAGGGGCGTAAGGCATGGGTGTCCCTGCAAACAACTTCTAGCAGGTGGAGCGAAAGAAGGCGTGAACAACTTTTCTCAGAATTCGACCTCACCTAGGCTAAGGGCGACCTCCTCTTCTAGGCTCTTTAACTCTAGAGTCTCTTGGCATGACGTCCTCCATTGGGATTGGCAAATCATCAGCTGAATCCGACGCTCCTAACATTAACTGACGTCGTCACAAATTGCACGTCTCCAAATCAAAAGTCCAGCTTGATTTTGGTCTTTGAGCTCAGCCTTGAGCTTATGTACTTCTAAGTCTTTGTTACTTAGAGCATTCTTTTCTTATCTCTTCGCCATTGTGAACCCTATTTTAAGTAATTCCGGACTTTTGGCTTAAATCCGGACCAAACTTAATATATAACATAATTAAAATTAATTTCAGGTATTAATAATAATATCGTGGAATATTGAGTCATTTAATTGTGAAGTTGCACAATCCCATTCATTTAACATCGAATGTAAGTCGAATGACGTACTTTGCATCAGAAAATTATAAAGATAAGATCGATTGAATGAAGTTATTAATAAATTGATAGATGTATGACATAAACAGATGATTCAAGAAGATAATATACAAATGAAAAGTAAACATCCATACCATGCTTACAGTATAGTAGTACCATGAACCAATATATTGCAAGTTTTCAATTGATGGTTTAAACGTTGAATGGAATAAGGTTGGATTTCAATGAAACATGTGAATTATGTTTCAAAATATTTAGGGATCATTCACAAAGGTTCATATGACAACCAAATATTGTGGAAGAGTGTCATGTAAATTCCTTGCTGCTGGTTCCTCAACGTCTTGGGCGGCCCAACTTGTCAGCACCAAAGTTGCTTTTGGTATAAATGGAAAAGAAAATATGGGAAAGGGTACAGATGACTTGGCACCTATGAAAATTTGTTAATGAAATATCCCAACCACAGATTGTATCCAAATTTCTATGAGGAATGTGAATCAAATAGTGGAGTTTGGTTTAGGGTTTAGGGTTTTAGAAAACTGTAAATGGACAAACAATTATGGAGTTTGAGTTTACCCATACGTAGAACAATTCATGAAATATTATCCCCACCACTTCGACCGTACCCAAAATTGGAAGTAATAAATTAAATAAGCATCAAACATTGAAATTAGGTTTTAGGGTATAGAGTTTGCGAAGGTACTAACCATAGTACTCGGTATGAATGGAAAAGAAAATATTTGGAAGTGTACAGATGACTTGTCACCTATGATTTAGGGTTCCCAACCACAGATTATATCTAATCTATGAAGAATGCGCATCAAACAATGGAGTTACGTTTGAGGGCGTAGGGTTTAGGTTTAGAGAACTATAAATGGACAAACAATTATGGAATGTAAGTCTTTACATAGAGGTCGTACAACAATTCAGGAAATATCCCCTCCACTTTGACCGCACCCAAAACTGGAAGCAATAAATTAAATTAGGGTACGGAGTTGAGTAGTGTAGTAAACATACTACTCGGTATGAATGGACCAAAAAATTTGGGAAAATGTACAAGTGACTTGTCACCTAAGAAATTAGACTTGAATGAAATATCCCAAGGGCCATTCTATTATGCCCAACCTTGTAACCCTTGAAGAATGCGCATCGAACATTCGAATTAGGTTTAGGGTATACGGTTTAAGGTGAGGACAATGTAAGGACTGAAGGCCCCAGAAGTATTGTCTTTAGAAGGTCCTAATAAGATAAACAGACCCGAGATAAATTGACCTGAGATGACACGGAATAACGGGTGGCAAAGCGAGGTTCAGGACTGATTAGTGACGAAGAAAATTGAGAAGAATCTTAAGATAATCCGAAAAGGCAATGAAAGAAATGTAACTTTGTACTTGGAGCCAGACTTACAGAAAGCTACTGATGAGTAATGGGAGAAGATTCACAATGAAGCAACAACTTTCAAAAATTGCCACGCGGTTTATACTCAGGACGTTTTTTAGACCAATCATATTGGGCCCAACAATACGACCATGTGGACCGAGAATGAAGGACATAGGCGAATCTGTTGAGGAGAAGACACTTTGGTGAAAATCAAAAGAAATGGGTGTAATGTGAGAAAGGAACCGCAAAGAGAATGAAGCAGTGATATCAGAAAAACTAGGAACTCCAGATGATCACTCAAGGTTCTTGAAACGTTACAGAGATGAGGTCCGGAGAAAAGCTGGTGGCTGGCAAAGAAGATAGACTAATATTTGAACACGTGAAGAGAAACAACTGGAGAGTGAAGGTAAAACATTAGTTTTATTCTTGAAAACATGCCGAGGAGTGAACCTCCACAATATGTCCTTGTCAACCTTGTTCTCCGCCAGAGGTTGCATTGTCTTCATTGTCTGACTGTTGATTGGCCTCATCCAGATTTTCTCGTGCTTTCTCCGCCTCCACGACGGTAATTTTCTTAGAGCTATTACATGTCGTGTTTTTTCTGGCGGACATTGTCCAAACGACAGAGTTAATGTGAATCTACTGAGGGGGATCATCTGGATTGAACTCCCAAACTTTGGACCAACAATCTCTGTACCTGTTCAAATCGGAAGGGCTACCTCCTTTCTTGGGTCTCCACCATTCGACGTGAACCTTCTTAAAATTCCTGGATCATCTGTCGCGGACCACATCCGATATTGCCATCCCCATCTAGACTGGAACGTCACAGTATCTACTGGTCGAACCAAGACGAAGAATCCGTTCTCAATATCCTTGAACGGATTTAGAGGCTGCTTCGGTCTATCACACCGGGGCCACAATATGGCTCCAGCACTTCATCTACTTCCGACAGATCATCCTCTGCAGGTGTATGGATTCCGGCTCTGTGGTGGTTGACAGCCCACTTGGTTGAGGGCCAAAAACCCTCTTTAAGCGCGATTGAATGTCGTGATTCAACTGGAATGGGAAGATCAAGTTCTGCAAGGATTGCTTCCCAGTATTGATCATATTGCATCATAATGTCACGATAATGATCGTCAAGCAACATCCCCTTCTTCCAGAACTCCCTGTATTTATTTTAATTCCAGTTTTGATAAATGATTGTTTATCGGATGAGCCATCTCCCACACCCCAAATTGGTGTTTTTTTTACAGCCCTGGGTTGTATTGCAACAGACAACTTTGGAGATCCATCGGGATTCGACTTCCACATCTTCACCGCGCCTTTTTTGGGGAGCCACTCAGAATCAGTAGCAAACTTCTTAAACTTCATGACATGTCACCCATTTTCATCTATATAGAATCGTAATACATGCATTTTTGTTTGCCCAACTAAAGCTTATTTTCCAGCAACCATCCACATACGCCTTGAAATCTGGCACTTCTTGAATGATTTGAGGAATAAATTGTAGATCTTGAGAGATCATAAAAAACCTCATAAGATCGGAGAGAACGTAGGTGTTGTTTTGCTTCAGCTTCTTCGATAAATAACTGAAGAATCCGTTGATGTCCTCATGGTGTGGTCGACCATGAGAAATCTCATCCGAATCTCCTCAAACATTCCTTTCGCAGTTAGGAGCGACAGAAAAGTCAGCATCCACTTGTTTTTGTTTTTCTTTATGCAGTTGTCCAACTGCAGGTAGAGTCAGCTTCGCAGAAGAGGGACTTTTCATTTTTTCTTCTTCTTATCGCCGAAAGGTTTCAGAACGTCGAGACACCTCGATTTACCCTTCATAAGATATTCGAAAAATGAATTATGAGATGGGTGGTCAAAGATGTTACGACTTTCGCGGCAAGAGGGCTTCTCTAGTTGGCGGAGGCATCTTGCCAGAGAGCCAATCGTGAAGTTCGGGTCTCCCGGCCAGAAGTTCAGAGAGTACTGTCCATAGGCTCCGTCCTCGTGGCCGTAGGTGACCATGCCAATCAGCGAGATTGGAAGTTGGCCTAAGCTGGAGACCATCTTGTTCGTCGTCTGCAACCTTGGAATAGCTGTTTTCCGATGATCCATCTTGTCATAAATGATGCAGAGGAACTCGGACGGCATCGTGGCTGACTGATTCCTCCAGCTGTGATAGAGTCTTCTACAAGACTCCTGAAGCCTGAGGTGCTTATCAAGTGTTTTCTTGTGCGAGGCTTGCTCATCGCTACGTTTGACCGACTTCTTGATTAGGTCTTTGACCATCTCACAGTCTGTGCATTTGGCAAACGTGCTACCACTTTTTCTAACCTCGACATTGGGAAAAATCCGTTGTCTGATTCTGCTCACAGCTGCCTGGGAGATAGGCTTCAACCCACATATTTTATTCGCCTACAAAACAGACAAGGGGAAATGAACCTCGTGCGATCGCCCGAGCTTTAATAGTGAGAGGTCTGAAACATTGCGTGGAAGCAAAACAGCGAAGGACCGAAAAAATATAGAATTCGGAAAGTGGTAAACAAAAGAAGAACTCACCTCATTACACTCCTCACGAACTTTTTTCCAGTTCAGTTCAGGTGGCAGAACTCGAGGAGTATCTCTCCGCTCGTCTCCAATACATCGGGTCTTATGAGGCATGAGATCGGAATTTCCGTTTATAATGAACATTAAGTTTCCTTTAGCTTGACGAGTTTGTGGACGGGGCCATTTCACTCCGGAATTCCCGTGCAACGATGTAACCACACCCTCTCTGCTTAGCTTTTTGTATTCCATGTAGGTTGACCGACCATTCCGTGAATTGTCCACCAAGCTGTCTCACACACATCAACGCCCTCAATGGTTATGTAGGTCTTTGTCGAAACCCCATCGATTCGATGACGTCTTTTGGGCACATCAAAACCGAACTATCTTCGTTCGTCGTAAGAAGATCCCCAATAAGCGGTTCGGATAGCGAGTGTTTTCCTCTAGTCGAAATATTGGCAACATTATAAATTGCAACATTGTTTGCTGCTGACTTCTCAAACTGCCTGCAGAGATAGGCGAGTATTGATCTTTTTGGAATTGTCTTTTTGTCATTCCCACTATCGTTTTGAATTTGCACAACATCCCAAACGACAGGTGTTCCGATTGCTTCTCCCAAAGAGTCTGCATCCATATGCGGATATGGCAACGATACAGAAGAATGTGCCGGATCGCAAGACACTATAACAACAGATATTGTGGACCCGTTTAGCTATCGTCCATGGCAACTTCAGCAACCAGTCACGTTGAGAAATTATGTTGTTGCGACGATAGAATTTGAGCCCTGAAGAGTGAGGAATAATTTTTGACCAATTTGGAACGACGATATTTCGACGAACCTCGCGCGATCGCGCGTGTATTCTACAGTAGAGATGCTGGTGATTAATGATTTGGCACGAATGTATAGTGTCCAATTTCCAAGACCACCGATTCAATCCTTGTTATTGTAGATCGTTTTACAAAGATGACATGGACACTAAGAAAGAGTGAAACAATAAGTTACTGAAGTTTGTTTAGAAAAAACTGAAGAAAAAAAAGAAAAAAAACCTCGCGTGATCGCCCGCGTTTAGGGTTATAATGATTTAGGAATGAACTCGGACTCTCAAATTATGTACTAGAATGTAGAATGTAGGTCTGTATTGGTCGAAATAAAAATTTGTAGAAAATAAAAGGATCTGCTAAAGCTTCGACCTGAATGTACAACATTGTCTACGACTCCATAACAGAACTAGAACTAAATCGACGGGCGTTCGCGCGTGGTAAACGAGTTTTGGATGACAACAAAGAAAATGGATGAATAAATGAAAACATGGATGAACGAAACAGCTGTAGTGCGAGTGATCATTCAAAATACATAAAACGGTCGGGTGTGTAGGTAAGATCTTTGCGGACAGTGGATGGGAACAGAGGAGCAGAGAGACAGAAGAGAAATCCAGATGAAGTGGAGAGGCTCTCAATATTAATAGGAGTACAAAGGGAAGAATGAACGTAAGACAGACAGTCCTGAAGATCAGCGAGCCAGAGCAACTGAGAGGGAAAAATGGCATGCGTGCACAGGGTAGGCTCTTATACGGATTCCAAACAGTCTGAGGTCGACGTGTTCACATTACAGAGGTGCGTTTGGAGTGTCATGGATCGACACATGTCGCCCTTGATATGCTCTTTCGTGTAATCTAGTGGCTATTATGTGTCCTCCAGAGCAGAAAATTCAGGTAGGAGTCTGAAATCCTCCGATCATTAAGGGGTCCATAAGTTATTGTGGCCACTGCGAATAACTTACTGATTCGTGATCTGGAATCTGACATCCAAAGCACCAGAGAAGCAACAAATCCAATGTTGAATTAATGATGCAAGAGAAGGAGTAGCGACGAAAGTGGCCACCTCTTAAGGCCATTGTGATGAGCCGGCGGCCATCTATGGCAGGGTGACATTAAGTAGCCACAATGAACGTGGGGCCGTATATGAGGTGTAGGTAGAGAAAACGTCAGACCGATCAAATCCCAGATGCACGTCCCGACACGTTATTATTGAACCTATGAATAATAATTTATCATTGGATGAAATAGAGTTGAGTTTTCCATGAGCAGTGAGCAGGTTTTGCCGAACAGTGCCGAACTTAAAGGAATATTCATGGAATATATCAAATATTCAAAAAAATATTCTTCCAAACCAGTGTCGAGCCTATGTGGAAGAATATTCTGTCGAGGAATATTCTTCTGAACCTGTGCCGAGCCTATGCCGAACCAGTTCGGACCACTTTCGAACCCATGGCACTGTTCGGCGCCGAACAGTGCCGGCACCTACGTTTTCTAAAAAAAAAATTATTTTTTTTCCTTATTTAGTGTATGAAATGGTGTTCGGTGCCGAACCTTTAATATTTGAGGGATTATATGCAATATAAATTTAGTAAAAATCTCATTTGAAATCCAAAATGGGAATATTCTATAAACCGAACCTATCTCGAACTTCGAACCTATCTCGGAAGTGGTTCGGCAAACATGTCCGGGCGGTTCGGTGACGTTCGACAATCACTGCTCACTGCTCACAGCTCACTGCTCATGGATTTTCAGCCCCCGATGAAGTAAGAGCCTACGCGGATGAAACAGATGTATACTGGATGAAATAACTGCCCTAGTGGATGATTCAACTCCATGGATGAGCGCCGTCACGGGAACCCGCAATCATTCCAGGGAGTTCACTTTATAAAGGCGTCGGATTGCCGCGCCGGAACGCTCTGGACAAACTAGTGGAGTCCATTCATTAGTGACAGTCATGTCGCATCATTGATTGTACCTGCATAAATCTAGGGGTCCTCAGTGAACCGGTGCGACAAATCCCGCTTTTCATTCATCCATGCATCGAGGCCACAAACCGTCGGATGCGACATAATGCCGACGGTTGAGATCACAGGTGGTAAGGCATATAAGGAGGAGTGACCGAAAGGAGACTCCTTTTGCATTCATTTGAGACACGCGGAAGCCCTGCTCAATTTTGGACTCAGGGAAGAGGTGCGAGAGAGAGCGACAGAGCGAGGGAGGCAGAGAGGTGGAGATCAAGGAAGCGAGAGAGTGAGAGATCGAGGGAGCGTGAGTTGGAGTGAGTGTGAGTGGGTTTGAGCGATTCACCGTGTGCGGGGGGAGTGTGACAGAGTGAAAGGAGGGCAAAGCAAGAGAGTACGTTATCCCGAAAGCTGTTGTGCGCACCCGAGCGAGAGAGCTCATCCAGCCCTGCAGGGAGGATCCTTGCCTGAAATGGCATCAAGCAGGTAAACTTTTTTCTCGTCTTCTTCGTGCATGCAATGAGGGATTCTTCCGTGGGCTGCAGAGATTGCAGGAAGATAGAAATTGCATGCTTGATTGATTGTTTGGTTGATTGTTTGCTTGTTTGAGCGAATGATTGCTTGTTTTGATTATTTTGATTGCTTGTTTTGATTTTTGGATTGATTACAGGGTTATAGAGTAGGGATGGTCGATAGAAGGATTGGGAATTATGGACGATTTCGGGATATGTACGCTTTCCTTGAGGAACGACTCCGGATTTGAGACATCAGGAATTTCGATTTCTTCGGGTTCGTAGGTACAGCTGGCAACTGTTTAGGTTTTGCAGCCTATGGTGTAGGCCTCAGTATAGGTACCATGACACAGTCCATTCACGCGCGATCGCGCGTAAACTCATTTACTAAATACAGTTCTAGATACCAAACTGTGTTTTTAGCTCGATTCGGTTATCTACATTATTTCCAAGATCTGCATTACGTGCTCAGAAACCTCACGCGATTGCCTGTGTTTATTTCAGTTATAATATTGCGAAACATGGTTTAGTTAGGTCTTGGAGCGAGGTCAATAACCACTTTCAGCAAGGGAATGGTCTGAAGAAGCACGCGCAATCGCGAGTGCTTCATTTGATACAATATGCATAAACATTTGTCATTTAAGGGGTCCATGCAATCTCGTGAGCAGCGTTTATGATATGGGAATGATGGCAGATCTAGAAACTGCAGGAGGCTTTGATGCCTGGAGTGCTCGATTAGAAAAGCAGAGGATGATCTGCGTCTGAGAGATAATCTTAGGGCCAAGATAGGATAGCATCGGCGTTATGAAGACAGTCTGTAAAAACTGCCAGAGGGGACGAGACGATCATCACCAGAGGGGATAGAGAAAGGCATATAAGCGGTTGCGAGGCAGGTGGAATGGCAGGTTTTTGGGGTGATTGGGAGGCTGAAAGCAGTGAAGGTGAATGATTGAGCAAAGCCAGTTGGAGGGTAAGGTAGGATGCAATGGGCAAGTAGGTTGTGGGTGAAATATAGTGGCTGTTGGGATGTTCACCTGAATCAGGCTGTTGAATTTGATTGGCAGTAAAGAAGTTGAAGTGTCATCTATCGCTTTGGGAGATCTTGTTGTTCTTGTCATGAAACCCTAGAGAGAAATTGCAACTTTGATTTTGTTGTAGCAAATGGAATGTCAGATTTCCGTGGTACCCTGTATATGGTTAGGTGAGTGAAATTACAGACTGGAGTGGTGCTGCCCTGTCAGGTCCATGGAATCTACAGTCTGGAACAAAGTAGAGTAAGAGAAGCAAGGAGAGAAAATGTTGCATTTATCAAATTTGTGCAGTGTTGGGACTGAATGCATGAAGTTGTAGTGGGACAGCCCGCTGCCTGAGTGAGATGAAGTAGGCCTTAAGAGATGAGGTTGTAACAGAAAGAAATGACCAGATTTCTGTCGAGTGTAATCATACCCTGCCCTGCACATTAGATTGCACAAACCATAGTCAGCCTGAGTAGTTATATATCCATTCATGTCCATGGAACTTGCAATTTGGGGATGAGAGATAGTTCAAGAAAAGGGGAACGGTGAAGCCAGAAAGTTAGTGATGGTGGGAGAATGTTTAAGAGCTCGTGATAACTCCATAGGTAGCTGGTGGGTGGCTGTCAGTTTCATCTCTTCTGTGCAGAGTTAACTGTTTTTCGATACTTTCATGTTGTCACATTGACAATATAATGTCAAAGTCACTCCAAACTAGATTCACTCAACCAGCTAACTTGCAGACATTGAAATTTAGGGCTGGTTTTGATAAGAGGGAAAAACAGGGTGAAATGTGTTGAAGAAGGTGCCTTTATTAGCAGTGCCTGATTTTATCAATTGTGCCGCTACACCTGTGGCTTCCAATTCACCATCTACCCATGCAGGTTTCTTATAGCTATTGATCCACAGGTAATCATAGGTAATCATGTGCTTGAAATCTGGCCCTCTTGGATGAATCTGGACCCATACTCTGTCCCTGCTCTTTCAGCTATCACTGCTTCTGCACAAATCATGCATACTTCCTTGCCTTGCAGCTGATAATGACAGCCTAGATTTGTTCTAGGAAACACCCAACTCAGCTTATCACACTAGTTCCTATGCTGAATTGCGTCTGCTCTCTATAATCTAACAGGCATTAACCTTTTTCCCTCGGTTGTCCCACCATTGACTGGGGTTGGAAAAGTATTCATTCCACAACTTCTCCTCGTCTTCGTGACCTGTTTCTGGATACTTTCCTGTTGTCACATTGGCAGTATCATGTCAAAGTTCAGATCGACATCTAGTACAATTTCAGCTTGGACGATGTTACCACGAACCTCTTTGCTATTTTGCAGGGCTGCCAGGCTTGCACACATGTTGCAAACGTAACAAACGCGATGTGGTTGCGCTGCAGTATCCCTTCCCACACCACTTGCTCATAGACCTCTCCAAAGGGCCTCCATCCCGCGCCGCTGTTGTGCATATCATGGGATCATCATCCTCCATGCACCCCAATTTGGCATACAAGTCCACAAGGGCATAGTTCAGAACAACATTTGTTTAATTCCAGCTTGGACGATGTCATCACATTGGCAGTATCATGTCAAAGTCACTCCAACTAGATTCACTCAACCAGCTAACTTACAGAATTCAACATGAAAATTTAGGGCCGATTCTGATAAGAGGGGAAAATAGGGTGAAATGTGTTTCAGAAGGTGCCTTCATTAGCAGTGCTTGATTTTATCAATTGTGTCGCTGCTGCTGCGGCTTCCAGTTGACCATCTACCCATGCAGGTTTCTTGTATCTATCCTTCCACAGGGAATCATAGATAATCTGGAGCTTCAAATCTGGCCCTCTTCCACACTCTATCCCTGCTCCTTCAGCTATCTATGCCTCTACACAAAATCATGCATACAACAATCATTACAGCAAACACCCCCAACCCTACTTATCAATGAGCAACGAGCTAACTTACATAATTCAATATGCATCTCAGGGCCGAGTCTGATGAGAGGGCAAAACATGCTGAAATAGGTCGAAGAAGAACCCATAGAGGATTTGACCGACCATCAACCCAAAAGGACCTCTTGTGTGTACTGCTTGTGTCTTGTAGTCAGGTAATGTCGGATTGGTCTGTGAGAACCAGCATGGTGCAGATGAGCAGGCAGAGATTGAAACACTGTCTGCTAAGACCAAGCTGACTCTCCCAAGAACCTTGAAACATCAAGAAGAATACCAGGAGGAGGAAGGCTTCCGAGGAGGAAGACCTCCGGACGTCCACCCCAAGACACCAACATGCATCAGCTACAACCCAAAACAGCAGAAACAATACTCTAAAACATGTGGTGAACTGAATAGCTGACAATAGGCCACTTGCACAAGCAAAAGGACGAGTCTTCAAAAACCAAAATCCCCTTAACACAGCCTGACGGATCAGACCCCATCCAGCTTCAGTTGAAAATCATGATAAAACCTTCCTAGCAGTACTTCAAAAACTAAAACACAAGCCTTAGTACGACCATTCAAACAGGTGCCTACATACAAACACGGAGGTCGGAAATGCTTACATCATCAATGTAAAAGTCCACGTCTGCATTTGAGAGTACACTGCCATCACTGTCAATCACATGCGTCTTGTGCTTGTATGTCAACAACGCCATCCTGCCAAATACATATGTATGTACATCAAAGTGCAGCCTTTCCAAGACATGCCAATAGTACAAATCTCCAGTCGTCATGATTTTGGCATATCTCTCCCTCCCTCTCTAAACACAAACAGACCAAACTGGGCGCAAGGGTCTATGGCTACAGTGCTACGGCAAACAATGTCTTAAGCGTACATTCTACAGACACGGACGAGACGAGACTATTCTGCAAAGCTGCTACGGCCATAGCTCTAGCCAACTCCACTCTGGCCAGCCGCATCCTCCATCCACTCGTAGAAGGATGTGCCATGAACTTTGGCGAAAGCTCTTTCTCCCACACATACCCTAACGTTTCTAGGGTTGATTGCTTCAGATGCGAAGGTTGCTCCAACTGCGGGCCTCCCATGCATGTTTGCCCTCACTCCCGCTCGCTCTAAGTCCCAGATCTCTCTCTCTCTCCCTCCCGCTTGCTCTAAGTTTGTTCACGCTACCGTGATGGGCAACTTTTTAAGTTTTTTAACCTTTTTGTAAACCCTAAAAGCCCCTTTCTGATTTTTTTTCTTTTTTTTTTCTTTTCTTAAAGGAAACCACAATCCCTTGAGGAGGGGGAAAAATTCACCCGCCTTCATTTAAGGGCCATAAGGCCTACATGACGATCAACGCCCAGACATACCGTCGCGAATAATCCCACACACGGGATAAGGGCAGCGGGTTTGAACCCCAAACCACCAGGCCGACACACTGTGCCACTTACCAGTCGATGTGTTTTTTTTTAAATCTTTTTGCACTTTGTTTTTCTTTTGTTTTTTTAACATTCATTCTAGTGGTCAGAGTCTCCTTTTTTCGCCTTCCCCAGACCTGCATTATGACTTCAAAAGCATTTTACGATTGCAAATGGCATTTCTGCCACAAATCTGTCATGACTGCGCACCCATGGAAGTCATAAAAGCCGCAATCTGTTGTAGTGTTTATCAGTCTTGCTGTGCACACAGAGTACGATAGTTCCTGTATGTGGTGGCATGACCACTCTTATGTATGATGGGAGGGGTGTTCAGGGTGGACCACAAGACTAGCCTTGCACAAAAAACAAGTTATCAGAATATGGATGTTCTAGAAACAAATGAACATTGCGCGATCGCGCGTGTTTTTGTTCTTACATTAATAAGGTCACTCCTAGGTGAAGCGACAAACACCCAAATGATTTCCCACTTTCTGACTGGACTCTCATAATGCATTTTAATTCTTGTTATGTAAACCACAAGACATTATCTAACACTTGCGATGTTAAATAAAATCTTGAAGTATATCCCAGAATGTGTGAGCTATATCAATCCTTCTCATGATGGGTTGATTCGTACATTTGGAATATAGATGTGTTGTAGTATGACTTCTTCGTTTCAATCTTATTCTAAATATAAATAAAAACGACTCCCAGCTAGATAATCCTCAATGTTCTCAATGTCCTTTAATAGTCTTTCCTGTATATTTCTCCCAGTGGGATGAAATTAGTTCATCTGTTCCTCAACTCAACAACGCGCAATCGCACGTGGTTCTGAAATTCCTACACCTCAGAAGAATTTTCTTGGGATAACAGATGTCAGGATACTCTTCTATGACAGAAAGAACAGAGTCATGGATATGGATTCTGTTTGCCATGCTTAGCAACCTCGTTGTTGCTTAAAATCGGATTTTACGTTATTGGAGGGAAAACTGTGGACCAAATACGCGCGATCGCGCGCTCTTCGCGTGTCTCATTCTGTACAGTCTGTAACTGAGCACGAGTTCTTGATGATTCTTCCAGTGTGGTGGATTCGTGTTCGATGAAGGAGAAGAAAGAGATGAAACATACCGGACACAAGACAACGCTTTCACCCTCCACAGAAGGCGAATGCGGAGCTGCGGTTATTATGACGAGACCTTCCGAAGGACTTCAAGTTTATGTTCGATCATCTCCAGTTTCTACAATTTCATCCACAGAGGAGCCTGACACCTACTCCCTTGAATCAGACGATTAGGACAATTATTCACCAATACGATATTTTTGTGACGTTCCTCCCGGGTCAGCAGCTTTAAGTTCTTTTCTAGAACAATACTGTGGAGGGTCTTCCGGAGATCCTGTAGCTGAAGTATCGGCGGAATCAAATGATTTCTGCGCTATGTACCCTACGTATACACCGGAATCCCCTCTGAGTATACACCCGGATCCCCGGAGTATACTTCCGTATCCCCAGAGTATACTCCCTCCCGGTTATCAGCGTCACGTCCGTCAGTCAGCGTCACGTCACGACAGACCTGACGCTGACGGGACCTCCGTCACGTCAGGTTCCGGGAATATTCAAGTAAAAAAAGTATCAGGTAAAATATTGTCACTTAAGCAGCCACGTCGCCGACACGGTGGCGGTGACAAATACATTTTGGAAAATAATAAAATAAAAGCGACCGCCAATTCTGGGGGTCGCTTTATATTTCGGAAATTTAGAAATAAGAGCAACCGCCAATTTTGGTGGTCGCTTTATATTTTGGAATTTTAAAAATAAGAGCGACCGCCAACATGACGTTCGAATAATTTTTTTATAATAAAAATAAAATAAAATTGGTGGTCGCATTGGCGGTCGTCTAATTTTTTTTAAGAAAAATAGCAACCTCCGTATTGGTAGTCGCATAATCTTGAAAATATATAAAAAACAAGGGACTGCCAGAATTGATAATCGCTTGTTTTCAATAATACATAAAAAGCAAGCGACCGCCAGTAATGGCCGTCGCTCTATTTTAAAAAAAAACAAAACAAAAGCGACTGCCAATAATGGCGGTCGCTCTATTTATAAATAAATAAAAATAAATGCGACCGACATAACTGGCGGTCGCTGCATTTTCTGGAATTAAAAAATATATATTAAAATAAAGCGACCGCCATATTATGGCAGTCGCTGTTTTGTTTTGTTTTGTTTTTATTTTTGTTTATTTTTTTGAATTAAAGCAACCACCATAATATGGCGGTCCCTATATTTTAAAAATATTTAAAAATATTAAAAATGCAGCGACCGCCAATAATGTCGGTCGCATTTATTTTTTATTTTCTTAAATAGAGCGACCGCCATTATTGGCGGTCACTTTTGTTTTTTTTAAATAGAGCGACGGCCATTATTGGCAGTCGCTTGTATAATTTTTATTTCTGAAAATGCAGCGACCACTAGTAATGACGATCGCTTTTATTTTTTATTTTCTTAAATAGTTCGACAGCTATTATTGGTGGTCATTTAAAAAATAATAATAGACCGACCGCCATTATTCGCGGTCGCTTGTATATTTTTAATCTCTGAAAAATACAGTGACCGCCAGTAATGGCGGTCGTATTTTTTTTAAAAAATAAAATAGATCGAATAAAGGCTCATTCTTCCCTCACTTCCTCTCCACAGAACTTATGTGCGACCGCCATTATTGGCGGTCGCTTTTGTTTTTTATTTATTTTCAAATATAACGACGGCCATTACTGGCGGTTATTTGTATATTTTTAATTTTTGAAAATGCTGCGACCGTCAGTTATGGCGGTCGCTTTTATTTTTCATTGTGTCCGCCATTACTGGTGGTTGTTTGTATATTTTTAATTTCTGAAAATATTGCGACTGCTGTCAAGGACGAGAACATGACTGAACATAAACAAGAAATAAAACTAAAGGTACAATGCTAGACAAGAAGTCAAGGTCGGTGTGGCCGAATGCACGATGAGTAAATATGAATCAATACGATGTTTATAACAATGAACAAGAGTACAAGATATTGGAACACGACTTGAATACTGGAATGCTGGAAACTAGACTAGAGTACCAGATACTAGAAACTGGGCTAGAATACTGGGAACTGGAAACAAGAGTAGCTTAAACTGGTGTTGGCGAGACTGAAGAGTGTCCAGTCTCGCCTACTATATATATTGGCTACTAAGAGGCTTCCCCAAGAAGCTCCCCCTATGGAGGTTTCTTGCTGGAGAAGTTTCCAAGATTAAACAAAGGTTTCTTGATGGAAAAGGTGGTCCATCGTCTCGAGAGCGTCGACGTAATGTTGAAGGTCGTGAGAGTCGGAATGGCTGATCTGGTAGCTGGGTAAGCGACAACTCCAATGTATATGGTTCCTGTGACTCCATACTGCCAATACAAGATGCAAAAGTGCTGGAAGTGTAGCTATTTATACTGATGTGTGGTGCTCCTCCCTCCTTAGCGTGTATCAGGTACATTGAATGTAGAGTCTTCATCTTGAAGCTAATTTGGCTGACATCATCGTTGTGACGTCTTATTGACGTGTAGCTCGGGGCTTAGTTGGATATCGTTGATGAAACTCTTGGAATTTGTCAGATGCATTGGCGAGGTTGGGATGAAGGTTCCCACGTTTGTTTGATGATGTCGTAGCCTTTCCAATGTACGAAATACTCAAGACGTTTATACTTGATGCGAGAGTCTAGGACTTCGTCGACTTCATACTCAAGTTCTTGATTGACTCGACTGGTGGAGGTGGTACGGAGACTCTCCATGAAATATTCGATGGATGATACAACTCCAATAATGAAACATGAAAGACTGGATGGATGCGCATACTTCGTGGGAGTTTAAGCCGAAAACTGACCGGATTTATTTGTCGAATAATTTTGAATGGTCTCAGGCGTTGATAATCCAACTTCCTTGATGGTCGCGAGGTTTGTATGTCTTGTCGAAGAAGCCACACACGATCTCCGACCTTGAACTGGGGTTGGAGTTGACGACGTTGATCTGCGACTGTATGGCTCCGGACTCTGCGCAACACAGGTCAAACATGTTTGACCACGAATATTGGCATGGTAGATTTGACTACCAGTCACGGTCATGGCTACACTGGAATGACGTGTACATAGACATATGACTTCATGACTCTCACTCTAATGCGATCTGCCAGATCATCACATGGATGAATCACTACATGACTGCACGTGTCGACACATGCTTTTCTGGTTATATATATAATATATGAGTATTGTTTTTGAGCTTCTGCGAGGTGGGATGTAAGCTCCTTGTGAATCGTAGCTACATAAGTAGCAAGGTTTTCTACAGCAGGGCTTCCAACAGTCTTCATGTGGAAAGGGTTTGCTCGAGGATGATGACCATAATTGGAGAAAAATGGAGTTTGCTTGGTCGAAGAATGTATAGTTTTGTTGTAGGCAAACTTAGCCAATGACAGAAGGTCCGTCCAATTATCTTGGTGATAATTTATCGTACAACGAAGATACTGCTCCAAAATCTGGTTTACACGTTCGGTTTGACCATCAGTCTATGGATGAGTAGTTGTAGAGAGGTTGATCTTAGTATCCAATATGTGAAATAATCCCCTCCAGAATTTGATATGAACTGTGGTCCTCGATCAGATACGATGTCCTTCGGGAGTCCATGAATGCGGTAGATATTATTGAGGAAGAGTCTTGCAGTTTCCTCGCCGGTAACCGTCTTATTACATGGAATGAAATGTGTCATCTTCGTAAAACAATCTACAATAACAACGATTGAATCGGTGGTCTTGGAAATTGGAAGGTCTGTAATACAGTCCATAGATACGGACGACCATGGACCTTCGGGAATGGGTAATGGTTGAAGAAGACCGTAAGGTCGATGTCGTGGTCCCTTCGCTCTAGCACACATGTCACGAGATTTTATGAATTCTTTCACGAGTTTCCACATCTGCGGCCACCAATAGTCCCTGAATATCAACTCCAATGTTTTGTTGAAGTCGAAATGTCCTACAGCCGGAAGATCATGACATGTTTGAAGAATTCGAAGTCGTGTAGGTCCTGGAGGTACATAGGGAAGTCCGTTGAAGTAAAGTAAGTCATCTTTGAATTTGAAGTCGTTTGTAACATGTGGGTTGTCTCGAGGTTGATTTAATTGACTTCGTAGAGTCGTAGCGAAATGGTCGCTCTTCAGTGCTTCCTGAATCTACTTTATGATCTCTGCATCGTCATAGGTGGACATGGATAGCATATTCAATTGGAGATTTGTTGGTTTCAAGATAATGAATTTTTGTTGGTCAAAAACTGCATCCCCTTCTTTTGGCGCAAGATACGATCGTCGAAAGAGCATCTGGTTTTCGTTGAAGATGTCCGGGACGGTAGGTAATAACAAAATCAAACCTTGCTAGTGACATACTCCATCTCGCTTGACGTCAAAACACGAGCACTCATAAAATATTCAAGGTTTTTGTGATCGGTATAGAAAGTGACTTGATGTTTAGCTCCCTTCAATAGATGTCGCCACTCCTCAAAAGCATCGATAATCACTAGAAGTTCTTTGTCATGGATTTCATAATTGATCTCCGCAGCGGAAAATTTGCGAGAACGAAAACCAATAGGGTGGAGTCGGCCATCTGTACCGTATTGCGAGACTACCGCGTCAAGTACAAAGTCCGATGCATCTGCTTCTAAGAAAAATGGTTTAGATGGGTCTGCATGTACCAGTATTGGAGCCGTTGTAAATGTCTGCTTCAGCCTTTCAAATGCCTGGTCAGCCTTCTCGTCCCATACAAATTTGTCCTTCCCTGTGAGTCGTGTCAACGGTGCAGCAATTTTGGAGTAGTCATTGATGAAGATTCTATAGAAATTTGCAAAGCCCAGAAAACATTGTACATCTCGGACCGAAGTTGGTTTAATCCACTCGATGATGGTTTGTATTTTCTTCTGATCCATAAAGACGCATTTGTCGGAAATAATGTAGCCCATAAATTCGACCTCAGATTGATGGAAAAGACATTTCTTCAACTTGACATATAGTCATCTTTATCTTAATTTATCAATAAAGTCATCTAAAAATTCTCGAAAGATGTCATTCATCATATGTTGGAAAATTGTTGGAGCATTGGTAAGACCGAAAGACATAACACTGTATTCAAAATGTCCATACCTTGTTCGAAAAGCTGTTTTCCATTCTTCTCCTTCTTTTATCCGTACAAGGTTATAGGCTCATCTCAAGTCGATTTTGGTAAAAATCTTCACTCGTTCCATCTGGTCGAGAAACCCAGAAATCAGCGGCAATGGATAACGATTGTTGATTGTGACTTTGTTGAGACCGCGATAGTCGACACACATGCGTAATGATCCGTCCTTCTTTATCACAAACAAGATAGGCGCCCCCGCGGGTGATTTTGAATGTCGGATGAAGTGCTTCGACAAATTTTCATCAATGTATTCACGTAATGCAGCCAACTCCGTCTGGGATAAGTTATAGATTGGGCCGAATGGTGGTTGGGCTCCTTCTTGTAACTCAATTGCACAATCATAAGGTCGATGTTCTGGCATCATGTCTGCATTTTTCTTCTCGAAGACATATTTTAAATCTTGATATTGAGCGGATAATGTTGAAGTACCTTTGTCTGTTGTGGTCTTGATCGGAGTCGCATAAAGTACAAATACCGCCTCTTTTTTTGTAGCTCTCATGAAAGCTCTAGCTCCAAGGAATAGGGGTTGAATACCTTTGATATTTCTACATTTTTGTCTTGTAGAAATTTTTCGCGATCGCCAGTCGATGTCGGGATTGTGAAATACGAACCAAGGAAGTCTAAGGATCATATGATTCGTTGGAGACTGGATGATATTGAAAACAATATGTGATGTTTGATCTTTAAGCTTCATTTCAAGTGGTCAAGTTTCATGGTCCACATTTCCTGATGTTAACGGTCGTCCATCGATGACTTCAACGGGGGCCGAGAGTTTCTTCTTTACGAGCGTTAAATTGTGTTGTTTCGCAAAGTTTTTGTCCATAAAACAAGCTGAAGCTCCTGAGTCCAAAAGTGCTTCTACAACGATATCTCGTTTTACACTCTGATTTTTACCGGAACTGTGAAACAAAGTGCAGGGTCTGGAGATAAGGAATTTGTGGTGTCCAGCCGCATGGTCTTTACTGTGACTGGACATTGTCGTTTTCCGACCTCCTCGTATCGAACACTTGAATTGTGCCCCGAGCTTTGAATCTTCTCTTGTTGGGGCAGTTTAATGTTATGTGATCTACTTCTCCGCAATAGAGGCATAATCCATTCGAGCGCCGTCTTTATTTTTCTTGTGGCGTCAATGGTTTGAATCGGACAACATCAATCTGCATAGGATCACTACTGGATGTCTGATAGATCGTTATATTTGGTGTCGTAGTAGTAGTGACATGATGCGTCGTCGACCATCCAGATCGCTTCTCTTGACGTCTTTCGAACAAACGATTATCGCATGCAATGACTTGGGTGATGAATTCACTCAGTGTACTCACGTTTGGCATTATCAGCAACAAATCTTTTACATCATCTTTTAGTCCACATCGAAATTGATTAATGAGGCTCTTCTCATTCCAGTCGAGGTCGCACGCAAGTTGTCAAAATTCGGCAGCATAAATGGAAGTAGGACGTGCTCCTTGTCGAAGATTTCGCATCTTTGTTTCTGCAACTCTCTCTCTATCATTCTCTCTAAACGTTGTAGTGAACTCGGACATGAATGCTTCAAAATTATATAATAAATGCAAATTTTTTTCTAATAGCGGTGCAAACCAAGATAGGGCAGTGTCTGATAGAAGGGTGCCCACAAATCCCACTTGAATACCTTCATCGGGGTAGCGTTGTGGATGTAGTCGTAGGAACAGTCGTACTTGTTGAACAAAACCGCGAAATCTTGATCTCGTCCCATCAAATTTCTCGAGCATGCTGATATTTGGTTCTCTCGTAATCTGTTGAAGAGGAACCGTTGCAGTAGGAGCTGTTGCAGTAAGGACTCGTATGGTTGAAGATCCATTGTTCGACTCCTTTAACTCTGAAATTTGTTGTTGCAAATTGTGGAGAGCGTTGCCAAGATCTTGAGACTGATCAGCTTGCAATTGGACGGTAGATGTACGAAGTTCTTGCATCTGGAGCTGAAGACTCTGCAATGTGATGACCATTTCCTCAAATGTGTCTTCCATCTTAACTAACTAAAGAACAAATTTTAGTCTCGCCAAAATGTCAAGGACGAGAACATGACTGAACACAAACAAGAGATAAAACTAAAGGTACAATGCTAGACAAGAAGTCAAGGTCGGCGTGGCCGAATGCACGATGAGTAAATAGGAATCAATATGATCTTTATAACAATGAACAAGAGTACAAGATATTGGAACACGACTTGAATACTGGAATGCTGGAAAGTGGACTGGAGTACCAGATACTGGAAACTGGGCTAGAGTACTGGGAACTGGAAACAAGAGTAGCTCGAACTGGTGTTGGCGAGACTGAAGAGTGTCCAGTCTCGCCTCCTATATATATTGGCTACTAAGAAGCTTCCCCCATGGAGGTTTCTTGCTGGAGAAGTTTCCAAGATTAAACAAAGATTTCTTGATGGAGAAGCTTCCTTAAACAAAAGAGGTATCTTGATGGAGAAGTTTCCTCCAAAGGAAGCTTCATGAGTAGTTTCCCAAGTTACTCTTGGTAATTTGGTAAACTCCCGATAACTTGATAAGTAATGATAAATCATGGTAGATCATGGTCAATCACGGTAAGTCATGGTAACTCTCGGTAATTTGGTAACTTTGTAATTTCTGGGCTATGTCCGTGACAACTGTCAGTAATGGCAGTCGCTTTTGTTTTTTTGTTTTTTTTAATAGAGTGACCGTCATTACTGGCGGTCGCTTTTATTGTTTAATCTTTTAAATAGAGCGACTGCCATTACTGCCGGTCGTTTTTTTGTTGTTTTTTTAGAATGTAGCGACCGTCATGGCGGCGGTCACTTCTAGAAGGTGTGCCTTACGCGTGGACCGAGGAATTAGAGGTGGGGTGCAGATAAGCCAAAGGAGGCTCGTTCTCCCCTCACTTCCTCTCCACACAACTTATATGCGACCGCCATTATTGGCAGTCGCTTTTGTTTTTTATTTATTTTTAAATAGAGCGACGGCCATTACTGGTGGTCGATTGTATATATTTAATTTTTGAAAAAATGTTGCGACCGCCAGTTATGGCGGTCGCTTTTATTTTTCATTGTAACCGCCATTACTGGTGGTCGCTTGTATATTTTTAATTTCTGAAAATGTTGCGACTGTCATTTCTGGCGGTCGCTTTTATTTTTTATTTTATTTAATAGAGCGACCGTCGTTACTGGTGGTCACTTTTATTGTTTAATTTTTTAAATAGAGCGACCGCCATTACTGTCAGTCGTCTTTTTGTTGTTTTTTTTAAATGTAGCGACCGCCATGGTGGCAGTCGCTTCTAGAAGGTGTGCCTTACACGTGGACCGAGGAATGAGAAGGGGAGGGATATGCGAAAGGAAGCTCATTCTCCCCTCACTTCCTCTCCACACAAGTTATGTGTGCGTGACATGTAACTATTTTATGACACGTAGTTACGTGGAGAAGGAGGTCATTGGCTTGGGGGGGATTTTTTTGCCACAATTTATGTGAAGTCGTTGCAGAATGCTCCTATAGCCCCTCATCTGGCTTCCTGGAACATTTCATTCTACAAAATTAGCTTTTAATAACTATTATGGCACTTATTCAAACCCGTTTCGTGTTAAGGGTTTAGGGTCAATTGTAATTTTTTTATCGAGATCGCAGTTCCTTAATTCTTAGCCGTTTCCACGTTTGCTTCAGTAGTGTTTAACTTTCTGTTATTTATTAGTAAACATCGTTTAGGGTTGCTCCGATTTTTACAAAATAACAGAGGCCGGCCAGGACGATGAGCGTCATGGAAGAGATGACCCCTATGAATATGGACTGCCCCCTAAGAAAATCAAATGATTAAGGCATGACTTGAATTGGGAAGTATATCATGACCCTAGCATACTAGCAAAGAGATGGATGAGAGGATTTTCCGGAAGAGTTTAGGTGGCCGAGCACGAGATGCAAAAAATCGTGAAATGGTGTCACATCAATCAATTGTGGCCTAGACCTAGGCATGTGGTGCAAACCAGAAACAATTGCGCGGACTCTAGGTCTTGCATGAACTTGCATTTCCAGCATAGGGCGACTAAGGTGCATTGCACGTTGTGGGGTGAACCACTCTTAAGGGTTAAATCTCGTACACCTTGGCAGCCATGTTGTACGTGGAGGTGATACTGTTGCGTCCAGTGAATTGGCAAACTGCTAATATGAGAAACGCAATGATGCAATACCATTTCGTCGACATCTTGAACACGTTTGAAACACCCCCGGCTACGATACTGGGCGTGCGCGAGGCCCCGGTACTCCCGGCTACGATACTAGGCGTGCTCGAGGCACCGGTGCAACAAGTATCTGGAACGTTAGAGGATGAACTGGTGGAAATAAAACAGCGAGTCCGAACCCTGCAGAACCTTGTGGAATGACAGACTGCGCATAGCCGAGTTGCAGGGTACATTGCAAAACACGCCTCGAAACAATGAAAGCACTGTCCACAATGACGTTCGAACGAACGACATGGACATGTCCGCGGAGTTTACATTGTCAGATCGTAGTATTGACCGCATCATTGCCGGAATTACGGACGTCTTTTGACCCTCGTCATGTCATGAGATTCTGCAAAAAAAATCAACTTTCGCTACAAAGTAAGCGGATGCTGGTCAGAATTGATCACATGTCATTTGGCCCCTCATTGACCACGAGATCATGGTCCCAGGCTCTCCGTATTGGCAGTGCAAATTAGACCACAACATCACATCCTTTGTCCCCGGACAGTGACGACGAGGATCCGAATGAGTAGCAACGTAGTACATATACAATGTGGATTTTTCTTATACCTTGAATATCTGGAACACACTGATAGCACTCCGCCAATTTTGTATATGCACCAATTTTGTTAATACACATGTGTGGCACCTACAAATTTTAATTGCATGAACAGTGTAACAAGTAATTCTTCTGGTTTTGCACTCATGTGATGTGGAAGAAGTGGTTCACCCTCAAATTTACAATGGTGTAATATTTGGTCATGACGTGTATGTGGGTATCTGCAATGAACTCTGAAAGATGGGCAACAAGGAAAATGGATGTTAACCAATAAGTTATAACGAGTTATGAACGCTCGTCTTCCTGACAAATTTCGCCTAGTCTTGTATTTCATAATCATGTCTAAAATTCAATCTACGTATGAAGAACATACCCACAAAATTAACGAAGCACAATATAATTTTGATTGATCTCATATTACTCTAGGACCTGTCAAATGGTACATTGGACAAACTGGCCAAGTCTCGAAGCGAACGAAATCATTTGGATAGACAACCATCCGTTGGCCCATTGGACGAATTTCGTTTCATCTCATATTACTCTGGGACTTCTTATATGGTACATTAAGCACACACACTGACAAAGTCTGAAAACGAACCAAAATCGTTCGGATGGAAAAATCATGTCATGGGTGAACGACCAATGCACCCATTGAACGGATGATGTTGAGGACCATCTTTAGCCCGCATGTGCTTGAATATGTGTGCAACACATGTGCGGAGAACCAATAGAAGAAACAAACATTTGCCTCCCCAACCACGTCCTAGCCCTTCCACCAATTTGTAATTAAATTACGTTTAAAAGAATTTCAAGCAAATAAATTGGTTTACATTGTCTTTGATTGGGGTTTTCTGCTCCGTAACGGTTTTATTTTTTGCTCAATCTTATTCTCCGGCTTCGACCCTCCCACCGCTACATCCCTACAAAAATTTGGACCAAACAAAAATGAAAATTTTCTAAAAGTGTTCACTTTGGTCACTATTGCATAACTCTCTATGAAGAGTGCATGAAATAGAAGACAAATCAAGTTCGGAGTGCAAATTATGAAAGAAACTGTGATTTTGGGTCGTAATGACTTTTGTTCGCTATGAAATGTGGCACGCACGTTGCATATGCCGTCATTAGACATATGACTAAAAAAACGGAATGAAAAAAAATCATGTGCACCCGAAACGCCGTCAAAGAGGTCCTTAAGTAATAGCACATCAAACGGAATTCATCCAACAGTTGAACGGATGGTTGCCCATCCAAATCATTTTTGTTTGCTTTCAAACTTTGTTAGTACGTTGGGTACACCTTCTCACAAGTCCCGGACTAATATGAGATCAATCCAAAATTCATTCGATGGCTGAACGGATGGGTCATATGTCTAATGACGGCATATGCAACGTGCGTCCCAATTTTCATAGTGAACAAAAGTCATTAAGATCCAAAACCACAGTTTCTTCCCTAATTTGCACTCCAAACTTGATTTGTCTTCTATTTGAGCACTTTTCATAGAGAGTTCTACAATAGCAAGCGAAGATGACACTTTTAGAAAATTTTCATTTTTGTTTGGTCCAAATTTTTATAGGGATGTAGCGGTGGGAGGCTCAAAGCCGGAGAACAAGATTGAGCAAAAAATAAAACCGTTACGAAGAAGAAAACCCCAATCAAAGACAATGTAAACCTATTTATTTGTTTGAAATTAATTTAAACGTAATTTAACTGAAAATTGGTGGAAGGGCTAGGACGTGGTTGGGGAGACAAATGTTTGTTGCTTCTCTTGTTTCTCCGCACATGTGTTGCACACATACTCAAGCACATGCGGGCAAAAGGTGGGCCTCAACCTCATCCGTTCACCCATGACAAGATTTTTTTTTCCGCAATGAACAAAATTGGATGACACATGAATGCCTCATTGGCCTATTGAATGAATTTTGATTGATTTCATATTACTCTAGGACCTGTCAGATGGTACATTGGACATATTGGCCAAGTCTCGAAGCGAACGAAAATCATTTGGATAGACAACGATCTGTTGGCCCATTTGACGAATTTCGTTTCATCTCGTATTACTCTTGGACCTTTTATATGGTACATTGAGCACACAAGCAAAGTCTGAAAACGAACCAAAATTGTTCGGATGGGCAACCATCTGTTCAGCCATCGAATGAATTTCGATTGATCTCATATTAGTCCGGGGCCTGTGAGAGGGTGTACCGAACGGACTGACAAAGTTTGAAAGCAAACAAAAAATGATTTGGATAGACAACCATCCGTTCAACCGTTGGATGAATTTCGTTTGATGTGCTATTACTCTGGGACCTGTTGGACGGCGTTTTGGGTGCACATGATTTTTTTTCATTCCGTTTTTTTAGCCATTTATCTAATGACGGCATATGCAACGTGCGTGCCAAATTTCATAGCGAACAAAAGTCACTAGGATCCAAAATCACAGTTTCTTCCCTAATTTGCACTCTAAATTTGATTTGACTTGTACTTCATGCACTCTTTATAGAGAGTTCAGCAATAGTGAGCGAAAAGGACACTTTTAGAAATTTTTATTTTTGTTTGGTTCAAAGTTTTGTATGGATGTAGCGGTGGGAGGATTGAAGCCAGAGAACAAGATTGAGCCAAAAATAAAATCGTTACGTAGCGGGAAACCCCAATCAAAGACAGTGTAAACCTATTTATTTGCTTGAAATTTATTTAAACTCAATTTAATTGCAAATTGGTGGAAGGGCGAGGGCGTGGTTGAGGAGGCAAATGTTTGTTGCTTCTCTTGTTTCTCCGTACATGTGTTGCACACATACTCAAGCATATGCGGGCCAAAGATGGGCCTCAACCTCATCTGTTAAATGGGTGCATTATCCGTTCATCCACGACAAGATTTCTTTATCGCAATGAACAAAATTGAATGACACGTGAACGCCTCATCGACCCATTGAACAAATTTCGATTGAACTCATATTACTCTGAGACCTGTCAGATGGTACATTGGACATACTGGCCAAGTTTCGAAATGAACGAAAATCATTTGGATGTGCAACCCTCTGTTGGTTCATTGGACGAATTTCGTTTCATCTCATATTACTCTGGGACCTCTTAGATGGTACATTGAACACACTTACAAAGTCTGAAAATGAACCAAAATCATTTGGATGTGCAACCATCTGTTCAGCCATCGAATGAATTTCGTTTCATCTCATATTAGTCCGGGACCTGATACATGGTATGTTGAACATAGTGGCAAAGTTTGAAAGTAAACAAAAATCATTTGGATGGTCAACCATTCGACCGCCATTCTTTTTCGCAATGAGCAAAACTTCATGATATGTGAACGCGCTGTTGGCCCATTGAACGAAATTCATTTCATCGTATATTACTTAGGGACCTGTGAGACGGTATACTCAAGACGTTGCGGAAGTTTCGAAGCGAACAAAAATCATTTGAATGGGCATCCATCCGTTGGTCTATCAAACAAATTTTGTTTCATCTCATATTACACTGGGACTCGTCTTATGGTATGTTGAACATATTGACAAAGTTTGAAAGCAAACCAAACTCATCTGGATAGGCAACCGTCCGTTGGGCCATTGAACGAATTTCGATTGATGTCATACTCCTACGGGACCTATGAGACGGTATACCGAACATACCGGCAAAGTTTGAAAGGAAACAAAAATCATTCAGATGACCAACCATCCGTTGTCCAATCGAATGAATTTCGATTCATCTCGTATGACTCCTAGACCTGTTGGGATAAGCCACACGGTGATAATGACAATTGGAGATCGAAGGGAGGGCCTTCACACGCCAAGGCGGGACCCAGTGCTCCAAAAAGAAAAATAGATGCGATGGCACACGGCCGGCAGAAGACGAGCTTTGATGGGGTGTACTTTAATTGCGAGGAGACTAGGCACATGGCCAAACAATGTCCGAAACCTCGACAGTTGAACATGACAACGGCGACCACGGAGCTTTCCGAAGACTCCATCAACCGCTTGGTGGAGGCAGTGGTCGCCAAGACTTAGGAAGGTAGACGACTACACGTGTGAGATGTTCCAGGAGGTTGGAGCATCACGTACCGGAAGCCGCTTCATGTTTATAAGTAACAAAATTTTCGGAACTATCGTGTCGTTGTCGTATAGGCGGTCGTTTCATTTAAAGAAAAAAACAAAAAAGAGCGATCACTATTGGGCGGTCGCATCATCTTTTATAAATACCAAAAAGAGACCACCATATGGTGGTCGTTTCATTTAAAACAAGCACCTAAAAGAGCGACCGCCGTATTGACGGTCGCTTCATTTTAAAAAAACAAAAAAGAACGACCGCCATAGGATGATCGCTTTACTTTTAAGAAAAACTTAACAGAGCGACCGCCGTAGTGGCGGTTGCTTTATTTAAAAAAAAAACGAAAAAAGAGACAGCCATAGGGTGGTCGCTTCATTTTTTTAAATTGTTTTTAAGGAAATTGAAAAAAAAAACGTAAACGAACGACCGCCGAATTGGCGGTCGCTTCACGTTTTATTATTATTATTTAAGTTAAGTTAAGTTAAGTTAATTAATTAAATTTATTTTAAATTTAAAAAAAATGAGCGACCGCCGTAATGGCGGTCGCTTCAGTTTTTAAAAAATCGAAAAGAGTAACTGCCATAGGGCGGTCGCTTCATTTTTTTCTTTAAAAACACTTCATTTTTTAAAATATTAAAAATTTATTTAAAAAAAAACTAAACTTATAGGAGCGACCACCGTATTGGCGGTCGCTTCAGTTCTTTTAAAAGCGGAAAAGAGCGACCGCCATCGGGCGGTCGCTTCATTTTTGTGGGAAATAAAAAAATTATTTTATTATTATTTTTTAAATTTAAAAATAAAATAAAGTATCGACCGCTGTATTGGCGGTCGTTTCACTTTCTTAAAAAGCGAAGAAGAGCGACCACTGTATGGCGGTCGCTTCATTTAAGAAAGAAAAAAAAGCTTATTTTAAAATTTAATTATTTTTATTTAAAAAAAATTGAGTGACCGTCGTACTGGCGGACCCTTCAATTTTTTAAAAAGCGAAAAAGAGCGACCTCCATGTGGCGGTCGCTTCATTTTAAAATAAATAAACGATAATGAGCGACCACCGTAGTGGCGGTCGCTTCAGTTTTGAAAAAAAGAAGAAAAGAGCGACCGCCGTATTGGCGGTCGCTTCATTATATTTTAAAAAACAAAAAAGTGCAACCACCATATTGGCGGTCGATTCATATATTTTTTTGAAAAGAGAGCGACTGCCGTAGTTGCAGTCGCTTCATTTAAATTTCTTAAAAAAAGAGCCACTGCCGCTAAATTAAAAAAAACAAAACGAGCGATCGCCATTTGACGGTCACTGCATTTAATTTTTTTTTTAAAAGCAGCGACGGTTTGGCGGTCGCTTCATTTTAGAATAAAAATAAAAATATGCGATGGCCGGCGAATGGCGGTTGTTGTAATTTTTAAAATATTTTTTAAACTGCGAGCGACTGCCAATCTGGGCGGTCGCTTAATTTTTAAAACTAATAATTTTTCAACCGACCGCCAATATAGGCCGTCGCTTAATTTAAAATATAATAAATTGCAAGCGACCGCCAATATGGGCGGTCGTTCCATTTAAAACTTCATAAATTACCGGCAACTGCCAATATAGGCCGTCGCCTAATCTATTAAAATATTAAATTACAAACGACCGTCAATATGGGTGATCGTTTGATTTAAAAATAATAACTTTTAAGTGTCCGTATTTTTGGGTAGACGTATGTTTTTAAATAAATTAATAAATTTTAATAATTGGCCACGTCTGTTTTACACTGTGGTTGCCATGTCATTATTAAGGGTAAAAATAAATCGTAAGAAATGCCATCCAGACCGGGAGATTTGAAGGAACTAGGTTTATTCAAAGCAACTCCATGATGGCAGAGAAGGGGCTAGAGAGGGTGAATGAGGCCTATGCTTTTACGAGGTGTTGAAATAAAACTTGGATTTAGTCTCTTAGGGCGCAACAAAAGAGGAAATTGTTTGGGCCGTCAGATCTTTCCAGTTCTAATGGCCCTTACGTCGTCCACAGATAGCAGAGATTGACGAGCAGGATCCGTAGAGGGTATGCACATGAAAGCATCCGCCGTTGAGAAGACCTAGTGTGTCTCGTCTTCACTTTTCTTATCTTGGTCTGTCTCGCGCGGGGAGGGGGTACGTTAGGGTTCGGCCATCGCTGCACCACACTCCCGGCTGCGGTTGCAGGGCGGTGTTCCGTGTCCTAACGTGCTATGCTCTGTTTTGCTTGTGGACGGGGGTATTGAATCCGTTTTCTTGCGAGCTTGCCGGCTTGCCTGCTTCTTGCATCCGGAGCCCGTCCTGTTCCTTGCCCCTGTTTTGCACTTTTTATTTCACCCCTCTTGTAAGTGTTAAGGCTGGTTGCCGGTGAAGCGGGGTTTGGATTTTTGTCTGTGCGAGGCTTTATTAAAGCGCTGGTACGCTAGGCTCTGAGCAATGGGGTCGGAGAGGAAGAGGAAACTGAGTCTGTTCGACGTCGTGGAAGACGTGAACGCACTTGGAAAGACAAAGGCTAATGGGGGTCCAACGCTCAATCCGTACACAACTCGCCCTTACTCTCAAAGGTATTACGAGATTCTGGAGAAGCGGCGGACGCTACCTGTCTGGCAGCAGAAGCAGGAGTTTTTGGAAATTCTTTCAAAAAATCAGACTATGATTCTCGTTGGAGAAACTGGGTCAGGAAAGACGACTCAGGTAGGTGCTGATTCTAACCAGTGGGTGAAACACTTGCGTTTGAATAGAGGAATCTGAAGCATCGTGTATGAAGCGGGACTTCGATTGAAGGTTTTGGGTGTCTGTAGCGAATCCCCTATCTCTCTATGCGAAAGTATCGTAGTTTGTTGAGTTCGGATCACAGTTGAATTCAGGGATTAGCATGGTTAGATCGTGTCATTCCTTCCTCCTAGGAACGGAAGTTCTGATAAATCTGGATAAGTTATGGTTTTATCTGTAAGTTTTAAAACGTTGTCCTCCTTTCAAATTACAGATGATTGTTTATCGTTCGCAGGTTACAGCGCCTATTTTCTATGGCTTTGGGGTTTTGTAGGGGGTGTGATCTGAATGCTGTGGTACTTGGGTGCCCTTACAATACCTAATAGCTGGGGGCCTGAATGCTTGCGGAGCAGATTGGGAAGAAGTGATGGGCGTCCAATCCAGCAAGGCTTATACTAACTTGACGTTCACTTGGAATTTTCGCAGATCCCCCAGTTTGTCGTGGAGGCAGGTTACACAACCAACAGAAAGCAGGTTGCTTGCACACAGCCCCGTAGGGTGGCAGCCATGTCAGTCTCGCGACGTGTGGCTGAAGAGCTGGATGTGACTATTGGAGATGAAGTTGGCTACAGCATTCGCTTTGAGGACTGCAGCGGAGCCAAGACTGTCCTCAAGTTTGTACCTTCTCTGTTGCGAGTTGTGTTTTTATTGGAAAGCTGAAGGGGAAAGGGGGGAAAAGGGTCCCTTTTCCTGTTGTGATATCTTGAAATAGGTGGTTTTGTGCCCCTGTAGGTTGATGTACATAATGCATTTCACAGTCAGGAGGATTTATATGTAGAGCCTAAGTAGGGAAGGAAGGGAAGGAGGGAGGCAGCTGAGGACAGAACGAAAAAATAATAATAGATTTGCTTAAGGTAGGTGCGGAGTGGGCCGAAACCAGTGCAGACATTGAAGTCAGGGAAGGTTAATCATACCTGGTCTCTCTCTAATTTTTTTTTTCAGGAAGGGCATGCAACTGATGCTTATGTATATCTGGTGCAGGTACTTGACAGATGGAATGCTGCTGAGGGAGGCCATGACGGACCCCCTGTTAGAGCGATACAGAGTGATCATCCTTGATGAGGCCCATGAAAGGACACTGGCAACAGATGTCCTTTTTGGGCTGCTGAAAGAAGTACTGAAGAATAGGCCTGATCTCAAGCTTGTGGTCATGAGCGCTACTTTGGAGGCTGAGAAGTTCCAGGCATATTTCAATGGTGCTCCACTCATGAAAGTGCCAGGGAGGTTGCACCCAGTCGAAATCTTCTACACCCAGGAACCGGAGAGGGATTATTTGGAGGCAGCAATTCGGACAGTTGTTCAGATTCATATCTGTGAGTCACCTGGCGACATACTTGTCTTCCTGACTGGAGAGGAGGAGATCGAGGATGCATGCAGGAAGATAGCCAAAGAGGTACAGAATCTGGGTGACCAGGTTGGGCCGGTAAAGGTGGTTCCCCTTTATTCTACTCTGCCTCCTGCTATGCAGCAGAAGATTTTTGAGTCTGCCCCACCCCCTGCCAAGGAGGGAGGTCCTGCTGGACGAAAGATCGTGGTGTCGACAAATATTGCAGAAACATCTTTGACAATCGATGGGATTGTTTATGTGATAGATCCTGGCTTTGCCAAGCAGAAGGTTTACAATCCAAGAATTCGCGTAGAGTCTCTGTTAGTGTCACCAATCTCCAAGGCCAGTGCCCACCAGAGGGCAGGTCGGGCTGGTCGAACTCAACCAGGGAAGTGCTTCAGACTGTATACAGAGAAGAGTTTCCAGAATGACCTGCAACCACAGACATACCCTGAGATTTTGCGCTCTAATCTAGCAAATGTTGTCCTCACCCTGAAGAAGTTAGGCATTGATGATCTAGTGCACTTCGATTTTATGGACCCCCCGGCTCCTGAGACTTTGATGAGGGCTCTTGAGCTGCTGAATTACTTGGCAGCACTCGACGACGACGGAAACCTCACAAAACTTGGGCAGCTGATGAGTGAGTTTCCGCTGGACCCCCAAATGTCCAAAATGTTGGTGGTCAGCCCCGATTTCAACTGCTCCAATGAAATTCTTTCTATCACGGCCATGCTTTCGGGTACTTTCCCTTACCCTTCATGTGTGTGCGTGTGTTCTTCAGTGTTTAATAATGACACTAGGTTAAAATAATGACCTCTAAGGTACTGAAGAAATATGAAAGGATTTGACCTTGTCAAGCATAGTATATTTCTAGATGTATACACAGCTTACATAGTTGCAAGGATAATGAAACAAATTTGTCACTCATTTTTTATGAAATAATTGTAGTCTTATAGGATCTGTGTGAGCTTTCAAGTGCATTGGATGCCTGACAGGCCCTCACCTAACAATTGAAATTCACCATCCCTCGGAATGGTCAATTTGAGAAGTTGAAAGGTAGAGTTTGAGATGTTCTGAGTTATTTATGTCAGTCCAAATCACCTGTAGTCGATAGTGAGAGTGAGTGATCTGTGAAACCCCTTTGCTGGTCCTGCATAGTTCCTTTGATAGGGCCTATGCTTGTTTGAATGGTTTCTTTCATGTTGCTATGTAGCATACAGGAGCTTCATGTTGACCTAGTCTGTTAGCAGGGCACCTAGTGGCATATTTTGCATGAGAAAGAGAATGGCTCTAGTGTGTCAGTGTCAGAGTCTGTGGGCATCTGCTATAGGAGGTGATTAAGTAGGGGTTTACAGAGTTTATCACGTTGAAAGAGTGCAAAGCGCTGGTGCAGAGTCAGCTCAGCGTGCATCATTTTCTTCGGCTGTTCGCCATATCTGCGTCTGCTGACCTCCCGTGGTGCTGCTTCCCTCATCTTGTGATAACCAACCTTATTACAAACATGAACTACTTTCTACTTTCTCCCTCCCTTAGTCCCCAACAGCTTTCTCCGCCCTAGGGAGGCCCAGAAAGCTGCTGACGAAGCCAAGGCTCGCTTTGCGCACATCGATGGCGACCACCTTACGCTTCTCAATGTCTACCACGCCTACAAGCAAAATGGTATGTATCCTTCCTTGTCATGCCAAGGTGATGCTATGACTGTTTCAACTGATTGTGATGAGGTAGTTTGCTTGCATGCTTTCTTCTTTGTGAAATGCCATGGAGGTACAAGAGTTGGTCAGTTGACGCCAGGATAAATTATTGCGGCACTCTGAGGAGAATACTGACTGCGTGGGGATGAGGTTCTCAGGTGAGGATGCCACATGGTGCTATGACAATTTCATAAACGTTCGTGCATTGAAATCAGCTGATAATGTTAGGGGGCAGCTGGTGCGCATCATGAACCGCTACAATCTCAAGATGTGCAGCACTGACTTCAACAGCGCCAACTACTATGTCAACATTCGTAAGGCCATGCTTGCTGGCTACTTTATGCAGGTGGCCCACCTAGAGCGTACCGGCCACTACCTCACTGTCAAAGACAACCAGGTGTGAGATTTTGCGTGATTATGGTATATTGAAGAGCACTGAGAGGGAGAGGGAAAGATGAGATCCATGTTTGTGGTAGTCTGCCAACCCCAGTGGAAAACTGTCTAGCTTGCTCTAATGGGGTCCCATTTGTGACTTGGAGCTCGAGCTGGTCGTAAAGACTGAAAGTCCCATCAAGTAATTGGTATTCTATTGATAGCAAACCATCAGTAGTTTGAATGTGGTAATATCACCACTGCACAGTTAGAATTATACCAGGAGAGAGGACGAAAGGGGTGAGACAATTTTCGTTTCGGAAATGCCACCATAACCGAAGTCCCTGTAGGATCCAGTACGTATTGCAGTATTGTCAAACAGTTGTCACCAGAGAGGAATAGGTGGAGGGAGGGATGTGTTTGGCATATTCACGAGGTACACATGGGGTGTACTGGGCTTAGTAGGTAGTTGAAACATACTATCCTCCATGTTTAAAATGTCATTGTGCACGCCGGAGGCAGGGTGTGTTGTGTTATTTTTTTGCTGTCCTCCTACAGCCTGGAAGGTTGCTGCTGAATGTGCAGTGCTTGCAAACTTTGGATTGATGATAGAGGGGATGTTGGGGATTGTATGCAGATGGTTCACTTGCACCCCTCCACTTGTTTGGATCACAAGCCAGAATGGGTGATTTACAACGAATTTGTGCTCACCAGCCGCAACTTCATTCGTATTGTCACGGACGTTCGTGGGGAGTGGTACGTTCAACTTTGGCCATCTGCACATATCTGTTCTCTCTTATTACCTTGATTTAAATCTGTTACATGGGTGTTTATAGTTTGCTGTTGGCCATGTAAGGGCTATGGGCACTTGATGCTGAATGGCACACTAGTCATAGTTTGTGGGATGACATCTGCTGAGTAATATTACATAGCTCATCACAACTGTTTGTTTTGAACTGGTTTTGGCAGGCTCATTGACATTGCCCCGCACTACTACGACTTGAGTAATTTCCCACAGTGCGAAGCAAGGCGTGTGCTAGAACGGCTCTACCTGAAGCGAGAGAGGGAGAAGAATGATGCAAAAATCACAAAAAGATAGTCTGGCTATTTTCTTAGTTAGCGTTCTTTCCAGTACATTAAACTCATTGTGTTCAAGGGTTGCACTACTGTTGGATAAACCATATGTTCCCATGTTTTGACTCAAATTTGGAGGTGCTGCATAGTTGGCATGGGCCAAGAAATCTCTTCTGCAGTTAAATCTTAAATCATGAGAGATTATATTCATGTGAGATTTTTTGGAGAGAAACAGCAATTATGTATTCTTTGCTTGACCTTTCAACACTCTTCTATGCTTAGCCTCTTGTTGAACTGTCTATGGCACTATATGAGTGGAATCTGCCGTGCTGTTGTACGATGACCTTCACGTCGGGCAATTGCATTTGACAAATGATGGATGATCACAATCTGAGTGGCACAATTTCATGCTTAGTTGGCAAAGATTGTAACTCTGAAGCTCTCTGTATGTGGATTGAGGGTATTGCTTGCAGTTATGCTTGGTCCCACTTGTAGTTGGACCTGTATTTTATTAATGTGATTCTCCAATGTTGCCTTTCTGGATGATTGGAGGAGGCTCTTAGTGATGATGCAGGTGCTTAGCACCTATTCTACTTGACACTAGCTGAGCAAAGATCTATGCAAGATTTGCAAGAGTCCACACCAATCATGTCTGTCCAATCACTCTTTCATGTTGGATTGTATGGCAGACTGCTGCTTCACTTCCTGCATGTGGAGTCTGTTTTTGAAGATGCTGTTAGCTGGAATGTACACTATCACCATTTCACCATTGCGCATCTGGAAACTTTCTTAAAGGAGAGTTGAATGTCTTGACAGATTTTTGTCCCGAGTTCAAGTGTGGACCAGGTGTTGAGAGGAGTTGCATCACCACAAGACTCTGGTGATGGCCAGGCACTCCAACTCAGGGAGATAGAGACAGTCTTTCTTGTCCGATTGCAGAGAGACAGACAGCAGAGGCAGGAGACAGATCACACAGAAACCTGCAGGTTGGGTGCAAATGGAAAGCCCACAGCCCGATGGTCGAGCTGAGCGTTGAAGAAGGGGCACTTTGGCAACCATCCCCAAGACTCATGCGGCACATCATACACCAGGACCTGCAGACCTCGGAAGCTGGTCAAGTACACCTCGTGTTGGTGAGCAACGCAGCTGTAGCTCTCCTCGTCACAGATTTTCCTAAACTCCATGAGCATCTTGCGGGGCAGCTTGGACAACTCGGTCCACTCTCTGGTTGCAAGCTCAAGCTTGAGGACGTGGATGCTTTTGACATTCCCATTCTTGTAGCGCTCGGCCACCATCATGACGTGTCCTCCACACTCCACCACCTGGGCGAGCGAGAAACCTGCGGGAAGTTCCTCGAGGGCATCAGTCCAAAGCCCTCCTTTCAAGTCGTAAGTGATAACTCCCAGTCGTCGATTTATGGTGTCTGCTTCGTTCACCACGCAGTACAAAACTCCGTTGCAGTACGCGCTGCTCCAGTTGGGATCGAATCTAGCTGGAAGACTGCCTGTTTCCGTCCACAAATTGGACACCGAATCATACACCTCTGTGTTCAAAAATCGATTGTACTGGCCTCGGTTAGAAACGAACTCGGCATTTCCAGCCACAATGATGTGGTAGGCCTTGGTAGTCTCGTCAACCACCATGTGCCGCACAATAGGTGTGCGCTTGTGTACCATGTCTGGCAACTCTCTCCATCTTTTTGTTAAAGGGTTGCACACGAATAGCTTCACGGGCTCCAGCTGCACTCCAACACTGAAGAACAAGAGCCCTCCCGCAGCTCCTTCCACAAATTTCACTTGTGAGGGAAGAAAAGAGAGAGGTGGCATGCTTTGCCACTTCATGGATCCAGGGCTGTACGCAGAGCACACCAAATGGTCCCCAATCGAAGGGAACAACAAGAAATACGAGCTCCTGCACAGAATCTCAGAGTACATCTCAAGAAATATGGGAGAAAAGATGGTGGAGTTCCATCGCTTACACACAGTGCGAGCCTGAAACAGAAAGGGAAGAGGCAACCACGCAAGCACCCTGTCCGTCAGGTCTTCTGGCAGCCCACCCCAAACTCCTGCATCCATGGCCGTCACCTCCTTCCTCTCATCACTACATGAACTCGCTGCCCCTCCACACACTCCCTCATACTTAATTCTGTTCCTCCCCTGTCGTGCCTTCTTCTTGGGACTCTCCCTCCTCATCCCCATTCCTCCAACCGCTCAACTGCTCTATCTTTCCTCCCTCCGCATCACCAACCTCACACGCAAACATCCAGCCTCAAAACCCAGGTGCACCATCCATCTGTTGTCAATTTCGCACCATCTCTCTCCTGCATCCTGCAGTTGGCCGATCACATTCTTCAAGATTGCAACCGATCCACAGCGAGATACATGCCTGCTTCTCAAGCCGTTGCGGCTCCTCATTTGCGTTTCGCAACTTCTAAGTAGCATGAAGAATTACCTGCACAGCGGTAACACCAACATTGACCGTTAGGAGATGAGGGGGCACAGGCTGTGGACGAAAACGCTGGCCTTTCGACGAAAACATTGGTGACTCCAAGTCTCCGTCGAAATTCCTAACTGTAGGGTTAAGTGATTAACCCTATGCTTATTAGGGTAACTTATTGAGTTCTTGGCAAAGTCAACTTCTTCATCCACGTTGGGTGGATGGTTGTCATCCTTTCTTTCATAATCCATCCATACCCGTAGTAGCTGCCACGTCACACAGCTACGAGCAGGCCCTTATCCGGTTCCAGTAATCCGAACCGTTAAATAATCTCCTGTCGCAGGAAGAGCCGTTAGATCGTATGATGCTGGAGTTATCCCGATATTTTATATTCATCCCATTTTACTTTTGACTGCCAGTAACAATGTATTTATT
Source organism: Takakia lepidozioides (assembly GCA_030704615.1). NCBI lineage: Eukaryota > Viridiplantae > Streptophyta > Takakiopsida > Takakiales > Takakiaceae > Takakia > Takakia lepidozioides. The sequence continues at coordinate 24,137,244 of CM060732.1, read as the reverse complement.
TCCTGCGGGTTAGCTTGCCAAGGGAGGAAGGAAAGGAGAGGCAGAAGGCAGCAGACATGGGAGCTTCGCTGGTGCCTCTCTCGTTTCTTCGGGGTCCCGTGTTGATGCCCGGCATACAATGCGCTTCTCAGTTGCACATGGAGCTGGGTTCGGCTCACTGCAGGGGAACCTCCTTCTTCCATAGCCGGTTGCAATCTTGCTTTGCATCGTCGCATTCTGCTTATGCTGGTGAGCTCATTCTCTGTACTCTTGAGGCCTTGATTTGAGGCGGAGTCGATTAGTAGGGAGAAGCAGAAGAAGAAGAAGGAAAAGCTAGCGTCCATCTGCTTGTTAGTACAACCGCAAGAGGGATCTAAATGATTGGTCTGAACCCGACTTGGTTAGAAACGACGGGGGTGCCTGCGTACCTGCCGCTGGACTATCCCCTCAGAAAAGTTTATCAAAGGGAGTCAAATCTGAGCGACAGGGCGGGTGAAGCGATTAAACTCGATGAGATTAAGATCTTTGAATTACAGCTCCAATTTGAAGTAGGCGCAGAGAAACTGGCATCAGGAAGGTTGAAGCAATGTCTCAAACAAAAGTTTATCACAAAATTTATAGAACTTCTAACGATAGAGTTTTGCTTTGTCGTTTGATGAGAATTTGTTGAGCTGTAGTTCCTCATTGAGACTTGCAGTGTGTGCAAGAAGACAGTCCAACAAGGAGGGCGGCCAGTAAAACAGACGTTATATGCAAGGGCCCAAACGGAGCAAGCCACAGAAGGGGTGCTAGAGCAAGGCTCAGCAGATGATGAGGTGTGTGAGCTGGTGAATGGAGCTGAGGTGGAGTTGGGAGGGGGACCCGACACTTTCAATGGCTACTTTACTCAGGCATTGAAAAATAACAATGGTGCTGGAATACTGTTGTTGACTGATGTTTTCGGCTACCAAGATGATGCCACCCGGGACTTTGTATTTCGTCTTGCATGTTTTGGTTATAAGTGAGTTCACCTTTCCTTTATCCTTTTTCAAAATTTGAGGTAGTTCTGCTCCTTAGTGGGTGATCTGGCTGACCTTGATCAAATGTAGGGGAACAGTAATCTCTGTTTTCTTCGGCTTGGAGACTATCTCTATGTATAGATCTGCTCTGCTATACTGGGTCTACGACGGTCTAAGGACTTGCAGAGTCAGATTGTTTCACTGCCAAGTGAAAACTTGGATAATCGAATTCTCTCTGGACCTTGTCATGGGTGGTGATGTGAGCTTCCCAGCTGCAATACAGCTAGAAATCAGCTACGAGCTAGGTATAAGATGGGACAACTTGGGATCCATTCCTCTTCTAGGTTGCCAGTCAACTTCCCCCTTTTTTTATCAGTAAATTTGGGTCAAATCTGGAGAGATGTTTGAACTCGGAATAGGTGATGAAGCTTGTTTTATGCCAACAGTGTACTAGTGCCAGACCTATTTCGAGGAAAGCCGTGGGGCAAGCAGAGACCAGAGGAGGAATATGATCACTGGCGTGAACTGCATCCCCTAGACAGAGTTGCTCAAGACATTGACACGTCAGCAGGGTGGTTAGCAGAAGCGATCAGTGGAGTCATCCCTGCACCCAAGGTGCTTGGCATGGTGGGGTTTTGTTATGGAGGGGGCCGCCTTATTGAAGCTTTGGCCAGGGATACGGAGGGTAGGTATGCCACAGCAGTATCATTCTATGGCACCAGATATGACCCTGCTGTGGCTGCACAGATTAAAGTTCCAGTACTTCTAATAACAGGGGACAGTGATCCACTATCACCAGTCAATGTTGTCCATGAGGTGGAAAAAGAAGTGAAAGGTTCACAGGCCCGTGTGTATTCAGGGCGGGGCCATGGTTTTGTTCACCGCCCTGAAAGTGTTGAGGATGATGAGGATGCAGAAGATGCCTTCACAGTGATGCGGCATTGGTTGCATGACCACTTGCTCTCCACAACATAGATTTTTGTAGATAGACAGTTCGGGATTTTCAGAAAAGAGCAGGGTGTTGCTATGTAAGTTGTGAGTTGGTTCCAACTTCTTTTGATTATTGTTTAGTCTAAACAAAACCATCAAACATTCTGATGGAGGTTGAGCATGTTGATAAAAATTGGAAGGTATTTTCTATTTATAGAGGTTCATACACACCCTCTTCAGCCAAACAGAGAAGTGGAGAGTAGTTGGTTTTTCTGTTCAAAGTTTTGTTACTTTCCAGAGGAAGATTAGATGCCCCTCAATAAAGAATGTGGTGAGTTTCCAAACAAGCCTGGTCGTTCTGTCTAATCATGCCATGGATGCAAGTTCCATTTGCTGCAGGAGGTTGGATGCTTGTTTGCCCATGGCTTTAAAGGCTTTCATAAACCCTCAAAGGAAGGATTGCTTGAAGGCAGCTTTAACATCGCGCCCTCGACAATGCCAGTTCAAGTGTGCTATATCACAGAGAACAATCACTATATCATCTGATGCAAATATGTGACATGGCATTCATGGGCACCATCTACCTGGCGCATACTAGAGCACAAGATCATGCAATGCTGTTGAGTACGTTCCGATGCAGCGGTCCTGAGTTGGGAAGCTCTTTTCCACCAACTACCCGACGGTTTGTATGTAAGGTTGCAAAGAGAAGTGGGCCGGACGGTAGGCTAACTGCACGCCAGTTCTAACTGCCTCTCTCCACTTCTGTGACGAATGGGGGAAATTGGGTCGGTCAGCAAATCGCCGGAGAGATGATGCAAGCTGCAGATCCATCGCCCATTGGGTTCTCCCTATCAGGAACAGGTGCCAAGCATCTTTCTCGCAACTGGGTCTGATCCACAGAAGACTGAACCTGTCGACAGAGTGCCACATCGAGGCTTGGTGTTTCTGATAAACAAACGGTACTCTACCAGTTCCGAAGCAGTTCCGGGGCGGCTGGGCTGCTAATGACGCTTGTCGACAGACCCATGCAGGTCGATAAACAAAGGACGATAGGCTTGCAGCTGCATGCATTTGTCTAGCAAGGGAAAGCAACGCAAACATAGAGAGGCAATAGTGCGGAGGTGTGCATGTAGAAAGGCTCGAAGTTTTGAGAGAAGATGGGGAGGGATGTTTTGGAGGTTGTATCAGGAGTTTGGAACAACCCTCTCCTCACAGGAATTCTGGTCCTGATATTTACGCCTGCCTTCTATCCCCTCGTCGTGTACTTTGCTCCCCTTTTAATGTCGACAGCCCTCTGTGTAGCCGCATTCGCAAGTGCTGGACCTCACATGGAAAAGATAAGAGCGAAAAGAGATGGGCAGTCTGAGCGAGAGAAAGGGCTGGACGAATGGGTCACGGGTGTCACAGCAGAAAGGGATGGGCAGTTTGATTTTCAGGGGGTTGTCCATGGATCATGGTATGACAGAACCCAGAGCGAGAAAAATTTACACGAGAGAGCGGAGGAAAGGATAGATCGGAATGCGAGAGAGAGATGTGTACACGCCCCTGAGAATGTGTCTGATAGATGGTCAGAGTGGATAAAGGAGTACGAAGCGTCACCTTGCTGGGGCTCACAGCCAATCTTGGTGAAAGAAGAAGAGCTTGGAGCGACTGTTGTCGAGAAAAAAACTTTAAATGGCTCTTTCAAGAGTCAAAATGGGCTACTTGTAGAAAGGCAGGAAAGGGCCATTGGCGATGAGATCGGCACTAACATTAATCGCTCTGATCTGCCCCCCCTGCATTCCTGTGAACGCCTGCTCGTTATGGAGACAGGTGCTGGGAAAACAGAGCTTGTGGCTGTGAAGAGGGACGTTTTATGTGCTAAGACAGTCATCGTTCCTGTAGAGGTTGTACATCAGTTGAAGACTGCCGGATCGGTCCTGAGCTCTGGTAGGGCAAAGGCTGAGACTGCCATCGAGGACAATATTTCTGATGTGCGCCGTGAGGCAGCAAATGTTGGGGTAAGAAATGGTAAGGTAGACGTACCGTCAGGAACGCTTGCAGAGGAACGTATGGCAGAGCTTCCTAGAGGAATTCTGAATAATCTCAAGGTTGCTGGATTAGGAGATAGACGTGTTGAGGAGGACAATGCATCAAGCATTGTTGGAAGGTGCTATGAAGATGTAAATAATGGAAGCAGAGGCGTAAGCGTAAACAAAATGAGTGTGAATGCAGACGTAACTGACGAGAAACGTGTGGAGGATGTTGCGGTCAATGACGTGCATGGTTACCAAGCTAATCGTCTGACAGGAACGAACAAAATTTCCATTACGTTCGAAAACTCTCTAGAGGATCTTAAAGACATCAGTGTCGTCCTGCACACAATCCCAGCGGACTCGATGGAGACCAAAGCAGTGAATATCAGTTTACAGTATGAACCTTTCACTGCTGAGGGTAATAAGAGAAATCCTCAAAAGCCGTGCCACAAATTGCCAGAGGTCAATACCAGCGAATCAGAACTTGGACGATATCCCACTACGCCAGCTAACACCACCTGGGGAAGAAGCTACATTGCCCACGGGCGGTTTTCCAAACAATCCAGGAGGCGACTAGAGCCAAGGAGGATGGTGCCTGAAGACAATGAATACCTCTCCTTGCCAAAGAGCTTGTCTCCCAAGGCACAAGACATCTCAGCGCTCTGTGAAGAGTTTCTGTTCACCAGATCTCCCGAACAAGGAAAGATGATCAGGACTTCCACCGTGAAACCCTTGGTGTGGAAATCCAGGTCCGTGGAGTCAAGAGAGGATGAGCGATTCGCGGAGGATGCGTAGTCAAGCTGCATCAAAAAGGGAGTGGGCACTGCAAGAACTTTGAGGCCCCAGAATTACATGCAAGGCACTCCTGAAGCATGTCTAAGTTGGTACATTTTTCGTGTATAAAAACGTGTACAGACATTTAACAGTCGAATCTGTTTCTCTCTCAGCAACTCATGGCTTATCCATAGTGACCATGTAGCATCTAGATTATGCAATCTACGCAAAAGGAGTCCAGCCTTTTGGAAGACAAGTGCTGTGGAAGAACCCTTCTCTTTAATTCGAAGGAGATAGATCATCCTAGTTTAAAGCAGATACATGCTTCTCACTCAGAGATCTCACATGTACAACTAGGTAGTTTAGTTTTGCAGATAGGTGGAAGCTAGTTGAAGAGCTGCATGCTGAGGCATAAACAATCTGTGTTTGTTTCCTTTGACCCACACTGCTGATCTGCTTAGCTCGCAGATCAGCTCCGGAGGATCGAAGAAGTCGAATCAAATGTAAAGTTTGATCTCCCTGTGCTCAAGTGAGAATCGAGTGTGTTTTTCATTTTCAGACGTTCTGGAACTTGAAATGCTCTTTGTATTCAACCTCCTACCCTTCTTTTTCTTTTTTTTCTTTCTAAGTGAGACTTCAGTTTCTTATACTCCATTATGAAAATTATTTTGATTGACAACCCACATGACCCCCAGGGGATTTTGCACTACCAGAAAATCGTGGTTTTACTACTGCGGCCTTTCCGCATTAATTGCACCTGATAACTCATTCCCTCTACAAAAATGAACTTAAGTTAGCGTGCATAGTCACGAGATGAATATAAAAAAATTAAAAAAAGAAATTATGGCAATCATACATTGAGGCTGTTGCCTGACTGCATAACAACGGACCTTTAAATGTCCGAACTTGACGATTAGAAACGTACGCCCTCAACTCGTACATTTTGCAAAAGATACCCTAGTCGTATTGACGCTTGTCAAACTATTTTGGCTTCATGGTCTTTGAAGACACTTCTATTGCAAATTAACTAATAGTTGTATAAGTGTTTCGTTGTTTTTTTTTGGTAACAAATGGTCTTAATTCACTGTCTGCGTAGAGGTTGGGTAGCGTGTGAGCATGCTCATGTTAAGAATATTCCCTAGATGCCTTTCGAATATTTTCTCACGAAACTAAAATTGAGAAACTAAGAACTCTGCGGCTCACATAGGCCCTCAGAGCATCGCATAAGAAACAAGTAACACCTATACACGATAAACATGTTACCCTATAGGCGTGGGGTTTCCTCACGATATGCAAACCGAATACCCCATGAAACCCCATAAAAACAAAAATCGTGGTTTTCAGTCCGGGTGTCGGCAGTTTAAGCCCTAGAAAAGTTATTTTTGCACAGAGAAAATAAATATGAAGGTACTCATATGCACTGTGCATGTTAACATGTAATTCCTATGACCGCGGTTTGAAAACATTTAACCCCTATGACCGCGGGTTGTGCTCACGCTCGAGTGAGCATGCTCACGCTGTGCTCACATGATACCAACCTGTCGTGCGCATACGTATCGCTACACAACTACATCGCTGTCCAAACCACACCACACATATATGCACAATAAAGTAGTCTGCCACAATCGCCCCCGTAGCTGGTGGATAGGTCCTTCTAACTCCAGATAGCTACAAGATGTAATAGCTACAACCGTACTAAGTCCTCTATCACTGTCCCTATTGTACTCAAATTCTAAAGACCAAGAGGCCGGGTACAAGAGTAGCCCCATCGTTAGTCGCCGTCTTGCAATCTGTGAACTTGAGCTAGGATCTCGTGTGTTCAAGGTCTCCTAGTAGCTTGGCCTTGCATTTCTTGTTAGCCTCCCATGGTTGTATCCACTCCCACTATCCAATGCATTGTGGACATAACCAATCCCCATCCGGAACCATCTCAAGAGGTGGAGTCAAGCATCCCATATGCCAACCTCTAGAGCATCGATCACACACCAGTATGGTGACTGCCCCTTTAGCAGACCCACACAACATGCACCTCAAACTTGTAGATACCACTGCCAAGTTTGGGTCAATCCTGCCATCGACATTTGGAAGGTGACATGACGCACAATTACGCACATGGTCCTTCCAAGTTATGCCATCCCGACCCTCCAAGACCAAGACGCCTGAGGGTAAGACCTCTCGAACCCTCAAAATAACACGTCCTGCAGTCACATCCAAGGTCGTAGGAGCAGTCTGCTGCAGATAGACGTAGTCACCAGGGTTGAATCTCCGAACCCCAGGACGATAGCCCCCACCACGTATGGTAGCATACCTCAACGTATCACGATGTTGTGCAATGGCAAGGTTCTCGAAAGCCATGGGCATGACTTTCTTGAACAACTCTGCACACTGCTCACATGCACGTGCCCACACGTCCGGATCGTCAAGATTAAGAACTGTAGCAGCTTCTCTGCGAATGGATGTAGGCAAATCCAGCTCTCGGTCAAAGAGAAGAAAGTATGGTGAGAAGGAGGCAAGTGATGCTTGCTTGCTGAACCTGTAGCCCATAGCTAACCAGGGTAACTGAAGGTCTCAATCTCCTAGGTGTCTCTTCTGCAAGCCATACTTGCGCAAACCTCTCTTTACTGTCTGAACAACTCTCTCTGCCAAGCCATCGGCCTCAGGATGATCCCGAGAAGTGGTGCGGTGGTCTATCAAGGCCTTGTCACACAAAGCCTGAAACTCCCCCAAGAACTCTTTCCCTTGGTCCGTGAGTACCTCAGCTGGAGCACCGAATCGGCTAAGCACACAATCCAAGAATGCATACGCAGCTCCCTCACTAGCCTTATCAGGCAATGGAACCAACTCAATCCACTTGGAGAAGTGCTCCACCATCACCAACACGTACTTGTTGTGGCGCATGGTCAGTGGCAACGGCCCTGCGAAGTCAAGACTCCACCTGTAGCCCAATCCCATGATCGAAAGAGGGTGCAATTGTGGAGTAGGGGCGTTGAATGAAGCACGCACCCTGTCATACACCATGCACCTAGCCACAAATTGTTGCACCTTTGTGTGCATACCACGCCACCAATACTGCCCCTGCAGTAGACTATGAGTGCGTCGCACCCCAAAATGCCCTAACTCCTCATGGGCATGCCGCACTAACCGTGCCCGCTGTGTTGGGTGAGGCACAATCCTCACTCGACCATCCTCCCACGCTCGGAGCAGGTGTGTCCCCTCCCACTTGAACCTCTTGGCTCGTTGTAGGATCCGATCCCTCTCCTTGGCAGTCACAGTGGCTGCAGTGTCTCCAGTGCGGAGGTAGTCCAACACAACTGAATCCTCATGTATATCTTTGGCGCCACCTTGCTCATTGCTGGCCTCAAGGTCCTCAGACACTTGATCTACAGTCATCCCTGTTGCAGGTCCAACCTGGCCTTCCGCTGCACAGAAATGCAGATGCATGCCATCCGGGCACCATCTCCTCGTCTGTCTCACCATGCCACCGAGCTCCAGTGTCATCCTGCTGGCTCGTGCATGGATTGCGACTCAACCCATCTGCATTGCGATTGACCAAACCCGGTTGATGCATCACCTGAAAGTCATACTCTTGAAGGATGAGTGCCCACCGTGCAAGCTTCCCCGTAAGCTTGTCTGACTCCATCAACCACTTGAGTGGTTGGTGATCCGTGACAAGGGTGAAGCGATTGCCGTATAGATAGCACCTGAAGTGTGCCACGGCCCACACTGCAGCTAAGCATTCTCCCTCATATGAGCTATACTTAGACTCTGCAACGTTGTTTGAGTGGCTAGCATAAGCCACTACGAACTCTCTTCCCTCATCATCCACCTGTGTGAGCACCGCTCCAAGCCCCAACATGCTCCAATCTGTATGCAGCTGAAAATGACGCCCCCTGATAGGTCGTCTCAAGATGGGCGCCGAGGTCAACCTCGCCTTGAGCTCTTGAAAAGCTTGTTCTTGCTCATCTTCCCACTGTCACTCCTGGTCCACCTTGGTCAGTTTGGTTAGAGCCTTTGCAATGGCACTAAATCCCTTAACAAACCGTCTATAATAGTTTGCTAACCCCATGAAAGCTCGAACTCAGCTCACATCCATGGGGCGTGGAACCTGTGCAATGGACTCTACCTTAGTCTGTTGTACCCCCAATCCTCTAGGATATATCATGTGACCCAGATACTCAATCTGGTTGTGGAAAAACTTGCACTTTCCCGGATGTAACTTCAATCCGTGCGCCCTCAAGCGCTCAAATACCCCCTGAAGATGTCTCTCATGCTCTTCCACCGTAGCACTAAAGATGATGATGTCATCTATGTAGCACCGAGCAAACTCCACTCCTGCTAGAATCCTGTCCATGACTCTCTGAAACTCTGCCGGAGCGTTCTTAAGCCCAAATGGTAAGAACCGCCACTGGTATAGGCAATCCTTCCCGTGCTCATTGATCCCCCAGAATGCCGTCTTTTGCTTATCTGCCTCCTTGATCGACAACTGGTGATATCCGGATCGTAAATCCAACGTGCTAAAGACCTTGACATGTCCAATGGCATCAAAGATCTCCTCTGGTGTTGGCATGACATACCTATCGGATTTGGTCTGACGATTTACAGGCTGGTAATCATCACACATACGTCTCTCCGTCCAATTGCCAAAGACATCCTTCTTGGCTGAAGCATACTCTCCCCCAGATAGCTCCACCAAACCAGCCTCCCAAAGGTCCTGAGTTCTCATCTGAATCAAGGACCTCTCCATGTCACTGTATCTATAGGGTCTCCGAAAGATTGGCGTGTCAGTAGCCAATTCAATATTTTCATGACATTTTTTATTTAGGTGTCATGGAATATTTCATGACTAAGCCATAACTCAAACAAGTATGGACCATAAAATGTTATACATATGACAATGTCTATTTGAAAAGTCAAGAACATGACTTAAAAAACATAATGTACTCATGGATAAAGTGAAAATATGTGATTTTATGGACAACTCAAATTGTAAAATATGCAAGTGCTATACATATCGTCAGCATGACCTACCAAAAACAACTTCACTTCTTATATCCATGTTGCCTTTTGGAACTACTTTGCAAAAGTCCGCATTTTTGGACGTTGCATAAAGTGGTGCAAAAATACCTAACGAAATTATGATTTTTGAAATGTAACTTTACGTATTGATTCCTAAACTTGTCTAGAACAAGTCCATCCACAAAAAAAAAAACTAACAAATTGCCAAATGGTACTTTTGGGATGGAGACCAATAAGACCCCCAAAATGAGGCATTTGGCTCACTTTTATTGTGCACTTTAGCATGCTTACACCCATATATAATATATATTAGCATATGGGTTATACGTATATATATATACATCATATATATAAGTTAAAGAAAGCACATGCTTTGGAAAGGAATTTCATATGGGGTGGATATTCTTTTGTGAATACACTCTTAGGAAGGCTACCAAGATTTGAGCATTATATAGGTAGTGGGCGCTAGCCACCAACATTACTACCACAGATATTGAAGGATCATATGACTATTTTATACCAAAAAAAAATAAAAAAATATATTATTAAATGCGATAAATAATTTCAAATGCAAGGATTTAATAGATGCAAACATAGTTTGTATTACATATGGGTTTTCTATGATGGTTAATGCAGTCTTATGCCTTCAAATTCATCCTCAAAAGCGGTTGTGGGTTCAATCCACGGCATGGTGTCACAAAGTTGTGCCCTGTGGGACCATAATTTACACAAGTTGTGCCCTAATGGCCACATACTATCTCAAAAGCGGTTGTGGGTTCAATCCACGGCATGGTTTCACAAAGTTGTGCGCTGTGGGACCATAATTTACACCTCCTGGCAACGATAAGTTGATTCTCTGTAATGAGACACTTACCGTTTGTGTAAGTGAAGTCAATATCTTGCAGTTTATCAAGGTAGGGATGAAAAAGGGAAAGAGGCTTGAAGACATGAAACTTGATTTTGATGATGCATAGTATTTGGAATTGAGTTGTGACCTTTGAGCTATTTGCTTCATTGCAGAAAATAATTGTAAGATCACCTCGATATCGCGGAAAAACCCGATTATGATATGGAACATTTGTCGTAAGGGTGTCATTACTTGAAAATACTTGTGGATCCATCATGTCTTACATCGAACATTTTTTCACCTGGTCATGTCAGATTATAAATCCATATCAGCTTTTATCATGGATTGAGCTCCATGATAAATTCACCTTGGATAAATCGAAGATACTGCCCACTGGAGAGATGAGATAGGACAATCAAACAATGAACCCCAAGCCTATTCTTTGTCGGCCCAATCACTTTATGCTAACTCCATACAGCCGCAATTAACATTAAGAGTCTACTGACAAATTCCAAAAATCTGACACAGTGACATATATCTACTGACTCACTGCCTGAGTCAATTCACAACAGGTATTCCTAAAGCCTGATTTTGTCTACACTCACATAAAATATGTCATGAACAGACTGCAGAAATCTGAACAACAGCCAAATCACAGAGCTTCTATAATTCTCCTTCTCATAAGGCTTCGGAAAGAAGGTGACCATAAGCTACAATGCAGAACTTCATAACTATGGCTTCATCTGCCAAGCTAGCCTTCCTCCATGCATCTAAGTCACACATGGCCGTACCACAGTTGCTGCTTCTCTATGTCCATCGACATACCAAAAGAGAATTGGTACAGCGTGAGCAGAAACGACGTGAGCACAATGTGAGTAGAAAAAAAAACTTAACTTGAGCAGGATCTACTATTATGGGGTGATATGTATGCCAGTGGAAATACATATAATAGACAGACATATGATATTTCTGCGTTAATAGGGTCTACATGGTTAATAGGGTCTACATATGACAGACAATGGAACAAACAACTTTCTCGCAGGGTCAATTGAGCACCCAACAAGCACGATCTCAGCTCATGCCATGAGGTCCAGCTAGTCTACAAGGTTTCAATTTCTTGCCAACTAGTCGACGATGTAATGACATTTATACATTTTCCAATTTTCAGTTTGTTCCGAACAGATCCCTTATTCTCACAAATATGCGGTGGCTCCCGTGTTTTGGCTAATATCTCAAAATCGTCCAAGAATCTTCGTACATCATCACCCTTCAAGTATGCTGCAATCTTGTCCATAGCCTGCGCAAAATTCAACTCTGCCCAACACAATATTTCTCTGTCCTTCAACTCCATAACAACATTGTCATCGTATAAGGAGGTGAGTAAGAAAATGTCTTTTGAGAAATCAGAGTGAGCATATACACTGCCAAAGCCTCCATCAAAGTCTGCCCTGGGACAGAAGATCGACCACTTTTTGCCACATCAACTGTAGGGGTACCCAACTTAAATATTTCTTTACGTGCAATGGAGTGCTTCAGTTCAAGTATATAATGCAAGCAATCAAAAATTAAAAAATTAAAACAAACTTGCCCTCCCGGACGGGGTCGGTGGCCATCGCAAAAGAACGCAAACAATGCAAACCTCCAAACAGTGGCTTCGACTAAAAAAACTTTCATAATTATTTAAAAAAACCATTTAATGTTTGCATAATTCCGAAAGCATCATAACACTGGAAATCCTAAGCTTGGGAAAAAAAATCATCTCCCATTTCCCACAATCTGTTTATAAAAAAGAGGCCCCACAGTAGTGTACCACATAGAAACTAGGCATAATATCTTTCCTTGACCTCAAGGCCCGTGGCCAAAGTGGAGCCTTTGCAGAGCATTCATAGCGGAAGGTGGGGTTTTTTTATGTGTGTCACTCTAGTAAGCATACTTGCATTGAACTTTTCAGAAATGGATGAGTTTTTTCCCACGTTGAAGGACTACATAACGATTGAGAGCCATTAGGCTAGAAGGTTCGTGTACATAATGCCAAGTTTTTTTGTTGAATCTCAACCATTGATAGTTTACTTTTTGGTTGATCAGAGGGCTCACAAATTGCAGAGTTATCCTCATAATTGCTCGTAGCATTACGGGCTCTAACCATTCTCTGACTCACCAACCAAAACATTGAACATTGTACAACCTCGAAAACTAGAGTTGGCATTATGAAAATTTCACTGAGGATTCTAGTACACAAAGCATGCAAATAATAATTGTAATCATGCATGAAGTAAATATGTATTTTGAAGAACTCAGATTTGGAAGATTTTATATCCATTGTTAAGTTTTAATTGCCTTAGAATGAGGTGAAGTCTTGTGCTAGTAAAAATTTCAAAAAAACAAATAAATATATGCACACACTCGGAGTCGAGGCGATCAGAACTTGATGTGGTTTTAATGAAAATTTGAGATTTCTAGTACAATGTTTCTTCAAGTCTTTTTCCTTATAGTTTTTAATGGTCATATGATATCAATCTCATTATTGCATTCCATTCAAGGTTCTTATACTAGGTTAGACTGCATAAGAGTGGTTAATTAGAGTGGCTAATAGTCCAAAAATAATAATATTAAACCTCCCAAATTTGCAAATCCAGAACCACATTTAACAAACATGATGGATTGTGATCGGCCAAGAATGTCACATTGTCTTTTCATTATAACCTCATCTTAACCTTACAGCTTATTGCTAATCCAATACTAATTAGGTATGTTAAGAGAAAACTTGATTGAAGCCTCCAAGTGTAGCCCTAAGGCTAAATGATTTTTTTTTACGTTACTACCCTTCCTTAACATGCCTCCACAAATTTCAGTGCTCCTAGAGAATGATTAGTTAACTGAGGAAGATATGTTAACAAATATGTGTGAGCTAGCTCTATATTTGGTTGCTAACGTTTCTTTTCTTATAGAATCTTGCATTAATGATATAGTATAGACATTGTTTACCATGGATTGGCAAGAGTTGCTTTAAGCATTCATTTTAAAAGTGCAACATCATGATTTATTGATAAAAACTTTGCCTTCCTACTTCTTGTAAGTTTCCCCATCATTTGTTGTCTCCTCTTCTTTCCAACTAATTTGACCCTCTTTCTTTCTTGCAAAGTATTCCTGAATGATCGCAAGATCTTGGTTTGCACAGTTTAGGTTTAGTTTCATCATTATTTATATAGCTCTACAAATATATATATTTTTATATTTATGTCATTCTTTCATGATTAGGTTTTACAGCTTAATTCTATTGACTTAGATGTTGGCAAAGCTTCTTGTACTTGTACTGTTCAATAATTTGCCACATGTTTGTTCCTTATTTTTTAAAGTCTCGTACCTCATTTGGTACTTTACAACACCTATGAAGTAATATGTAACCTTCCCCCATAAATGCCTTCAAAAAGAAAGGTGATAGGGACTTTGTGCAAAACCCAAAGTCATGGACTCGAGTGTTGTACTCGTAATAAGAAGGTTTTACTATAATTCAAGCAATTGAGTACATTTTGTCCCTTCATGGACCTCAAATGGATATTCAAGATATAACCAAAGCCAACACTTCCCTATTCCTTTAATCAATACCACTACAACACTGCGCCGGGACTCATGACATCGATCTTCTTAGACATTCACATTGCACATATGAGCAGTGGACTGTGGGACCCAATATAAAATGGCCATGACTTACGTAAGTTTATGTTGAAACCGCCAAAAACCTGCAGTCTTTCCCTCAACTCATAGAATCCGTGCATTCTGCATGCTTGCAGAGCATATCGGGGTAAAATTCTTTGTAGGCACTCTCAGTAAATAGGATGTACCAACGGGGATCATGCAGCTTTCAACATGGCCCCTTTATATGCTGAGCCTGAAACAGATTTCAAGTCTTGATCTGTTACAAAATTTTGACAATGCATCACATTCCTCTAAATATCACAGTTTTGGCCATGGCATGCCTTTAGAAACTTAACAATCAACATTCCTGGGCCCTGGCATCCAACGCGCTTGATTTATTGTAAACAAATCTACATGAGGCAACTGCTTGCAATCTTGCAGCGCTACTATGAGGCTAAAGCAACATAATTTGGGGTCAAAGGTGTCATATTCACCACATTTATGTAAAGAAATATCTTAGTGGTGAATCAGGATCCAAGTTAACTTAATTACAAATGTAATTTAATTGATTAATGAAAAAAATTCAAGAAGGGGATTCTCCTTAGGTCCCTTTATGCCCAGTTTTTTTAATTTTTAAATTGATTATAGAGCTGGCACTATTGAGAGCTTGGACATACTAGACAATAAGTTTTGTGCCCTTCTTCCACGCATTGAATACACGTTCACTTAATGTGGATGTTTGTGGGAGTGTGGATGCGAAAACTTTTTGCCATAGCAAGTGTTTGCTTTCAATCGAATCTTCATCAAAATTGAGTTTTGTTTTATTTTTATTATTCAAGGAGCTTACATGATCAATATTAACCTTAATTTATAGAAACTTTCATCTTTGTCGAAATAACATAACTCTATTACGATGTAGAATAGAAAAACCAAAACGTCCAAATATGTGGAAAAAATGCCTAGATTGTATTATTTAAACTCCAAAAAAGGGCAAAAATGCCTACAGTTTAAAATTTCATGTCCACACAACTTTCCAAAGGGCCCTGCATTAATTGTTCATTATGTTATTTTGTTATGGATGTGGTGCCTTTGGATAAGAACCGTTTGACAAGAGTGGATGAATGTTTTCTCAAACCAACAATATTAAGGCTCAGCATAAGATCTAACAACTATGGAGGTGTGCTAACAAAGAGGAGAGCCATATTTTCATAATAATACATATCAAATAAGGCACTAATCATGCCAATTTCAAGTGTAAGTTACCGAGCAAAGATTTCGTAATATTAAGGGTGACATAACAAAAAAGCAGGTAATATTTATCCATGGTCGACTGTAATACATGCCTAATGTTTGGAAATTACCTAGGTGAGGTGCCTAAATAATAAAAGCGAATCTGACTAATAATATTCCATTATTTTAATTATTAGGCACGGAAGTGTCTAATAAGCTAAGTAAGTATGTTAGCTTGGGAGTTTGCTAGAGTGTCTCATAGGAAATATTACTTTGTTGTGACAGGAACAATACCACTACCCCTCTTTGCTATTAATGCAAAGATTTTATTGTAACAATTTATTTTTGGCATTCATTTAGAATCTTGAATAGTTCCTCCTAATCCATCTTTTCTGGTTAGAGAGGCCTCAACAACACTAGACAATTTCTAGACTTCCAATTGAAAGATGAGACGGGGGGATGATTCCAGAACAAGCAGCTTACTGAAAAGAGTATGGCTTGCCTTAAGTGTCTGCAGATACTCCAGAAGTGGGTAAGATGACGCTGCCTTCTCTCTAGATTCAGCCTCCTCGCTTGACCCAATCACCGTCCCCTTGTGTGAGATGCCTCTTAGAAACTCCTTTCCCAAAGTTGCCAAATCATTCGTATTGTTTTTTGCAGCAACAGCATCCACTTGTGCCGTAGTTGTTATCCCCAAACGAGGTGAGTGCAACCACACCAACTCGGGACAAGTCCATCAGACCATAACAACCAAGGTCCTAATTAGCAACCTGTCAGTGATTTACCAAGACAACCAGGCCATGTAATGCTTGAAGCATTTGCCACAGATGTTTGTACCTTGCATTCAGGCAAGTTCTTGTACACATTAAAGTTAAAGAAGCTCCATATCCAATCACAAATGCATTCTCCTTTAACCACAGGTCGGCCTCCCCTCATGAGCAGTGCCTCAGAACCCATTGTAGTAATTCCTACAAATTTTAGCCCATTTGTGGATAATTCTAGTGGACATTTTGTTTTTGAAAGTCCCATTATGCTTCCACCTTTGGTATGAGCCAAATGAGCCAAAATCACTCTAGAGGATAGCAAAATATCTTATTTGGAAGGTGATAGGGGCTTTTATGGGCAAGGACAACAAAAAGAACCATGGTTTAGATTATCCATTTTTTGGCAGGAACGACAACAAATTGGATAACACCACCCTAAACCTTTTTCTCGTCTCTCATTCTTCTATCTTCCTTCATGTGCTGTTTTTGTTTGAAATGAGGTTTTTTTTAAAGACAATTTATTTTTGACAATTGACAGCTTTTTGACAATTTATTTTTCTTTTGGAAGTCTGTAATAGTCAACATTTTTTAAAAAGCGTTTATATATATATATATATATATATATATCATTTGTCCTACGTAGCATGCTTCCACTACTAACTTTTTTATTTTCAAGCATGCTAATTGTCCAATGTCTGTCCTCTGTGGCTTGGTTCAACTAAATTTTATTTTCTTTGAATAAATAAATAAATTCCCCTCTCTATCCTACTTGACATTAACCACATTAGAGAGTTTTTAAAAATAAAAATACAAAAGCGGAAGCAGCACCCATCCCAGTACTATTCGGCCCAAAGGCGCTTAAATTTAGAGTTATGATAGGATGTGGTACAGTAGCCTTGGTATGACCACATCACAACCAGCGCTTTTTTTTTAGGCGAAATGGAGCCTAAAAGCGATAAAAAACAAAGGGCTTGCGACAGCCCTATGTAAAATCCTGGGAAAAAAAACAAAAAATGCGCCAGAAAATAGGGGCCCGCGCACAGGCTGGTGCCAGAAAGCTCCAGGGGAACATGCAAGTTGCGCCAGAAATACACATTCCCCATAGCCCTACATCTAACGGTTGTAGCCCCATCGTGCGATCAACGGTAGAGATCTTGCCATGCAGCACGACCTGGACCGTTGGATTTCCAGGGTTTTGGCCGTCGCCACTGCGCGCAACCCTACAGAGCTTCACCATCGCCATCTGTCATCGCAGCTTGCTTTCAAAGTTTCGCCTAAGATCTGTATACTGTAGTTTTTTTTAGGGTGGCCAGCTCAAGGAGTGGTGAATGCTTGACGACTAGAGGATTTGGGCGGCGTGGAATGGAGCAATTGAAGATCCCCAACACCTACATGAAGGTACAACATTCACCTCCGCCTCCTTTTGCTTTATTGTGCAATATGAATGCATCAGCATGCTTGGAATATGTAAAGGGATGGGATGTTGCTGGACACTATAGGAAGGAAATTACAGCACATAAGGTCCTCATACTAGTGTTCACTATATATGAGTTGCAAGGTGTATTTGTAGAATGTTGTAGTCTGGGTGAGAGAGAGACCATTCTCTATGCTTTAGTGTGTAGAATCTATTGCAATGAGCCCCAAAACCATGTCAAATTCTGTTGCAAAACAGAAGCCATTACCATCTTTCCTTGACAAGTACTTTACGAGTTCAAGGAATGTGGGGAATGCCTGGCCTCTTAGATTTGTTTGTGATTCAATGCCATTCCCTTCTGATGTTGAATCTGGTAGTTCAAGAAGTTCAGGGTCTTCACCAGTTCTTTCCATGCCACCATCAGTGGTGTTAGTTTCAGATTCCTCTCAGGGCTCTCATGACACTGTACTTGTGTCTTTTGATACTCATGATAGTGAGGAAGAGGCACCAGATTTGCAAGATATAGTGTGCCTTTGAAGAAGGTGAAGCCTAACTATGATTTGACCAGGAAATTTCAAGTGGAGTGGGCATCAAAGCTTCCATGGGCTGAGGGGGAGCTTGCAGCAGATGGAACCCTTCACTTGATGAGGTGCAAGGTGTGCTCTACTTCAACCAGTCACCCAAACTCATGGCTCCTAAGTGGGATACCCTCATGAAGCATGAGGGGAGGAGAAGAGCTGACAAAGACATGCCTAAGTTCAAGGTAAAGAAATGGGAGTGGTACTTTAACCCTGATTGCAAACACAAGAGAAATGCCTCTTTGTACCATGCTCGTGGTCCTTCAACTATACTGGAGCAGGTAGTAATGCCAAACAAAGTTGAGAGGGATAGAAAGAGGGTTCAATTTGCTGCCCTACTCCATCTCCTCTCTGGTGGCCGTCCAATGACTGAGTATGAGAGGATGCAAAGTCTGTTTATGTTTCTTGAGGTCCCCAACAACCCAAAGATGCATTGGAGTGACTCATCAGGCTGGATTATGGCTGAGTTCCTATACAATGAGATCAAGGATGTTATGTTGACATGTGTGAAGGCTGTAAGATATGTAGCACTGACTTGTGATGAGCTGACTTCTGTGGACAATGGCTCCTGTATCAGCATACATGCATATGTCATGCAAAATTAGGTGAGAGTCCCCATGATGATCTCCCTTCAAAGAATTTTGGATGGGTCAGGGGCTGATAACTTGACTACTGTTATCATGGATGCATTGAGGAATGTTGTGCTTTGGGGCTGATGGGGTGAGTACCTTCCAAGAGGAATGGGGTTACAAAACAGATTTCTTCTAAGCATGCTCCCTTTTCTATGGGGTCCATTGCATGGCTCATTGGGCTAATCTGGCCTTCAAGACCTTGTATCAGTTGGGAATTGTTACTAGCATTGAAGGTTTGCTTCAGACCAGCCATGTCTACTTTGCTCACAGCCCCAAAAGACACCTTGAATTCACTAAACTTGCTGATATGTTGGAAACCAAGGGTCTGAAAATGTTGAAGAATGTGAAAACATGGTGGGTGTCTATCATTGAGCCAATGAAGAGGATTTTGGTTGAGTACAGGACCCTTTTGGCCAAAATGAACATTGATCAACATGACAACAAACCAGCCAAGGTGAATAATCATGTTTTTTTTTTTGTCTTTTATTGTTTATTGTTTTGTTTTTATAGGCTATTTTTTATGTATTCAGATTTCAGATTCTAATGTGGTTTATTGTTGTGGTAGGCTTTGCTGGATTTGTTGTGTGATCCATACACATTGCTAGGCATGTGTTGTATCCTCCCGCTCTTTGAGAGCATTGACTCACTTAGGCAGGTTGCACAATCCAGGAATGTATTCATTTCTGACATGGTGGCAACAATTAAAATTTGTCAAGGCCAGTTGTATTCTTTGTACATCGACAGGGCCACTGCATATTCAGGCGATAAATTTTGGTCTTTCAAAAGCTTGTTGGATTGTCCATGAACAGATTCATCTCAAGTGGGTGGCTGACCTCAATGATAACTCACACCAATTGGCTTTCATTGTGAATGGTGAGCAAATTTGGGCTGACCATGTAATTGGCGCAACAGCCATTGTGCGCCTCAACTTGCCCAATGCCAATGTGGGGGTTGCAATGGCTAGTGGCAATGTAGTGGCACATGCATCCAATGTGGCTAAGGAGGCAGCCCCACATGTTCCCAAGAATTATGTGAACAAGGATGCATGGAACATCCTAGTATCCCAAGTGAAGAACGAATGCTCAGGTACTAAAAACCAGCCTCTTCAATTATACTTTGTGGTGTCATTTCTATTCTCTTATGTAATTGATTTATGGTATTTTTGGTAGGGGCTTGTGGAGCTGGGATTCATTCTCACCTTACTTTTCAACATGGATGAATGGAGGAGGGATGCGCTCCAGATGATTTAAGGGATGGACGAAGCCAGGATGAAGGCTGGATGGACTTAGACCTTACGCATGAGGATGAGCTGGCAACAGCTGATGGCTTTATTAGGGGCTGTCTTATTCTAACAGCTAGTTTAGGATCAAATTAGATGGGACTGGGTGATCTGGCTTTTATGGCTGTGTTGGAAGGACATCTGGTGGACCTATGTGTAAGTGCCACACGGCACTAGGATTAGATTATGACCTAATACTATTTAAGCCTCACTGCCGTGGCAGTGAGGGTGGTGGCTTTTTGGGTCTTACGCGAGCGTACGTTGGGCGTAACGGTGTGCTTGAGTGGTTGGATGAAAGTGTTTGGAGGTCCGAGTCTGTGGCGTCCTCTTAGTAAGATTCCGTCTTCTCTGCCAGGCCCTTCTACCGACTACATTCCCCAGATAAGGTCAAGTCCGGTAGAGGAAGGGGAACAAACCCATAGCGTCGGAATCAGACTTCACGGGCTTGCTGCTGTGATTTATTTCAGATTCTCTATAATAATACAAATTCATGGTGGTGTGCAGTGGCAGCTTCCCAACTTGTGGCAGATCTGAACCTTAGATTCCCCAACACTCCGTGCTTGATACCATGGGCACAGTATACCCTCAATACTGGTTACAAGCAGGTTGTGATGAGACTTTTCCCAAGCATCTTGATGTCTTGAAGAACTGGTATGGTGAGGTATGCACGATTGGCATGGGAGTAGAGAAGAAGAGAGTTCTGCCCTTATTGAATCACTGGGATCTTGAATCCCAGCAAGGTATATTTAAGTTGTGTATGAAAAACAATGCCAGGGCTGCCATGGAGCCCCCCTTTGATATGAACCCTCTCACGAAGATTTGGAGAACCATAGATGCATCAAGAGTACTAACTCATTCCTTCCCCGAGTATGTCAAGCTTGCAGAGATTGCTATGGTGCATGTGTTGGGCAGCGTTGCGGACAAGCGGTGCTTCTCATATTTGTCATTTCTGAAAAGCAAGCTACGGTCATCTATCGATCCACATTTGCCACTGGTTGTGGGAATGTATTATCAGAAGTTCTTCGATTTCGAGGATTTTCCCTATACTTCACTTTTGACAAGTGGAGCAATGCTGCGCCACATGGACGTTATGGAGTTAGCGCATAGAATTGGACTATTCTATGTTGTAGTGTAAGCCATATCAACAATGCTCTCCCTTTGTTTCCATCATTTCTGCAAGTATAGTGATTTTCTTGCATTTTAGATGATGACTTTGGACTTGTGAAGCTCTTGAGATTATGGTGTTTGCTGCCCCATTCTAGGACTTTATAATTAATTACTATTAGATTTCAGATTTCAGATTTTGTGTGGGCTGTCATGCCTACATTAGAACAATATTGCTCTTTCACATTGGGCTATGGTGCTACCTTGCTATTTGAAATTGAGGCCGTGATGTTTGCTGGCCCATTGTAGGACTTCTTTGCTTAATTAGTTTCGGATTTCAGATTGTGAGTGGGCTGTCCTGCCTCATTTGGTATCAATTTGTTCCTTCACCATCCTCAGTGGTGCCACCTTGCTATTTGAAATTGAGGCTATAGTTTTTGCTAGCCATCTTTGGACTTCTTTGATTAATTATTTTAGATTTCAGATTGTGAGTGGGCTGCCATGCCGAGTTTGCTCCTTCAAATTGGACTATGGTGTCACTTTGTTATTTGATATTGAGGCCATGATGCTTGCTGGCCCAGTTTAAGACTTGATCAATAAATTTCAGATTTCAGATTTTAAATAGACTGTTATGCCTACATTGCTTCTTGACATTAGGCAATGGTGCCACTTTGTTACTTCAGATTAGGCTATGGTGCTAGCAAATGCACTTCGACTATGACATTGTAGCCACATTGCAACAATATGTGGCCTCTTGTAGCCACTACTTTATGCCTCAATTTTTATTTGTATTGCCTATCCTATGCATACACAAAATACTCAAATCGCCATATTGCATGCAAATGAAATAGTCTGTAGTCAGTTGAATTTTAGCTAAGCATCTATGTCATCGACACCTTTGCACTTACCCTTCAAATTTTGTAGCCATCTACGCTTCTAAGCCAAAATGAAAAAAAAAGCCCTGATCACAACTGCCCTTGGAGTTCAACTAGGGCTTCGCGTTGCTCCGTACTAACTAGCGACGACTTCTGAGAACACCGTCCAAATAGATAGGCTATATCCAGATGAACATTTATTGGCTGTCTTGTAGAGAGAGACTACGCATCATGCTAAAATCAATGGAGAAAATGTGGTCAAAGGACCTTACATCATGTCAAGCCTCTAATTGTTGTGGTGTGCTGTTTTGCCAAAGCAAGAGATCCCATTGCAATTTGAGGGTTGTTTCATTTTATATTAATTTTGACTGGTGTAATGACTTTGGCTCATTTTGATACAACAAGTAGATTTATTAACATGGGCACGAAATGATCAATTTTGCACCGGCTCTTCCCCGACAGACTGCATTTGGACCACCCTCCCACCGATTGTCTGGAGAGGCCTTCGTGCGCCCCTCCATGGTCCCCCGAATTTGACAGAGATATTAATTGGCGTCACATCAAATCCGCAGCTAGGCTCAAGTTCCCTTGAACTTCAGTATTTGATCAGGATCAGTTGCTTAGAACTCATCATCACGATCTCATGCTAAGACTCTTTACCTTCGCTGTTGCTCCATAGACTCGTTCATAGACTCCTGCATGCCGTAAGCACTGATGCCTAGGTTCTATGCCCCGGATGACTGTTCCGGGTTAGGGCATTTCTGCCCTAATTTTTTATCTTCTTCCCTAGGAGGATCGTTCATCCATTCACTGTCTACGTATTCACTGTCTACGTGTGCCTCCCTCCATGGTGTTCTCAGGGGTTTTAACTGTTTTCCCCTCCAATAATTTTTCATAGAATTTCCAGGGCCTCTGTCCCCTGTTATCTAACACAAAATAAAATAAAATGAAATAAATTTTGAATGTTGTTTACATGATATTTTTTCATATTTATTTTCAATTGGTTTAGATTTCAAATCATTTGGATTTTGATTTAATGTCACGATTCCATGAAAAAGCTTGGTTGTTTTTCATTTAATGCATATTTCTTCCGACATCCACCATTTAGTTTGTCTTTATTTAAAACATATTTTATCTGTCTCTCCGCATTAATATTTTATTTTTCCATATTATTTGAAGTTATACACATGCCCTTTTGTTTACGGTTGACATTAGCATTTTGATGTAATTGATAACGACCATATACCCGAATATACATTCTTGAAAAAAACATAGTTGTCTACATAAACATAATTAGCTTGACAAAAAATATTTTTTCGAACAAAATCTTTGTCTTGATAAAAAAATACTGATATTGATATTGATATTTCACTTCAAAGTTGAAGGTAGTTTGTTCTATAAGCTCTCCTTGTTCATTTTCTGAAAACAGTTCCTTTCGTTTTTCCTGATTTGATCATCATGGTTGGCCTCTTTCTGACATTGGAGCCCATGAAGGTCCTAAGTTCTCTTCTGATGCATCTATTGCAATCCGGTTTGGATGCAATTTCCAGGCCCTCCATATTTGTGGCAATAAGAAAGCAACGGAGAGTCCATTGTGCTTAAAATTGTTGGAGACCCGAGCATACTAAAAGGGCTTGAGACCAGTGGGTTTGAGTCTGATAGATGTTTGAGGGCCTGGGCTGTCAGCCAGCCTTGTATTAAAGATTTAAAGCTGGAAGATGTCTTCAGTTAAAGCGGTATGCACGCAATTTACACACATAGAAGCTGTGATGGTGTTGTACCTCTAGCCCCAAGCATTCCATGGAGGAAGGAAAAAAATTTCATCACGTCCATAGGAACCTCGAAGAGCTTAGAAAAAGGATTTCCAATATCCCTGAAGAGGAAGGAATTTATGAAATCCCTGGTAATCTCAAGAGCTTATTGAAGAAGACCGCATAACAAAGAAATGAAATGAAATGAAATGGTACTTTATAAGACAAAACTAGAGCCAAAAAGCAGCTCAAAAGCAACTACTGCTCAAGGGATTGCCAAAGGGTCAAGGCCTCCTGCAGGTATGATCATCATAATGGAGACTTCAGTGAGAGATTGAGTTCCACGGAATAGACAGTGGATTCTCCCACAGATCTCATAATACAAAGGCCACTAAAAGAAGAAGTGTTCTTCAGTTTCATTTTCCTGGTTGCGCCTGGTGCAAGCTGGGCATAGGCAGTATTCTCGTTGCAGAAAATGAAAGATAATTAAATGAAATGGAACTTAAAACGGCCGCAGACAGCTCAAAGAGCTTATGGGACAAAAGAAAAGCAAGAAACAAGCAAGCAATCTCCCTTCACACACTCCCTTCTCCTGCTCTGTCCCAATCAGGCATCACATTTCGAACCAGAAAATATCATAACTGGTGGACTACGTATGCAGCTGCATCTCTTTTTAAAATCTTCACTATCTCAGCCCTTCAAATTTAATGTATGTATGGCCTAACACAACCTCGCTGCAGTGTCACACACAAAAAGGCATAATGAAGAGATGCATTACCGGGGGCTTCCTATAGGTGCCCAGATGATAAACAAACCTTACTAAATGTCTACAACCCTAGTCCATGGTTCATCTGCAGCATCAATCAACTGAAACCTAGTCTTATGAATATGCACCGTGGTTTTCTTGTGCCTTCTTTCTTCCGCCATTGAGAGAAGAGACAAAAATTTAGGACAAGTAGCATGGGGGACAGGCAATTGTATGAGAAAACAAAAGAGAAAGACCAATATGAGCGTAAGTAGTAGACATGTCCGAAATTGGATGGGTAGAGAAATATGGCTACAGATGACATAAGGATTGGGTAACAAATCGTTGGATAGCAAACATCCATACATACCTGTCTTGCCAGTTCATCAGATATACAAAGAGCAACCCCTGCGCAGAACGCTCGCGCTATATAAGAGAACTCTCTCTGCTGGAGCATATCACAGTTTCAGAGTTTCCACCTCCTGGTGGGTAGACCCCACAATTGGCTCTTGAAGAGCTGATATGTCACAGCGGGAATGCTGTCAACAGTACGTCATCGCCAACATTCTCAGGGAATGGTGAAAGAACCAACAAGCTACATAAATTCAGTGGAGGAGGCAAGACAATCACACCTTACAGAAAAACATCATTTCACCAGTACTCTCAACAAGAACAAATCCCATCTTCGAAGTGATGAAAGCGGTTAGCATCCCGTACAACGATTGCTCGCCCAACAATCTTTGAGATGAACTTGGTGGCCGTGTGGCAGTCACCACACACCCGAAGGTTCTTGACAACACGGAGTGGTGTCCCAGGAGCAGTGCTGACCAGCCCAAAAGCAATTGCCAGCTTCTCACTATGGTGGCAAAGAGAAAATTCCTTTTGCTCCTCCTCCACATCATGCAATACAAAGCGGGTGTCAGGTGCGTAACCTGCCTCCTTCATCTGCCAAGACAATCTTCTTAGCTCAGCATGGGTTTCCTCAATTTGTGGATGCAATTTGTCATTTACCACAAATGTGTGCACCCGGTTGCCGACCTCAATGCAGGAACGACCTGGCTCTTTTCTGACACCTTGGAGCTTCATCATTATTCTCACTTTTGCAGCATCGACGTCGCACCTGCCCACGGTGGCATAGATGTTTGATAGAAAAACATAAGTTGCAGCGTCCTGTTGATCCCACCTGAGGATAGATTTTGCCGCATGTTCTATCACCTCCACATTGCTATGAATTCTGCAGGCACCAAGCAAAGGCTTTCCACACCAGCATCCGGTTTGATTGGCATCCTGTTAATGAAGTCCTCTGCCTCATCCAATCACCCCGCACGCCCAAGAAGGTCCACCATGCAGCCAAAGTGCTCCATTGTAGGAGTGACACCATGATCTTGCTTCAGGGAGTCAAAGTAGTGTGCCTTCATCCACTATGCCCGCGTGGCTACAAGCGGAAAGAACACAACTTAGGTGATACTGTTTTCAAGCCTTCTTTTGCATACCTTTGAACAGTTGCAAGGCCTCTCTACGACAACCATGCTGGGCATATCCTACGACCATTGCACTCCATGACACTACATTTCGTTCAGCCATACTCTCGAACACTTCCTCTGCATCATTGATGCTCCTGCATTTGGCATACATGTCCACCAGGGCATTGTCCAGAATGATATTTGATACAATTCAAGCTTTCAGGATGTCAGCATGGACCTCTTTGCATACATGTCCACCAGAGTAGTGTCCAGGATGGTAGTTGGCACGATTCCAGTTTTCAATGGCAGCATGGACCTCTCTGCCCTTTCCCAGGGCTGCCAGGCTGGCACATGCCTTGAGAACACAAATGAAAGTGACCCGGTCGGGCTTCAACCCCTCTTGCATCATTTGCACATAGGTCTCCAAAGCCTCCAACCCACACCCATGCTGGGCATATCCTGCAATCATCGCACTCCAGGAGACCACATCACGTTCAACTATCTTGTCAAACACTCTTTTTGCATCCTCAAGGCTCCCGCATTTAGCATACATATTGATGAGGGCAGAGTCCAGAATGATATTTGGCACATTAATGCCAGCTTTCAGAGACCACAGGGGCTGTATCAGTATGCAAACAGAGTCTGCTCCTTCTTTGTCTCCTGGAAATGTCTACATCCTGAGACAAGCATTGCAGTCAAAGTCCTCAGGTAATTTGATGTCTGGACCAGTCAGGCCTGGAAACAAGATACAGACAGGTTTCCGCAAGAAGATCCAGTTGTCAACGGAGGCTCAAATCTCTCTGGTTATTGGTAGGTTATATGGCCCAACAAAAAGAAATGATGATGATGCTTAGATACACAACATGCCCGATTTGACGAGCAGAAGAGAAATGATAATGAACTTTATGTTACTTGAAGGCATCGACACAGCTTAGGCACAACAGATGGGGGAAGAAAGGGGAGGGGAGGGAGGAGAGGGAGTGGAGAGGGGGTATGGGGGTACGTATTGGGGGAGGTTAACAGGGGCCACCACTACTATGTCAAGAATGGGACCTGGTTGAGCCCTCCCAGCTTTTCTCTGCATAATCTTTCACAACTTCATGTCAGCATGTACCCTAGAATTTTAATTCGTTGCAGAATCAATCTTCAATATAAGCAAGCTAATTGCCGCCTATGCTTTTGAAGAACGACTTTTGATTGAGATTTTCCAGATTCGTCCAGAAAGCTCCTTATTATAGCAACAAGTTGGTGCCAATTGCACCCTACAGCTTAAACACAGGGAGAGTAAGGTCCTCTTCCAATCCTAGAAAGTTCCTCAGTTTTAGGTTAATTGAGTTAGAATGCCCACTGCATTCCATCAACGTCGCTGTCCTTCTATTATGCCCACTAATTGACGAGCAAGAGAGAAGAGAGCCAGGCCTAGGATCGAAAATTACCTGCTGGATTCCACATGTCCTGTCGAGGAAATGCCTTCAGCGAAAATTCGATCTGCATTTTTATAGTGGAGGAAAGCATCTGACGAAAGACCCCACTCATCGCACCGCTTGGTCTAATTCTTCCTTCCCCAGACTGAAGTAACTTCTACGCGCTGACTGTCACACAAAGAATTGGTGTGAAACTGAGGAAGTGAGAGGATGCAGTCACTGACAATGACTTCCCCATGCGCTGTAGTATTCAGCTACACATCTCCATCACTGGCAGAAAATTAGAGCTGAGTTGACAACAACCGCAAAATCACGATGTTGGTTGAATTGGAAACTCTACGGATTGATCGGCTCATGCTGTCGAGTGAGCGCGGTTCCTGTACAACAGAAACACACACGCCGGCAGGTACGCCCGTTCAAGAAGTTTCTAATTTTTGTGGTTTTCTCTTTGGGGCACAATAGGGGCTGCTTAAAACAAAAATGACGACGATGACGTGGTGACAATGACGTGGCACTATGGCACCCTATTCCTGCTCTACGCTAAACTACTCTCATTCTGTCATTCCCCCTCCTCTCATAATGAAGCATGCTAATCATCTTCTCACATGCACTAACTATTCGGCTGGTACATTGACTAACTCACTCTTAAGCATCCATATGTCATCTTGTTCAACATACCTATCATGTTTCATTTCCCCCCCATATTCTGTTGTGTTTTGTATGATGTTTTTAATTTTTAATTTTTAATTTTATTTAATTTTATTATTTTATTATTTGTTTTTCATCAACCTCAAAACTGAACTGGGAGTGCAAAAACTGGGATTCCCCCGGCCAGGTCATAAGGAGGCCTAGCCAGTTCAGCCGTAGGGGCAGTATTCCGATATCGGAACTCCATTGGGAGTCCCGGGGCGAGTTGGGAGTCCCTCCCTGTCGCTGGAACTCCCTCCCCGTCCCTCGCACTCCCTCATCTAGTCCCCTTGTGGTGTCCTGGCACCGCTCCCTCTTCCCCTCTACTCCCACTCCCACTCCATGTCCCGGTCCCTCTCCCTCTCCCTCCCCCTCTCCCTCCCCTCCCTGTCCCTATCCCTCTCCCTCTCCCAGTCCCTCCAGCGCCTCTCCCTCTCTCCTCTCTCCCTCGCACTCCCCCTTGTCCCGATGGCACTCCTTGGGGGTGTCCCGATGGCACTCTTTTTTTTTTTTTTTTTCCTTTATTATATTTCCCCTTCTAACCCTCTTTTTACTGTTTTCACATTTACTTTAATTTATTTTTTGTCAGCCTGTTTTTAAGCTTCATGATAGGTAACTGCCGCAGATCTCAATTGATGGTATGCCCGATTATAAGGTGACCAAAAGGGTGTGAGCGTGACCATCCTCCAGCCACTTGATACCCAGTTCATCTCCCCACGGTGCGCAATGAAGTGAAACAGAGTTCGGTTTGGAGAGGATAGCCATAGTTTTAGACCAATTGACCTGCAGACCTGCAGACCTGAAGCAGTAGAGACGGTCTGGAGGGATTTGAGGGTAGGCGATACGTTCTGTAGAGAGCTGGTAACATGGTATCATAAAGGGAGGCCTTAATGCTTTCGGTAGCAGGCATGGATCTAGGCGTTTTTAGGCCTTTGATACCTTCCTTAGATTGCAGAAGATGTTCGAGGGCATCTGCTGCCGCGAGAAACAGAAAAAGAGGAAGGGGACAACCCTGTCTCACAGAGCGGAACAGAGGGAAAGCAGTGGATAGAGCTCCATTGATGATGACTTTTGCTGGAAGCCGAGAACAGGAGGGTTTGCAAGTAGGAATGAACCAGACACAGCTGTTTTGGTAAGAGCACCAATGAGAAACATTATCAAAATCCTCGTTAAAGGGGAAAAAAGAAAAAGAAAAACCACAATTCAGAAACCTAGCTTTTGTTTTAAGAAAATTTGGAAAACAGCACGAGTCGCTACAGAGTTTTGCAAAACATAGCCGTACATTCTGTTCATCCACTGACATTCATCCAGATCTCTACTGTAATCCATTTATATCATCCATATTTGGCGAATTATGGATTTCATCCATGAAAAAACAGGGAATTTGTGACAGAATATTCCATTTTAGTTTTTGAGGTCGAAATCTGGCGAAAATTCGCCAATAAAAAAAACGGAACCCTTTCCATATTCTTGCTTTGATTGAGAAGGCAGGGGCCAACAAACATATATCAGCAAGAATTATATTTAAACCTCTCCGTCCGCCCCAGGTGGCAGAATATATCCTTCGAAGCAATGTCGTCGGATGGGGATGAAATCTGAACGAGAATTGCAGGGCTCTCTAACTCTGGGATTGATTGTAGTGGGATGTTAGAGAGGAATTTCTGGAGGAAATGTGGAAGGCTATAGGATCAATTTGATGGTCAATTATAAATATGGGAGCAAGAGTCTCGACTCTCGATACTCTCAGTACATGTCGAGAAATGCTACCGAGGCATTTGCTAATTAACTGTTTTCATTTTCTCTTGAGAAAATCTCTTTTTATTTGTAAGTTCATCTCATCTGAGTGATGTGCGGTCAGAATAAAGTGAGGCAATAAAGCGAGGTTATTTTTTCCACCTTTTTGTATCTCTTTCTTTATTAATTTGATTAAAATGGCCTCCATCCCCTTTCTTTTTCTTAAAAAAGAAAAGAAAAGAAACCAGGGCCTTCCCTGTTCCTCTAAAAAGTTAAACCAAAAAAAAAAGAAAAAGTGAGGCAGTGCGACGGCTGAGGCAGAGCGTGGAGGCTGCGCTACGTACTTGCTATATAACCGCACTCGTTTGCAGGCTCCACACACGGCCCTCGCCTCATCGATCTGCTTGCCTCTCTCCATCCTTCTCTCGATCGGTCTGTCTCATGGAGGAGCAGCCTGCAGCACAGGGGACTAAGCGTCAGCCCGGCCACATCGACTGTTCTTTGTTTCACTACGAACGCTTTGATTTTCCAAAAGAGTCAGCAAATGCAGATGGTGACGTTCAAGGACTGGCAGAGAGCTACCCCGGCGCGATTTCCACCAGGATCAGAAGGTAATGTCTGTTCCCGAAGGTTTTCTCCCATGATTTATTCTATCTTTGTTCCCACATCCCAGATGTCAGTCTAGATCTCTGTGCCCGAAATCTTCAATTTGGCATTTGTGTCCTTACGAGCTCATGTGCCTCAAGCTGAGATTAATCCAGTGCGTTCTATGGTTTTGGAACAGGCTCGGGGTTATGCAATCAACATTACGTGGGTGACCAAGTGATGCAGCCAATGCACCCGCTTCCAGTTATTCACCTGGTTCCATGGGAGCCAGCTTGGCAGCAAGGACTTAGCACTGATCCTGCTACTGATCAAGCAGCAGATACCGAACCTGCCCACCCACGGGGTTCCTCGGGATTTCAGCTGTCTCGTGATCATGCTGCACGTCGCTCAATGATCCATGAGCGGGTGCTCCCACTTCCTCGTCCTGCAGCAAGATTGCAAGAACACCCACAAGGTTGTTGAAAAACAAGCCTGGGACGTGAAACAATGCTTTGTTTATAGAAGCTCACCACCCAACCTTAGAACCACCACAAGCAAGAGTGTGTCATAAAACAACTAGTATGTGGTTCACCCCCCAGCTTCTTATATAGTTCTAGCTAGGCTAAAAGCAGTCTATAAGGACCTGCCTTTTTAAGCCTACTTTTTCTATCTACAAAGTAGTCCCATAAATGGGATTATTTTTTCCTTTAAAAGCATCTCCAAACATAGAGTTAGTTTTAATGTGTCTAACTTTGCTTGTTAGTCAAGTTGTAGATTCGTTGAATATGGAGCTGCTTATTCCAACACTCCCTCTCAGCGAGATAAGCAAGCAATCTCAACCTTAACTAATCCCATCATAGTTTTGAAGTGCGAGGAAGTCCCTTGGTGAGCACATCGGCTACCATATTTTCACTACTGCAAAATATTAACTTGATTTCGCCATCCTCAACCTTATCACACGAATAAAATGATGCCTCACATCAATATGTTTTGTACGCGCGTATGATAAGTTGGATTTTTCACAAGTGAAATACAACTCTGATTGTCCTCTTGAAGAGTTGTTGGACCTTCATGTGGATAGCCAATCTCCTTCAATAACTTCCGAAGCCAAAATTGCCTCTTTCGTTGCTTGTGTTGCAGCCATATACTCAGCCTCAATTGTTGATAATGCAATAGTTGGTTGTTTGTTACTGTTCCAACTAATGGAACCATTGGCCAAAATGAATGTATACCCGGTTATAGACTGGTGTGTATCAATACATCCTGCATAGTCAACATCGCTGAAACCAACCAAAGTTAGATCCTCTCGATCTTTCTGAGACCGAGTTAGGTTATACAACCCCAAACTCTAACTCCCTCTGAAGCGGAGACCGTGATCAAGGGTTCCCTTCAGGTAACGGAATATCCGTTTCACCTCAATCCAGTGCTCTACACCAGGATTGGCCATGAACTGGCATACTGCTCCAATAGCAACGGCACTTTCAAGCCGTGTACCAACCATTGCGTACATGAGGCACCCCACAACACTATGATACGGAATAGATCTCTCATCTTTTCCCAACCCTCAAGAGTGTGTGGGCTCATAGCTTTGGAGAGTCTTCTGTTCTGTACCATAGATGTTCAAACATGTTTACAATCTATCATCCCAAATCTCATCATCTTGACCATTGAGATGTGATAACTTACCTTCAAATACCTTAACTGGAACATTAGATGTTCCTCCTCCCAAATTGATTGGTTCAGCCTCAAGCTCATCAGTACGCACATCAGTACCTGAATCTGATTCATCTTCAAGAGTTCATTGAGTTTCATTGAAGATTATATCTCGACTATTGAAAACATATCGTTTGATGAAATCATAAGTCGATAATCTTTAGTCACTTCACTATATCCCACAAAAAATGCATTTCCTTGCCTTTGCATTAAGTTTTGATCGTAACTCCCTAGGTATATGAGGATAAGCTTCACAACCAAATATGCGATAATGTCCAACATAAGGTTTCTTTCCACTCCAAGCCTCTTCTGGAGTCATACCTTTTACAGCCTTTGTAGGTACAAGATTAATGATATATATTCTCCCCCATTATCACTTCTCAAGGTCTTTAATAGTTTATCAGTTTGGTAACTCTGAAAAAGCTTTGAATAACTTGAACTTCTCAAAGATGTCTGATTTCTTTTTCAAAATATAGGTAAAAGTCTTTCTTGAGAAATCATCAATAAAAGTACCGAAGTATTTGCCTCCTCCAACGGAAGGTGTTGGCATGGATCCACATATATCAGAATGAACCAACTCAAGCAAGGCAGTGGCACGATTACCTCATGTAGTTGGAAAATGTTGGCGATGGTGTTTTCCGTGAACACGTCCTTCATAAAACGTCAACTAACATCTCGTGTGATATCCAAATTGTTCATAAATTTAGAATTGGCCATCAGCTGCAAATTTTGCACTCCAATATGACCAAGCCATTGATGCCATAGATCAGCTTTGCTCCAATTGGATTCTGTTACATAAACTTTAAAAGGCGACCGTACATTTCCAGAAAATATAGATAGTCTTCCTTCTTGAACATAAATAACGCTCCCTCTATTTCATGTACGTCCTTTGACCGCTACCGCGATGGTCGTTTCTCACTTCTAGATACGATATCCCACAAGTTTTTTTTTTCTCGTTAAGAACAACCCTCATCCATGTCTAATAGTTTTCCAAACCTGTCAGCTTCTCGATAGATTGAGAACTCATAGAAAGAATCATATCTCTTTGTATGCCCTGACTGTAAACTCAAAGCACATAGAACGATGAAAAATTGTTTTGTACACAATATCAAACAACCACTATAACTCATCTCAAGTGTTGTTTGTGTTTCTCGTGTTGGAGACCTTGATGCAGATCTGTATAGTCCTGCACAAGATCTTACACACAAAAAACATACACACACTACAAGACAACCATATGTTCCCTGCAAGAACACCATGTACACAGCCGAATGGATGTTCCCCGCAAGAACACCATTACACAGCCCAATAGATGTTCCCTGCAAGAACACCACGTACACAACCAAAATGGATGTTCCTTGCAAGAACACCACGTACACAACCCAATGGATGTTCCATGCAAGAACACCAATACACAGCCAAACCGATGTCCTACAAGAACACCTCACAAAGCCAAACCAAAAGCTCTGATACCATGTTGAAAAACAAGCCTGGGACCTGAAACAATGCTTTGTTTATAGAAGCTCACCACCCAACCTTAGAACCACCACAAGTATGTCATAAAACAACTACTCTGTGGTTCACCCCCGGCTTCTTATATAGTTGTAGCTAGGCTAAAAGCAGTCTATAAGGACCTGCCTTTTTAAGCCTACTTTTTCTATCCACAAAGTAGTCCCATAAATGGACTTACTTTTTCCTTTAAAAGCATCTCCAAACATAGAGTTACTTTTAATGTGTCTAACTTTGCTTGTTAGTCAAGTTGTAGATTCGTTGAATATGGAGCTGCTTATTCCAACAAAGGTTACGGGCCAGGATTTACCCCTGATTACAATCGATGGACACAACGAGTGCAGTCCTTCCCTCATCCTGCAACAACACTGCCGCAAGATCCTGCAGCTTTTAATACTACACGGCAGGCGACAGCAAATCAAGGAATAACTCCACTTCAAATTGGGTCTCAGGCAGGATTTAACGGAGCTCAACGTGCTGAATGGGTTTGGGTAAAAGTCGACCGCCCTCGGCCAGGTCTGCCTCATCCCACAACGCAGCCCCATTCTAATTGTACACCTAGGTAGGAAAACTAGTTACTATCCAAGAGGTTTCCACTAGGACATAGCTCCCAAACCGATCAATTCCGGGCCCCTTTCTAAGATTGGGATTTGTTCAAGGTTAGCGTAGCTACACCTATTGGCACTCGGATTGTGAACCTGATGATATGCTCACAGCTCTCACAGAGCGCAGACTAGCCTAGACCAGACCAGCCACAACCTCGCCACAACAGAAAACGTATATTTTGTATCTCGATAATTGGAGGATAATTGATTTTTTCAATCCAAATTGTAGAAGAAGTACGATTCGTTTTCTGAGGATATACATGTACTAACATTAGTGTGTCTCTCTCACACGTAAACCCTAAAATCACAAGTGTATTCGTGAATTTATGATCGCAAAGATGTGTGTGCACACAACGGCTGTCTGTTTGGCCTCATAGATTGAGCGCATGCAATGGCGACAAATCCAGTAAGACTCTGGCTTATAGCATGCGGCTTGACAGTCATTGCGATCATCGTATTACACATACAATCCTGAACAGTGAAATGACTAGTTTGAAGTTTCTCTCGGTACTCGCAAATAGTTTCAGACCCAACGGCCCTTCCCGGGATAAAGTCCAGTATTCTTCAAGTCCAGTTCAAGAACGTGCTAAGCCACGGTCATCAGACCACCCTGAGAAGCAAGAGCCGCAGCCGGTGTGAACAAGTGCGCCATTGAAGATTGCACCGCAGTTTGATGGTCTCAACGTCTCAACTTCTACGAAACCTTCATCTCTATTCACAAGTAGGACTGCAACCACACGCCATCTCTATTGTACACTATAATATAGGAGTTTAAGAACACTTTCTGTAACAGGAGGATTATATATCATGAATGTTTTGGCTGAACCCTTAACTGCCTATGGAACCCGTTTCGGGTTTCACTATAGTTGGTAATTTTAATAGGATGGTGGCGCGCGTCAAGAAGAGTTCCGTCATCCGGAAGGGGATGTAAACTGAGGAAAGAAAAAGGCCTAAAAGTTCCCGCAATTGTTTAGTTGAGAGTTTGAATTCATTCATGTTTTTCGGGGAGGTCATTCCCACTCGATTTGCTCGCCTCGGGGAGGAAGGCGTGCTTGCATGACATCCGGTGGGTTTCTATTGAAATAAAACAGCCCCACATGATGAGTGCTCCGATAAATTTTCAAGGAACGAAATCGCACACAGCAGAGCTCGGGGCATGGACCAGAACTTTGTTTAGCTGCAGCTGAAGAAGTGCCCAGTGCAAATCATGAAGTGTAATCGGCAAATTCATAGCAGCCAGCTTCTGAGACGTCCTCTCTGCTCTCCTGCAGTTGTTGAATGACATTTTGCCTGCCTGTGCACCTTCTCAGTGGAATGGCATGTGCACCTTCAGTATATATGCAGTGTAATCAGAGACACTAGGGAATTGCAAATACTTGTACATACTCTGCCATGGAAGGAGAATGATTTCTCCTTGGCAGCATCTGTAGATGAACTGTGAAATGAGAAAAAACATTAACATTATTTTATATATCCACAAATTTTCGGAATGCATGACAAAAAAGTTTTGCAACAGTGCTGTTCAGAAACTTTGAACATCTATACAAGTACCCCTTGTGGTGGGCAGAATAACACAACTGTGCAGTGCAGCTCCTTCACCCTCCCGCATGACCCATCAACTGAAATTTCCTATCCAGACGTCCGACAACAATTCAAGTGCTACACGGAAGCAAACTCTGTGTGCTAACATGCTAATGATCCTTCATCAGTATCAAACATCCTGATTATGTCTACTGCATAACACCTTGTGGCAACATCTTCCCACTGACATTTGTTCTGGTTAGTAATTTGCGAAGCTTACAGACAGACTCCTCATCCCTTTAGCCAAGATCTGGTCTACAACCGCTTTAAATCCATGTGAAGTCGAAACGAAACATCGAGCTTTGGTTTTTATATAGCAAGCCGGCGTGCCAAGTGCCAGGCATGCAAGGTCAGACCTGCCAAACTAACCAGATTCACAATCGTCGAATAGCCATGGAGCATTCTAAACCTCTCCTTCATAATTGCCAGCTTCGATTCGGTTTCATCGTCTAGTTCGACCTGTGGCTCGTCGGTTTCTGTATCTTGCCCTCTTCCTTCTTCTTTCTCCACTTTCAGCCTTTCAAACATTACCTGCCCGAAAGAAGATATGTTAAAAATTAACTAAGATTTGGACAATGTTCAAAGCTGCCGCATCAATATCAATGGAGGGTTATAAAGAGATTGCTTTCTGCGACTCCCGAGGTGTAACAATGCAAACAAGGCTTTCTTGTTACCTTTGTTGTCTGCGGTTCCAAGACGTAGGCGTTGACGACTGTGAAAACAATTGTCAACATCAAGTTGAGCAACTGCCAGCGCTCAGATTTGCCTGTCGTGGACCACGGTTGCATGATGGAGTAGAGGATAACGAGCAAGCCCTCTCCCACGGCCTCAATCTTGAGATACGTGGGGAACATGCGACTCTGCACATAGCCAAATTGTTGCCGTGGAATACTCTTTTGAAGCAGAAATCCAGAGATAAACGTCATCCAAACCGAGGAACCGTAGACAATGGCGAACGTGAGGAGGTGCAGCAGGCGGACAACAGCGTCAAACCCACGCATCAACCGACCTTTACCTGTCAAACCCATCTCACAGGCCCTTTGTGAGAATCTATGTGCAATTCGGTGCTTGCAAGCGCATTCTACCCTACAGAAGTTTGAAAATTCCTGCTTATGAGGAGGGCGATCTTCCAATGGCGCTACCTGCTGCCTACTGCTCCTTTGGAGTACAACCTACTGTCCATACTGTGCGGAAAAGAGATGATCCTATCTGGAATTCTCATGCAGTAGGGCAGGAGTTTTCCACCTTTCATTCGTCCGAATTGCCTCGAACGCTCCACTGGCCAGCCCGAGGAATTCCCTTGCCACACATACCTCACCTTTCCAACAACAATGTCAAGAGGCGATAGCTTTCTCAAGTCAACATTGTCTAAGGGATCGCGTTGCCATCCCAATATTTCAAGTGTGCTTCCAAGCCTATCTTTTGCCCACTCCTGATATGCACCGCCAGAGTCTCCACCAAATCCCAGCTTTTCTCCCACCCCTTGCGCAGCCCCTTTTACACTGTCGGCAGCTTTGTTTACGTAACATCCTTCTCTGGGTTTTCCTTCCCAGACATACTTCACATTCCCAACAACGATATCAAAAGTCGATAGCTTGCTCGGATCAACGTTCTTACCCAGAGACTGCGGTTGCCATCCGAGCGTCTCAACAATGCTCCCAAGCTTCTCCTTTGCCCAGTCGTAATTTCCATCAGAAGAATCTGAAGTATATCCCAGCTTTTCTCCCGCTCCCTGAGGATCATTTGGCGAGTTCTTGTTCAGGCGCCATCCCAAACTCTCAAGAACGTTCCCAAGCTTATCCTTACACATCTTGAAGTAGTCGCCTTGCGACCTGCGGCCAGCCTATCATCCCCCATGAACAGTTCAACAAGATGTGAATTCTCAATCTGAAATTAGGCGTGTACAGCAGTGATTGCTGATCATCTTTCTTTGTCTGTGTCATCCAAAAGTATAAGATTATACTAGTGAATTTCGGACCTTTGGTAATGAGTTGCCACAATGTTTCTAAGAGTGGTTGCGGTACCCTCTAGATAGCATCTTTCAGCTCAATGAAGTACTTGTAGGTACATACATCTCTAGTAGCTGCGTAACAGCCTGCAGTACATTCGTGCACGTATATTAATTTTACCAAGTACTGCCCAATTTATTTTTACAGAGGGGTCTCCAGCGTGACGAATTTGGACCTGCATCCACTGTCCGGCTTGCTGTCCAGTATCACTCACAGCCTGTGCGGCTTGT
Organism: Takakia lepidozioides; assembly: GCA_030704615.1. NCBI lineage: Eukaryota > Viridiplantae > Streptophyta > Takakiopsida > Takakiales > Takakiaceae > Takakia > Takakia lepidozioides. Next base: position 24,099,137 of record CM060732.1, on the reverse strand, counting down.
GCTGTCTTTCCCTTAACAGACGACAGTGTGTCTTCAGCATATTTCCCTACAGGTGCCAGCGTCCAGGAAACAGCAGATCGATCAAATGAACAGCAATATACATGTATAACTTGTAATAGCCTATAATCTGAGCTGCTAAGTTTATGATCTTCAAGTTTTATGTATTACGTTTGAGTCTTATCAGGACAGGCAAATTGGTAATCATGTACTCACGATCAGTAAGTAACCAAGAGAGGTTTCGAGGAAGCAGATGGGGGACAACCTGAAGCAAGGCATAGAGCTAACATTTGAATGTATGCATGTAATGAACGGTCAGACAGCATGGTGACGTAGATTGTTTGAAATTCTTAGAAAGTTACGCATTAACGCAAACACTGTCGCTTAGAACTGTGATCAGAGCGAATAATTGGCATAGCTCACAGTTCGCTAAGTGTGCTCGTACCTTACCTTTCAACATGCAATACTGTACATGCTATGTCTGCAATCAAAGAGGAAGTCAGACCTTTGAGCACGTAGCAGCTGAAAACTTACAGTTTATATAGGTACTTGAATTCAATCCTCTACAAGTTCCTAATTTGTTCCTCGGCGCTTGAGCCGATCAACTGGGAACTTGATGGTACGATTGATCAAGTACTTTTAATGAAAACTCTGAAAGAATTTACCGGTTACATGGGAGGCAGCTCCAGCCTTGGCCTTAAGTGATTCGACAGTTGGCATGGAGGAAGACTCCTCCTTGTCTGATCCCCTCACGGCTTGGGCAGCTTGGGCCGTCTTTGCTTTAGTAAAATCCACCACTTGTTCTGTCTTTCTTGCGGCTTCAGCGGATGCCTGGTAAGCTGCATCAGCGGCCTGCCGTATACCTTCTCCCGATTCTCGTGCATATTCTGCGGCAGTCCTAGTCATCTCACGGGCAGCTTCCTTCGCAGCATTAATCAGAGGAGCGCCCTTACCTTCCTTCGCCTCCGACGGTAGCATCATCGCACTACCCACATATGAGAACAGCAGACCCAACACAATCAACTTCGTAGTGACCTCCATCTTGTTGCGCTCCACAGCCGGGGCTTGTCAGTTTGTGGAAGTGATCATTGATCGGTGGGACCTTGCAGATCAGAGAGAGATACATGTCAGCTCTAGACAAACCTAGATCAGGTAAGCGCCTCTAAAACTTCTACTTGATATGAATCTCGCCTATCTAGACGTCTGGCATGCATGCGACTTCCAAATCAACAGAGAAACTGGCACTTGAGGTGTCCAATAGTCCAATAGTGTACATACAGACCTTATCCAGTTCACTTGCGGAGAACCCACACAGACAAACTTGCAAACGAGCTTCTATATGTCCGGCAAGGATCGATGCCGCAGGAAATAGGCAGCAGCAACGATTCCAGAGCTCACAAGCCCAGTCATGTCCATACAGAGGATCCTACTCCATTGTTGAATCCGCCACGTGCAATGTGCGGGTAAACATGCAGACGACGATGCAGGTGAGCATGCCTGCGCTGCTGGACACCACCATCACAAGAAGCGCCAGCGCTGTGTGGCGCTGTCGTATTGGCGTTATCCTTAGCAACGTTCGCTAACGTCAAGCCTCTCCACATCTTAATCCCATACATGTCTGGGATCGCATAAATCTAGGAGTGGATGGAAACCTAAGGGCAGTCTTAGGGATGATCAGTGGATGGAGAAGAAATGGGTTGAAATCATAATGAACGCCAGGATACAAGGCATCAACAGGATGGATGTGGCTGAAAAACTGAACTTAGGTAGATGATGATGCGGTTCAGGATCACAGTCTCCTCCACTAAGTTACGCTGAGACATTCAAAGGAGGAGAGAGACTAGTTCAAACTTCAGATTTGAGAGGATGGAGGAGATAGCGAGTTTAGAGTAGAGCAACGTACTTACCCCGTTCCATGTTGCTACTTAATGGGAACTTTTGTTGATCATCAGTGTAGTAATTGCTGGAATACTAACATTTCAACGTTTCACTACTAAACGTGTCTACCTTTCTTTATGTTTTTTTTTCGCCAAAGGGACGGAGCCCAAAAATAACCACCGTGAAGGCTTACAGTGGGGAGACTGCCCCGTAACCAAGAGCCAAGGAAAACTAGAGACAAGGTGCAAACAGCGCTGAAAAGCAGCAAGGAAAAGCAGCTCAAAGAGGCAGGAGAAGCATTTGAAACAGACATGAGCAACTTCTTGGAGAACTTTGCAGCGTGCTCGAGGTTCTATAAGATTTTTAACACAGCCCATGCACGGTCCTACAATGCTTGTCTTATTTTACGATCTTGCTCTCTTGCCTCTGCTGGGGTCACAACCCTCGCTGCCTCTTGTGATCTTGTGTAGCATTACCATCAAAAATTTACTCACTCAATAATCGGATGGTATGTCCAGCTCTGGCTCAAAATACCGATTTGAAATTACACCAAGAACTCTCCTTGCAAATGTATCTGTCTGGGACATCCAACAGATAGACCAGTGGTTTTAGTGCATAACATACTACCATTTCACTAGTTAGTGGTTGTGGGTTTAGAACCACATAAGTTTGTTTGATGTCGTAAAGGTTTTTACCATCGGATGGCAGATGTAGCCGGCCTCGAGCCGGCCTCCAGAATCACGTCATGACAGCTTCTGTCGTTACACTTGCTTCAAATTCCACTTTATTTTTTGTTTTCTCTCAAACTCTGAGCAACAGAAGTGAACAAAGACGTTGCCATCTCTGTGAGCACAAACACTAACATGAAGCTCTTATCAACAACTACACATAGGAAAAAGTTCGCTACCATTACAAACCGTTACACTCTCTGCACCTTTTGTACTTTCCTGTTCAACCAATGAGTAGCCCAAAATACATCAACTAGCCAACTAGATTAATTGTTGGCCTCCATCTGCACCATATTATTTTTTACTCCCTAGATATTCCACTTACTCTGCAGGTTAGTTTTGCCAAACTGGGGGAATGCTTCAATGAGCAAGAGTTGTTGACTCAGCAATACTATGTAGGAGTCTGCAGGTTACAGAGCTCTCGCTTGTTCAGTCCGACCCCCTAAGTCGCCATATCTTAGGGTTCCAAGAACCACTTCTTCTCTCGGCATGTAAGCCAAAACAGAGAGGATGGTTCTCATCCACGCATGGATGGATATCGGTCTAGTTTCTTTTACCACCCAACGGAGTCTGTTCATCCATCAAGGATGATGCTAGTAGTCCTCACGGTGATATACTCCTTTTTTTAGGAGGTCAGTTCAACCTTCATTGATTACCTTCATTGATTACGGTGTGTGTGCCTCTATGGCGTTCCAAGGGATTTTATTTTTTTTCCCCACAAATAATTATTATAATAAAATTTCCAGGGCAAGAGCCACTGTTCTTTAAAATAAATGTTTTTTTAAAAAAGGTCGAGAAAGGGAGACATATAGATATTTAACATCATAACAGATGTAGAGAAAGAAGATTCAAAAATCACACTCACAGAGCTGGAAAACCAGAATCTAACACTTAAAGAGTTTGAGTGGTACCTCTATCATCTGCCTTATGGCTTCTGTAAGGTTATTTTTTCCTTACCTTGATAAATATTCCAGGGCTCCAATCCCCCTGTTCTGTAAAAAAAAATTAAAAAAAAGAAAAAGGAAAAAAAGAGTTTGAATGATCCAGAGCTAACATGTTTAATCGACAGATGTCATGACGTCATGACCTAAGATACATATATGCAGTTGAAGAAAATTACCACTTATTAAGGGTTGTTTAGTAAAGGAGGGAGTCAGAAAACATCATAACACCTAACACTTAACACATGCTTTGCAAAATCTTTGGAGTAAAAAATGATAACAGATAAAGAGGGTTAAGAGTTAAGAGATATTGAGGGAACGCTTATGGAGGGAACACTCCAGTGGAAGTGTTGTCTGCAGTGTGCTGGAAGTGTTGTCTGCGAACCAGTCTTTGAGATCTAGATGAGAAGTGACAGACATGGCAATTGCTTCTAGGTGTTGGAAATGGTGAAGGGTTGCAGGACTTCACTGAATAGCGAGCATGGTAGTATATTGTGCCTACAGGTAAGGGTCTTGTAGGTTCAAATTCAATGGTCTGGGCCCAGGGAAGAAACGAAAATTGCGAACCACTTGACTGGGCATTTCCTTTGGACCCACCAACACTTTCAAGAGTGATCACAATCTGAGGTGGGACCCTTGCACCCTGAATCTCCATTTTTGGAATTGTCGCACATAACTTAGCGTCTTATCTACGCCCCCCTCTTTGACATTTCTCAGACTGGCCATGTACTCTTTGACTGCTGGGAAGATGGGCAAACATGCCCCTGCTCGCATCATGGCTGACCACGTCCCTTCTTGCACGCATTCGACTCACCACACCCATTTCAACTTGATGTGATTTCCAGCTCGCCTCCTGAACATTCAATATCATCTATTTCATTTCAATAGATGTGCTGAAACATCTGATCACATATATGCAGCTTATATATCCTTCTCTCTATGTAGAGCTAATTAGATATGCATTGCCATGGGCAATGCTATCCGTGCGGTGGGACCAGCTTGAATGTGGAGCTTGAATGTGGAGGGTCACACTAGATATGAATAAAGCCATACTGCATGGATTCTTACTCCATAATTGGTACCTGGCAGACTTGAATATCATTTTGTTTTGGAGGTCAACTTTGATGCCGTTGAACTTACCATTTGAATCAACCTTCTGAACCAGTCTTTTTCATATGGCGGGCCTTCCTCCCCATGATCGGATACTTTGAGCTGCATGTCTGTTATGTTAATTAATTACCTCTGTGAAGATTCTTCACATTTAGGCAAAAGAGAACATGAGCCAATTGTAGGTAGCATGTTTTCCGGAAAATGGCGTGGGTTCCAGTTGGCCCAAGTCGCGCACGAAGAATGACGACTCGGATTTAATATTGTGTGTGCTTTGAAATTGCTTAAAACAAATGAAGATGAGAAGTGAAAAATCAAAGAAATATGAAAAAGAGTGGGTAGCACTGCACTGATGGAAGAGAGAGAAAAAAGGGATAGACAGGTCGTGTTGACTGCGTGTCTACACAACCTTTGTCTCGTTTGTCTCTCACTGTGGAGGCGCCCTTTCCTCTTTTGCCAATCACTTTAGAGGTTGCTGAGATTGCACGGGAAGAAGAGGGGGAGAGGATATGCGATACTTTCGCTGAACAGCAAGTTAGAGAAGGGAGGAGAGTGAGGAATTGGTGGAGGTCAAGGTGAGATGTTTGGAAGCCGAAGAGGAGAGAGGTGATGGTGCCTGCAATGCGTGCTTGAGATTTGGGTATTTGCAGGGTGCTGAGATCAACGTCCATTGAGGTGATTAGCGATGTGGGAATTCTGTCAGATGCACCGTGGATACCAATCCGAGGGAGGAGTGTGCTCAGGATGCTTACAGGAAAGATTGAATCGTTTGTGGCGCGGGGAGGATCACGTGCCCAAAAATTCTGACTGGGATATCGATTATCATGGGGAAAATGATGATGACTACGATGGTTTCATTACAGAAGATGAGGGGGAAGATGATAGTAAGAAAATTGAGGTGAAGGAGGGTGGACCCGCTTCCCGTAGAATAAATAAGCAAAGTTCCCTTCCTTGTGGATATGTCCCTTGTTTGCATGTGGGTTTTGGATCGCTGCCAGAAACAGGAGAACCAATCTCGCGTGAAATCAAATCCAGTGTGAAAGAATGGGTTGCTTGTAGGTTCCAAGAGTTGATCAGGCCTAGCGTGTCTTCTTCGCTGGATGGAAAACATGAAATTCCGCATGAATTTGAGTCTAGTGTGGAGAACTGTTCACGAGTGAAGGTTGGAGGGCCCGATCCGCTGACATTCGTCCGCACGAATTCAGAGCAAAAGGCTCGTAGGGAGGTGGTGGAGGATAGAGATCCCACAAGTTCCACAAATTCAAGAAGGGTGTTGTGTTTGAATTCAGTGTGGCCGGTATGCACTAGGAATCGAAAGGCGAGCTCGAAATTGGTAACTATTGTAGTGAGTCCTTTGATGCCTAGCAATAAGGTATGCCCAAGTAAATCGAGGGAAGATCTCATGTGTAAGGCAGGCGCACACTCTCGCATCACCACCATTCCCGAGGACTCCAGGGAGCGAACAGGCGAGCCCTTTATGGCGAATGAGATTGAGATTGATGCTCGAGAGGAAGGCAGGCACATTCCTGGAATGAATAACTTGCAGGGGTCTTGTGCTGCAAACTCCGAGTTGTATCCAAAGGGTTTAGTCGAAGGATTTGCAGAAGGCATCACAACAGTACGCAGGGAGGCTTCAAAGAACAAAGTCATTTCATGGCTTCAGAGCTTTCCCAGCCCAAAGACAGCACACTTTCAAAAGTTTCGGCAGCCTCAACCTGTGTCCTCAGCATCCGGTCCTTCCCTAGGTGATGAAAAGATGGAGACATGTGATGAGGAGATGGAGATTGTATCACACTTGACTGATGAGTTGAGTCAAGATTTGGTATCAGCTGCAATCCCCCCTGACATGTCCTCCTTCCGCATGTTTTTAGTAAGCGCGTCACAACGAAGGTATGAAAACTTTGACACATGCAATGACCCCCAAAACGAGGAGAGAATGCCATCAATCTAGGCAATGTATATATGTACATTCTGCAGGAGTTTCTCATCAAACGCTTTTAGGAGCAATACCATGAGGTCCTACTTTCCACTTGATTGCAAGGGTTGATTGCTCTGTTGTGGCAGCCGGCCAGTAGAGAGGATGCCACTGAATGGATAGTGCTAAAAAGATTTTAACCTTCCAAGGACGCACAAATGTCAGACCATCCCTGAAAAGCTGTATGATTCCACTATCAACTGCGGATCTCCCCAACATCTTTGTGCACGTACCTGTGAGAGAGGGGCTGCAAACGTCCTTTTGTGGGTCCCTGTTTGGCCTACTCTAGACTAGTGTCCACTCCTAGATGGGTCCTGGCTGGAAGGCTCCTCCATCATCATCATCTGTGATACAGCATTATGAAGTTTTCACCATTTAAAGAACTGGCCATATATGACAGTATTCTACTAGATGGAGATGACACATTGCCCCGGTCAGTCAACAGACAAATGATGATTTGCTGCCATGGCATGGCTTCCTGTGCTTAAGTACAGAATGCACAAGGTATTGGTCTTGAAGGTCACCACAACACAGGCGATGATGCATTATGTGCTTAGAAATCTGTGCTTAAGGAGAACGACCATGTTCAGCAGAGCTCAGCAGAGCTCAGCCGAGTTTTAGTCAGTGTATTGGTGACAAGGATTCTTCTCCTAAAAGACATTCCTATGGTACTCACGTTCTAAACTCGGGAGACTACTAACTCTTAGAGGTTCTCAAGTCTTTCTATAATTTTCAAATTTGAGGTTGAGGATAAGAAGTTCTGGTGAGCCTCATTGCAAAGGATTAGTATTTAGGTGCTTCAGAGAACATGTAGCTCCTAAAGCATGTCTCTGAAGCACCTAAACCTACCATGAAAATCAATCCTCTGCAATGGGGCATGTCTATATATGATGTCTAAGCTCTCTACAAAGCAACCTTGCTCAGTAATCCTTGACTCCAATCAGAAGTAATTGCCTGGGAAGAAAACCACGATGAACATTCCATGTTTGACATCGAAGACAAGTGACAACTTCAGTGAGTAGAGTTTATTACTTCCTGACTCTGGCTTGAAAGTGTTAGGTAATTACTGGCGATTCTTTTCACATGATTGACATACAACCTTGGCATAAGATAAATGATTCTTGAACTGTAAGATTTCAGATGCTCATATCCTAATCTATGATTCCTCAGCCTGCTCAATTCTACAAGAGGCAAAGTTGATTAGCTTGCATCAAGGGGGATCGAGTTCACCAAGTCGAACATTGCACAGTTCAGTTGGTAGTTCTGGCCGGCTCTTCCTGTTCCTTTGACATCTCATGTAATCTGCTCCCAGACTATGGCCTCTGCCTGTAAGTCCAGTGCGGAGTGGCGAAGCAGGAGCTGTCATTGCTGCTGGAGCGAGAGAGATGCCTAGAATCCACGAAGTATCCCACGAACGGGCTGGACGTTGATAGCCGGGGAAGGTTATCATCTGGAAAGCCCGCATCTCCAGACATAACAATCTCCTCTCTGTTCTCTGCCTTCAGGGAGAAGGTCACAGGGCTTGGCTTGGTCCTGGAACGAGAAAATGTCCCAGACCACGGACTTCTCATGCTATTACTGCGAGAGGGTCGTTCCTTTGATTTTTTTGAGTTTGTACGAGGAAGAGCCGACATTGACTGTCCTGTCTGAAAAGGCTTCAAAGGGTCCTCTACTACATGACCTCCAGAAACACACGTACCCTTGTCAGGCTTGCTTGGCGCCTCGCTTCTCACCTCCTTGCGAGGAATTTTCCTTGTGGTGCTAGAGAGAGAAAAAAGCCTCCGAAGCTTCCCCTTGCTGCTAGACTTGGACACCTGCCTAACCTCTTTCAGCTCCTGGGCCATGAGAGCTGAAAGAGTCTGCAGACCGCGAGCATTCTGTTGATCCTCATAGCAACAATTATGATTTGCATTGTCTACATTTGGAACCGCCGCACTATCCAGGTGAAAGGGGAAATGTGGAGTTCCTCCATTCTCTGGAGGATGTGCAGCTCCTTCCAAGCCGCCCTTTCTTGGTGCATTCGCGCTTACTTTAGCCTCCCAAATGCTTCTGCTTGACCGCCAGTTGGAGCTAAAATCGTCCTCATTGATTGACTTGTTGTTAGCATTTGAGAAAGAAAAGGATGTCCCGCTCCAAGGGCTTCCCCTGCTGCTAGTGGAATATCGCTTCGAATCCCTGGATTCCATATCCATCAAAGAAGCCATGGAATGTCGGCCGGGGGTGGGCTGTTGTTCAGCTTCGGAGGCTGCAGGATTTCCATTACTCTCATTTCCACGTTCAATCGGTTTCAGCTGGGAAGCAGCTGTTTCATCCGCCCTCTTCCCTGACTTCCACAGCATACCCCATGTGCTCCGCAAACTCCCCATCCGAAACATTCCTACGCTCCAAGTGCTTCGCTTGCTACCGGATGAACTAGAGGAACGAACTTCATTTCTATGTTCAGAATCAACATGGGAGGGCTTAGCGAGCCCAGTCCGCGTCTCACCATCACAATTCTGCGCTTCACCACTCCCACCGGACGTGCTTGCCTCTTCTTGTCTGTCCACTGTTTCCTCCGAGCCCTGCATCAATTCTATCCCGTCCAGAGAGAAGAATGATGGCTCCCTATCCAAAGGCAGCGCATCATTCCGTTGACATGCAACAGCCTCGTGCTTGCCCACACCTCGGCGCTCCATAAGTATGGTGCGAGTACTTTTCCCAGCGCCTGGAACTTTGGAATCTTTCCAGGAAGCAGAGTAGTCTCCATACCGATCGGGCGAGCTTTTCTCTTCTGCCTGGAATGCTGCCAGTCTTTGTAGAGACTCCCTTAAGCACAGCGCGCACACACCTACCGCGCGCCTATTTGGGTGCCACTGGCACTCTGCCATTGCTGGACACTAGTGCTCCATCAAAGATCACCCTTTTGACGTTTCCGGCCGTCTATCCCTTACAGCAACAAAAATTCGAAATTCTTCTTCGCGTCTGCAGCTCAGCCACAATTCTGACCTCGCATATGTTTCTTTGCACCCTAACTGCTGCATGAGCGAACCTCCAATCCAACTTACCCTCCGGGGAAACGCTGCTCCACCGCCCGCCCTATTCCATCACAGCCAATGCCTACTCTACCGAAAGAAAGAAAGAAGGAAAACATCCGACGAGCAACAGGAAGAAGAAAGATCCGCAGATACCCAATGGGAAGAGGAAAGGGCTCCGGTCGACGATGAAGCGAATTGTACACGAGGGAAACACAAAATCCCCAATTCGAGAACGACGTGCATTCCTCCCGCACCCTCACAACAATCCCTGCGACCGACACTCTCTCGCAGAACTCGCAGAAGGGTGAGTGGACGCTGCAGCCATGGAAGCTCCCCACGAGGCCCGCCTGCTCGTCTGCCTCCCTCGCTCACTAATCCTCACTTAACACGACTCACTAACTAATCACCGCCTAACTAACTCACTCCTACAACCACACACTATATCTAACTATTTATGAAAAATATGTTCGGGAAAATGGAAGATACATTCATTCATTTAACGACTACTCGTTGGATGCATTCATTCATGGCCTCGTGATTTGAGGAGACGGGACCCCACAACGGGCAATAAAGTCCCCAAAAATAGCCCAATAGAATGTTGGTCGCGTGCGGCCACGCTTCTTTCTGTCGTCACTCGCTGCCGCTCGTCTCTTGCAATTATTCAACGACAGCGCGGTTCGAGCCCGCGTCGCAGCCTCTATCGCTTCAATTTTACCGCTAGATTTTAGGATATCGACGGAAGTGGAGCGGGGATCGGTGAGGACATCCAGCGGTAGAGAATGGGGTTGGATTTGCTGATGGTTTGATTTGGAGCCGAGTCTGGGGGTACATTAAGTAAGTTCATGTTGCAACGGTACATAACAGTTAAATGAAGTCCGATAACTGTCAGCTCGTTAGCCGGCCAAATTAGAAGTCTTGAGACTAGTCAGGAATGTCAGAGACTTATTTTGGGGAAATAAATCATTGTCTGACAATTGTGACCATATTTCTTAGCAGCTTTTCTTTGTCTAAAAGTAAGAATGGCAGGTAGAAACTAGAAAGTTTTTTTTTAAGGGAAACCTGGGAGCGACAGCAGGCCCTTGAGGAGGGGGAAAAATAACCCCCTTTCATTTATGGGCCATGAGGCCTACAGGACGATCAACGCCCAGACATACCGTCACGAACAATCCCACACGGGGCAGGGAAGCGGGTTTGAACCCCGAACCACCAGGGCGACACACCGTGCACTTACCAGCTGAGCTACCAGCCGATGTGCAAACTCTACACTAGAAACAAACCCCACCAAAAGAAAAAAAGCGAAAAAAAAAAAAGGCTTCATTTCATATGATGGGATTTCCATTTTGGCTGAAATTCAAAGGATGTGTTGTGTTTGTTTTTTTTTTGTTTTTTTGTTTTGTGTTATATCCTCAGTTATATATCCATGACTCACCTCAGAATTACTAGACTGAATTACCCCTTGTGCCCCACACATCACAAGGGCCATGCTTCATTCCATGGAATCTTATCTATGAAAGTGGGTGAGCATGCACGCTCACAGTCCAAACGGAACACGCATGTCTGTGAGCAATGAAGGCTCCCTTGGGTTTCGCGCACACAATTTGCTGTACACTGTGCACATAACTTGTTCTTTCGTCAAGTCAGTGTTGCTGCTCTCTTCCATTTGCTTTGGGAGCAATGAAAGGATTGAGAGAAGATCAGTGTAACCAAATTAGAAGCTCAATCTGCGCTCAGAAGAGGGTCCGACGGTACTGTACTTCACAAGGACAACTTGCTCTATCTCTGCTCCCACCGATATGTTATGGAAGCGTGAATATTGCCCTCGGTTGGTGTAATTCTGTCGTTTCAGTACAAGAGATGCGATCAGCAAGTTGGAAGTAGTGGAGGTTGTAAATGCGTTGTAAATGCACACGCCGTAATGCGAATGATTTGCGCTGTTTTTGTTTTCCCTCTTTCCCACTTTAAACACACTTTATCTTCGGAGCTGTGCTCCAATTAGGTTGTGCACTGGGGGAAGCTTCCAAGTGGGTAGGTAGATCGACTCCAACAAGGAGCCGTTGGGACCAGAGGAACTACAAAGGCAATGAATCAATGTGGTACTGAAATGTAGGCTCCTCTCCCACTCCAAATGGCTTGCTTGCTCTAGGGGACCCACTTGTGGAGTTTAAGTAGGTGCTTGAAGCTCGCTAAAGTAGACATTCATAATCAGAGAAGTTAAAGCTAAAGCTTGTTGGGCAGGGCCCTTATCTTGAGCGGGTCCCAGCAGGGCACAAGTTCCTTTACTTATGTGTTCCGTCGATGGAGATATGTACGAGTTTAATTGCTGTGGATTCGGTTGCACATTGGACGTCAAAACTTGAGTGGCTCCCAGCTGGGCACGGTTCTTTGTATGTGTATGGATGAATGTAGATATCTATACATAGTCGTCAAGGAGGGGCCGCTCGCTGTCGTGGCACCCCCCGATTCGCCAAGGGTTTTATTTTTTTCAGTTGGCATGGACCACCAATGAGGAGTGCTTCTCGGGGCTCCTTTGGCGACCGTGAAGGTTATCCAGGCAGGGTGTATGCCATGATCAGTATTGGAGTTCTTGGATTTATTGTGCGGGCGCACCACATGTTTACTGTAGGCTTAGACGTTGATACACGTGCTCACTTTACCGCGGCTACCACGATTATCGCCATGCCTACTGGAATAAAGATTTTTAGTCGGATCGCTACCATGAGGAGAAACAGATCTATTAGCCTTCCTGTCCGTAGTCTAGGTAGGCAACCGGCGGAACTCACATGCGTCACTCTCAAGTCTTGCCACGCTTTTGAAATACACAAGCTGAACAAAGGTCATGGCAATTTGAGATGATGGCAATGAAGAGAGCTGTGGCTCACCAATGGCAAATGGGGCACTGGAATGGTATTGCGCTCACATTCAGAGTTTGGGAAAATTTACACCCTTATTATAGATCAAATAGCTGGAGAACAAGTTTTGACAGTTGCAGGGAAGAAGACAAGCTTGTGAATCACAGTCCGAGGTATTGTGAAAAAAAGATATGGGTTTTAGTGGAATATAGAGGAAATGTAGCTTCCAGCTTGGTTGGGAGGAAGGGGGACCATTTGTCATCTGTGTACATGAGATGCATACTATTCCAGTGATGAAGCTATGTGCTTCTGTTTAACAAATGTAAAGCTATCACAGTTGGAAACAATGTTGGTTTGTAATGGTCACATCATGCAATGTCCACAAACTTACATGTTTTGAGTCAACCAAATCTGCTTGAGGTGCTGTAGTTGATGATATGAAATCGAAGGAGTTCTCATGTGTTGTTATGAGCAGTTCGGATTTTAGCTTCTATATCATTGATAGGACCAATAGTCATTTGAAAAGCTCTTGTGGCTCTTAGTTACTCTAACCAGAGTCTTCTCTCTCTTGAAAAGCTCTATGGAATGTTGCAGTAGTCGAGACAGGCAAACATGCAGTCACTTCCATATTTGGTGAAAATTCGCCAGATTGCACCACCCAATTTTGGTGGCGAAAAAGTCTATGGGAAAAATAGGATGATAAAGTGAGTTTTTAGCCAGATCCCATCCACAAGATCTAGTGGGCTGTCATGGACATCCTAAAACCCTAATGTGATCAAAGATTGTAGCCAGTGGGCCCACCCAGCCCTTGGATGTCGCCCAAGAGCACCATGTTGGCATGTATGGGAGCTAGAAACTCAACGTTTAAGGACGTGGTCCGCTTCTCTTACTTCGTAATTTCGACTTGTCGCCAAGGCTCACTCCCAATGTGTCTTCGGTAACCCTTAAATGCCCACCAGCCCAAAAAGGGGCTTTCAAAACAGGCTTCATGGCCTATATAAATGTAAATTGCTTTTTCAGATCTGCTTCAATTTTTATGAAATTAGAACCATACAATAGCCCTTGTGCACTCCTTGCACAGGGCAATTGATTGTCCTAATTTTGAGTTAAAGCAAAGTTTTGATGACTCTTTTTCATGCTAAGATTTCTTCACACGTGTGTGAGGGGGTTATTGTTGGGGGTTTTACCAAGTGGCAGCACTACTATATCTGTTGGCCAAATTGGATTATTTTTTGCTTGTTGGATGAGGGATCCCAAAAGGATGAAGCCTTATTAATCTCGCCTCAATCCAAGTTGATCCCATCACTCAATTTATTTTTTTAAATACCAAAAAATGATGTTTCTCCAATGGGCAATGTGCATGGACATGTTAGATACCGCATAACAATAACATGTTAGAGCGTGACCAGTAGTAGGGTTTTTTGGCACTCTATCTTCAATATAGCGTGGCCGCAAATTTCGGAAGAGGTTGCGCGTCCTAGCAACACATTTGCACTTCAAAATAGTGCCCACCACCAAATTTCGTCCCGCTCCCACACTATCTACATCGCTCTTGGAGTGCATCATTGTCCCGCACTACCACAAGATTAGCCTCACATGTACGGATGGGTGGCGGGGCCATGGTCACCGATCTGCATCTCAGCCTCGCCCCATTACTCTACTACGGATACGGTGGGTTACTGCTGGGGCTCATGCCAGCCCATGTACTATCTACCTTGCGTGCCTCACTATATGCATCACTAAAATGATAGAGTGGCAGTTTAGTGAGCCACTATTGATCATGCCCTTAAGCATGAGAACAAATGAACAAAACACAAAATTGAATAACCCTAGTGGCCTCTATAGGCAATGCTCAAGGGTTTGAGTGACCCCAATGTGACTCCCTCATGTAGGAAGGCCTATGTGAGTTTCAAACATGTATCCCCTTCCTTAATTATGAACTATTTAACCCGATGGTCAGTAATTAGCATTTGGGATTCATGACAAGGCTGATGCAAAGCTATGGGTCATGGCTAGTGAGACAAAACATGAAATGTAAATATTTCATGTATGTTGGGTAAATGGATTTTGGAATGACAATACAATTTATTTTATTTTATTTTAGCGTGAGTAGTTGTTTGCTATGTTGGGGGTCAGGCTAGGTATGGCAGGTAGGATCAAAGTGGCTGCAAGAGGGAAAGACAAGGCGGCGGAGGGTGCAGAGAAATTCATAGACTCGGCAAGTGTTACTATCGGTCCCCTTTATTCCACTTGTTCACAGATTTAGTGACACTCACCATGCATTTTAGTGACTAGTGGCTTCTTGTATAACAACCTGCAGTAGGTTGACTGTGGGTTCTCATTTCAAACTTACCCACATTTCAAACTTTCTATACTTTATTAATAAAGTTTGACGCTTGACCATCCAACAATCAATATGTCAGGTAGTATAATGAGAGAGTTCCTAATGCATAGTAGGCTGGTCAAGATTGACTTTTCAAGAATCCACGGCTCGCGGCCAACTTGCGGCCCTTCCTTGACAACTATGTCCGGCCTGCTACCTAGTCCATATATACTTTAGGTTGGGTTGCATGGAATGACTTTAAGACCTCATATCTTGGGTGGTCCAACTGGGCACAGGTTCCCTGTGGTTCCACTGCTGGATGAATGTAGCTATCTATGATATTTTTAGATGAATTTTACTTACCTTGTAAAATAGATAATTAAATTTTGAAACATAATTCTTGAGTAATCGAAACAACTTGCGGGTAGTCGCGTATGGCTCTTTTTTGTGAATAGCAAAATCTACTTTCATCCATAATAAACTTATAAAATCATCCATTTATAATTGAGAGAGATGTTAACTAGAGGCACTTCATGAAGTAGTTTTCAACAAAGGAGAGGAGGTGACACCTGGGGCTTAGCGATTTTTGACAGTCATGCGTAGTCTCCAGTGTTGGACTGGTATCATATTTTGAACACACCAGACTGGTGGTACTGGTATATAGGCCTCCGGCCAATTGTGATACCAGGGAGGTACTGGTATTGGCAAAAATCTAAGATTTTGATAGCATGGTGGTATCAATAATACATGATTAGTGTGGTGTTTTACGGGTATCAATAGCAAGAGTTTTTAGAAATCGATACCAGGGTAATATCAATACTGGTGTGGTATAAAAAAAACTCCCACTTCTCAAATAAATGTGTACAAGCATGCTTCTCATTGATATTATTCCTCGAAATATCCAGCTTTACATATTTCATCTTCCGGCCTGATTTTTATTTTGCTTATTGAAAGCTGCATCCATATCGTGAATAGTGCATACTACGCCGTCAATATTGATACCTAGGTTTTCTTGACAAAAATGGACGTGGTACTGGTATCAAGTACCAGATTTTCAACCACCTACCAGACTGGTAGGGTATCGTCCACAATATTAGGAAGTACATACCAGGCCAATACGGGTATATGCTAGGTAGTGGCATGAGGCGATACCAGACTAGTGTAGTACTTCATACCAGTATACATACCAATATTGATACCAATTTCCTATCGGTATACCAGTCCAACACTGGTAGTCTCCTCTTTCTAATCACTACTAGAGAAACTGGTTTTTTTAACGGCTCTTCTCACACATTTTGGTGTGAAAAGAGCCCGAGTTCACACCCCCCCCCCCCCTATGTTAGGTTAACCCAGTCCTTTGCACCACATGTGAACTTTCTTGGTCCTGTGAAAAAAACCATCTCACACCAAACTCGCACCTGATGTGGCAGTAGGTTTAGGTGGCTCTTTTGACGGATATTTTGACGGCCATTTTGACTGGTCAGTTCAACTAATATTTTGAATAAGTAATCTTAATGGTCTTTCTACGGTACTTATTACACCTCGTTGCCACCATGTCTGCCACATGTATGTAAAAGGGAATGCCACATAATAGAGTCCATCAGAATTATTAAATAAATAATGATATTAAGGGCTCTTCTTATGGCTTCTCTCACACAGATTTAACACCAGGTTCAAATCGTGGTGTGAACGCAATGACACTAGTGTGAATACTGTTACATCCACTGTTCTGTTCCTATTGGACGAAAAGTAAACAATTATTATTTATTGACAAATGCTAAAATAAATAGTCATATTATTGTTGTTGTTGTTGTTGTTGTTGTTGTTGTTGTATAGATATTCTTATAATAAATGGGATAGCACCCCAAAAGCCATTGGTTGCTTGATTTAATATTTAATATATAATTTATTTTATAATTTTTATTTGTTTTGTTTCATTTAAACAAAAGGTTATCTAAAACATGGGATAATATTTGTATTATTAACCACATTGACCAGTAGTAATGTTATTAATATTAAATATAGCAAACAACCAGCAAAATACCACATTCATGTCTATCACAAGGAAAATTTGGCTTGATGTGGGAAAATGAACTTGCCCTTGAACAAGGGGATCTTGTGATCATACATGAGAATAGTAAGAGCATCAATTCAAAAAAATACGGTTCACATGAGAAGAGCTGTTTTGTTCATTTGTCTCAGCAACCCTCAATCCATAAAGAAAACTAAACTAAACTTGTAGCACCTTCAATATCACGCGTATTTAAGAAACTTTTCAAACCATAAGGTAGAACTTCCCTGCGTGTCACCCAATGTGGTATGATTAGGGGTGACAGAGTAGTCCGGGTACGGCAACACAACCTCTGAAATCATGACCAATTTCACATGGATACAGTAATAATTGTCCGACACATTTGCTTTCGGAAAGCCAGCAATATATCCCACACCTGCCCTTCTTTTTGGTGCACAAGGATCAAACAATAACACTTTGTCGCCGATCTGAAACTGCAACAAAAACTAGATTCCCATATCAATCGAACCCTGGAGAACAGAGACTGACAGCTTGGCACTCCTGCAAAATGGCATTGAAGTTCTTCCAGCAAACACCCCAACCCTACCTATTGCAGTACTTCCAATTCTGAATTGCATTTGCTTGTCTCTATACTCTAAGCTGACATGATCAAATGTTGCAACGGTGCCATACCTAGTTGATAGCAGGTTATGCATGGTCAGCATGGATGCGATAGGACGATGTCACAAAACTACGTTTGTAGGTTGCTGGGCCTACAGCTATGTGGCGATACATAGGGGGTGTATTGATCCAACATCAGACAAGGAAAAAAAATTACACAAGGGAAGTACTTACACTGTGCGGATTTTGTTGGTCACCCTGTGGGTCAGTCAGATTGTCGCGGCCCTTTGCCTTGAGGGCAGGGGGTCGGGTCGCAGAGGGGCTGCCCTTGTGGTGGGGGCGGTGGCAGCAATAGGTATGGGGGGCTGAAGCAACCTCGAGTGCCCAAGGCACTCGAGGAGGCGGAGGCACTCAGTAGGTGGAGCCCTGCACACTGGGTTGCGGTGGGGGTGGCATAGGACTCACCATGGGGGCGGAGACCTTGTGGTGGGAGTCGTGGGGAGTCTTGGGACTCATCACGGTCCAAGGGGACCGTGGTGGGTGGGCCAAGACTCACCGCGACTCATCGGGAATCGAGGGTTTTCGTGGTGGATCGCCATAAAATGGTGGTGTTGTTTGTGAAACCCCCGCGGACAGTCACAGAAGTATATATAGGGAGTAGTAACCCCGAGAACAGTGCAAGCCCGTTGGTGTCCAAAAACTAGTGAGTAAGCGTGCGAGCCGGAAAGCGACCAAGGTGTGGGGAGCTATTCCAGACTGCCATCGACCAAAGGGAATTTCCACTAGGCCCAAACTGGGAGAGGGTCTAGTGGAGGAGTAAAGGGGGACCGTTATGCCCCGGTGAGCAACTGAAGCTCCGAGTTGGCCCGGCGGCCAGTTTGGGAGTTAGGCGTGCGCATCAAGCGAGTAACTATGACTTGAAGGGGAGCTTACCGAAGTGAGGTGCGCGACACTTGGTATCAGAGCCTAGAGTTCAGTACGCGATCGTCCTTGGGATCGGCCTCATCATGGGGTCGGGCAAGCCAAAGCGAAACCGGAACGGCCCGAAAGATGATGATCCTAGTGAGCCCGATGGGGGCGACGTGTCACCGAAGCGGCCACTTGAGGAAGCGATGCATGCCTTTGGAAGCGAGGCCGCTCAAGGACGGGAGGAATCTGAGGAGTCGGAGCCCGAGGAATCCCTGAGAGCTCCGATAGACCAACAGATGCCTCCCATGCCAGCAGCCTTTTGGGAAGGGTTGTTGGCGCAGTTTGGTGGGACGTTGAAAGACGTGTTGAAGGCGACTAATGCCACTTCCACTAAGGCAAAGGTTAAGGTAAAGCCTAAAGAACCCGGCACCTTCGAGGGCGTCCGAAATCGGAAGGCACTCAACACCTGGCTCTTGGAGCTAGAGCAGTACTTCCGGGCGGCCAAGTTGGATGACGAGGATCGGGTGGAAGTGGCTCCCACCTATTTGAGGGGCTATGCTCAACAATGGTGGCAGAAACGCCTTCACGACCGAGGTCCAAACCCGGAGACCTTGAACTGGAGTGGGTTCAAGGAACTCATTAAGAGACAGTTTGTGCCCCTCAACGCGTCCTGGCTCGCCTGGGACAAAATGAGGAATTTGAAGCAAACGGATGACATTCGGGGATATGTTCAGGCTTTCAATGTGCTGTTACTTGAAGTCGCGGACATGGCAAAACCAGAAATGGTCTTCAACTTTGTGGCGGGACTGGCCCCATGGGCCAAACGGAAGTTGGAGGAGAAGCCACCTAAGACTTTGAATGAGGCAATTGAAAGGGCTGAATGTTTCTCGGATGTCCCTAGGGACGAAAGACAAGGCCGTACGGAGCTGAACCACAAGAAGGTCCGGCGGGAAGGTGACTCCTTCCAACCGGAAAAGAAGTGGGATAGGCCACGCGGCGACAATAGCACATGGAAATCGAAGGGAGGGCCCTCACACGTCAAGACGACACCCGGTGCCCCGAAAGGAAAACCAGGTGCGGCGGCTTATGGCGGACAGAAGGCGACCTTCGATGGAGTGTGCTTTAATTACGGGGAGCCCGGGCACATGGCCAAGAAGTGTACGAATCCCCGACAATTGAACATGACTCGGGCAACCACGGAGTTATCCGAAGCCTCCATCAGCCGCTTGGTGGAGGCAGTGGTCGCCAAGACTTGCAAGGTAGGCAACTACTCTTGTGAGTTGTATCAGAAAACTGGCGCCTTGCGTAAAGGGAGTCAGTTAATGTTTGTGAGTGGGATAATCTCCGGAACTAACGTATCGTTGTTGGTGGACACAGGAGCGTCGCACTCCTTCATGACACCGGCAACGGCACGGAAGCTGGGACTCCCGACAAGTGGTGTGGGGGCCTCGATTGAGGTGCGTTCTGCTAAAGGAGAACCACAATTGGCGACGAGGTTGGCGTTCGATGTTCCTCTTCAGTTCGGGAGTTGGGAGGGACGCGAGAACTTCACCATTTTGCGAGATTGATGGAGTGGATCTCATTTTGGGGATGACCTTTTTGTGGAGATCCGGAGCGGTCATAGATGGCCGCAAAAGAGTAGTCACGCTACCGTGTGGGAATGGTGGCGAAGTTTTACGAGTGTTGGAAACGCCCAACCCCGTGGGAGGGCGAATAAACCTTCTGTCAGCAAGGGAGTGGGCCGTGGAGGAGCCACACGAGCCCCAGTTTTTGCTTTAAGTAAGACAAGTGAAGGAAAAAGGCGATGGGGAGCCGAGCCCAGATTGGATCAAGGGGATTTTGGAGAAATATCAGGATGTGATGCCGGAGGATTTACCAAGCGGCTTGCCACCGCGAAGAGGAGTTGACCACAAAATTGAGGTGATACCGGGATCGGAGCCGCCTGCCAAGGCACCCTACCGGTTGAGCCACATAGAGTTGGTCGAGCTGAAGACTCAGCTCAAGGATCTAATGTCAAAGGGGTACATCCAGCCGAGTAAGTCACCTTACGGAGCCCCGAATCTATTCGCAGACAAGAAGGATGGGACGCTGCGGATGTGTGTCGATTACAGGGCTCTGAATAAGGTGACTATAAAAAACCGATACCCTTTGCCAAATATCAATGACCTCTTCGATCGGTTGGCAGGAGCGAAGTATTTCAGCCGGATCAATTTGCGCTCCGGATATCATCAAATTCGAGTGGCGGAAGGAGATGAGGAAAAGACCGCGTGCAGGACAAGGTATGGTTCCTATGAGTTCTTGGTGATGCCCTTTGGGCTCACCAACGCACCCGCAACCTTTAGCACGCTAATGAACAGCCTTTTCCAGAAGTGGTTGGACGACTTTGTGATCATGTACATCGACGACATCTTGGTGTACTCGAAAACAAAGGAAGAGCACCTGGAGCACCTCAAAAGGGTGTTCCAGAAATTATGGGAAGGGAAGCTGTATGCCAAAGCTTCAAAGTGCGAATTCGGGATCACAAAAGTGGAGTTCTTGGGGCATGTGATTACACAAGATGGGATCAAAATGGATGACAGAAAGGTGAGAGCAATCTTGGATTGGGAGCCTCCGACTTCGATCCCAGGAGTGCGATCCTTCTTAGGACTCGCCTCCTATTACCGAAAGTATGTGAGAAATTTCGCCAAGATCGCGGGGCCGCTGTCAGACCTTCTGTGTAAATCCAAAGTCTGGGTATGGAACACCTTTTGTGGCCAAGCTTTTGCCGAGTTGAAGCAGCGGATGGCGGAAGCTCCAGCCCTGAAAATCCCTGAGTTCGACCGCCCATTTGAGATTCATACGGATGCATCGGACTTTACGATTGGAGGTGTACTCATGCAGGAGGGACGTCCAGTGGCTTACGAAAGTAAGAAACTAAATGAAGTGGAGCGGCGGTGGCCAACGCAAGATAAAGAAATGAAGGCGGTGGTGCATTGCCTTGAGCTTTGGCGCCACTATATTGGCTCCAACCCGGTGAAGGTGTTCACGGACAATGTCACGGTGAAGTATTTTGTCACGCAGCCTAAGTTGTCCCCAAAACAAATTAGGTGGCAAGACACTTTGGCACTGTTCGACGTGGATATCCAGTACAAACCGGGACGGGACAATGTGGTGGCCGATGCTTTAAGTAGAAAGCAGCAGCTCATGATGGTGTACAGGGGCGAGACGGCGCTCCAAAGGAAGTTTCGGAAGGCTTACCGAAAGGATGAGATGGCGAAGTCCATGACGAGGGACTTGAAGATGGGGGTTAAATTGCAGTTCCACTTGCAAAATGGACTGCTCCGGTATAAGCAAAAACGTCTCTATGTGCCAATGAGAGGGATCAGAGATAGTCTCTTGAGAGAATGCCATGATGGCCCGCTTGCGGGCCAAGGCGTGTCGCGGCCCTTTGCCTTGAGGGCAGGGGGTCGGGACACAATAGGGGTTGCCCCTGTGGTGGGGGCAATGGCAACGATAGGTATGGGGGGCTGAAGCACTGTCAAGTTAAATAAGCACAGTGTGAAAACAGCTAGAATAGAACTAGTTATTTGTATTTAACACTTGGATTTAGGTCAAGTGTTAAATCAGGTGTCAAGTTTAGTTTGACACCTGGTCCGTCTTATCTTCACGAGAGCGGCAGTCGCGCGGCTCATCTTTCTCGAGTTGAGCCTGCGCGACCGAGCTCCTGCATGTGTTTAGATTTGAGTGTGCTTATGTAGGGGTACAGGTTGTTGTGGGGTGGAGTCCCCATAGCTTGGGGTGCCCCTGGCTTGACTACTATTTTCTAAGAGTGATGGTTTGGTTTTCATGTTTTGTGTCACAGTGTGTTCGTTGGATTTCTATCACTCGAGAAAGATGAGCTCTTACCTGTGAGTGCAAGGTAGGAGTTGAGGGTTAGCACTTGCAAGATTACCTGCGTATAAGTAGTGATTAGTTTGAGAAGCATATCATTGAATGTGACCACAAGATTCAGCGTGCCCTGAAACGCCTGGAGGATGACGATGCCAGAGCCGCCATTGTTATTGCAGTCGCTGAAGCTACCAAGTCACTAGAGGCTTTGGGGTACACAAGGAGATACTTAAAAATGCAGCAGCAAATGCTAGTTGGCACCTATGCATGATCCTTGAAGCTGGATGATCGTTTCACCAGTAAGCTTATAGAGGAGCTCTTCTGGTCTTGTGTGTCATGTCTGAAGGCTTCATTGCATACCACTGATCCTCTTTCAAATGAACAACCGCTTGACTGTCCAGGCTTTGCAGAATCAGAAGCTTGAAGTCACAACGAACGATGATGATGATGTGGAACAGTGGGTGGAAGCTTGTCTTCCAAATTTTTGGCAGCAGATGACACTGCAGCGCGGAAAAGAATGCCTTGCTCGGAAGAAGGCTCTGATCCAACTAGTTGTGTGTATCTGTGACTTGGCAGAGGACTGGGCATAAATGACATTTGGTGGGTCTCAAAAGTGGGTCCACATCTGAACGTTGCCACTTGGGGCTGCAAGTTATCGTGATTCAGGGGTGACTCTAACTGAATCACCATTGACAAGGACAGTAGTGGCAAGTGCTGTTTAGGGAAGACACCACTGTGGACGACTTGATTCATGTGATAGAAGGCTAAATACAGCAGTGGTGGGACTAGCCAACAACCGACAAGGCAATCCAGCATGCAGTACCTGGACAGTTTTTTTTTTTTTTCAAAATGGATTGCAGGGATATCAGCAGATGAGAAGGCAAGACTGCTACACTGTGTTGTTGTAGGTGGTGGTCCTACAGGGGTGGAACTTAGTGGTGAGCTCAGTGACTCATCAGGAGAGACGTCTACGGCTAGTACGGCTAGTTCGGCCATGTGAAAGATTTTATCCATGTCACACTTATTGAGGCAAAGGAGATTTTTTTTCATCTTTCGATGTTCGACTCCGGGAGTACGCGACCAGACACCTGATCAAGGGTTTGGAGGGATAAGCTGGAGGATCTTAAATGCATAACTGTTTTCAGACTGGGGTAAAGCTGATGCAAGATGTAGTCAAGGATGTTCTGCCAGACAAATTAGTGCTTACGGATGGGACGGAGGTGCCATACGGGCTGCTGGTTTGATCAATGGGTGTTGGATCTTCTTCCTTTGTCCACTCCTTACCTGTGAAGAAGTGCCCTGGTGGAAGCTTGGCAGTTGATCCAGTTACTAATGGAAGCCCTACCGCAAACAAAGAGTGTTGCTGAGAGACAAGGAAAGTACCTGGGCAAATCTTTGAACAAGCTGGCACAAGCAGGTGGTGGTCAGGCTGGGGTCCTTTTGTAGATATTCTGTGGGCCTTTAATGAGCAAGTGATCCAACCATACTCTAAGCTCAGGCGTTGAGCAGCCTTACAGGTGAATCTATAGGGTCCCGTGGGAACAATTTCTGCAGCTACACAGGGTGTGTTAGTGGCCTAAGAACAGCTTAGAAATGCTTCAGTGCAAGCCCTGGAAATTGTGGGCGTCAATGCCCGTTGCAGGAAAACATGAGAGATGCGAATTAGACCAAGTTGATGGAACTTCAAGCTGGTCTTGGCTTTGGATTCCATGCCAAGACGGCCACATCACAGCAGGCCGCCTGTCCATAAGCCATGAAGGTGCTGCGCAGTGCATCTGCTCTTGAAATCGCCCCAATTCCTGGTTTGTAGTCTCTAGGTCTCGAGGAGGCAGGCCCACGCGCAGAGAAAAGCAAATCGTGATACCCCACCCAACTGAGGTCGAGTGTTGGAATTAACGAGCTCTTGGTGCCTGGAGAATCCTGGAGGGGAACGACCTCGGGAACTCGTAGATAACCTGGGAACAAGTTGTAATGGCAAAAGCGTTTTGGTGTTAAAAAAAAAAAAAAAAAAACAAAGCCTTTTTGATCTAATTTAAATGTTTAAAGAGCCTGGTTGGTCATATCTTTGTCAAATGAGCTCCGTTTGACTCAGTTTTTGAGGGGATAGCTGCAGAAAGGGGAAATCTACCTATCTAGACCTGGTTTCTGTTTTTGGGACTCTGCTAAAAATCTATGGAATTTTTAGAGTGTGAGTGTGCCATGAAAGATCCACAATCCTGTCTCTAGAACCTGTGCTGGTCTATATTAGAGACAAATCTGTGGATGTACTCCTTGTATGGCTGGGGGAAATGAGGACGTCGTTGAAGGGCAGGTCTCTTCTCTTAGCCTGTGCACCAAAGGGGACAAGATTTATGTTTCCCAAGGAACTCAGACTGATTTGAGTGGAGAACAGTTGGACGAGTTGATTGCATACTGGGAGTCAGGCATTAGCAGTAGACAACAGACTGCTGTAGTTGGCATTGAGGGCCTCAATATCGCCTTGGACAGTCAGAACTCTGTTGGAGCCAGCAGTTCTGCAGCTGTAGGTGAAATACCAAAGTGGGTGAAAGCTAGGCTTGGAACACAGCCAAAGACAGCCCCGGGGACCAAGGTGTTCAGTCACAAGGCCGTGGTGTACTGGAGCAGAGGAGCAGGAGCTACACAAGTTTGTGCAATTAGACAGTGTTGCAGTCGGACACGCTCTGCACAAGGCAACCACGAGCGGGGGTTCATTAGCGAGGACAAGTTTGTTCTGTTTGAAGGCGATGCAGTCATTCGCAATGAAGACACCCGCAACCGTCTCAAAGCTTTCGAGTTGAGAGACTATCAGACCCTACCTTTGTTTTCTTTAGTGTTCAGTGAGCGGGAGATAGGGGAGTATTGCTTTGTCTCTACCTGGCAGAAAGAGGAGGAGGGTTGGTTAGAGCGAGCTACTGTAGCTTGGGACAAGGTTAGTGGCAGGTTTCTGGACATAGATATACCTCCTACACCTTACCATCACGCAGAGCGAGGCACTTTGAGAGAAGTCTGGAAGTTGATAGCATAGATCAGGATTAGATCTTGCTTGGGCGAACTTCTATTCTTCCCCTCCATCTCTGTACTATTTTCATTATCTTGTACTCGTAGTTGCCAAAGCCTCTCTTGGTGGAGGCCAGTCAGTCCGGGGTTTTGGGCTGGGATATTCTGCAGGATCAGCATTGCAGCTGGATTTTGGTGTGGGGGTGTTGATGTTTTGATTTCTTGTGTTTGGATCCCCCCCAACACCTGCATGCTTGACTGTGCGCCATGTTGGTTTTGTGTGGGCGCTTGCTTTCATAGGGATTAGGCCGGATTTGATCACCGGTCAATCCTAGAGTATGCTGTCGGTGGTGAGGCTGGAGTGATGACCAGCAAGACCACCAGTGTTTCTTCTATGGTGAGGCTGGGTTGATGACCAGCCAACCATAGGAGTTCTTGCGGTGGATGCAGGTGCAGGTGCCCTGAGCCATTGTGATACGACCCTTAAACTGCAACAGGTGCCCACCCGTGTCACTATTAGATTAGTACTAGAGCCTTATAGTGTCACGTGGAGGAGGTGCACATTATGAGTGTCATTACGGAGTTACCCAAGGGTTTTGAGGGGAGTACGGCTACAGGCAGTAACAGTGAGAGTGGGTTCACAAGACGAGGTATTCGGTTCAGACCACCTTCACCGCCACCTTCAATTACTGTAGAGTCAGACACAGACTCGGAGGCTTCATCAACAAGTGTGCACTTTCATTCGCCATTGTTGTGGGACGACATGGAGGAGATGTATGGAGCTACCAAGGGGCCTCGTAGGTACTCTGGAGCTGTGGGCACAATTGAGTTGGATGACTTTATCCAGGAGTTTGACAGCTGGTGTGATTTGCAGCAGATGCGCAATCCACAGCTATTCACCCCATTCATGGCGTGGAAGGGACTGTTCCAGCATTTGGAAGGCCCGCCTATGGACGATTACCACGAGTTCAGGCGAGGACATGAAGCAGAGATTGAGGAGTGGAGGATGTATTGGTCACCTGACTACGTCTCCATTACTCGAGGCACGACGCGACCAGTAGCTACATCAGTACCAATAGCTCCCACTGCCAGCACTAGTAGTGGAGCAAGTAGTGCTGGTACTTCTGCAGGTGGTACCAGTTCAAAAGGTGCTACTACTCCTCCTGCCACGACTACAACACATGTGCCTAGATTCAACCCGGTGGTGGAGTTCTTCCAGGATTTGCGGAGGAACTACCAAGGTGTACGGACAGAGAAGCTGCGAAGTTTGCAAGACTTCCAGCGCAAACCCAGTGAGAGCCTGCGAGAGGCGTACACTCGTATGAGGCGCTTGATAAGTGTGACCCAAGGGGTTACTGAAGCTCAGGCAATCCAGTTTTGGTATGGAATTCTGGACAAGGAGCTCAAGAGAAGGGTGCGAGATGCAACCCTGTTACAAGCAGCCCAACCCACATTAACAGATGTGTTTCTACTGGCTGAGCGGATTGAGCTCAACATGGTGGAGGAGCGAGTTGTTACAATTGGATTTGGCAAGGACATGCCTGTACGGGGCACAACTGTCAGCCCACAGACACAAGGGACTGCCCAACAGCGTGGTCAGGGGGGCAAGGTTGCCCAGCCCAAGTTCCATGGAGCTTACAGGGGACCTCAAGTGCAGAGGCCCGTGGCATCTTTTGCAGGCCAACAGCAACCAGGGGTGATATGTTGGACATGTGGAGGACCCCATGTCAAGAGAGATTGCCCAGAGAGTGGCAGAAGGCCAGCACAAGCACAGCCTGCACAGTTGCAGTGTGTGCATTGTGGCAAGTATGGGCATGGAGATGCCCAGTGTTATGACTTGCATCCTGAGTTGCGCCCAGGCCAGTTCCAAGGGAACAATGGTGGCCGGGGGCGAGGTGGACCAGCCCAGAGAGGACGAGGTGGTCGGGCACGAGGTGCAGGCCAAGGGCAAGCTCAACATGGCCAAGGACGCGGTGGTCAGGGCGTTGATCAAGGCATGGCCAACCGGCTTCAGCAGCTAGAGCAGAGGCTCGCTGCCATGGCTATAGCTCAGGCGGTACCGGCTCCCAGGCGGGATGGTCCACCTCCTGCTCCTGAGGGAGGAGATATGGGAGGCATGGGATTTATGTGCGGAGCAGCACTACCACTAGAGCAGGTGGAGTCTGCTGCAGCCGTGACTCGAGGAGCAGCACGAGTTCCTGAGCCACGAGGTGCAGAGGTGGAATTGGATCCACAGCGTGGGGAGACAAGCCGTCAGGCAAGGCTTCCTCAGTCATTCACATTGGCGGAGACTATGTCGACGCCATCCATGGCACCTAGTTCTCGCCCGACTGTTACTGAGGCGGAGGTTACTATGCCATTGGGGAGAGCTACACGTGCAGCATTGACTCCTGCTGCCAAGGCTAGTGCGGCCGGTGTGTTATTGGGGGCAGCCACCTCTGTGTGTCAGGCCCCACTGTTCTTGGCAACAATGATTGCGACGCCGGGGGTGAGACCAGCTGCAGTGTTCAGACTAGCAGCAACACTCTGTGAGAGTGGGGAGGTCACTTCATCTTCTGCGGAGTTAGTGGAAGGTGTAGTGGCAGAGGGATCCTCGGATTTGAGGGTCAAGACTGCCACGGCTGCGCCATGGCAAGTTGCAGCTGCCAGGTTGACGGAGCTGCCAGCTAGGCCAGCCATTGAGCGCGCCATGGTGACACCTGGAGTTGTCTTGTTAGACAACCAGGGAGGCATTTTCACTTTGAGTGGACCGGCAGGCAAGAAGTACCGGCCACTACGAGTCTTGTTGGACTCAGGAGCTCAGCCACTGATGTTGGGCAGAGCTGCTATTGCAGGTTTGGGCCTCATGGAGGCGGATATGGAGCCTTGTCCTTTCCAGATACAGACATCTCTGGGAGGATCAGAGCAGGCTCGCGGCATGACACGACATCAGTTGGCTATTAGACTGCAGCTGGATCATCCTGTAGATGGCTCAGT
Source organism: Takakia lepidozioides (assembly GCA_030704615.1). Taxonomy (NCBI): domain Eukaryota; kingdom Viridiplantae; phylum Streptophyta; class Takakiopsida; order Takakiales; family Takakiaceae; genus Takakia; species Takakia lepidozioides. Next base: position 24,070,944 of record CM060732.1, on the reverse strand, counting down.
GATGCGAGCCAAGGCCATTGTGACAGACGCGGTCTCTTACGATGTCCTCGTTGGTGGGGCAGTGTTATACCCCATGGGCTTCACCCTGGATTTCTGGGAGGAGTCAGCATCCTACAGGCCTGGATGGCAGTCGGGGGATGGTTGCCGTGCACAGCTCCCTGTGACATTCATTGGGGGTATTGCAGCTGCCCAGCGGGGCAAGATGCCAACACTAGCCGCCTTCACAGCTGCCGTTAGTTGGCCTGGAGAGTTGCTGGAAGGCAATGCCCATGCAGAGGATGTGCCACCTCCAGCAGAGCAGGATGACATGCATGGTACGGCGGAGTTGCCTGCCATGGTTGCTCACACTCCGTTGTGGGGTACGAGCAAGGATTTGCAGCAAGCTGCTGATGGACGGGTGCAACAAGCTTGGGAATAAGCTTTTGTACCGTCAAGAGAGGAGGAGAGTGCGGTGATCGCACCAGGGCCACCTCAGTTGTCGTCATTGGACACCACACCTCTTATGTGGCAGCGGCCGGATGAAGGCATTTGCCTTCTGGACTTGTTTGGCGGGATCAGCACCGGATTGGCTGCTGTGCTACAGGCAGGTGTGCGGGTAAGGCGTTACCTGTATGTGGAGAGGGATGAGACTGCACGACGTGTCTCACTGCGCCATGTGGCTCAGTTGGTACAGCAGTACCCTGACTTGTTGCCTGTGTCTGCAGTTCGTGGATACCAACAAGCCTTGCCAGCAGACATTTCCTTGTTGGGGGCGCAAGATTTGGAGCAGGTTGGCTCCATTGATCTGATAGTGGCAGGTTGGCCCTGCCAAGGGCATTCATCAGCCGGGCATGGCAATGGATTGCGAGACTCGAGGACGGGTCTGTTTTGGGAGATGGTGCGGATTTTGCGCTGCTTGCAGCTTCATCAAGCTGTATCTCCAGCATACATCTTGGAGAATGTACCACTGATGGGTGATTCTCGGGCCAGGGTGATGGCCAGTGTGCATCAAGTCCGGTCGTGGCTTGGGTCAGCAGTGTTGCTGGATGCAGCTGCAGTGGGGTCACGGGCTCATCGTCCACGACTATGGTGGACTAACTTGATGCCACCCGCACTGCTCAAGCGTGCATTTGATGGGGTGCAGCGGCCAGCACACCTCACCGTGGATGGCATTTTGGACACAGGAAGGCAGTCTCAACGTGTGAGACACGATGACCGTTCGCCTTTGGCAGTGGTCAACAGGGTGGGTCAACCACGAGCAGCATTACCTACACTGCTCAGCTTCCCAGGATCCCATGCTTTTCGGGATGGTGGACCTGGCCTCTTGTGGGATGCTCAGTTGCAGCAGTTAGTGGAGCCTAATGCCGACGAGCGAGAGCGGGCTATGGGGTTTTTTCACACTGGGACCACGGCGGTGCCTTCTCTTTCTGAGGCATCACGTCGTCAGGTGTTGGGGCAAGCAATGGATCTCAATTGCTTGACCTGGATTGTCAGCTTGGCTATGGCTGAGCAACGTAGAGTGCGGAGTGCACTTCCCTTGACGGTCTCTCTGCCTACCGAGACGGTACAGGCAGCGAGTGGGGGCGAGCCGGTGAGGACCACGAGGTGTAGACATCCATGGCACATGTGGGAGGTGCTCGAGGTTCAGAGGGAGTTGGCAGCGAAGGCAGCTGTGATGGATGGGTTGGGGATTCTTCTCGGGATGAGGAGGTTCTCAATGATGAGACGATGGGGCAGGATGAGGCCTTGTCATTGACTGAGCAGGAAGGGGGTACTGCTCAAGAGGTTGCAGCATAGCAACCACGGGACGCGTCCTCTACCTCTAAGCCCACTGGACTTAAGGTTGCAGTTACGGAGGACAATTGGGAGCCTGACATTGGACCCATTGTCACCGGAGGAGAGAGACGACGTATACGGCGGTTCCTGAGGGCTTATAGGAATTGCTGTGCCTTCAGTTTGAAGGACTTGGGAGCACTGAAGGGTCAAGAGATCCGTATTGAGTTGGCCACTGACACGCCAATCTTTCGGAGACCCTATAGATACAGTGACATGGAGAGGTCTTTGATTCAGATGAGGACTCAAGATCTCTGGGAGGCAGGTTTGGTGGAGCTCTCTGGTGGAGAGTATGCTTCAGCCACAGTGATGCCAGCTAAGAAGGATGTCTATGGCAATTGGACGGAGAGACGTATGTGCGGTGATTACCGGCCTGTAAATCGTCAGACCAAGTCCGATAGGTATGCCATGCCAACACCAGAGGAGATCTTTGATGCCATTGGGCATTCCAAGGTCTTTAGCACGTTGGATTTACGATCCGGATATCACCAGTTGCCGATCAAGGAGGCGGATAAGCAAAAAACGGCATTCTGGGGGATCAACGAGCACGGGAAGGATTGCCTATACTAGTGGCGGTTCTTACCATTTGGGCTTAAAAACGCTCCCGCTGAGTTTCAAAGAGTCATGGACAGGATTCTAGCAGGGGTGGAGTTTGCTCGGTGCTACATAGATGACATCATCATCTTTAGTGCTACGGTGGAGGAGCATGAGAGACACCTTCAGGGGGTATTTGAGCGCTTGAGGACGCACGGATTGAAGTTACATCCGGGCAAGTGCAAGTTTTTCCACAACCAGATTGAGTATCTGGGTCACATGATATATCCTGGAGGATTGGGGGTACAGCAGACTAAGGTAGAGTCCATTCCATTCCCCCCCACGGATGTGAGCCGAGTTCGAGCTTTCATGGGGTTAGCAAACTATTACAGACGGTTTGTTAAGGGATTTAGTGCCATTGCAAAGGCTCTAACCAGCTGACCAAGGTGGACCAGGAGTGGCAGTGGGAAGATGAGCAAGAACAAGCTTTTCAAGAGCTCAAGGCGAGGTTGACCTCGGCGCCCATCTTGAGACGACCTATCAGGGGGCGTCCTTTTCAGCTGCATACAGATTGGAGCATGCTGGGGCTTGGAGCGGTGCTCACACAGGTGGATGATGAGGGAAGAGAGTTCGTAGTGGCTTATGCTAGCCGCTCGAACAATGCTGCAGAGTCTAAGTATAGCTCATATGAGGGAGAATGCTTAGCTGCAGTGTGGGCCGTGGCACACTTCAGGTGCTATTTATACGGCAATCTCTTCACCCTTGTCACGGATCATCAACCACTCAAGTGGTTGATGGAGTCAGACAAGCTTACGGGGAAGCTTGCACGGTGGGCACTCATCCTTCAAGAGTATGACTTTCAGGTGGTGCATCGACCGGTTTGGTCAATCGCAATGCAGATGGGTTGAGTCGCAATCCATGCACGAGCCAGCAGGATGACACTGGAGCTCGGTGGCATGGTGAGACGGACGAGGAGATGGTGCCCGGATGGCATGCATCTGCATTTCTGTGTATCTTGGCAGCGGAAGGCCAGGTTGGACCTGCAACAGGGATGACTGTGGATCAAGTGTCTGAGGACCCTGAGGCCAGCAATGAGCAAGGTGGCGCCAAAGATATACATGAGGATTCAGCTGTGTTGGACTATCTTCGCACTGGAGACACGCAGCCACTGTGACTGCCAAGGAGAGGGATCGGATCCTACAACGAGCCAAGAGGTTCAAGTGGGAGGGGACACACCTGCTCCGAGTGTGGGAGGATGGTCGAGTGAGGATTGTGCCTCACCCAACACAGCGGGCACAGTTAGTGCGGCATGCCCACGAGGAGTTGGGGCATTTTGGGGTGCGACGCACCCATAGCCTACTGCAGGGGCAGTATTGGTGGCGTGGTATGCACACAGAGGTGCAACAATTTGTGGCTAGGTGCATGGTGTGTGACAGGGTGCGTGCTTCATTCAACGCCCCTACTCCACAATTGCACCCTCTTCCGATCATGGGATTGGGCTACAGGTGGAGTCTTGACTTCGCAGGGCCGTTGCCACTGACCATGCGCCACAACAAGTACGTGTTGGTGATGGTGGAGCACTTCTCCAAGTGGATTGAATTGGTTCCATTGCCTGATAAGGCTAGTGAGGGAGCTGCGTATGCATTCTTGGATTGTGTGCTTAGCCGATTCGGTGCTCCAGCTGAGGTACTCACGGACCAAGGGAGAGAGTTCTTGGGGGAGTTTCAGGCTTTGTGTGACAAGGCCTTGATAGACCACCGCACCACTTCTCGGGATCATCCTGAGGCCGATGGCTTGGCAGAGAGAGTTGTTCAGACAGTAAGAGGGGTTTGCGCAAGTATGGCTTGCAGAAGGGACACCTAGGAGATTGGGACCTTCAGTTACCCTGGTTAGCCATGGCTACAGGTTCAGCAAGCAAGCATCACTTGCCTCCTTCTCACCATACTTTCTTCTCTTTGGCCGAGAGCCGGATTTGCCTACATCCATTCGCAGAGAAGCTGCTACAGTTCTTAACCTTGACGATCCGGACGTATGGGCACGTGCATGTGAGCATCGTGCAGAGTTGTTCAAGAGAGTCATGCCCATGGCTTTCGAGAACCTTGCCATTGCACAACACCGTGATACGTTGAGGTATGCTACCATACGTGGTGGGGGCTATCGTCCTGGGGTTCGGAGATTCAACCCTGGTGACTATGTCTATCTGCAGCAGACTGCTCCTACGACCCTGGATGTGACTGCAGGACGTGTTATTTTGAGGGTACGAGAGGTCTTGCCCTCAGGCGTCTTGGTCTTGGAGGGTCGGGATGGCATAACTTGGAAGGACCATGTGCGTAATTGTGCGCCATGTCACTTCCGAATGTCGATGGCAGGATTGACCCAAACCTGGCAGTGGTATCTGCAGGTTTGAGGTGCATGTTGTGTGGGTCTGCTAAAGGGGCAGCCACCATGCTGGTGTGTGATCGATGCTCTAGAGGTTGGCATATGGGGTGCTTGACTCCACCTCTTGAGATGGTTCCAGATGGGGATTGGTTATGTCCACAATGCATTGGATAGTGGGAGTGGATACAACCATGGGAGGCTAACAAGCAACGCAAGGCCCAGCTACAGGAGACCTTGAATACACGAAGTCCTGGCTCAAGTTCACAGATTGCAAGACGGCGACTAACGATGGGGCTACTCTTGTACCCGGCCTCTTGGTCTATAGAGTTTGAGTGCGATAGGGACAGTGATACAGGACTTAGTACGGCTATGGCTATTACGTCTTGTAGCTATCTGGAGGTAGAGGGACCTATCCACCAGCTAGGGGGGCGATTGTGGTAAACTACTTTATTGTGCATATATGTGTGGGGTGGTTTGGACAGCGATGTAGTTGTGTAGCGATATGTATGCGCACGACAGCTGTCAAGTTAAATAAGCACAGTGTGAAAACAGCTAGAATAAAACTAGTTATTTGTATTTAACACTTGGATTTAGGTCAAGTGTTAAATCAGGTGTCAAGTTTAGTTTGACACCTGGTCCGTCTTATCTTCACGAAAGCGGCAGTCGCGCGGCTCATCTTTCTCGAGTTGAGCCTGCGCGACCGAGCTCCTGCATGTGTTTAGATTTGAGTGTGCTTATGTAGGGGTACACGTTGTTGTGGGGTGGAGTCCCCATAGCTTGGGGTGCCCCTGGCTTGACTACTATTTTCTAAGAGTGATGGTTTGGTTTTCATGTTTTGTGTCACAGTGTGTTCATTGGATTTCTATCATTGTGGTAAACTACTTTATTGTGCATATATGTGTGGGGTGGTTTGGACAGCGATGTAGTTGTGTAGCGATATGTATGCGCACGACAGCACCCTTGAGTGCCCAAGGCACTCAAGGAGGCGGAGGCACTCACTAGGTGGAGCCCCACACACCGGGTTGTGGTGGGGGTGGCTCCACAAGGGGTGGTGGTAGCTTAGCGGGACTTAGTGGGGGTGGCATAGGACTCACCCTGGGGCGGAGACCTCGTGGTGGGAGTCGTGGGGAGTCTTGGGACTCATCACGGTCCATAGGGGCCGTGGTGAGTGGGCCAAGACTCACCGCGACTCATCACCGGGAGTCGAGGGTGTTCGTGGTGGTTCGCCATAAAATGGCATGGTTGTTTGTGAAACCCCCGCGGATAGCTTTAGAAGTATATATAGGGAGTAGTAACCCCGAGAACGGTGCAAGCCCGTTGGTGACCAAAAACTAGTGGGTAAGCGAGCGAGCCGGAAAGCGACCAAAGAGTGGGAGCTGTTCCAGACTGCCAACTACCAAAGGGAATTCCGCGGGTTCCAAATCGTTGGAGGGTTCTTTGGGAGATCAAAGGGGGACCGTTATGCCCCGGTGAGCAGCCGGAGCTCCAAGTTGGCGCGGCGGCCAGGTTGGGAGTTAGGCGCGCACATCAAGCGAGTAACTATGACTTGAGGGGGGAGCTAACCGAAGTGAGGTGCGCGACACTTGGTATCAGAGCTTAGAGTTCAGTACGTGATCATCCTTGGGATTGGCCTCATCATGGGTCGGGCAAGCCAAAGCGGAAGCGGAACGGCCCAAAAGATGATGATCCTGGTGAGCCCGATGGGGGCGACGTGTCATTGAGGCGGCCGTTTGAGAAAGCGATGCATGTTTCCGAAAACAAGACCGCTCAAGAGCGGGAGGAATCTGAGGAGTCGGAGCCTGAGGAATCCCTGAGAGCTCCGACCGACCAACAGATGCCTCCCATGCCGACAGCCTTTTGGGAAGGGTTGTTGGCGCAATTTGGCGGGACGTTGAAAGACGTGTTGAAGGCGGCTAATGCAACTTCCACTAAGGCAAAGTTTAAGGTGAAGCCTAAGGAACCCGGCACCTTCGAGGGCGTCCGAAATCGGAAGGCACTCAACACCTGGCTCTTGGAGCTAGAGCAGTACTTCCGGGCGGCCAAGTTGAGTGACGAGGATCGGGTGGAAGTGGCTCCCACCTATTTGAGGGGCTATGCTCAACAATGGTGGCAGAAACGCCTTCACGACCGAGGTCCAAGCCCGGAAACCTTGAACTGGAGTGGGTTCAAGGAATTGATGAAGAGGCAGTTTGTGCCTCTCAACGCGTCCTGGCTCGCCCGGGACAAGATGAGGAATTTGAAGCAAACAGATGACATTCGGGGATATGTCCAGGCTTTCAATGTGCTGTTGCTCGAAATCGCGGACATGGAAAAACCAGAAATGGTCTTCAACTTTGTGGCGGGACTGGCCCCATGGGCCAGGCAGAAGTTGGAGGAGAAGCCACCTAAGACTTTGAACGAGGCAATTGAGTGGGCCGTGGAGGAGGCACACGAGCCCCAGATTTTGCTCTACATTAGAGAAGTGAAGGGAGAAGGCGATGGGGAGCCGAGCCCAGATTGGATCAAGGGGATTTTGGAGAAATACCAGGATGTGATGCCGGAGGATTTACCAAGCGGCTTGCCACCGCGAAGAGGAGTTGACCACAAGATTGAGGTGATACCGGCATCGGAACCGCCTGCTAAGGCGCCCTACCGGTTGAGCCACAGAGAGTTGATCGAGCTGAAGACTCAGCTCAAAGATCTAATGTCAAAGGGGTACATCCGGCCAAATAAGTCACCTTACAGAGCCCCGGTGCTATTCGCAGACAAGAAGGATGGGACGCTGCGGATGTGTGTCGATTACAGGGCTTTGAATAAGGTGACTATCAAAAACCGATACCCTTTGCCAAGGATCGACGACCTTTTCGATCGGTTGGCAGGAGCGAAGTATTTCCGCCAGATCGATTTGCGCTCCGACTATCATCAAATTCGAGTGGCGGAAGGAGATGAGGAGAAGACCGCATGCAGGACAAGGTATGGTTCATATGAGTTCTTGGTGATGCCTTTTGGACTCACCAACGCTCCCGCGACCTTTAGCACGCTGATGAACAGCCTTTTCCAGAAGTGGTTGGATGACTTTGTGATCGTGTACATCGACGACATCTTGGTGTATTCAAAAACAAAGGAGGAGCACCTGGAGCACCTCAAAAGGGTGTTCCAGAAATTGCGGGAATGGAAGCTGTATGCCAAAGCTTCAAAGTGCAAATTCGGGGTCACAAAAGTGGAGTTCCTGGGGCATGTGATTACACAGGATGGGATCAGAATGGATGACAGGAAGGTGAGGGCAATCTTGGACTGGGAGCCTCCGACTTCGGTCCCGGGAGTGCGATCCTTCCTAGGACTCGCCTCCTATTACCGGAAGTATGTGAGAAATTTCGCCAAGATCGCGGGGCCGCTGTCAGACCTTCTGTGTAAATCCAAAGTCTGGGCATGGAACACCTTTGTGGCCAAGCTTTTGCTGAATTGAAGCAGCGGATGGCGGAAGCTCAAGTCTTGAAAATCCCAGAGTTCGATCTTCCGTTCGAGATTCATACAGATGCGTCGGACTTCGCGATTGGGGGTGTACTGATGCAAGATGGACGTCCAGTGGCTTACAAAAGTAAGAAACTGAATGAAGTGGAGCGACGGTGGCCGACGCACGAGAAAGAGATGAAGGCGGTGGTGCACTGTCTTGAGCTTTGGCGCCACTATGTTGGTTCCAACCCAGTGAAGGTGTTCACGGACAATGTCACGGTGAAGTATTTTGCCACGCAGCCCAAGTTGTCCCCAAAACAACTTAGGTGGCAAGATACTTTGGCGGTGTTCAACGTGGATATCCAGTACAAACCGGGACGGGACAACGTGGTGGCCGATGCTTTAAGTAGAAAGCAGCAGCTCTTGTTGGTGTACAGGGGCGAGACGGTGCTCCAAAGGAAGATCCGGAAGGCTTGTCGGAAGGATGAGCTGGCAAAGTCCGTGATGCAGGACTTGAGGATGGGGGTTAAATCGCAGTTCCACTTGCAAAATGGACTGCTTCGGTATAAGCAAAAGCGTCTCTACGTGTCGAAGGGAGGGATCAGAGATAGCCTCTTGAGAGAATGCCATGATAGCCCGCTTGCGGGCCATGGCGGAGCGAAGCGCACTGCGGCACTCTTGAAGAAAGAGTATTTCTGGCCCAAACTGAGGGAAGAGGCAGAGGAGTATGTCAAGACATGCACCACATGCCAACAAAACCGGAGCGAGTACAAAAAGCAAGTGGGGCTATTACAACCCTTGCCGATTCCAGAGGGGACTTGGGAAAGCGTCTCGATGGATTTTATGACTGCTATGCCGTTGTCAAAAGGATTTGATGCAATCATGGTGGTGGTGGATAGGTTCAGTAAAATGGGCCATTTCATCCCCACCAAAGAGACGGCAACGGCGCAGGAAACATGGCGACTTTACTTCGCCCACGTCTTAAAGCATCATGGACTCCCGAAGGATATTGTCTCGGACCGCGATCCAAAGTTTACGAGTAAATTTTGGAGGGCACTTTGGAAGAAGATGGGGACGAGGCTGAAGATGAGCACCGCCTTCTGACCTACGACCGACGGCCAAACGGAAAGAGTGAATTCCGTAGTGAAGCAGATCTTGCGGATTTACGTGTCGGTAGACCAAACAGACTGGGTGGAACACTTAGACGCGGCAGAGTTCTGTTATAATAACACAAAACACTCCGCAACGGGAGTTTCCCCTTTCGTATTGGTCTATGGAAAAGCACATGTGGTGCCGACAAGTTGGGCCGCCCAGGACGTTGAGGAAACCGGTAGTAGCGGCGGTGCTGGAAGAACGCGAGCGTTTGTTGAAGCTCGCAAAGTACAACATTGCCAAAGCTAGGAAACGGTATGAAAGACAGGCAAATCGGAAGCGGAGGGAAGTGAAGTTTGAGGCAGGCATGGAGGTCTGGTTGAACATCAAGAATTTCCGACTACCTCCGGAAGTGAGTCCAAAGTTCGTACCTCCATATGCAGGACCCTTTCGCATCCGGAAGGTTATGAATGAGGATGTGTATGAATTGGAGCTGCCGGCAAACAGCAAGGTGCATCCAGTATTCCACGTCTCCTTTTTGAAGCCTTACTTCAAAGATGAAGCGCGTCCGAATCGGCATCAAGTGTTGCGTCCGCCACCTGTGCTGTTGGATCATGAAAATGAACCTGAGTATGAGGTGGATGCAGTACTTAAGTCGAGGAGGTTCAAGAACCGAGAAACGGAGTATCTCGTGAAATAGAAGGGCCATCATCATGTGGAGGCATCTTGGGTGCGTGCCTCAGAAATGGGAAACGCATCCGAGGCGGTTGCAGTTTTCGAAGGGCGACCTCAAAAGCAGAAGAAGCGTTGATGGGGACATCAACCTTGGAGCGTGGGGGAGGAAATGCATGCTTAGCCTGGCTTAGCTAGCTTAGGAATCCGATTGCAAAAACTTGTATTGTATAAAAATTTGTTATAAAGGAAATGGGTTCCAAGTGTTGTGCATCCTATTTTGTTTGGAATGGTGATGCATGGTGTGGTTGGCTAGTGTGTAGAATGCATGCTAGCTTACAAAAGTGGGAGAGGTAAATTGGGTTAATCGTGTGTTTGCGCAGTGCCGAAATCGGGTGACTCCCATCCAGGAGGCAAGGAAACTTGCGCCTTCTTTAGGAGTTCACGTGCTAGTGCGCACCTGGCGCGTGCGCATACTATAACTGTGCTACCAAGGGGGTTGCTTTGTAGTGCGGGCTAACGCGGAAGCTACGTGCTTCCGTTCACGTACTATAATCGTGTAGTCTCGGGACGAAGTCGTAGTGCGGCTTCGGCGTGTTCCCGTACCTCATACCAGCATTCCAAGGCGGACCCAATTGTAGTGATTGGGGCGCGCGGTTGGTTCAAGGTTATCTTCCTAGTCAAAGAGGGTTCGAGGTGAACCCTTGCTCAAGGTGATGCCAAAAGCGGCATCATGAGCGGTCGCAAGCAATGTTGTTGCAGTAAGGCGATTCGATCCTCGGGGAGGATCGTTCCTTGGCCTTGAAGTAGGCCAAGAAGAGTGCACTGGGAGGAGCTTGAGATGCTCCACCCTTGGCCAAAACTTGGAGGAAGTCGGCCGAACTAGCTAGTGGAGAGTAGAGTCAAGTGTGGGGTTTGGTTCTTTGCCATGGGACGCCATGGTACGGAAACAAACTCCTTGATGTGGGACGCCACAACTTGGATGTTCGTTTCTACAAAATGGACAAGCCGATGAGGACATCGACTCCCTGTTGGTAGGGGTGTGTGTCGCGGCCCTTTGCCTTGAGGGGCAGGGGGTCGGGACACAAGAGGGGCTGCCCCTGTGGTGGGGGCAGTGGCAACGATAGGTATGGGGGGCTGAAGCACCCTTGAGTGCCCAAGGCACTCAAGGAGGCGGAGGCGCTCACTAGGTGGAGCCCCACACACCGGGTTGTGGTGGGGGTGGCTCCACAAGGGGTGGTGGTAGCTTAGCGGGACTTAGTGGGGGTGGCATAGGACTCACCCTGGGGCGGAGACCTCGTGGTGGGAGTCGTGGGGAGTCTTGGGACTCATCACAGTCCATAAGGGCCGTGGTGAGTGGGCCAAGACTCACCGCGACTCATCACCGGGAGTCGAGGGTGTTCGTGGTGGTTCGCCATAAAATGGCATGGTTGTTTGTGAAACCCCCGCAGATAGCTTCAGAAGTATATATAGGGAGTAGTAACCCCGAGAACGGTGCAAGCCCGTTGGTGACCAAAAACTAGTGGGTAAGCGAGCGAGCCGGAAAGCGACCAAAGAGTGGGAGCTGTTCCAGACTGCCAACTACCAAAGGGAATTCCGCGGGTTCCAAATCGTTGGAGGGTTCTTTGGGAGATCAAAGGGGGACCGTTATGCCCCGGTGAGCAGCCGGAGCTCCAAGTTGGCGTGGCGGCCAGGTTGGGAGTTAGGCGCGCGCATCAAGCGAGTAACTATGACTTGAGGGGGGAGCTAACCGAAGTGAGGTGCGCGACACGGCGGAGCCAAGCGCACCGCGGCACTCTTGAAGAAAGAGTATTTCTGATCCAAACTGAGAGAGGAGGCCGAGGAGTATGTCAAGACATGCACCACATGCCAACAAAACCGGAGCGAGTACAAAAAACAAGCGGGGCTGTTACAACCCTTGCCGATTCCAGAGGGGTCTTGGGAAAGTGTCTCAATGGACTTCATGACTGCTATGCCGCTGTCAAAAGGATTCGACGCAATCATGGTGGTGGTGGATAGGTTCAATAAAATGGGTCATTTCATCCCCACCAAGGAGACGGCAACGGCGCAGGAGACGGGGCGACTTTACTTCGCCCACGTCTTCAAGCATCATGGACTCCCGAAGGATATTGTCTCGGACCGCGATCCAAAATTTACTAGTAAATTTTGGAGGGTACTTTGGAAGAAAATGGGGACGAGGCTCAAAATGAACACCGCCTTCCGACCTACGACGGACGGCCAAACGGAAAGGGTGAATTCTGTGGTGAAGCAGATCTTGCGGAATTACGTGTCGGCAGACCAATCGGACTGGGTAGAGCACTTGGATGCGGCAGAGTTCTGTTATAATAATACAAAACATTCTGCAACATGAGTTTCCCCTTTCGTATTGGTCTATGGAAAAGCACCTCTGGTGCCGACAAGTTGGGCCGCCCAAGACGTTGAGGAACCGGCAGCAGTGGCAGTGCTGAAAGAACCGGAGTGTTTGTTGAAGCTCGCGAAATACAACATTGCCAAAGCTAGGAAACGGTATGAACGGCAGGCGAATCGGAAGCAGAGGGAGGTTAAGTTTGAGGCTGGCACGGAGGTCTGGTTGAACATCAAAAAAAATTCGACTACCTCCGGAAGTGAGTCCGAAGTTCGTAACCCCCGTATGCGGGACCCTTTAGCATCCGGAAGGTTATGAATGAGGATGTGTATGAATTGGAGCTGCCGGCAAATAGCAAGGTGCATCCGGTATTCCACGTCTCCCTTTTGACGCCTTACTTCAAAGATGAAGCACGTCCGAATCGGCCTCAAGTGTTGCGTCCGCCACCTTTGCTGTTGGATCATGAAAATGAACCTGAGTACAAGGTGGAGGCAGTGCTTAAGTCGAGGAGCTTCAAGAATCAAGAAACAGAGTATCTCGTGAAATGGAAGGGCTATCATCATGTGGAGGCATCTCGGGTGCGTGCCTCAGAAATGGGAAACGCATCCGAGGCGGTTGCAACTTTCGAAGGGCGACCTCAAAAGCGGAAGAAGCGTTGATGGGGACATCAACCTTAGAGCGTGGGGGAGGAAATGCATGCTTAGCCCGGCTTAGCTAGCTCAGGAATCCAATTGCAAAAACTTGTATTGTACAAATTTTGTTATAAAAGAAATGGTTTCCAAATGTTGTGCGTCCTATTTTGTTTAGAATGGTGATGCATGGTATGGTTGGCTAGTGTGTAGAATGCATGCTAAGCTTATAAAGTGGGAGAGGTAAATTGGATTAATCGTGTGTTTGTGTAGTGCCAAAATCGGATGACTCCCACCCAAGGGGCAAAGAAACTTGCACCTTCGTTGGGAGTTCACATGCTAGTGCGCACCCAGCGCGTGCGCGTACTATAACTGCGCTACCAAGGGGGTTGCCTTGTAGTGCGGGCTAATGCGGAAGCTACGTGCTTCCGTTCACGTACTATAATCATGTAGCCTCGAGACGAAGTCGTAGTGCGGCTTCGGCGTGTTCCCGTACCTTAGGCCAGCATTCCAAAGCGGACCCAATTGTAGTGATTGAGGCGCACGGTTGATTCAAGGTTATCTTCCTAGTCAAAAAGGGTTCAAGGCGAACCCTTGCTCAAGGTGATGCCAAAAGCGACATCACGAGCGGTCGCAAGCAAATGTTGTTGCAGTAAGGCGATTCGATCCTCGGGGAGGATTGATCGTTGATCCTGAAGTGGGTCAAGAAGAGTGCACTGGGAGGAGCTTGAGAGGCTCCACCCTTGGCCGGGACTTGGAGGAAGTCGGCCGAACTAGCTAGTGGAGAGAAGAGTCAAGTGGGGGTTTGGTTCTTAGCCATGGGACGCCATGGTGCGGAAACAAACTCCTTGATGTGGGACGCCACAACTTGGATGTTTGTTTCTACAAAATGGACAAGTCGATGAGGACTTCGACTCCCTGTTGGTAGGGGTGTGTGTCGCGGCCCTTTGCCTTGAGGGCAGGGGGTCAGGTCGCAGAGGGGCTGCCCTTTGTGGTGGGGGCGGTGGCAGCAATAGGTACGGGGGGCTGAAGCAACCTCGAGTGCCCAAGGCACTCGAGGAGGCGGAGGCACTCACTAGGTGGAGCCCCGCACACCGCGTTGTGGTGGGGGTGGCTCCACAAGGGGTGGTGGTAGCTTAGTGGGACTTAGTGGGGGCGGAGACCTTGTGGTGGGAGTCGTGGGGAGTCTTGGGACTCATCACGGTCCAAGGGGACCGTGGTGGGTGGGCCAAGACTCACCGTGACTCATCACCGGGAATCGAGGGTTTTCGTGGTGGTTCGCCATAAAATGGTGGTGTTGTTTGTGAAACCCCTGCGGATAGTCACAGAAGTATATATAGGGAGTAGTAATCCCGAGAACGGTGCAAGCCCGTTGGTGTCCAAAAACTAGTGAGTAAGCGTGCGAGCCGGAAAGCGACCAAGGTGTGGGGAGCTATTCCGTACTGCCATCGACCAAAGGGAATTTCCACTAGGCCCAAATTGGGAGAGGGTCTAGTGGAGGAGTAAAGGGGGACCGTTATGCCCCGGTGAGCAACCGAAGCTCCGAGTTGGCCCGGCGGCCAGTTTGGGAGTTAGGCGCGCGCATCAAGCGAGTAACTATGACTTGAAGGGGAGCTTACCGAAGTGAGGTGCGCGACACAGATCCACTGTGGTTGTAGTCTGATTGATAGCACAGATTGTACTCTCCCTGCCCATTGAACGCTTCACTGGTTTCACCATCTGTATATTGAATGACACAATGATCAAAAAATTAGAATAGCACGAATGACACACAATGTGAAGTAGCATTAACAATAAAAATCCACTCACACGCCCAAGCATTGAAACTTTTGCTCTCACCTTTCTTTGATTATGCTTTGTTGTTGCATCGGGAAGCAAAGTTGTTGGAACTCTAGCAACAGGAAGCCCCGGTTCGGATGCCTTTGCAGATTGTTGTGATCCACTACCCATGGCTGCGCTCTTGAACAAGTAGTTGGGCTGCCCCTATCTGTATAGGTGCCCTGACACATACTCAGGGATGTGTACAGCCTTGGATACACCCTCTAACCAAGGCAGTAATTATTTCATAAGCCTCTTGCAGTTTGGCTGATCCCTTGACTTCCATGGATACGGGAAGATGCAATTATTTGCTAGGACTTAGCCTGTTTGACAGGGTGATCCTGCTTCCAAGACGTCGGGAGCTTAAGGGATGCCAAACTCACCCCGAACAACCACATTGGCTGTTTTGGAGCATGCTGACATGCACTCCGTAAGCACCCCACTTGAATGGATTCTAGAGACTTTGCAATAGAGACTGAGAGATAGATATACTCGTGAGACCAACTTAGTATCCACTGTAGTCGGTGTAGAAATGAAGTGGTACTTCAGCTATAATGTCCGCAGAAAGCTGAAAAAGCTCATGGGGCAAGAGAAAAAAACAAGAAAGTGAGATGGGCCCTCCACAAGCAGCCCAAAAGCAACTATTGTTCAAGGGTTTGTCTAAGAGCCATGTTGAGATGACAAGGTGAGTTCCATACACATCATAAGGGAATCTACCTTGTTCCTTAGCCAATCAGTACTGCTTTGTATATTAAGCTGCCTAGCATTTCTAAATAGAAGACCTCCGTGACAGATTAGGCATCACAGAATAGACAAATGAATCTCCCAATGCGGGTTGTGTCACCCTCTCTCTATGTGCACGAAAGCACAGCCGAGTTCGAATAGTCACTCAATCTCTGAAACGCACTCGAGCGAACCACTCGCTGTGAAGCAAAGGTAGTACCCACACCCAAGACTACTAGATCAGATGACTGCACTATCAAGGCCCCACCCTTCAGACCATCAACCAACTGTGAATAAGTAGGCGCCAAGGCGCAGGGCCGGAGCTGAAACCGTAGTGCCCTCAAGATCAAAGCCCCCGTGCCTTGTAACGTTAACGACAACCAACTTCGCCCTACCACACCAGGGCCATGATGAATCTCCGCACTTCGAACACCAGAGAGAGGTAAATACAAACCAACTTCTAACCAGGTCAATTCGCGATGGTGCAGAAAACGCAACTTAATCGACGTTCTAAACGACAGACGTTCTTCGTTGCGCAACTCAAATTCTCGCTAGCAAGTTATCTGGCTTTGGACACCACCGCACCAGGCTCAAGCAAAGGTCTCGTGAACAGGGCCTCGTGATGACTAGTTAATGCAACAAGGTTACCCACGACAACTCTTTCTACATGCTCAAACCAAAGCTGATCCTCGTCACATATCTCACACAACAAATCATCTACTTCCTGTGACAACTCGATATCCCTCTCTAACTCTGCTGCCTGCTGCCTACTCTCGAAATATTCAGGTCCAGGATCAACAAAGTTGTCAAAATTATAGTATTCCAGGTCACAACTATCTAGAGAGCTGTCAGATTTCTCAAACCTTGGCGACCACGCCTCTGCCTCATCTAAATTAATCACTACCACCAAGAGAACCCAACGAAACAACAGGGGCTGGAACACAAGTGGTTGGTTCAAGAAGAGGCGACATGGGCAAGGCAACACTGCCAGGCCGCACGCTGTCGGCCGTGTTAGCAACAACAAGAACGTCGGCGGCAGAGTTAGAAACGACAGGGTTGGTTTCAACAACAGGAGGAGCAACAGGAACGACACCAGCAGAACAAGGAGTGACAACAGGGTTAGTTTCCACACTAGGATTAGTTTCAACAACAGGTTCCACACTAATCTGAAGAAGCAGGCTCTCCCTTCTCTACGAGCTACACAAGACAAGTCACGAATAGTAGCCATTCCCTGCAACCACTCCCCAGCGCGCAATGTGAGACGGTGATATCACAACATCAGGAGAAAATATGGCAAGGCGAGGAGCCGCCATTGATAACACGCATTAGCGAACCACTTAGGCAACAGGATGTAGAGCAGATCCCGTGAGAAAGACCTAACTGACCTTGACAGCGCGGGCAAGATCCACCAACGCTTATGGTACCCGGCTTGTCTCCACCATAAAACAAGCCTGAAGCATATACTCCTTTCCTCTCAAGAAGCAAGGTTTCACAACAAAGGGGCGAGCGGAAAGAGCAAGCAACGCGCGAGAGGAGGATCAAACACACGGATCTGACACAAAGGAGCTCTCATCCAAAGTTTTGTCAAGTTATTTTACCAGGATGCCTACCATCTGCCTAGGATCAATGAGACCTTGGATCAATTGCATGGTGCTACAATTTTCTCCTTTCTTGATCTTGCATCTGGTTTTTGGCAAGTTCCTCTCACTGAAGCAGCCAAGGAAAAGACCTCGTTTGTGTGTCGCATGGGCAAATACCAATATGAGACCATGCCCTTTGGTTTATGCAATGCCACCTCCACCTTCCAACGCCTCATGGACATTGTCTTGGGAAATCTTCGTTGGAAATGTGCCTTAATTTATGTAGATGATATCAATGTGTATTCAGCCAGTTTTGATACCCACTTGATTGACCTGCAGCGTGTGTTCAGCAAATTGCGTATTGCAGGCCTCAAAGTGAAGCTCATAGTGAACTATTCATGTCTGAGCTACACTTTCTTGGTCATATCATCTCCAAGGATGGTTTGCTTCCTGATCCTGCAAAGCTTGAGCCTGTTTGGGGCTTTCCTATTCCCAAGGATAAACATTGTACCAAATCCTTCCTGGGTCTGGTTTCTTATTATAGACGCTTCATTAAGAATTTTGTCAAGCTTGCCCACCCTTTAACCAAGGTGTTGTGCAAAGATGCCAGGTTTGAATGGACCTTCTCCCAGCAGGCTGCCTTTGACACCCTTCGCAAGGCTTTGTGTTCAGCTCCCATCTTGATGTTTCCCAACTTTGAATTGTCTTTCTTGCTTCAGACTGATGCATCAGATGTTGCCATCTCTGCAATCTTATGTCAAAGTTGTAGAAGGCAAAGAATATGTAATAGCTTATGCATCTCGCCGTCTTGATCGTCACAAAAAGAACTATTCAATATCTGACAAGGAGGGTCTGGCCTTAGTGTTTGGTGTAAAACATTTCAGGCAATATTTGCATGGTAGAGCTCGGTTTGTGGTGGAGACTGATCATCTTCCACTTAAGGCCCTTGTTGAGCCAAAGGAACTTCATGGCAGACTTGCAAGATGGGCTATGTACCTGCAGGAATTTGACATGGATATAGTCTACAAGAAGGGCAATGAGAACACAAATGCTGATGCACTCACACGGATTGATCCTCATGTCAGCACGCCTATGCTCAGCTTGGATGACCTTGCTGTTGCTGATGCAGCCCCTCTTCTCAACCTTCTTTGTGCTGATCAGTACCCTTTGGCCTTGGATTCACATGGCATATTGGCTGCTTGGGGCTGGTCTAGCCTTCTTGATGATCCTGGTTGATTTATTTGTGTGTTAGTATGTGTGGTGGATCTATCGCTTAGCGAGAATTCATATAGTTTGGTGAAAGTTCCTTGTTGTGTTTCAGCTCTTCTCTTTCATAGGCCCCCGAGTTTGTTGTGTTTCAGCTGCTGTACTCCGGTGTGACTTTTGGCTTGAGCCTCAAGGCCTGATTTGGCTGTCCATGAGTAGTAACAAATGAGGTGAAGGTATCCTTGGCTGGAGATCATAGGTGCAGGCACTCCAGACCACCTTCTCTAAAACCCATTGTCTACCTCTTATGTGCAGTGCAGTCATGGATGATCAGCTACATGTTGCGCTACTCCAATGATGCCAATCAGGGCGTTCGCCAGCTGGCCTTTCCGAGTCCTTGCGTAAACAAATTCTATATCATGTGTCTACTCACCGTTTCATGGATGATAAGCTTTTCAATGAGCTCACTGGAGGGGGAGTGCCATGCTACTGGAGGTGTCACCACGGAGCCAGTTGAATGTTTTATTGGAGCGTTTCCATTGTTCCTTGTATGCAGGTCACCTTGGTATCAAGAATTCACCGAGACGTCACGGAATTCATCTCTAAGTGTGAAGGTTGTCGTGCTAACATTGCTCTCCCTAGGGCCCGGATCTTGTATGAGCTGCAGCCTTTGCCTATCACCCATGCTTTTGTTCGTGTTGGCATTGACTTAGTAAGACCCCTCACACTCACATCAAAGGGTCGAAGCTACTTTTGTGTTGCTACCGACTACTTGATTAAGTGGGTAGAAGTCCAGCTTTTGTGTTCAAAGGCTAGTGATGTTGTAGCTCGGTTCTTCTTCAATGAGATCTTTATGCGGCATGGGTGTCATCGGGAGATACTAACGGATCAGGGCAAGAAGTTTTGTAACCAGCTCCTCACGGTGATTTGCTTCAATTTCGGTGTTAAGCATTCCACCACAGCCCCATATCATCCCCAGACCAATGGCCTCACGGAACGCTTCAACCAAACTCTTTGCCGAATGTTGGAGAAGAATGGCGCACTTACCAGGGAGTGGGATACCTTTCTTCCCCCTATTCTCTTTGCTTATCGCACCGTCGTACATGCTAGCACCAAGAAGACTTCTTTTGAGTTGTTGTATGGTCGCAAGTGTGTTTCTCATTTGCATTCTACCCCTCTCATCTCTACTGTTACTGATCTGGTTGATCTTGAGACCTTTGTTGAGGATCTTCATGCTCGGCATGCGGTGTCTATCCATGATGCCAAGACGAACATTGGTAAGGTTCACCTAACCCGGACCCGTAATTTTAACAAGCGTGTCAAGTATTCTAACATGTTTCAGGTGGGACAGACCGTGTACGTTCGATTATAGCATGGCAAACATGCATGCAAAATCTAAGCTCAAGATCGACGATCCATACTTGATCTATCAGATTTTACGTGGGCGACGTGCTCTCCTTCTTCCACAAGGCTCTAATACTGAAGTGCAGGATGAACTTGTTTCCTTGACAGACTTGGTGCATTCCGAGCTAGTTTTTGATCTTACATGTATCAATGTGGAGGGGCGTACGGTGGGGTAATGTCTTGATCTTCTTAGCCGATCTACTTCAGCTTCATCTTCTTCTCTTCTCAGCAGGCTTAGTCTGAGTTTGCGGATGGTGACTCTTGGGGTCCTAGGACTTGACCTCTTTAGGACTTAGACACATTTAGTTTCGTGGCATATCAACATCTGTACTCCCTGCACGGTTTTCCTAGCCAAGGGTTTTGTTCTTGGCCCAACTTGCAAGTGCCAGGTTTTCCATTGATAGGTTTTTCACCCAGCAGTGGAGGGTGATATTTCATTATTATTTGTTTTTCTTCGTGGAGCTCAAGATTTTTTCGTGGGGGGTAGGCTTCACAGATGTAAAGCCCCATATTTGCTTAGCCTAGAAATGGCCCGTTTCATCCAAAACGGCGATATACATCCATAATTTTTTTTTTGGGCATATAAAGCCATCAAACCGTTACAATGATATCTAGGTTAGGGTTAGTTTTGGCTGGTGGCTCGATCCTGGCCCTTCATCAGATCTAGGGTAACAAGGTGGCGCTGTGGGCCTTGGCTTCTGACGCCTCGCTACGCAGCGGGCCACTAAAGCTAGGGCTTTTGTATAAAGACGGTCAGGGCGGTGTACTTGGGTGTTAGTGTATATGTGATTTTGGTGTCCAAGCCTTGGATGAGAGCTGCTTTGTGTCAGATTCGTGTGTCTGATCCTCCTCTCGTGCGTTGCTTGCTCTTTCCGCTCGCCCCTTTGTTGTGAAACCTTGCTTCTTGAGAGGAAAGGAGTATATGCTTCAGGCTTGTTTTAAGGCTTCGCAGTCCACCTTCCCACCACCTTCCCGCCGGAAGGGAGTAGTCCTTGGGGGTCAACCGACACCATAATTTACACTTCCTTTGCGAGGCAAATACATCTTTTTTTTCAGGGTTGTTGTAAGAGGTAAGACAGTGGCGAGGCGTCACAAGCCAGTGTCACTGTCAGCCGCACCCTCCTACACTTGCTTTGGAAGAAGTCTGAGTCCACCTCATATACACATATATACATATATAAATTATACGGCAAAATTGTGCATGTAGCTTTCATTCTGTTTCCTTGAATGCCAGTCCCAAAACTTTTCACTCTACTAATCGAATATAGAATTTCTCCCCTTTAAAAAAGTGAAAAAAAATATCATTTCCATCTTCTTCCATCCTCCCTCCTAAGATTCTTATGATAAGTCTTCCTGATGGTGTGCTCTAGACTGTTAGTAAAGAATAACAGGAGCACATACTGGTGAAAACAAGCAGTTAGCAAGGGCTTAGCCCAGAGATTGGAAAAGTAACGAAATGCGAATTAAAAGCAATTGAACAGCCAGGAACATAGTGGCAACCAAGCCCAATAACTGCTACTGCCAGCAATGCAACATTCCACATCATTACCTTGTTAATTAAGATGGACGTTTTCTTTTTCTCTTTAATTTAGTTTAACTTGTGACCTCTGTTTTCGACAGACTCCAAACACCTTCTCCTCCCCCTCGTCTTATGCTTCACCTGCTTGTGGAAGGCTGAACATTGGAGGTAGTCAACACTTGCAAAACAACACCACTACGTGTGCATGTTAGCAATTGGATAATCATCAAGTGGAGGAGGCAAAAGTATAAAACTAGTCACAAAATATGAATGAGCAACTCTGGCGGCAGGGAAAACAAGGTGGGATGGTGAAGAAACACAATTGTCAGAAGGGGCCGGTGAGCACCACTAGCCAGAGAGCCATAACTTCCTGATGCACTGTCTTAGACTGCAATGATGTTCGAGAGAAAGAGAGAGGGGACCAACGTGGTGATTGCAGTAAGACTAGTTGTTATAGACAGGAGATCCAGAGTCTGGCGAGAGGGTATCTTCGACGAGCCACAAGGGTTCCGCATGCTCTCCATGGGGATTGGAGATACGGTCCTCCACCATTCGGTTTGAGAACCAAGCCCGCAGGAGTCGAACCTGCCATTGTCTTGTACTCATAAGACGTTGTCTGATGTAGCCTTGTGGCCATAGACCCCGCACCCAGCTTGGGTGGAACAAGAGGTAACAGACACTACCTTTATGGGGGGCTCACTCCAGTACTGGCACTTACCTCAAAAGATATTAACAATTAGTTCGGGCTTTCCAGATTTCCTCTA
Organism: Takakia lepidozioides; assembly: GCA_030704615.1. Lineage (NCBI taxonomy): Eukaryota > Viridiplantae > Streptophyta > Takakiopsida > Takakiales > Takakiaceae > Takakia > Takakia lepidozioides. The sequence goes on along the minus strand of CM060732.1, from coordinate 24,049,015 downwards.
GAAAGCCCTTCACACAAGCATCAATCTGCTGTGTGTGAGCTACCCAGCAATTAGGCCAGATCATCCTTAAGGTCCACACCCATGTCACAAACTTGAAACAAGTTCAGTGTTAAGCCTAATTTTGCTTTGTTCTGATATTCTCATACTGGAGAGAGAGAGAGAGAAGGGGGGGAGGGGCGTGTACCTCACTTAGTGGAACTACTACAGGGGCTTGGCGCTCATCGAGAATCCAATTGGGATAAGGGGGTTCATCCTGAGGCAACCACAACCAAGGCATTAGTTAAACTTCAATGGTTCACTGTAGTTCACATACACTTTGGAGACAACTGATTTCCAAGGACAACAGAGACTGCCTGATGCTTCCAACTTGAGGTGCGTTCTCGTTGTTCAAAATGTGTAGTAAAGCCAGTACCACTCATGTTTAACTACAGATAGTCTCAAACCGCTGTATTTAGAGGGGGGGAAAAAAAAAGAAAAAAGAAAAAAAGTATATGTGGTGTTGGGAAGCCACAGTCCTGATTAGAACATTTGCAGTGCACACTGTCTCCATTCCCCCTTTAATTGTCACGCCCACATACGGCCTACCAAACCATGGCTGGAAGGGGAAAAGGAGAAGAGAATCAACCAGAACAAGAGGTTCAATGTGGCAAATAGTTGAGCCAGCTTCCGCAGAAAAATCGGTCACAGTCCCCAGACCTTTGCACCAATCCCCATACTCACCCCGTTGTTGCACCTCAACTGGGAGAGGATATTCCACAACATCTCCTTCCATTATAACCTCTTCTTGACTTACTTCAAATGAGTCTGCCCTGCCACATTGAGTCATAGATTGATCAGCAGACTGGCACATCAGAATACTCCAACAAAATCTGAAAATGGAAATGTACAAATGAATCAGGCATAAGTTGTATGTATACATGCTACAGAAAATCAGACTAAAAGGACCCTGGATACCTATGTGCAGAAAATAAGAACACAGCCAAGATGTAGTGCCTTCTAATCGTTATCTCTTGCTTCTGCTCAGTGTTGAATTTGAAAAAGGAGTCTCACTTTTATGAACTCCCTTGTATGATCACCTCCCCAACTGACCCTACACAGCCGTGAATTTAAGTTTCACTTAATCTCATAGAGCTCACGCCCGAAAGGGACCAGTACCCGCAAGGGGAAGAGGCTCTTATTTACCGCTAACTTTGGTTGTCGTCATAAATATATATCACTTAATCTCTTGACCACAAGTCAGGTGCCAAGAGAATCTCTTACACTTATTTTCTCGTCAAGGGCGGGGAAATGGATGTGGACCTTGACAGGAGATGCCCACAAAATTTCTATAGGGGGTTGCCTCGGAAAGAGTCAGAGCATGGACAACTGAAACACATGCTTGGCTATACTCAGTTCATTCTTTGTTAACCGCAATGCTCAGAAATTCACAGTGTTGTTCTTTCCGTGTTGAACCTTTTCAGCTCCTCATCAAAGTTCCAAAATATTCCAATTGAGCTAATTGGGTCTCTGTAACCACTGACTTCTTTGGTCAAACATGGAACATCTCAAGTGAGAGAGGGAGGTCAGGTCACCCAGACGAGAAAAGAACGCAGGGTCCCACTCAAATTGTGTACGTCAGGATGGTGATTTCATGGTTACGTTTGATCACAATCGCACCTATTCAAGTCAATCTGAGGATGGGCATATCTGACCTGGTTGTGAATGCACCTCCACGTTTTGACACGCCCCTTTCTGCTCCTCTTCTCCAACCAAATGACCTCATCACTCTCCCTATTTTCTCCATGGCCATCGGCTTCCCACAAACCGAATCCCCCTTCCCCCCATTCTTTCTAGAGAATCCCGGCACAAATCGAGCGCACCCCTGCGAACCCACAGCAACCGAAACAGAAAGTACCCGCACACAGACTGCCGTGTCTGGAGCTGCCATGGCTATGGCGTACCATCGCTGCATCTCTCGAATTAGCGACTAGCGACTTTCGTGAACCGGAGGTACACCTTGGACGCGACACGACGACGCATCGTCAACATTTCCTACAACTGACGACGGACGACAAATAACGAAAACTAATATCGTCCATTCTACAGATGTGCAGAGGAAGGACGAAATCCGTCGAGAATGGAATGGATGAACAAATATACCGTAGTGAATACAGTTATGAAACGCGTGGCGGCACCGTCGGCGGCCCGGCCAAATATCTCAAATAATATCCTACATAAACTGTGGCACATATTCTCTTTCGAGAATTCGGTGTAGAGGCGTATCGCGTCACAATGGAATACAGCCAAGTGCGTTGGAGATGTAATTTCGAGCAGAAAATTTAGCCTTCAATACGGAGAGCATGACATAATAATAATACAAGTCGGCATAAAACCTCGTCGGTTCGTTGTTACATCAACAGTCTTTACAGCGCATGTAATAAGCAAGGGGACTACAGACCTCACCCGTGGATCAGTAGTAACTGGTACGCCACTTATTTAGTACATCCCTCAAGTCATGTCGTGCGGATCAGCACAACACCAAGCAACCCTTCCGCCCCAAGTAAACCACCGTCTTCCAAAATCCTTCCATCTCCTTGTCTGCAGTCTGCACGTAGACCTGCGCCCACTCCTCCCGCACCTTGAAATCACCCACCCTACTCAAACCCTCGATCCTCCTGCAGCCTCTGGTCCTTGCCTGAGCTCCCACTTTGGGCTATACCTACGAAAATCACCTCTGTTCTAGAACCTTCCCTAGCATTCCTTGGCATGGATTCCATGTGGGCCCCACATGCTATAGCCACTTTCAAGGGGCATGCAATAGCCATGTGGGCCCAATGCAAATAGCCACGCTAGTTGAGCTGAGTCAGCTTGCTAGATGTTGCATGCAATAGCCATGTGCGCCCCACATGCAATTGCCACTTTGAAGGGGCATGCAATGGCCATGTGGGCCCAATGCACGCTGCCACTTCTATTCGGACAGCCGCTTAAGAGTGGGCTCGCCTCTAGCTGATTTGATTTTTCGGGCGTTTGGGGTACGTATTGTGGAAATAGTACTAAAAACAGTACGCGGTCGCCGCGCAGTCTAGAGTACCGCCACGAGATATACGCGCGGTGTCCTCGCGGTCCCTAGGACTCGCACTTTATTTTTATGTTTTTTTTTTTTTTTAAAACCGAACGGGGACAGTGGCCCTGTAATGCTTTATTGAGAGGCAAAATGTGAGAACAGGCAAGGAAAAAATAACCTTGCAAGGGAGCTATAAGACCAACAAGGAGCCTAGTGTTGGCCATAGTATGATAGCGAGTACATCATTCACAAGCTCCCCACAGACAGACTTGGGTGTGCACTCCCCATTTTTTCTCTGCCTGTATGTAGGGCTGTAGTAACTTCCTTTCTTTGTTTTCTCTTCCATTCATCGTTGGAATATGCCCTTGAAAGTTTTTGCAATGCATGTTAATCCCGTCATCTGTCAACCCTTGGCCCTCCTTTCTTAAGTGGGTAGTTCAAGGTTCTCCTTCCAGAGCGGTCAAAAATGGTTCTAGGGCGTGGCAGTCAATTTGGGAAGCTTGGCTAGGAATGAGAGCGCACCTCGAACAGAAACCGGCCACAAGCACTGAAGAGGTATTGAGGCAGCCTTTGTTCGCCAACCACAACTCCAACTCTGAAGTACTGCTTAAGTGCTGTAGATGATGGAGCCTTTGTGAAAAGGCAGGTATTTCATACTTTGTCCATACTTTTGAAAATGGTGTTCCCTGTTGTCCAAGGGCTCTCCCCTCGAAGTGTCTCGGCCACTTGGGCCTCAATCGTTCAGGAAATTCCTTCGTCTTGGATTTCTTTGACTGCTCTGCCTAGGAATCAACCCACTCTTCCTGTCTGGCTCGGCTCCCTGGACACTCTCGCCTCATTTGCGTTCCTGGCACTTTATAGGCAAAACATTTTTTTGCAGGGATGGAAGTTCAAAGTGGGGCCCTATGGCTCCCTCCATGCACCCTGCATGTCCGAGATCTCTGACTCAAATGTCACTGCCATAAGGGTGGTATGCATGGCTACCGGGCAGGTGAATCCCAGCCCTCCTGCTAATATTAAGCACTATGGGGGCTCCTTCCGCTGGTTCTTGAAAGCCCCTTTGAGCTCCTTGCAATTCGACCCAGGTGAGTGGGTCTGGAAAACCAAGAAGAAGGATCCGTTCTTTGCATACATAGTCAAGAAAGGCTACTCCATGATGATCCCTCAAACCCCCATGAATGAGAAGTATTCCCACAAGTGGAGGCATCTAGGCCAGGGCCCTACCTCCTGGAAGTCCATCTAGAGTGATGTATGGAGGAAGGATCGAGTTGCAAAAATCAGCGCGTTCCTTTGGAGGCTCGTTAATAGAGTCCTCCCTGTCACTCACCTCTCCTCTAACTCTCTATCTATGTGCCAGTTATGTTATGCCATGACCAAGGAAACTCTTGAGCATCTGTTTTGCTTCTGTCTGGTTGCTTCTTTCATTTGGGGGAAAGTTGCAGGCTTTTATAGACATTGGGGAAGAGACATACCCCTGATCCCTCGATCATCTTGTTAAATTTCCATAATGGAGCTATGTGGTCCCTGTGTCCGGTTTGGGTTGCCCTGCGTGCTCAATTTCTATGGCAGATTTGGAAAGCTCGATGTTCTTCCTTATTTGATAACGTTATACCTGTTGCTAGTGTTATCCTTTTTAGAGCTCACTCAGACATTCAGTCTGAAGCCCGGAAGGCTTGGGAGGTGTTATGCGTAGCTTTTCACAGATGGTCGCAAGACAAGCGACTGCAGGTGCTTACTGACTTTGACTCAACATGGGGAAAATGAGGCTTCTTCTGCACTAGACGCACCGGGCTTCGAATTAGCGACACCCTCCCAACAGGCTGGGAGCTCCATTAGCGCAAGATGCTCCCCAACTGAAGGTGATGAACAGGAAGTCAACTGGCGCCACCAGCGCAGCTTCAGGAAGGCTAAATCTAGAATCCATCTTTCTTTTTTGAGCCCTCCATGAAGAAAGGATAGGCCACCTTTTCCCATCTCCTCGGTTTCCCTAATAGGGCCTGCCTTTACAACTTAGAGTTTGCGCAGTGCCCCTGGCTTCAAGCTCGGCTTCTAACGTTCACTTAGTTTTCTCATGGGACTGTCTTGTTATCTGCAAGCACTGCAGATCCCAAGCCGGTGCCCTGGCTGGTGTCTTAGCACTTCATTTCATCTGCTTAGCTACATCTGTTCTCTTAGCTTTCTCATAGGACCTGCTCCCGCAACTCTGGCTACTGAGCAGTGATTCTTGACAATAAGGCTCCAGGGGGCATCGATTTGTATGAACATGCGAGGCACCCATTTGGCTAACAAAGCCACAATCTGAACCTGAGTGTATATAATGCCCAGTCCACCAAGCTTTTTCTTCAGAATAATCTGCGACCATCCAACAATGGCTTGACGGGTGGGAGCCGAGGGCGAAGCACCCCATAGAAAATTCCTCACTAACCCTTTCGTCTGCTTGATCATGAGCGAGCCGGGAGACCAAGCCGAGGCGCTGAACCAAGTAGAACCCAGCAGCCCTGATTAACTATCAAGGCCTTACCTGCAATTGACAGATGAACAGAGCTCCAGAAGCTGAAGCTTCTTTTTAGGCTGGCAAACACAGGCCCACTGCGTTGCTGATCCATTAAGTCATGCCCTATGGGCTGGCCCAGAAGGATGTGCGCCTGTCCATCCCGAAGCCATTGGAGTCCAAGATTGTTCCCCCAGGGATCGCACTGCGAAGCTAGATCAGCGTTTTTTAGCCGGGACAAAATTCTTATAGATTTGGCCCAATAGATGGAGAGCCCGGAAGCAATACAGAAGGAGGATAGAGCGTTCAGGGAATTGTTGACATTAAGAAGAGAGCTATTATCAATCATCAAGACAGTATCGTCAGCATAAAGCGATGCCTTGATAGAGTAAAAGGAAGGCATAGATCTAGGAATTGCCAACCCTCTAATACTTCCAATTGAGTCCAACAAGTGACCCAGCCCATCATAAGAATGGGGCAGGCGGACATCCTTGACGAACAGAGCGGTATAGCGGAAATGAGTCTGATAAGGCTCCATTAACATCAACTTTGCTAGAGGCCGACTGCAAAAGAATTTTTACCCAGGGAAAGAAGGCCCCGTTGATGCCTATCCTTTCAAGGGCACCAAAGAGAAAGGGCCAATCTACGTTATCAAAGGCTTTTTCAAAATCCAGCATTAGCATAGCTGAGGGTTGATTATTAATGTGGGCAAGATGCAGGGCCTCGTTTGCCAATAAGATGTTATCCAGGATACAACGATTTTTGAGAAAGCCAGTCTGCTCAGGCCGAAGAATTTTATTCGGAAGGGGCTGCGACCGGATGGCAAAAGCCTTCGCAATGATCTTATATACCGAAGAGAGCAAGGTAATAGGTCTATAGTTTGTAATAAGGTCTCTATCCCCCTTCTTGTATATAAGGGTAATTAGCCCTTGAGATATTTGAGAGGGGAGGATACCTTTGAGAATAACATCATTTGCCATGTCTAAAAAAATCCTCACCCACCGTTCCCCACAGGACTTTAAAAAATTCCACCGGGATACCATCAAGCCCGGGAGCTTTCAAGGGGCTTAGCCCTTCCAGAGCCTGAAACAATTCTAAGGTAGTGAAGGGAGCAGAGAGTTCACTCTGCTCTGCAGATGAAAGAATTGAGGGGATGGATGACAACACTTTGAGACGAATGTCAACAGTAGAGGGCGGACATTCTCTTTGTTTGAATAACTCAGTAAAGTAGGTCGTAGCAACAGAGGCCATTTCTTTTGGAGAGGAGACGGGAACTCCTGATGAATTCTTTAAAGAGGCAATGGAAGTAGAGGCTTGTCTCTGCTTTGCCTTTTGAAAGAAATAGGCTGTCATTTTCTCCCCCTTGAGGGACCAATTAACCCCGGCTCTATGTTTGAGAGCATCCTCCTTCTCTCCCAGAAGATCTGCCAAGTTCCTTTTGGCAGTGCAATAAGATTCCAGGGTTTGTGGCCCCTCCCGGTCATTTTCCATCATACGCTGGCACTGAGAGAGACATTTCAGCAAGGCTTTCTCTTTTCTAGCTCTTTCATGGGCCAAGGAACGAGAGAGATTTTGAGCCAATAACCTAGCGGCCCTAAGTTTGGTGAGAAATCTTAGGGTGGGTGAGGATATATCATTGCCAGATTCTTTCCAGGATTGAGCCAACGTAAGATGGCAGAGCAGGACTTAAGCAGTAGGGGGTTAAGCTTAAAAAACTGCGCCCCTTGACATGCACACCTGGCGCACTAAAGAGAACATCGACTTGGGCATGATCAAAATCCGGCAGGATTGGGCCAAAAGGCTGGGGAGATGACCAAGTAGATGCAATAACAGAGCAATAGACTCTATCTAGGCGTGCCATGCACATATCCGGAGGCTGCCTGTTGTTGGTCCAGGAAAAACTTAAGCTGTTCCTATACGGCAGGGAGGCGTCAACAAAGCCTACTGAAAAGCATAGATTGTCCCAGGCTGCTTGCTCATCAACAGCAAGGATGTTGGACAAATTACCATAGCGATCTAACGGGTTTTCAACCATATTAAAATCACCAGCCATGATCCAACGCTCTATCATTGGGAATTCCATAATTTTAAGAAGGATGGAGTCCCAAAAAATAGCTCTATCAGCAGCTAGATTAGGCGCATAAATGCTGATAAACCCACAAGGGCCAAAAGATGAGGCACCAGCAGTAAAAGCGCATTGCGCCCTTCCTTGAATCCATATGTCCACAGACTAAAACGAGGAAGCAATAGTTGGAGAAATCAGCACCGCTATGCCCCCACGCGAGTCTGCAATGGTGGGGTTCCACCAGGCCGAGCTAGGAGGCCAGATGGAAGGGCCTAAGCTAGAGATTTTTCTTAAGTCTAATTTATGCTCTTGCAAAAATATAATGACATTAGCAGATAACGGGGAAGATGCCCATCTGTGGATCATTCTACGCTTCGGAACAGAAGCATTAGATCCTATGCCCTAATATTCTAGGTGGATAGGGACCACTTCATGGAGGCCACGGCTTGCAACCCATGGCCAAGCCATGAATTGATGGCTGCTTTAGCACCCCATACATCGTTACACAAACATCATTGAGCCCGAAGGATAAATTCCTCGGGGAAACCATCACCGAAGTCTAGCAAGCAAATAGAGAGAGCAGTCTGGATGTCGCGCACCTCACTTCGGTAAGCTCCCTTTCAAGTCATAGTTACTCGCTTTGATGCGCGCGCCTAACTCACAACCTGGCCGCCGAGCCAACTCAGAGCTTCGGCTGCTCACCGGGACATAACGGTCCCCCTTTACTCTTCTGAAAGACCCTCCAATTTGGGCCTAGTGGAAATTCCATTTGGTAGATAGCAGTCCGGAATAGCTCCCCACTCCTTGGTTGCTTTCCGGCTTGCTCACTTACTCACTAGTTTTTGGTCACCAACGGGTTTACACCGTTCTCGGGGTTACTACTCCCTATATATACTTCTGTGACTGTCCACGGGGGTTTCACAAACAACCCTACCATTTTATGGCGAACCACCACGAAGACCCTCGACTCCCGGTGATGAGTCGCGGTGAGTCTTGGCCCACCCACCACGGCCCCATTGGACCGTGATGGGTCCCAAGACTCCCCACGACTCCCACCACAAGGTCTCCGCCCCATGGTGAGTCCTATGCCCCCCCACTAAGTCCCACTAAGCTACCACCACCCCTTGTGGAGCCACCCCCACCGCAACCCGGTGTGCGGGGCTCCACCTAGTGAGTGCCTCCGCCTCCTTGAGTGCCTTGGGCACTCAAGGATGCTTCAGCCCCCCGTACCTATTGCTGCCACCGCCCCCATCATAGGGGCAGCCCCTCCGCGTCCCGACCCCCTGCCCTAAAGGCAAAGGGCCGCGACACACACCCCTACCAATAGGGAGTCGATGTCCTCATCGACTTGTCCATTTTGTATAAACGAACATCCAAGTTGTGGCGTCCCACATCAAGGAGTTTGTTTCCACACCATGGCGTCCCATGGCAAAGAACCAAACCCCACACTTGACTCTACTCTCCACTAACTAGTTCGGCCGACTTCCTCCACGTCCCGGCCAAGGGTGGAGCCTCTCAAGCTCTTCCCAGTGCACTCTTCTTGGCCTACTCCAAGGCCAAGGAACGATCCTCCACGAGGATCAAATCGCCTTACTGCAACAACTTTGCTTGCGACCGCTCATGATGCCGCTTTTGGCATCACCTTGAGTAAGGGTTCACCTTGAACCCTTTTTTACTAGGAAGATAACCTTGAACTAATCATGCGCCCCAATCACTACAATTGGGTCCGCCTTGGAATGCTGACCTGAGGTACGGGAACACGTTGAAGCCGCACTACGACTTTGTCCCGAGGCTACACGATTATAGTACGTGAACGGAAGCACGTAGCTTCCGCGTTACCCTGCACTACAAGGCAACCCCTCGGTAGCGCAGTTATAGTACGTGCACGCGCTGGGTGCGCACTAGCATGTGAACAACCAAGGAAGGCGCAAGTTTTCTTGCCCCTTGGATGGGAGTCACTTGATTTTGGCACTATGCAAGCACACGATTAATCCAATTTATCTCTCCCACTTTTGTAAGCTAGCATGCATTCTACACACTAGCCAACCATACCATGCATCACCATTCCAAACAAAATAGGACGCACAACATTTGGAAACCATTTCATTTATAACAAATTTGTACAATACAAGTTTTTTACAATCGGATTCCTGAGCTAGCTAAGCCGGGCTAAGCATGCATTTCCTCCCCCATGATCCAAGGTTGATGTCCCCATGCGTTTCCCATTTCTGAGGCACGCACCGAAGATGCCTCCACATGATGATAGCCCTTCCATTTCACGAGATATTCCATTTCTCGATTCTTGAACCTCCTCGACTTAAGCACTGCCTCTACCTCGTACTCAGGTTCATTTTCATGATCCAACAACACAGGTGGCGGACGCAACACTTGATGTCGATTCGGACTCGCTTCATCTTTGAAGTAAGGCTTCAAAATGGAGACATGGAATACCAGGTGCACCTTGCTGTTTGCCGGCAGCTCCAATTCATACACGTCCTCATTCATAACCTTCCGGATGCGAAATGGTCCCGCATACGGAGGTACGAACTTCGGACTCACTTCCGGAGGTAGTCGGAAATTCTTGATGTTCAACCAGACCTCCATGCCTGCCTCAAACTTAACTTCCCTCCGCTTCCGATTCGCCTGTCGTTCATAATGTTTCCTAGCTTTGGCAATGTTGTACTTTGCGAGCTTCAACAAACGCTCGCATTCTTTCAGTACCGCCGCTGCTGCCGGTTCCTCAACGTCCTGGGCGGCCCAACTTGTTGGCACCAGAGGTGCCTTTCCATAGACCAATACGAAAGGGGAAACTCCCATTTGCGGAGTGTTTTGTGTTATTATAACAGAACTCTGCCGCGTCCAAGTGCTCCACCAAGTCTGATTGGTCTACCGACACGTAATTCCGCAAGATCTGCTTCACCACGGAATTCACTCTTTCCGTTTGGTCGTCCGTCGTAGCTCGGAAGGCGGAGCTCGGAAGGCGGAGCTCATCTTGAGCCTCATCCCCATTTTCTTCCAAAGTGCCCTCCAAATTTACTTGTAAACTTTGGATCGCGGTCCGAGACAATATCCTTTGGGACTCCATGATGCTTGAAGACGTACGCGAAGTAAAGTCTCCCCGTCTCCTGCGCCGTTGCCGTCTCCTTGGTGGGGATGAAATGGCCCATTTTACTGAACCTATCCACCACCACCATGATCGCATCGAATCCTTTTGACAGCGGCATAGCAGTCATGAAATCCATCGAGACACTTTCCCAAGACCCCTCTGGAATCGGCAAGGGTTGTAACAGGCCCGCTTGCTTTTTGTAGTCGCTCCGGTTTTGTTAGCATGTGGTGCATGTCTTGACATACTCCTCGGCCTCCTCCCTCAGTTTGGGTCAGAAATACTCTTTCTTCAAGACTGTCGCGGTGCGCTTGGCTCCGCCGTGGCCCGCAAGCGGGCCATCATGGCATTCTCTCAAGAGACTATCTCTGATCCCTCCATTTGGCACGTAGAGACGCTTTTGCTTATATCGGAGCAGTCCATTTTGCAAGTGGAACTGCGATTTAATCCCCATCCTCAAGTCCCGCATCACGGACTTCGCCATCTCATCCTTCCAGTAAGCCTTCCGGATCTTCCTTTGGAGCGCCGTCTCGCCTCTGTACACCAACATGAGCTGCTGCTTTCTACTTTAAACATTGGCCACCACATTGTCCCGTCCTGGTTTGTACTGGATATCCACGTCGAACACCGCCAAAGTATCTTGCCACCTAAGTTGTTTTGGGGACAACTTAGGCTGCGTGGCAAAATACTTCACCGTGTCATTGTCCGTGAACACCTTCACCGGGTTGGAACCAACATAATGGCACCAAAGCTCAAGGCAATGCACCACCGCCTTCATTTCCTTCTCATGCGTAGGCCACCGTCACTCCACTTCATTCAGTTTCTTACTTTCGTAAGCCACTGGACATCCATCATGCATGAGTACACCCCCTATTGCGAAGTCCGACGCATCCGTATGAATCTCAAATGGACGGTCGAACTCCGGGATTTTGAGGACTGGAGCTTCCGCCATCCGCTGCTTCAACTCGGCAAAAGCTTGGCCACAAAAGGTGTTCCATACCCAGACTTTGGATTTACACAGAAGGTCCGACAGCGGCCCCGCGATCTTGGCGAAATTTCTCACATACTTCCGGTAATAGGGAGGGAAGCTAGCGTGTGAGCGCGCTCACGCTTAGCGGACTAAGCGTGAGCAGACTTCGTTAAGCGTGAGCAGATTTCCTAAGTGTGAGCACATTTCTTAAGCGTGAGCATAGAATGAAAGCGGAGCCTATAGCCGTGGGAAAAGCAAAACCTATTGCCGTGGGAACGACGTTTATGGTTTATGGGGGCAACATATGCAAGACATGAATGGAAATTTGAGAGTAATGCGAGACGAAATCCGTACGGATGAATGGGTTTGTGGAATGGATGAATGTAGGATGAATGTAGGATGAATGATGGGACGTCAAAATACGGATGAATAGACAATGGATGAGACCAATGACATCTTGGTTGAAAGAACTCAAATGATTTTTGACGTTCACGTACCTTGTGTTCAAAACAGTATACATGTTGTATAAACAATGCCAGTAGTGAAGGTCCATGTAAGACTGGGGTATATTTAGAACGCATGGTCGAATTTGGAAAGTGTACGTACAAAGCATTGCCATTCATTTGATCATGATGTGGGGTAGGAGATGGCTTCTAAGTCAAGAAAGTGTTGCCATCAAACAGCCTGAAGCTTTTTCATACAAAGGCGCGACTTTGTCATCTGTCACCGGACGTCACAGAAAAGTAGCCCAGGCTTTGCAAGGTCATGCTCGAGAACATCTCAAACTCGTGCAGTACTATCTCGCTCAAGTAGTGTCATAACATCAGCTGGCCCTATAGTACATTGGTGAATGTATGTGTCTCTTTTTGGATCACAAAACATCCTCTGAATGTACATGTAGTACAAATGTTTGCATGGCACAAATTTACCTCTCTTTCCTAGAGAACTGGAGATTGTGTTTTTGAAGTCTGGGCAAGTGCAATATAGGAAATTGGAAATTGTTACCTCGTACGCCCTGTTGTGAAGAATAGATCCCATCGTCACCATACTATACACCCGTCCGTAGCCTGGTGGGGGAACATCGACAACGTGGGTGATCCGACACTAAAGGGTTTTCGCTGATTCAATCTTGCACTCGTGCTCTGCACCTGCCTCAACCCACCGGACCATCTTTCCGTTTCTTTTCGTAGGCCAGTTGTTGCCAAGTGGAGGGCGCGCAGGAAACGGGGAAGGGAAATCATGTGAAGAATTAACCGTCATGACAGTTGGTCCTCTTGGGAGCCGAAATCCTGCATCTTCCATCATGTCAATTTCATATGTAGATAGTGTAGTTCCCATCTCAACTGGCCAAACGTTTGGGATTTGAGGTTTGCTTATCACCGAATCACGGACAGTTCCCATCACGCAACGTTTCATGTCATCAGGACAAAACCAAAACTTGTGAGGCCTGGCCTCCCGCGCACTATAATGCTTGAACAACCCTGTGAAAGTTGGGGCTGGAGTCCCTGCTAGGGCTCTACAAATCATAGATGTGCACTTCACAAAGGACGTTGCCCTGATAGCGGAACATTTCACTTTTGAGCCTTGCGGAGTTCGTTCTATGTGCCACAGCGCGTCTGCACAATCAGACTCCTGGATGGGCAGCAGGTTCGCCTCTTCTTCCCGTGTAGTTGTAGTTGTCGACTCCGTGAACTCTGTTGAGGAAGATTCACCACAAAGGATGTTGCATGCACAAAAGTGGGTGGCACGGGCACACGTGGCACCGAAAAGTTATCCCTATCATGTCGATGTGAATCCCCATCCGATCCCGGAGGGGTGTCCAGTTTGCGCTTGCATGAACCGAATCTCTCCTCACCTTCCAAATGAGGATGTCTGGATTGCAAAGGTGTTCCCATTGTGCATTCGCTTACAACCTTTGCCATTCTAACAGGATTCTTGCATATGTTTACAGCCCTCAACTGCAACTCCGCCCTGTCTGGCCCCTTACCAAAACCGCGTCCACGAAGGAAATCCCGGTACTGTGTTTGTTGCGAAAGCGCTTGGACCATGTCATCCGAAGTGGCAGCGTACAGGTCCCGTCCGTTCTTGCCGGATTGCGCATTCCACACACTATGCACAGTCTCGGATAGATTACAAGAAGGCATATCCGCTATGTCCTCCAGAGACATATTCTGCACACAATGTTCTTTCCATTTATTAGTGTACTTCAAAAACTAATAGCATTGAAGAAAAGACACGTCAACAGGGGTAACACCGCAAATTGAACTCTTGCAAGCATTGGAAATTTAGAAGGGACCTTACTCTTGTCATGAATCCTCCCCACTGTTTGTATCTGAAGTGCCAGAATCCCATCCAGTCGTCAAGTTCTTTGAGGCCATCCTGACTTGCTGCATCGGAGGAGTACCACCAGGCCCTTATAGTTTGGTATAAGGAGTTTGCTTCGATCTCGCTTGTCGCATCTTTATACAGCCGGCAGAGTCTCATGTGTTCCTCCTGCAACTCGTTTAATGCAATTCTTAGTGTGCCTTCAGAGGGATTGAGTCCAATGGAACAGGCAAGTGTGCTCCTGCCACCATGGGTATTTAGGATCACCACTTCCAAAAACACCGGGACTGCATTCCAATTTGTCTGCGCTATCGGCCATAAAACCATCTTCCAAAAACAGGCCGGACTGCATTCCAATTTGTCTGCGCGCTATCGGCCATATTGAAAATTTGGATCTGAGGACACCCATGATTCCTCATGACTTTCACAAAGGGACTTCCACATTGAGGATTTGAGGACTCAGTGTCTTCGGATTGAATGTCACACACGCAAATGTCAATTAACCCTTTGGTAAGAAGGATCGTACCATGAGCAGCCATGGTTGTCCAGCCCTTCAACAGTTTCACATGATCAAAACTGAGCCAGGATTTTTTGGAAGAGGGGAGATTCGCACTGGGCTGCATCTGCGGACCAACCTAACTCCACTTTACCTCCGCAACTGTGGACATCTTATAAATAAGAACACTTTCAATGACCCCTGACCAGGGAAAAAAATATTGTCTTGAATGAAGTCGTACATGCTTCTCCTCTTCAATTCCAGGATGCTATCCACATAACCCTGCGCTCCCAGTTCCCATTCTGAGTGCGTTGATATGGTGTTGCGCACATTTGGTGAACTAAGGGTCGAGGAAGTAGTCCATAACCACGTCCAGTTTTTTGCTTTGTCCAGTTTCACGATTTGTTCTCTTCCGCTCTTCCTAGAATGTGTTTTTGCAAGAAAGCTTAAAAGAAGCTTTTGCTTGCAGAAAGCTGCAATTGCAGATTGGCGGTTGCATAAGGAGCATTCTCCACCTCGTGCCGTAGAAGTCCCCGAATTGTTTCAAGATTTTCTCGACAATCCCCTTTCGACCACGGGGTGGGTATGATTACTAAGATGAAACCACAAGCTCGGGTTAGGCCGCGAAAACGATGGAGCACATAGTACATGCGGGCCTTGCATGTGCCAATGCATGTTGGAGCCGTTTTGCAATATTTGCAGGAGCAACGTCGTATTTTTAGGGAGGTGGGGCACCCAACCTCGAAGGGTTATCCGCGCAACCCTCCCACTCCGTCTCATTTGGGGGAGCCTCTCAATGCTAGACAGTTGCAGGCTTCATTTCCACAATAGTGCCCAACAAGACTGATTCTACAAGTCAAGCCATGCAGTTTGGCAAGGTTTCTAGACTGCAACTTTGGAACAACACTGCCTATCTCCTGCATGGAAAGAAGATAGATGTGGGAGGTGGTGGAATCTCAGAGATGTCTTTGTCACCGAGCTTTCCGAGAAATCGGTGGTGGTATTTTTTTTTTATTGTAGCAAGTGTGAAGGCCGGAGCCACCGAAGCGGCAGTTCCTGGAGTGAGTGTAGAACCTGCAGACAAACGTCGCTGATCCCCGTGCACGCGATAAGTGCCTGCTAGAACTCTCCATTGTCTAACACGGTCCTCGCACACGAATGGCTCCAGAATCATCATGTTGTCGACCCTACCGGCGGAGTCGTGCACTTCTTTCTCCACATGCACAGTTCCAACTTGCAGATCCAAGCTTCTACAGAGGACATCCTCTCCAACGGTTGCCATCCCATTGGCGTCTGGCACTTTGGTGAGGGGGAGAGATTTGTAAGGACAGTAGAATTTTACCAACTCTCCTATGAGAGCCATTTGTAAAGCAGAGAAGAGTACGGGAACAGTGTCCAACAAAGTATGCCAGCACTGGAGCAACGAGCCGTACGTCTGGGGATAGCATCAAACAACATGATCGACGCGCCCATACTGGAACGTTAGTGCCGATGCACGGCAAGGTGGATGAGCAGTTTCATTGCAATTTGCACTAGGCCATCTATCCTCATCCATCCACATTACACATCTTACAAGGCATCCTATGTAATCAATAACTGCTTGTATCCAACGGTTTTCTTCAGACACCAGCTGTCCAGCCACCCGTTCATTCTATCTTAAGATGTGATGTGTCATAAGTGGAGATGAAAAGCAGGTAGGATGAGATTGCTCTACTTGTTTTCATTCATTTGTTTTGAATGAGAAGAGGACGTGGAGAAGCCACCACCACCGAAGCGACAACCAAAAATTTCCCAGGACCGTACTTCTATACTAAAATAACCTTATTTTAGCGCGACTCTTGACCGTACAGGGACGACGTGTCTTGCATGCAGATACTCCACGCAACCCCGCCGCTTCTCCACGAAGCTGGCATCTTGGCGCAATAGGGGAGGGGGAGAGGAAAGTGATTTTCGTCTTTCTCGCACCACTATTTCTCTCCCTCTGCAATCCTGGATCCTGTCGATAGTGAGACTCCCTCTCGAGCTAGGAGAAGGCGTCGCCGAACTCTGTACTTCACATCTAGCAAACAAAGGTTGCAGGCGAAGGAGAGAATGAAGAAGATCCGAAGGGAACTCATGTTGGGAGAGGACACCGGGGTGGGACAGGCCGGAGGAGAGGGGGAGGCAGAGGCTGAAGAGAGAGAGGCCGGAGGAGCTATTGCACGGCAGTCTCCAGAAGGTTTAGCCGCCGTGCAGGAGGAGCCTAGCGAGCTTCAGTCTTTTGAGGGTGGAGAGGAGGAACCCTGGGCAGGACTCAGAGAACAGCCCCTGATGGTTCGCGTAATGGAAGAGACAACGGAGCTTGAAGTTTGTGGTTTTGTCACCCACTAGCCTGATCTTCTGGGACCGGTTCTACCACACGAATTGAAGGAGACGAGTCAGACGGGAGGTGCGTCTTCGAGCGCTACGAAGAAGCAAGCAGAGGTATGTATGACTTACCAGTTGCCACAGATGAGTTTTAGTCTGTCTGGTAGATAACAATCAACCTTGCGTCAACGCAAGGTCGATTTGCTGGTTGTTGGAACGCTCGAATATAGACTGATTGACAAGAACATGATTCTGTGAAGACAACCCGAATCAACCTTGCGTCAACGCAAGGTTGATTCAGGTTATAGACACAGACAATCGAGAAGAACACTGCCCTTTGAATGCCACAAAACAACCTTGCATTGACGCAAGGTTGTTTCGAATGTACTGTCCATGTCTGCTTCGCCCATTCATTGTCTGTTTTCCCACCGTTGCAAATCCCACAATCAACCTTGCGTCAACGCAAGGTTGGTTCGGGCTGCAGGCCTGTGTCATTCTGAAGAGTTTTTTCGAAAGGTTGAAGCTCATCAAACAACCTTGCGTTGACGCAAGGTTGTTTGAGAGCACAGGCAATGGCTCGTTTTTCCTTCACTCCGAAAATTGCCAGCCCAAGAAACAACCTTGCGTCAACGCAAGGTTGTTTTGGGCTGCACTAGAGTGTCCGTCTGCAGGGATTCTGGAACTGCTAAAGCCCATCAAACAACCTTGCGTTGACGCAAGGTTGTTTGAGAGCACACCCAATGGCTCGTTTTGTCTTCACTCCGAAAATTGCCAGCCCAAGAAACAACCTTGCGTCAATGCAAGGTTGTTTTGGGCTGCACTCGAGTGTCCGTCTGCATGGACTGGCACTGGAGCGTTCATTCTATGGTTCTGGATCACAAAGGACGAGTCACATAGCTGCTCACTGCCATGCACGACATCAACAAGTAAGTCTGCCGAAATTCTTGTGTATTATTTGATTGCATTGCTTTGTTTGTGGTTGTTTTGTTCTTAATTGGAAAAGTGACTGTTCAATGCAGATCAAACGAAACCTCCCACGTAACAACCAACCTCTGCCACACCCTTTTCCGGGTCTAGAAGATCGGTATGATGCCACTGGAATCGTTTACGAACGTGTTGAGTCCAAGTCAAATGAAGAGATGCAGGGAGAAGAAGCTCGTCACCTGGTATAGCCTGACAAGAGAGGCATTTCTTCACTACATGTACACGGTAAAGAAACTTAAACCGAATTGAAATTCAGACTTGTCTGTTACCTATTTTCATTGGCTGTGAACTGAAGTATTTTTTATGTTGGATTGTTTGTAGCAAGAGATAGCGGAGACAGGCTTGAAGGCGAAGGCCGAATACTACGCCACTCACGCAGAGGAGGAGAGGTCTGCTGTTGGGGTGACGGAGGCAATCCGGTTTGAGATGGATAACCACAGGAAGAACCTGCTGAGTGCGTTTGACAAACAAATCCGTATTGCAGATCCCGGTCTCGGCTCAGAGTTCCTGGAGCAGGTGAAAGTGCATTACGACAAGTACGGAATTAAACCCGAAATGACACAAGAGAAACTGCATCGCCTGTCCATTTCAATGGTGGACACCGCAACCAAAATCAGATGGTTGGAGATTTGGAACTCGGATCCTCTGGTGAAGGACACGTATGGGTTTCCAAGAACAGAGAAAGACCCCAAAACCAATGTGGTAAAAGTGGTGAGCGACCACTCCTTCGACCAGTGGCTTTACAAAGCTACATTCTGGAGCCAGGTGAGAGAAAGCACCAATTCATTCTTGCAGTCTCCATTTTTCCATGATTCCGTATTGCATAGCTCCATAGCCTCACATTTGCCTTGTTGGATCAGCTGGAAAGGCGTGCTATTTCAGCACTGGGAGAGTCCTTGACTGACTACAAAATCACAATTTGACAACACCCAGAATCTCTCTTGAGCAATACATTCGGAGATAGGTGCTATATGGAACAACTGTTTCTTCAGGGAGTTTGAAAGAGACAAAGGCATTTCCAGGTCGAATGAGTTCAAGAATCAGTACAATAGCGAGCAAGCTACGAAGCGAGTCTTGTACATGTATCATGTATCTTCATTGTTTCTTTTCTTGGTTTCGTTTTTCCTCATTGTTGCAAGGCATGGTTTGGGACTGCCAATGTGAGGCTACACTGATCGTCTGTCGTTCCTTTCGAGACGCAATTTAACCTTGCGTCAACGCAAGGTTGAATCGGGCTAGTAGTTCTGCACTTCTTTCACAGATTTTCGTTTGGTAGTATGGTGCTTCTCCAGGCTTTTTCCAACCTTGCGTTGATGCAAGGTTGAATGTAGGTCCTGCAGAACAATATTTTCCGAAATTTCATTGCACGTAGAGGTACATTTTCCGTTCATTCTCTTCTTGTCCGCAGTCTCTTTGTTTCAAATTCTGCTTATAAATTTTCATTTTACAGACTCATTTCAACCTTGCGTTAACGCAAGGTTGTTTGAGACTTGATTCTACCTGCAGATTTAAGTTAAACTTCAGAGCAATGTACATCCTTGCTTTGACGCAATGCTATATTTTGCTCGTAATAGACCAATTTCGAGATATCATTTCTGGTATCGGCAATTTGTTGGGATGCCTCAAACAACCTTGCGTCAACGCAAGGTTGTTCGAGGTACTATCTTTTTCCAGCTTCTATGATTCTGTTGGACATTGGCCTTCACTAAATTGATCATTTGGGTGTGTTTTCCAGGTACATTTACCATGTCCTCATTCTCGGCAAGTACCTCAGTGATGAACCGGATTTCATTTTCATGTGGGCGGACCCCACTAAGGACAAGACAATGTACACTGCTGGAATTGCAAAGGACTGGGTCAGGGCGCACTTCAGAGATTGTGGCTGGTACCTGGACTTGCCCAAACAGGACACACCGTTTGAGGAGGTGGTCATGCGCAACTTCAACGACAATGCAGCTGCTCTTGCACCACTTAGTGACAAGGAAATTCAGGAGAGAATAATTCAAGCCCTCGCAGCAAAAGAGCCGGAGAAAAGTAGCACTCCCAAACGGAAAGGGAAGGGCGCAGGTGATGGGAAGGGTAAGGGGAAGATTGTGGCTGGGCAGGATCAGGTTGTGCAGGACACCACGGAGCGTCAACCCTCTCCAACTCGCAAGGACAGGAGAACTCCTAAAACTAAAGAACAGCCTTACGAGGCCAGAGAGCACCCTTCACGGGTGTTGGGTCAGTATGAAAGGAGGTTTACTATTTCATGAGCAGAAACCATGAGCCATGAGCCATGAGCCGCATGAGCCGCATGAGCGGTGAGCCGAAGTCTAAGATACGCGGATTTCATGAGCGGACTCCTCCAAATTTGGAAATGCGGCAGATTAAACAAGTATTAAAATAATAGTTTTTTATTTGACCTTGCCGTTTTTGGACGTTCCAGATCATGTAATGCGGCGAAGATATGTCGTCAGTAACAAGTCCGCTCATGGTTTTTTAGAGCCGCTCATGGAAATAAGTGACCGTGCAACGGGAAATCCAGTATACCACTGCAAAAGGATGTCGCATACTGGCCTGTATAGAGTATTCCGCGGTTTTACATGCCTTAACATTGGAATGAAGCTGACCCTTTTGCCGCGATTGAACCAATGGAGTCTGCACCAATACAGTCTGCAGTACTTCACAATTCTGTCTTCTTCGGGTATTCGGCGGGAAATGTTTGCAACTGAACTGGGAAATAAGGTGCCGCATTAGGGTTCGCACGTGCGAAATTTTGGAGCGGTTTGGTGTTGGCGAAGGCCGCCTCTACCAGTACCTACGACGATACTTGGAAATGCGGCGCCGCATTTCCTTGTCGGAGGTCGAATGAGGAAAGCAAGTTTTCGGAAAGCAGAAAAACATGAACCCTCCAACATACAAAAATACATGCACGTGGAAGCAAGTGAACGATATAGTAATATCTTAGTTCGAGCAAAACAGGTTACTGGTAGGCAAGACATATGTCGGACCTTTCTGTGGCCAGAGTCTGAGGTACTTGCAGCAGTACAGTTCTACTATCCGAAAAGGATGGGCGTACCATTGTATTGGGACCGCAAGCCAAGCTCACTGGTCCCCTGGATCCATATTCAGAAGAGTGTGAACCTCCTGGGGGCTCAACCTTGGTGCATGTATGAAGTGATGAGTTGTGGAATTACAACGGAGTCTGTTTAGGTACACGTAGTACAAATGCTTGCAAGGGCAGTATGATGCCTCCTTGTTCGCCATGATCTGGAAGTCGGTGCAATTGCAGGTGGGTAATTCTGAAATGGTGATGGTGTACACCTCATTGCGAACAGCTGAGCCCGCCGTGGCCATCTGATACACACGCCCGAATCCTGGTGGGGGCACTTCTGTCGAGCTCTGGATTGTACAGTTCATCCGAAGTGCATTCCCCATCCTTGTCTCGTTCACTTTTGAGGGAGGTCGCCGCCTCTTCGGTTTCCCCCAACGGTGTGTAGGATGCTTAGAGCTGTCGTGTCCCATTGTTCTTGCTCTCACAGGGGTCGGTGGTGGAGGCTGTGGAAGCGGAAATGGTTGTCTGGGGACGTCAGTGCGCTGCACCATCCGAAATCCTGCGGCGGTAAGGGCGTTGGCCTCAACCTGACTCAGATCGCAGCCTGGTTCCACCGGCCACACCGAGGGAGCCTCTGGCATTGTTTGTATGCCGTACTTGGGCTTTCCATACACGCAAGTCATAATGTCGTGCCTGCAGAACCAGAACTGGGTGGTTGTCGCCTCCACAAACTTTGCATGGACAAATCTTCCTGTAAAAGTAGGAGCAGGGACAGCCCCATCTGGATTCCTCCTTATCATCTCTAAACAACGTTGCCGTGTATCCATACGAATTGCGGAACACCTTCCTCGAAACGACGGCTTTGTGCGAGCAATTCTCCACTGTGAGGCAGACACAGTCGTCTCCACAATGGCTTGGCCATACTGCATAACAGCGGGCGGAATCTGGGGCAAGGGAGCGGTGGGAATTTTTTGCACGAAATCCCCGGTTGAAGGCAACGGCTATCTGGAATTTCTTGGGCTTCCACTGCTGGAAGACACATTGTGCGGCAACATGACGGGACCTCGAGGTGCTGTCCGAATGTTCCTGTCGGATCTCCAGGAATCCTCTTCGCACCCGGGTTCCTCTTCAATCCTCCGCCTGACAGGGCGAGTCCGGACGTCCCCCTCTAGGTGTTCACCTCTGCGGTGCAGAGGCGTCCCTTTGATCTTCTCTCGCAATGCTGTCGCCCATTTCACTGGATTCTTGGACCTCGAAGCTGTTCGTACCAACAATTCCTCCCTGTCCGGCCCAAAGCCCCATTGTTTGCCACTCAGGAACTTGTAGTACGTGGCTTGCTGCATGATTGCTCTGTCGATGTCCTCCGTTGTGGCCGTCACTACGTCCACCAGATGTGCGGCAGAAGACGCTCGCCAGGAGGAGTGGACCGATTCTGCCATATTCGTGTTCGGCATGTCCGTGTCGGAATCCAAGCACCGCTCCTAGAAGGACACAAACAATGGTGAGGGACCAATCGAAATGTCCGTAATAAAAAGACAAATGAACGAAATTGACAGCAGCCTACCTCCCGCACGTACTGTCTGAACTGTCGATACCGAAAATGCCACCACCCCAACCAGCTGTGCAATGCTCCCAGATTGGTTGTCTCCACTGCACCTGACGTGTTCCACCAAGCCTCGATGATAGCAAACTTAACCTCCGCGTCATCAAATGTGGGTGCATCCTTCCACGCCGTACAAAGGACACGGTGTTCAGCCTGGAATGAGCTAGCAACAAATTTGGTAGTGTAGTGGGATAGACTCTGCATCCAATGGAATCCACATGATCTCTCTTTCCCTCCATTGGAACATTGGGGTCCTCACCGTACACACGCCGCACCGCTGCCCAGTTGGCCTGAGCGTTGTCTGCCATGAATCCCCTGAAATTGGGCTCTGGCAATCCCGCCCTTGCCATCTGCTCGTTTATGCCCTCCCACAGATGCATCTCGGACTGTGTGTCCTCCCCTTTCATCTCGCAGATTGCAATCGTCATGAGCCTCTTGGAGTGATAGTCATAAACATGCGCACCCATAGTCACCCACTGATGGTTTGTAATTCACTTGATGTGATCAAACATCACCCAAGCATTCGACAAGTTTCCAGTTGTCATGCGAGTGACCAAGTCGACTCCACTCCCAGGCCCACACGTCGACATTTTGAAAATGTAACAACGATCGGATTCGCTGCCTTGCCCTGGAAACCTGCTACCTTGGATGTAGTCATATCCAGTCATTCGTTTCACCTCCAGGATTGAGTACATGTCCGACCCCCTGCCGAACTCCTGCTTGCAAGATACGATGTGATTCCGCACATTCGGACTACAAACGTGCGAGACGAACTCCAAGAGGTCACGCATCTCGTCTTCGGTCAAGGGCTCTCGGTCGGAACCATCTTCAGACATGATTTTGCCAAGAGCAATCTTGTGGGCTGCCTTCAGCTGAATCTGCTTTGGTCTGGCTCCGGGGCTCAATTTCACCTCCTCTTTTATGATGTCGTGTGCTTCCTGCACAGCCTCACGCATGTTGCCTCTCGCCAAGGGGTGGCAGTGGACCCCAACGTGTATGCAAGCTCTAGTCAAGTCCGGGAGCAAATGGATAACGTAATATTGCTTGGCTCTGCACATGGACATGCACGTCGGTGGTTCTTTGCAATGTGCACACTTGAAAGAACCCGCAGGAGCTTGGCTGGAGACAATGAATGGATGATACGTTGTGCCAGTCCAATCCGTCTCGTTTCTCCGCCCTCCTTTGGAGAGAAAGTGGAAGCAGGTGGGATTGAGGCACCTCAGCTTCCCCGCACAGAGGACATATCGTACACGAACACCATCAGCAATTTTCGTGCTACTGGTCTTCGTCACACACCAGGGGTGTCCGTCATGCTTTCGATCCATGTCTGTTAACATCCCGGAGGCTTTGTTTGACGAAGAAACAGGTGGAAACTCGAAGATGACATTGCCATCGACTTCGGGAGGCAGAAACGTTACCTTTCTGACTGGGAATTTGGCATAGTCGAGAGCAGCCAACTCGGAGCGAGACAGGTCGGGAATGATTATCGTTGCATACCTCTCTGTTGGCAGTGGCCGCCTCTCGATTTCCGGACTCCTTTGTGGATGGTGTGGGCAGCGACTGATTCGGAAAGGGAATGGGCATTCCCACAGCTCGGTATAGGATGGTGTCTGATGGGGGAACGTGCCATTCGATTCCGCAACCTCCGTCGTTACCTAGCACGACAATGGTCTCGTCAACCTGTCCAGGAACATCCTTCCTTTCTTCTTCCAAATAAACTGTGCCCGGTTTGAGTTTGAATTTGGAACAAAGGTAAGTTTCAGTCACTCTGCAAAGTCCTCCCTCGTTTGGGATCCAGGCTCTCCCAAGTTGCGGAGGACAGCAAACTATAGCGTAGGAATTCGGAGCCATCGAACACCGCACGGAGTTGGCAAGTGCGAGGTTCAGTATAGCGACAGACCAAGGCTCACAGGCACCATGCGGAGTCCATCGACGATTGGAAGTCGTACATTGAAGTGGAAAGTATTGTTTCAAGCTACATGCATGCAGGTGGGAGGTTTGATTCCATAGCCAGTAAGTATGACAATGATGGCCGATTCGGCGACGAAATAACATCTCCTGACAGTTTCTCCTGAGGGTGGATCCAGCAGTATTCTCGGTGTAGACAGGAACGTTCGCACTGACAAGTGCCAGTACTGTTAGTTAAAACGGTCAGACAACCAAGTTGTGCTCATCAAGACTGGCCGCAATGTTGTTTCGGAACAATGCAACCCATTGAGGTTCCAGATTTCCCGTCCCGAGTGATTCTTTCGATTGCTGGTGGACGGAAACACGGCGCCGCATTTCCGTATTGCTTCTTGGTCATGCACCAGAGCGACGGAAATGCGGCACCGAGTTTCCGTCCGGGGGAAACCTTTATACTCTCCAGAACGGAAATGCGGTAACGCATTTCCATCCAGCAAGCACGGTATGTGAAGGTGGAACGGAAATGCGGTACCGCATTTCCGTTCTGATTGAGAATTATGAACAACGGGAACAGAAATGCGGCACCGCATTTCCGTCCGAGTCGCACTTTTCCGACATTCCAGAACGGAAATGCGGCGCCGCATTTCCATTTTGTATCTGATGCATGGAGCTGAGGGATAGAAATGCTGCAGCACATTTCCGTCCTTAAAAGACATTCATACTCTCCAGAACGGAAATGCGGTACCGCATTTCCATCCAACAAGCACGGTATGTGAAGGTGGAACGGAAATGCGGTACCGCATTTCCGTTCTGATTGAGAATTATGAACAACGGGAACAGAAACGCGGCACCGCATTTCTGTCGGAGTCGCACTTTCCGACATTCCAGAACGGAAATGCGGCGCCGCATTTCCATTTTGTATCTGATGCATGGAGCCGAGTGCGATTCCGACCGCTTGAGACATTCATACTATCCAGAACGGAAATGCGGTACCGCATCTCCGTTCTGACTGAAAATCGTGAACCATCGGAACTGAAATGCGGCAGCGCATTTCCATCCGAGTCGCACCTCCCAACATTCCAGAACGGAAATGCGGCACCGCATTTCCGTTCTGATGAAATATCCTGAAACATCGGAACTGAAATGCGGTACCGCATTTCCGTCGGAGTCGCACCTTCCGACATTCCAAAACGGAAATGCGGCGCCGCATTTCCGTTTTGTATGTGAGGCATGGAGCTGTGGAACGAAAATGCGGCACAGCATTTCCGCCAGCGTCAGACGTTAATACTCTACAGAACGGAAATGCGGTACCGCATTTCCATTCTGACTGAAAATCGTGAGCAACGGGAACAGAAATGCGGCACCGCATTTCCGTCCGAGTTGCACCTTCCGACATTCTAGAACGGAAATGCGGCGCCGCATTTCCGTTTTGTATATGAGCCCTGGAGCTGTGGGACGGAAATGTGGTGCCGCATTTCCATCCATGTGAGACCTTCAAACTTTCCAGACCGGAAATAGGGCACCGCATTTCTGTTCAGGTGAGACCTCTATACTTTCCCGAACGGAAATGTGGCACGGCATTTCCGTTCATCAACTAACGTATGTGAAGGGTTTCCGTTCACATTGAAAATCATGAACCACGGGAACTGAAATGTTGTGCCTCATTTCCGTCCGAATCGCACCTTTCGACATTCCAGAACGGAAATGCGGCGCCGCATTTCCCTTTTGTATCTCATACATGGAGCTACGGGACGGAAATGCGGCACCGTATTTCCGTTCAACAACTAAGGTATGTGAAGGTGGAACGGAAATGCGGTGCCGCATTTTCTTCCAACAAGTACGGATGTGTAGCTTCGTGATGGTACTTAACGGAAATGCGGCGCCGCATTCGCATTTTCACTCCAACTCATCAGACGCTGGGACGGAAATGCCTTGAAATGTGAACACGTGGAGCAACGGAATTGCTGCACATGTCGGCACTCTATCTGACTGAAGTGGCATGAGGCGGCGCGGCCTGACCGTTGGATAATGATGTTTGTTTTTCGGACGGCAGGCGTACCCTGAACGATTCGAATTTCGTAATGACGCAAAGTCCACGAGGAGACACTTTCGTCCAACCCTTTCGAACCCAAGTGGTGCATCACCGTCGTTTCATCTACTTTTGTCGTGTCTCCTCAGTCACCCCTCTCGCGCCCTTTCCATCTGCACTCTTTGCCCCTTTTCCCTCTCTCTGTTCTTCTTATGCTCGAACCTGAGAGGGGGGGAGTTCGTGCACCAGCCAGGAGACCTCGTCGCAAGCTCCGGAAATTATACTTCAGACGTAGGCCAATGCCGAAGGGGAGGAAGCAGATGCGTCTACAGGAGGAGATTGCCATCTCCGAGCAGCAGGCCACTCAGGCAACCCAGCCACCAGTGAGAGCTCCATGCGATCGGGCTACGCGCAGCTAATCGAGCACCGAACCCCCCATTTTGCTTCTATAATTCTTAGACTGAATGCTAGGAGACTTGAATGCAGAACATGTTTGCATGCCTAACAGGAAAGGTGGACGTGCTGGAGGGATCGCAGGAATCCGAAGAGCCGCAGGAAGAGTCCGAGGAGCTAGCTGCAGCACGTACACCCACCCGATCCCCGAGCGCGGGTATTCCTGCCGGGCCTAGCCTGTGCGATTCAAAGACGCGGCTTTGAAGGACAAGTTCAAAGCCCCAGAGATCAACTCGCGTTCTTTGGTCATGGAGAATCGCCAGCAGGGGTCGGGCCCTTCTCCAGCAAAGTCGAAGAAGAAGCAGCCCGTCCCTCTACTGGCTTCTGAACCGGCTCAGGCCGATTCAGCCCCCCCCCCCCAACGCGAATGAAGCAGCAGGGTAAAAGACAGATTCAATTGCAGCAGACACCTTCACCTGCAAGGATGAGGAAGCAGAAGGCAATCAGGGCGACGGCCGAACAATCTCCCGCAAACCGCTTCCACGAGCTGAAGCTCAATTCCTGGAGGATTTTCCGCCTGCAGATGTTGGGGCCCAACGACGCAATGGCGTGAGCGTTGCACGTGAGCGCGCGAGCGTACGCTCACGCAGGAGTGACGTGGCGTGAGCGTACGCTCACGCCAGCTGACGTGGCGTGAGCCTGCACACATGCTGACGTGGCGTGAGCGTCATGTCAGCATGCTGATGTGGCGGTAAATGATGACGTGGCACTGTCCGTCAACTGCCACGTCAGCATTAACATGCGCCGCCTATAACCGTGGATGGTCCTATGACCGTGGAATTAATGCAGGGAATCTTGCCTAAATAGAATCAAGACGAGCGTTGAGGCCTACAATTGCAGCATCCAACATTGTGCAATTACAAATGTTTGTTTCACTTTTACAATTACGAAGACGACAAAATATCCTCACAAAGTGTGCGCCATAAAGGCTGCCACGAGAAGACTTCCTCCCTCCTCAAATAACAATGAGAGTTATGATCATCTTCAAAAGATGATTGTAGTGCATAGCGACAGCAAGACATGTAGACTTCGAACGGTGCAATGACAAATGTGCACTACCTAAAAGTTGTCACTCAGACCTCACTCCGTATAGTTGGAGGCCATATCATTGCACAGCCGACGAATTGATGTGAATTACACATTTCAAATCATGGTCATCCACATACCACATTACATAGTTCATGTTACCCATGTGTTGTATCCCGCTGCAAAAGAGTATCGACCTCGTTGAAACTCATAGTGGCCTGGTGAATGAAGTTGTCACGTTTGGGATCGCAAACCATCCTCCTCAAAAATATGAAATACAAATGTTTGCAGGGTATGAATTTACCTCTCTTGCCCAAACTGGTTGATAGCATATTCACAAAATCAGGACATGTGCAATTGGGGAAATTGGAAACCGTGATGTCGTAGGTCCTGTCATGAACAGCAGATGTGGAAGTGATGATTGTGAATACCCGACCATATCCTGGATCGGGTACTTCCGTGGTGCTTCCAACACGAGCTTGGAGCATTCTTGCGGACTCCACTTTGCCAAAGTGTTCAGCGGTTGGAGGGAAACGCCGAACGAGCTTTCCATCTCGTTTGGTTGGCCACAAGTCAGGATTTGCCGGGGGGACCCGGGAGGACGCAGGAGTAGTAGCACATGCATGGAGTTGGGGTTGTCTCGCAAGGGAAAAACCTGCCTCCTCCAGCATTTCAATCTCCTGAAAGCTGAGATGTGTTCCCACCTTCACGGGCCAAACGGTTGGAGGAGATGGCTTCATCACTACGGAAGGACGCACAGTTCCATGCACACATCTGGCACAATCATCTGCGCAGAACCAGAACTTGTGGTTCTTGGCTTCTGGTTGACCGTATGGACGCATCAAGCCCGTGAAAGTCGGAGCAGGAGTTCGGGCACCACCTCTGGATATAGATGAAGTGCACTTCTCGAAATTAGTTGCCCTGATCGCTGTACATTTCACACGAGACCCGACACTTGTGCGTTCTATGTGCCAAACGTGGTCGGGGCATGCGGACTCAAGCACATCAAGGGGGTTGTTTCTCTCCTGCACCATTTCAGTGGCACGGTTTGATGCTGGAGCTTGCCGTCGTGTTGGAGGTTCCTCCACAATGGAGGTTCCGGACACGGAGCTGTCATGCAGGGGAACACGAGGCTTCGAGAAGTTATCACGGTCTGCCCTGTGGGAATCTGAATCCGAACCAGGTGGAGTGTTCAATTTCCTCTTACAGGAGCCGAATCTCTCCTCCCCTTCAAGATGTGGAACTCTAGAAACAAGTGGCGTTCCCTGGGCATACATGCTCACCGCCCGTGCTATCTTGATTGGATCCCCAGATCTGTTTGCAGCACGCAACATCAACTCCGATTTGTCCGGACCCTTGCCACCAACCCCACCTCGTAAGAAATCACGGTATCGGGTTTGTTGTTGCAAGGCACGTATCAAATCATCTGTTGTTGCCACATACAAATCCCGACCTCTTTTCCCAGACTGCTGCAACCATGCATTGTGCACAGTTTCTGCCAAATTGCAAGATGGCATGTCTGCCATTTCCTCAATGGACATGTTCTGCAAAGAGGATAACCACACTTCAGAATAGTGCACAGGAAACAACATAAAGAAAAACAACAAAAATATGGAAAGCAAATGTATGAATAAAGCATGAAATAGAAGCCTCGTACCATTGTCATGGCTGCTCCCCACTGTCTATACCGGAAGTGCCAAAACGCCAGCCAATCTTCCAATGCTCTCATACTCTCAAGTGATGCAGCTCCAGAAGAGAACCACCAGGCACGAATTGTCTGGAACAAAGTGTCCGCCTCCTTCATTGTTCTAGCATCTTTGTACTCTTTGCACAATTTACGGTGCTGAGTCTGCATCTCTGGTTTGATGTCCGACTTTGTATGTTTTTCCAGAGATTGTGTCCAATGGAATAGACATGTACGCTCTCTTCCTGGCATAGGCATTTTGGGTCGCCCGATCCGAAGACAATACGAATAGCATTGAAATTTGCTTGAGCACTATCCGCCATGAAACCTGCGAAATTTGGAGATGGCAGCCCATGGCAGCCCATGACACGTATCAGGGAATTCCACATGAGCTTCTGGGATTCCGTATCCTCGGATTGCATGTCACAAACTGCAATTGTCATAACTCGTTGGTACACTGGATCGTAGACATGACAAGCCATTGTCGTCCAATCCTTCACTCGTTTCACATGATCAAACATAAGAAAACAGTTCTGCAAGTCCCCAGTCTTCTGCATCCGCTTCACGAGGCTAACCCCACTGCCCTCCCCAACAGTCGACATTTTGAAAAGAAAAACTTTGATGGCACCTTGACCTGGGAATACATTGTCCTGGATGTAATCGTACTTGCTCAGTCGTTTCAATTCCAAAATATTGTCTATGTAGCCTCTGATCCCAGAGCCCATTCTCAATGCATTGATCTGATGCCGAATGTTAGGTGAACTTAAAGTGGAGAAATGATCCATGACCAGGTCCAATGCTGCACCGTCAAGTTTAGTCCCCACAGAATCTCCTTCACTCAAAATATGGCTTTCCAAGAAGGACTTGCTTGCGCCAAGAGCAATTGCAGATGTTGTTGCGGATGGGTTTCTCCCGAACTCCTGTTTGATCAACCTCGATACTGTCTCAACACTCTCCCTGTAATCCCCCTTCGAGACAGGATGGTTATGGAATCCAAAATGCACACAAGCTCTCGTCATTGTATTCAAACGGTGGACAACATAGTACATTCTTGCTCCGCAGAGCGCCAAGCAGGATGGCACAAGTTTGCAGAATTTGCAGACGAAAGTGTTTGCCGGTGGAGGGGCAGTCCCAGGCTGAAATGGATTCTCCGCCAGACCCTCCCATTCGCTTTGATTATGAACTCCAGACTGAAGAAAGTGTCTGCAATTCAAATTATCACACCTAAGGTGTCCATTGCAAACTGTCCTCCTGAAAACAAGCTTGTCATCATTCTGAATATTGGATGTTTTTGTTCTGCACCACGGGTGCCCGTCGTGTTTCTTGTCCATTCCATGCATCATGATTGTTACACCTCCAACTCGCGGAGGAGGAGGCAGCTCGAATAGGATATCGCCATCAAAAGTCTCCGGCAAGAACTTCACAGGCACCTGCTTCAAAGATTCCCAATCAATTCCCCGCAACTCGCTTTTGAATCCAGCCATTCCTCCCATCGCCCGCAATTTTGGAATGACACTACAAATCTCTTCTTCATCAGCTTCTGCAACCACAGTAGGAAGGACTGGATTTGGAATTTCACTTATGTCATCATCGGAAGAATCCGAAAGCTCAACGATTGGAGTGGAGGACGTCTGTTCTTTTTTCACCACCACCTCCCTCTTGTCTTCAACGACCGAAGCAGCAGTCCCGGGCGTCACATATGACCCAAGGGACTTTCGCCGAGGCTCTCCAAGTACTCTGTATCGACCAGGACGCACTCTCCACTGGCTGATATGAGCCGTCTCATCACGGTTTTGGAAAGAATATTTCACCAACTTCCCTTTCAGATCGTAAACCTCTTTCTCCAAAAAGATGGAGCCATTCTGCAGCTGAAAACGGGTAGCCAAGACATGTTCCAGAACAATTGCAAATCCATTGTCAAGGACTTCCTGGGAGAACGGCACTGGTTTGTCGTCTGAGAAGAACTCCGCTTCAGAGGAAGCCATCTTCCTTCCTCGAGTATGTTTGTACCTTGCTATCGCAGATCTAGTGTAAATCGGTTTACTGCTGTCTCCAGAACACAGTTGAAGAATGAGCAGAGCATATGGCGGAGGAAGCTCAGATAACGACTGTGCATATTCTGTTATTCATTCCAGATATGCAGCCGTCCATTTTAATTACTTTTCTTGTGGGCCCAGTGGTCAGAGAATCCATAGGGGCAGTGTCGGCAACTGTTAAACCGTTAATCAGAACCTCATCAATAAACCCAATAACAAAGCCGACTTCCTGGAAGCATGCCACAGGATCCGAGAATGGGATTGCAGATTAAGTAAATGTATCTATATACTACTACCAATGATCATGCGCACCTGGAAAGTTCCAAATGTGCAACGAATGTGGGGTTTGGATAACAAGGATGACCGTGTATGATATTCCAAAATTTGTCATCAAACTCTCGTTCATTTATATTTATTTGTTTAAGACTGCGCATCAATTTTTGGGATTCGCTGTTCTTTTTAAATATTGAACCAGTTATAATTTAGAACACGCCGTTTTGTTTTGGGCGGCACACGTCAGACATCCATAACTGAATACGAACAGCTGTACACCAATTGCTGGCATGTGCACTAATATCGAAACGACTATGTGTAACGGTCACGCGGGAGGGAATCCGATGCTTCTAGAGACACGCAAGAACACAGGCATCCCGCAAGAAATCGGGAGTCACTGCGTTTTTCTACTTTTCGCGCTTAGAGGGAGAGTGGTAGTCAAGCTGGAGAGGGTTCCTTCTAGAATACGAAAGAGAAGAAAGTCTCTTTATTTTACTTCCCTTAGAGAGAGACGCAGAGCAAGAGAGAAAATGACGAGGCGTCGTTTGTTGGAGAACACAGGGCCAAGGCAGCAGGTGAACGCGGAGACTGATTCACAAGAGCAGACGGAGACTGAGGCAGCGGCTGCGACACAGCCGGCGATAAGAGTGCGCCAGCCTGTGGAGGCAGAGATGAATCGCAGGGACACTGAAGAAGGTGGAAGCACGCGGAACGCCGAACCTGAAGAAGGTCAAGAAACCCTTGCGCAGACAGAAACTCCAGCAGATGTGAGAGGGAAGAGGAAAGCTGCAGAAGGGGATCAAATTTCAAAACCTAAGAAGGTGCCAGTAAGTTTTATCATATAGTCTGTGTGATTGCCTTTCAAGGAGTCCTTCCTCTTCCATTCTTTAGCAGGAACTACTGAATCGCGAGCGTCGTTAACGCCATTCGATTCTGCTCATGAGATTTATGTACCTATGTGTTTGAAGAGAGAGTCTGCACTTACTATTCTCCCTAAACTACACTGAATGTCGTTGCCGCCAATCAGTTGCACATATATGTCATTACACAACACCGATCCGGCAGGTTGTTATCTTTTGTGATTGTCGTTAACGCCGTTCGCTATCGCTCTCACTTTTGTTTTGAATACGGCAGTCTCGGCTTTGCATCTGTAGATTGTGCTGAATTCTTTCACACCATTCATGGTGAGTTTCCTTGATACAGAGTGATTGTCGTTACCGCCATTCACTATTTGCAAATGACTTAGTCAGAACTGAATGGCATCGTGCAGAAAACTGTGAGGTCGAAGCCTACAGGATCAGAGGGGAAAGGATCTGGAGATGGGGACGAGTCCGCAAAAAGCTCAGAGAATACAGATGAAGCAGATGAATCCGAAGTGCACTACCTTGACAAGGTGAAAGAACTCATGTCATTCCAGAAGGTAAACTCTCAGGAGGTTATAAGGGACATGCTCGTATCTGGAGGGCGTCTGGACATACCTCTGTGCCGGATGATATCAATGCCTGTTGTGCGTCCACCTCTTTCCCATGACATAACAAAATTGGAGAGTGATTTTGTGCATGGATATAGACTTGGTGCACAAGTTTTTTATGTGTCACTGACGGATATAAATGGGAAAAGCACATTAGTTTCTCCAGAGATCAGTGATAACTGGGATGAGTGCTGGAAAGATGCCAATGAGGAGTTCGAGCTGGGCCTCATGATGGGAAAGAACACCCAGCAATTTTGCAACCACATGTTCTACGTCTGGGACGGCAACCACCGATTGCTGGCATGGATGGGATACATTCAGAAACACCATTCGAAAGACAAAGACAAGCATGTTGCTGTGGAGGCAATGGTTTTGGATCCAGGAAACGACATCGCTAGGCTTCTTACAGCTATGCACGACGTGAACAAGTAAGTCATCCAGGAGATTTGATTCCCTCTGTAGTGTCTTGTTGATCCTCAAAAAACAGTGTTAAGGAATGCAATGTTTTCAATGTTTTTGCAGATCGACAGAGAAATCGCATGTGACAACAAGCTTGGTTCACACACTATTCCGAATTCAGAGGATTGGTCTGATGAAGCTGGATGATTTTCGGACAGTACTACCACCCAATATCATCAAGAAGTGCGAAACAGGAAGAGCTGCAGGCACTTGGTATTCTTTGACACGAGAGGCGTTTCTGGAGTACATGTATGCGGTAAGCCCGAGTCTGTAATCTGTTTACTTTTCGAATACATGTTTAGAGTCCCTTCGGAGCTAATCACTACTTGAATGAATGCAGCAAGAACTGGCAGAGGCAGCTGAGAAGGGAAAATCCGAATATTACCGCACTACACCAGAGGAACTAAGGACATCAAAGGGTGTGGAAGCTGCAATAAAGAAGGAGTTTGAGATGCGAAGAACCAAATTGATGTCAGCCTTCGGAAAGCAGCTTAGAATAGTAGATCCTGGACTTGGTCCTGAGTTCCTTCAGCAGATCAAAACACACTATGACAAGCATGTGCATCCGGAGATGCAGCAGGAGAAATTGCACCGGCTGGCCATATCGATGGTCGACCCACAAACAAAAATAAGGTGGCTGGAGATATGGAACTCAGATCAAACAGTAAAGGACTTGAATCAGTTCCCAAAGAGCACCATACAGCCTGGCACAAAGGTGGAAGGAATCAGTGATTTGGTGTTTGATAACTGGCTCCACAAGGCTACATTTTGGAGTCAGGTGTGTATTCGAACATGCTGTTTCTTCTCTTCAAGTATGTGATGTGTTTCTTTTTTGCAATTCTGACAAATATTCTATTTGCAGCTCGAAAAGCGCGCCGTCATTGTGCTGGATCAGACTTTGAAGGACCTGAACATTGCGATTGTTTCCCCTCCCCAAATGTCATTGGAGGCATACATAAGGAAGTGGAGAGGTCTCACCTGGAGATACTGTTTTTTCCGGGAGTTCTCCAAAGATGGTAACATTTTACGGTCCAACGACTTTGACAGTCAGGTTGGAGGAGAGTGGGCCATGATGCGAGTTGTGTACAGGTGAAATGTCATACTTGAAACTCTACTGTTTTTTTGGGAAAAATTGTGGCTTCATATGGATTGCAATCTTAGATCCAGATTGAATGTCGTTGACGACATTCACTTCTTTGTCTGAGTCATTCTTAAGCGAGTATATGAATTCACCTGGTTAGGATCTAAGGGTGCAATTATATTGTCCCTGATTAGAATTGATAATGTCCTTGAATGGCGTTGACGACATTCACATACGGAGTTGTTGTGTGGTCCTCAAGGTTATTTAAA
This sequence comes from Takakia lepidozioides, assembly GCA_030704615.1. Taxonomy (NCBI): domain Eukaryota; kingdom Viridiplantae; phylum Streptophyta; class Takakiopsida; order Takakiales; family Takakiaceae; genus Takakia; species Takakia lepidozioides. The sequence goes on along the minus strand of CM060732.1, from coordinate 24,013,866 downwards.
TTTTTGTAATGTCCATAGAGGATACAATGAGGGTTGATCACTTCATTTTGCTGAATGTCAATGCAGACATTCAGTTGTTCTGCATTGTTTTTTCCTCTTGCGATGAATATGGAGGCTTCATAAGCTCTGTTTTAAGAAATCCAAAGTGAATGTCGTTGACGACATTCACAGCTGTGTCTGTATTATTAAAAACGACAAATTCAATTTTCATGGATTGGGGAGCTAAGTAATTGGTTTCTTTTTGTGTTTTTGTGAATGGCGTTGACGCCATTCACATACAGTGATGTTGTGAGGTCCTCAGTGATAGGTTCGTTATGAATGTGCATTGAGTTTTCCTGGATGGTTCCTTACTCAATTTTTTTATTTCCATCCTGTGATTTTGCTTCATTTCAGTAATAATTTGGCTTCATTCTTGAATGTCGTTGACGACATTCACTTCTATGTCTGTGTCATTTCTAATCGCTTATTTGCATTCACCTGGATTAGGATGTATTTACAGTGTCATGGAATGGAATGTTCTGAATGGCGTTGACGACATTCATATCTGGAGCAGTAGTGTGTCCTGAAAGGTCCTTGGAGCAGTTGTCAGAGCCATTTCAATCCATGTTTTATTCTTTCTGTTCTACTTGCATCTTACTCACTGAGCGCTTTTGTGGGTTGGGATTCATCTCTTTTTTTCAGGTACACGAAATATGTGCTTATGGAAGGAAATCACCTGAGCGGAATTCCCGACTATCTTGACATGTGGTCGGACCCTGCAAACGATCCAACCATGTATACTGCAGGGATATTGAAGGACTGGAGTCCTTCTCACTTCAGAGACTGTGGGTGGTACCTTGACTGCCCACCTGAGCACACGACCTTTCAAGAACAGCATATGAAATACTTGAACAATAACGCTGAGATGCTGGCGCCTTTGACTGACGAAGAGTATCAACGAAACATAGCAACCTTGGCTGCCAAGGAGCCTGATGCTCAAGGAACGCCGCAGAAGGGAAAGAAGGCGGGCCGCAAACCAAAAGACAAGGCTGTTGATGTCATAGCCATCTCACCAGCAAAGCCAAAGGACAAAGACAAGTCCAAAGAGAAGGAAAAGGACAAGGGGAAGGAGAATGAAAAGGAGATGGAGAGTGGGCAGGACTTTACTGCTGGAAGATATACCCGCACTCTTCAGTGCGTGTTCGATGCCAAGCCACACCCTTCCCGTTCTGATTCAGCAGGAGAGATGAAAATTGTTAATGAGGGTTGGCTTTCGATGATGCAGAGTCGAAAGAGAGGATACACTGGGGTGCCATCCCCTACCTGGGACAATATAATCTCATTCCTCAATCTGGTGAGAATTCCATTTTCTTTCCTTTTTCTCTGAATGTTTCGTTGGCAGTATTTCAGTCTCGTTCTTTGAAAACATTCTTGCCATCGTTCTTATAAAAACATGTCTGTTGCAGGTGAGCACAGGTCCCACCTTCGTGTGCGGTGTGCAGAAAACTTATGCGGCCGACATTGTCATTCTCGACATCCCGGATGGCCAGGCTGTGCCAGAAGTTCTTCCAAAGGGCAAGACGCCAGGGTGGAACAAATTCGAGGACAACTACTGGAGTTGGGTATTCGGGTTCTGTAACAATTTCCTCTCTGATGCAGGGACACTTCTGCTTTTTCAGTCATGTGACAATGATAGTCGTCGGGCATTGGCATCATACCTCAAGTCTTCAGGGTTTGAAGTTTTGCGCACATGGAATTGTGTGAACAGCCTCTACCTTGTGAAAGGCGGTTTCCCTGGTCAGCTGGTATGCCGTCTGCCTTCTGCTTATGCTTTGATCATGAGTTTCAATTTTCTCTGCAGCTCCACTCTAGTAGAATGTTTTATGATCGACACCGATCATCAACGATTCATGGTTTTTTGGTGTCAGAGTTCTGAATAGCCGATGTACACACTTCCACTTTAGATTGTGTTTACCACACTAACCTGCTATCTTTGGCAGACGAGGATGTTCGAGGCGATCTGCCTGCGGAGGATTCGCACATCAAAGACACCATCCTCCATCCGCAGCTTTGAGATTTCTGACCAGGGTTGTTTCGTCAACCCCCCCTATGAGCCCCATGTCGATGACATTTTGTACAACTTCATGCAGTCCAGTCAGACTCTGAAGAGACCAGATGGCACTCCCTGGAGAGGTGCAAAGGAAAAGTCACCAGCATTCATGCAAATACTGCTGGAGTCATGCAGCCACCGCTCTGCACGGGTTGTCGATCTTTCTGTGTCCACAGGTTCGTTTTCTCCCTTCCGAATTGGTTTCCTTTCAACAGTTTCATCTGCTTAAATCCCCTCCTCCAAACTGTTTATGTTCTCCTGTCTGGTGCAGGAGCAACTTACCACGCATGCAAGGCAGGCGGAAGAAGCCTTTTTGGTATGGAGGGTGATTCTGACCTCTACAACACAGTGCTCCTCCCCCTTTTGTCTGGCTCCACTTCAGGCACACAGACTGATCGGATTCATATTCGAAATGATGACGATCCCGAAGATAAGCAGGTCGACAACGACTTTTCATGTGAGTAAGTGCTAAACCCTCTTTGGGAGTCATACTCAATTTCTCGATAACATCAAAGTTACAGTAATAACTTTTTCAGGCTGTCTTTCAGGAAAGCCAGCGGTGGATCTTCAGGAGATACAGTCATTTCTGGCGAGTCTGTTTTCGACAGCCCCCTTTCCAATTTTCTGCTCCCTGTTTATGCCGAAGCAATGGCACTTCACGCGTCCGAGTCCCTATCCCCTGACTTTTTAGTGGCCAGCCGTAGGTGTATTCCGCGTGGATCCGGTGTTCTAAAATACTTAGACTTAGATGCAGAGGAAGAGGGGATACATTGTACTGACTCTGAGTCAGACTGAACTGTATTCTTTTAATATTCATTTTCATATTATCTGGAAACGTTGAATCCCCTTACTCTACCGTAGTTGTTCCTTTAGAACAATAATAATCACAGAATCAACTTTCGTTTAAATTGCTATATGTATGAATCCATCTCACAAACCTTCCTGACTCTTCTCATATCCATTGTGCATTCATCTACACTGTATTCATGCGTGCTCCATTCATGAAAGCTTCCTTTGTACAACATCCATTGTACATTCATCCTCTGTACTCTTTAATCCACCCCACAAACCTTCCACACTCATTTCATATACTTTGTGCATTCGTCAAAAGATTTGGTCATGCATCTTCCTGTCATGAATTTTTGTCATTGCTCAACATCCATTATACATTCATCCATTTTACTCTTATCCATCCGTCATTCATCCATCTACATAGATTTTTCAAACTCATCCATCTGTTTATCATCCAACTGTACATTCATCCATCATTTATTCAATGCCTTTTATTATGTCGTCCAGCTTGTTTCCGCGGTAAAGGGTGCCAATCCGCGGGAATACACTCCACTTCTTTCTGGGTGCGTGGTGACTCGGCCTCCACGTGTGATGACGTGGACTGAGACCCGTGACGTGGCATTTGCGCAAGGTGACGTGGCGTGAGCGCAGTCGCGCTCACGCGCTCACGTGACCAGGCTCACGCCGAGGCATCCCTGGTTGGGGCCGTCTCTGCTACAGCGAAGGCAATGGGATCGACCGTTTTTGTCGATTTGGTACCGGAGGAGGGTGCTGCCGCTGAACGTTTGCAGCCAGACCTCACCACCGATGAGCAAGCAGGCCCGGAGGAGGCCTCTGCAATGGCAGAATTGCCCGCACACAGGCCCCAGAGTGCAGCTCCAGTTGAGGATGCTCCAGCTGCTCAGCCACTACCGGCACCTACAGACATGTCTCCGGAGGATTTCAAAAGTTGCAGCGGATAAAATGTTGGAGGAGACACACAGTAGCATTGGCAGAGTTCTGGGCAGCAGGGTATTCCAGCGGACTCTTCGAATCCCACTCTGTCGCATGGTCTCCCTTCCCATCGTCAGGCAGGCCCTTCCCGGAGATGTGGATAAGCTGAAGTTTGCATTTCGAGAAGGGTACCGTCTGGGATCGGCAGCGTTTTACGTTTCCATTGAGAATGAGGACGGCGAAACTTGTGGACCCACTGCCGATGAATTGTCAACATGGGATACCCACTGGCACACTCGCAACGACGAATTCGAGGCGACGCTGAAGGGTGATCCAGACTTCGGCCATATGTCGGGTAAAATGTTCTTTGTGTGGGACGGGAATCACCGACTTCTTGCCTGGTGGGAGTACATCAAGCAGAACCATGCCAAGCACATTGGCTGGCATTACATGGTGGAGTGTGTCATCCTGAAGGTGAAGGCGGCAGACTCCTCCCTGCTCAAGAATGCCATGGCGGACCTCAACTCGTAAGATACTCATACCCTCCCTAGCACGTTCGAAATGCGGTGCCGCATTTCGGTTTCCATTCTGGTTTGTTTCCGTGCTTCCGTGTACTGAACTGGAGAGTGTGCCTTGCAGGGTCACTGAGAATGCGTACGTGCATACCCACATGGCACATATGCTGTACAGGGTGAGGAAAACTGGTCTCACTGATCCGCAGATGTTTGCGGAAATGCTGGAGCCCGAGCTCATTCAGAAAGCCGTTGCAAAAACAGACCGGACATGGTATCGTCTCACTATGGATGGGATGGTGGAGGTGATATACGAAGTAAGTCGTCCTCCATTTCCCTCTGCTCATCCTTCCCCAATTTCCAGTAATCTTTCCACATGAGTCGAATGTAACGCTTCTGCATGTTTTTGTTGGCAGTCAAACATCAAGCTGGATTTGGCCCATGCCAAACGCTTCTTCATGGAAAGTGAGGGGCAGGTGAAAACGTTACAGTCATTGACTGAGCACTTGAAGGAAGCCGGTGTCAAGTCCAGAACCAAATACAAGTCAAAGCTTGTGAAGCTGGTGGCAATTGCAGATCCGGCACTTGGAAAGGACTTCATCCCCGAGATTGCAAAACACTATTCTCGGGCCATGCAGCCGACCATGCAATTGGAGAAACTGCATCACCTCTCAACGGCATGTGTGGAGGCGAAAGAGAAGGTGAGGTTTCAATGCACTGAAGTTCCTTCCTAGCAATAGCCACTCTCTTCCAGCTCCTGACATTGGATCGGAAATGGCAGACACGGTGGCTGTCGATCTGGAATGCATCTGAGAGCATAAGGACAATGTGGTCTTTTCCACTCGAAGTTTCCGACCCTGCAGTGGATGTGTGGCTCAACCGCATGACTTGGTGGTTCCAGGTAATTCAAGGTACTTCCCCATATTTGCTTTTCTGAAATGAATTCCCTGAACTGCTACGTGACAATGCATTTGGGAATCGCAGGTAATGTCGAATGCGAAGGAGCAAGTTGTAATGCACACAAATTCGTTCGACTTGTACGTCAAATGGGATGGAACACAGACATTGGAAGACTACGTGACACGTTTCAGATGTGCGTACAAGGACAACCTTTTCGCCAGAGAGCTACAGACAGCAAGAAGGAGCGTGGAGTTTACACATCAGGAGGGAGCGGGGGAAAGCTGCAATGCGAATTGTTTACAGGTGAAGCACAGCTGCCCTTGTATGCGAAGCCTGGTTACGAGGTTTGTCTCGGAAATGCGGCACCGCATTCGCATTTTATGTTTTCGGTGGCACTCTGCGAGTAGGTTGGTCTCAACTTTTGCTCACGCATGCTGACTGCCTTGCAGGTATATGAAATACGTGCTCCTTCAGACAGGGGCCCTGGCTCAAGAGCCCCCGTTCTTCATGGCTTGGACCGTGGGGGCCAAGCTGTGTCTACACACCCGAGATGCAGAAATAATGGTATCCTGCACATCTCGTTGGATGCCCGTGGTACCTGAACATGTCTGGCGGTATTGTTGACGAGTCTGAGAAAGATCTGCACGCCTTGGCAGAAGGAAGAGAAAGGAAAGACGTGTCCCTGCTGGGCCAAAGTCGGCAAAGGAATCTGCTGCTCTGGAAGAATCCAGAAAGGCAGCTGAGATGGCACAAAAGACGGTGGATGCAGCTGTGCAGGCCCAACAGAAGGGGTCGAAGAAGAGGACTCGCCAGCAAGGAGCAGCTGTTGTGACACCCGCCAAAACGAAGAAGCAGAAACAGCCTGTTCAGGAAGAGGGTGAGGAAGAGGACTCCGATGGAGACTTTGCAACCAGCCCACCCCCCCCAAACGCAGGCTGCCTCCCGTGCCCACCATTGTCACGAAAGGCACGAGAACTGGCTCGGCAAAGAAGGCACTCTTCAACCCCCCAGGGGGGCACCCTTTCGAGCCGGTGGAATGAAGAGGCCGAAAGTGGCTCCCGAAACAGTAGTCCAGTGTGTAAATGAGAGTTTTGGCGGCTTTGGATGGACGGGCAGCCAAGTTGGCATACATGAAGACCATGGAGGGTCTGAAGGGCAGAGCACTGAAGAAGGCGACTGCCGAAGAGCCTTCCGACACCCCAGGATTTCAGAATATGGTCTCGTTCTTTGAGAGGGTGTGTGCAGACAAGGATTGTAGGAGGGGCGGAAATGCCACCGAGTGGTCTTGCGATATGATCATCTTGGATATTCCGGACGGAGAGCCTGTGGAAGGACTGCAAGCTTTGCATCTTGGAACAGGTACTCGGAGGACTTTTGGAAGAAAGGATTCGGGCTTGCCGCATGGTGTTGGACGACAGAGGCTGTGTGGTTGTCCTGGCGAGCAGAGGAAAAACACTCAGACAGGAATTGCGAAGTGGACCCGCAAGAGCGCCGTCCCGATTCTGAAAAAGAAGTGGACGTGCATCAACACACTGGGCCTTCGGTCGGAAGGGAAGAAGGTGATTACGACACTGGCACTCGTCCATTCATTTGCTTGGGTGTTTTCAAATGCGGTGCCGCATTCGGTTTCTAATCGTTCCCCCCTGTGTATGCAGACGAGTTCGATGCATACTGCTTTGTGAAGGAGAACTCCACCTTTGCTTTCCGGAAGGAGGGAGGAAAGGTTGACCCGAACTGCGACCCCCTCGATTACGACGTTCTGTTCAACAACGTTCCCAAGGAACTTCTCCCTCCAACCTCACTTCAACGGAACCCCCTGCGGTACTCACGGACTCGGAGCCCTGCCTTCATTCAGATAATTATGGAGACATGCACAGACGTGGAGGGCACAGTGCTCGACCTCATCTGTGGGACAGGTATGCAGAATCTTGATCTATGCTGTTCTGCAAATTCTCGTTAGGATGTAGTTCGCAACATCTGAAGCGCCATGTGGTAATGTGTGGATGGCATTGTAACAGGTGCCTCAATGTGGGGGGGGTTTCCGACGGCACCTTTTGCCTTTGCCTACGAGGAGGATTCATCCGTGTGGGGATCCCATCTGGAAGGGCTGCAACGGAATGTTAAGGCTCCCAACAGAGCGGAAGTCTCCTCGGATTCGTCGGAGTCCGAGGAAGACACAGTGGACATTGATGCGGAGGAGAACCCGGAATACGAAGTGAGTGCAAACATTGTAAGTTTGCAAAGCCTTCTGGGTCATTTTTGTCAAACGAATTTCCCGACTGTGGTTCTCATTAGTCTCGTTGATGATTGTCATGTGCAGGATTGCAGGGTCCGGGTCGAAACATGTAGGGCCTACACTTCCTGCCAGGAAGAATGTCCCGTTCTTTGCGAGGGCCGACTTCATGACGAGCCCGTGAGGGACTACTCCCTTCCTAGTTATGCAGCTAAACTCGCAAATACAGCGATTAGAAGAAGTGAGAATCCCACTAAAGTAGAGCAGATTTTGGAGAGGGCTAGGGAGGACAGAAGGATAAGAAAGAGTTGGCAGCAGCTCAGACAGGTAGACGGGTACGAAAGTACATATGTGATTCAGCGGATGAGAGCGACGCAGACAGGGAGGAAGACGACCCAACGGAGGTGAGATGGACAGTTCCGCAAGGGGAAGATGGGATTTTCGAAAGCCTGGCCAACGAGCAGTCCGCTGGAGATGAGAAAGGCAATGAGGGGGTGGAGGCGGAGCAGGACAGTCTAGAACAGGATGAGGATTCGGATGATTTTCAAGATTAATAGAATTTTAATGCAGTCTCTGTAAATGTAAATTCTCTTCCAGAGTATATAAAGGAAATTCTGCCCGACATTCGTGACCCCTCTCCAGTGTGCATTCCAGCCACACAATCGCCCAAACCACGATGCTCCCAAAATCAGAAATGGGGCACCGCATTTCCAAAATTTTGGCAACTCTAAGAACCTCTTTTGAAATGCGGCACCGCATTTCCAAAACAAGGGAGGGACTAAATTTTCCATTTCAATGTTGGCATCGTAAAAAGTAATCGGCCGATTGGAAATGCGGTGCCGCATTTCCAAAATTTCCTTTGTCCACACGCCAGTTTTGGCCTCTCCCGCTCATTGCATGGATGCCACCACGCTTACAGAGGTCGAACAAGGAGGTCGAGATGGCGGAATTGGAAATGCGGTGCCGCATTTCCATATTGGGGATGGTCGTTGTTCGAACTGCAGGCCCATCAGCAAAAATTGGCACCGCATTCCATTGTAAAAAAAAAGTCGATGACGGACATGGAAATGCGGCGCCGCATTTCCAGAACGGACATCGCAATTTGTCCATTTGCAGACCCTCTCACGGAAATGCGGTAACGCATTCCATCGCGCTGGTCGGAAATGTCACACTTTTCGAAGTGTTGGACGGAAATGCGGCACCGCATTCCCTTGTCCAAAAAGAAGTTTCCATTGCCAAGCTGGAAATGCGTCGCCGCATTTGCAATGCCAACCTCGTTGTCTGTCCAATTTATAGACCCGTGTTGGTATTTCGTGTACCTGGACGGAAATGATGCACCGCATTTCGATGCCGACATGGAAATGCGGCGCCACTTTTCGATGCCGACATGGAAATGCGGTGCCGCATTTCAATGTCCGACATGGCGTTACTCTGGTATATTCTTGACACATGACTCTCATACCGGTTACTCTGCTATATTCATCCGGACAGACACATTGTAGAAATGAGACATCAAATTGTAAACAGTGGGCCAATTCCGACAGTTATTCAACAGAATGAAACACAATCATACAGAAGTGAGGTACGATGGGTTTATTGATCGGACACGATGTCTCACATTTACCAACTGCAGACAAAACTAAGCTTTTCCTCCTTCTACATGGGCTTCACCAAGTCGACGGAACTTCGATACCCCTCAAAACAAGCTCATCACTGCTGCGGCACCTCGAGGTAAATTGCAATTCGGTCGTTCTGCTGCCCTTGCTGGAGCCGACGACAATGTCATGTCCATCAATGATACCACCATCATACATTGACAAGGTCACTGTGGGCCTCATGTGCCCGTGCGATTCGTCTTCGCAACTCAGCCGAATGTCTCCATACACTGGAAGAGCGGAGTGAGTGATCTGCACGTATATAGTTTTCCCCGGTGCCGTCCTCCCTGGTCCACTGCAGCAGTTCCAGCGCCAAAGCGAGGCCGTGCGTGATCTGTCCGGCATCCCTTTCCAGCTTGGTATATCGAGATCAACAATTTTCAGGACCCACGGACCGCATTGACCCTTGCCCTCACCTCGCTCAAAGCGGTAATAGCCCTCCAGATACTCCATTGCGCGCAAAGACTCTTGCTTGATTCCAGCAGCGTCTGTGAAAACAGAGAGCCAGACAATGATGTCTCCTGATTCTGGTTTGAACATAGCATAATCGTGGCCATGATAAGGGCAGTCGGCTGGATTTCGGCGGCACGGCATCCTTGAAAAAGAAGTAGCGGGAGTACGCTCAATGACAGCAGCTCCCGGATGGAGGAGGAGCAGCGCGGTGGCTGGAAAAAGTTCAAGCTAACGCTGCAATTCCTCACAAACACTCCAGGGCACATTTAAATTTCCCCCTACAGGATCCTGGACCGATGAAGATTGGCTGCTTCATGAATGTAGCCGTTTCAGTTTCCTACCCTGCCATGCAAACTATGGGCACTCACTGCCAGGTGGGCCGATAGCCACTGGACACGACGAAGTCCATCCCCTCTTCGATGTAAATGCGGCGCCGAATTTCCATCGGGGGGATGGACTTCGGTGGCAGATCTCAAACTATAACTTATTGATGAGAAAGATGTATGGGTTCATCCACCGCCGGCGTGATGAACACGTTCCACCTCCGTCGGTGGGTACGTGGGACCCAGATGCTCCATTATTGGAGGCCGGACTGCTCTTCCGCTTCGCATCATTTCCAAAATCTAAGGGCTTCGTAGCTGTCCGCAAGGTCATTGTCATCTGCATCCAAGTCGTCCTCAGGTCCTCCTTTGCAAGGATGTCGTGCTTCCGGAACCGGGACGACTGCCCATTTGGAGGCATCGATTATGCAATGTATTCGGCCACATCGGGAGACATTGTTATCTGGTACACAGATTACACAGAAGATACTGGTTCGATTGTGGAAACATTGGTGGCTTTTGAGTATATCCTAGGCCACTACGCCTTCGAGCGGGGTGACAATCTTGGTCTGAGGAGTCCGTGGCTCCTGCGCATCCTCGATTCCGATTTTCCCAGCTACGACGGTCACCCATGCAGAAGAAGGCGCACTGCTATGCTGTTGCGGTGGAACTGCTGCCACTGGACGTGGGTGGACTCCATCGGAGAGACCTATTCTCCTCAAGGAGTGCGCCCCTCTTCTCCATTGTATGGGGACATTCGCATTGGTGTGGACGACGAAAACGTGAAGATTTCCATATTCGATGGTGGTATGATTGAAGGGCAGGACATTGTGGTGAACATCACTAGGGGCGGTACAACGGCTGCAATCGACTTTACATGGAGGAGCCCCATGACTCATGAGCTAGTTCTGAGAGCAGTCGAAGTCCCATTGACAACGTGACTTGTATTCAGTAGGCACAGGGCTAAAGATTTGATTGCACAATCAGCACAGTAGACGTGCTTCAAATGCAATTCATGTGGATCAATAAAAACCTCATTGTGCCCTCTTTTTATTCAATTCTGTGTCCATCGTTCCCAGAATGCGTCATTGCTCATTTCGTTTGGGATTGGGAGTGTGGGTGGATTTTGCAAGTGGCTGGTAGGCTGAAATGGGCCCCCATTGTACAGAGCAGTACCACCCTACCATTCGCGAAACATTGCCTTTCAATATATAATTCTAAATAACATTGCCGAACCTCCTTCATCGGGAGGTCCTTCTCCCCCTATGACCGTGGCACCCTAAACCCTATTCCCGCGGACACTCATTTCCGGAAAATAGTGCTGCTCATGTTTTTTTCCACACTTACGACTCTGCTCATGGCTCATGCCGCTCATGGCTCATGGCTCATGAAATAGCAGCCCCCGTATGGAAGTGAGGTGATTAACGAGAGTTTCTTGGCAATGATGGAATCTAGAAAATCCACATTCAAAGGAGAGAGATCGAAGACTTGGGACATCCTAATTTCTTTCCTCACAAAGGTGCCCACACAAAACTTTGCTTGGTGTGTTTTTTACTTTGTTCAACATTGTGTTCTGCTCCTAATTACTAGTCCACTGTTTTTTCAAGTGGAACAGGTCACCAAAAGACCTGAATGGGTGAATGGAAGCCAGCAAGCGTATGCAACAGACCTGGTGGTCCTGGACATTCCAGATGGTCTGCCTGTGCCGGATGTCCTCCCATCGAACACAACACCATCGTCGAACAAGTCAGATGCCCTTTTCTGGCAGTGGGTTTTTTCCTTCAGCAACAAATTTTTGTCTGATGCAGGAGCACTTCTTCTTTTGTAGTCAAAAGACATGCAGGCGCACATAACCCTTTTCAGTTACATGAAAGCTTCCGGCTTTAAGGTCATCAAAACATGGACGTGTATCAACACTCTTCCACTTTCCAAGGGAGAGTTTCCAGGACAGAGGGTGAGTTCAAGATGGTGGACTGTCTCTTCTGCTAATTTCATTCAGTTCAGTTCATTATGCATGATCATGAACTGAATGTTTTGGGGGGGGCAATGCAGACTCGGGTGTTCGAGGCTTTATGTTTGGTGAGGATGCGAAAGGACACCCTCTCTCCAGGTATTGCGGAGTTCCAGTTGAGAGACCTTGCAGCACACATCGACCCCACCTGCGAGCCTGTGGGGGACAATGTCCTCTACAATTACGTGGACTCCGGGCGGACCATCAAAAGGACGAATGGTGTCCCTTGGAGAGGTGCTCGGGAGAAATCTCCAGCATTCATGCAGACTCTGATGGAGACTTGTAGCCGGCATGGGGGGCGGTGGTGGACTTCTCTTTGGGAACAGGTTCGCCCTACCGAGTCTCCTGCTCTAATGTGTTGATAATCTTGAATTTTGTAATGATTCTGGGTTTTTTGACCATTCGTTCTGTGCATTTGCAGGTGCAACTTTCCATGCTTGTAAGAGCGCCGGTAGACACTTCTTCGGCATGGAAGGGGATGCGGCGCTGTTTTCGTGCGAGATTCAACAACTCACCTCTGGCTCGGGATCAGCCCCACACAAGGAACCAGTTTTCGACGAACGGGAACTTCCAGATGAAGACCTCGACGTGGACTCTGACTTTGAGTGTACGTAAGTCCGGTTTGTTTGGATGACATGTTGGGTTTTTCATTTATTTAGACCTTCATTTTTGTCACAAGCGCGGTCGTGTCTTTCAGCTTATGGGCTTGCAACTTCGGGAATCTTTGCAGGACACCAACAACAAGGAGAAGCATCCCATTCTATGCTAACCCGGAATTTTTCCCAAGCCCAACTGCCCCCCTGCGGTTGCCATGCTATGTGGAGGCTGCCGCTAGGAAGTTCTCTCTCTGCGACTCCCCCCCTCTAGTTTGCTTCAATCGTGTGGAAAATGTGGACAGCAGGGCTAGGATCTTTATGGACATTTGTGCGTCGGAGTCCGGTGCTACCACAAGTTCTAGTGCATAGACATTTTCCGATTGGATCCACCTGTTTGGGAGTATCTGGGGAATCAAATGTGGGGAGATTGCTTCTCTTCCTTCAAATGCATGCCTCCCTTTCCAACAGTGTATACATAAGACATTTTCTGGACATAAAATTTTTCATCTACACTTCCAAGTCCATTCATACAATCTTTGTGGGTCCACAATACTTCCAGACTTTACACATACGTACGTATATTGTGCTTGCATCCAAAACATAAGTCCATCCATCAACTGTCCGAAATTCTACCATTCCAAGTTTGACACTCTATCATTAATCTAGTGTTCCAGCATATATCATCCATCATTCACCCCACACTCAGCCATCATGCATGTAACATCCAACAAACATCCATCCACCATCCATCAAATATTTCTCATCCATCCAATATTTTTCATCCAGCGTTCATCCAACTTCACATCCAGGTACGCATTACATGTACACTCGTTCCCACGGAAATAGGTCCCCTGGTTATCACCGTCCGCGGATGTGGACCCCAACAACCTCTGGCGTAAGCATCTTTCCGCTCACGGATTGACATCTTCTCGCTCGTGCATCTTCCCGCTCACGTGAGCCGCTCACGGACTAGCACCCCCCGGTAATAGGAGGCGAGTCCTAGGAAGGATCGCACTCCCGAGACCGATATCGGAGGCTCCCAATCCAAGATCGCTCTCATCTTTCTGTCATCCATTTTGATCCCATCCTGTGTAATCACATGCCCCAGGAACTCCATTTTTGTGACCCCGAATTCGCACTTTGAAGCTTTGGCATACAGCTTCCCTTCCCGCAATTTCTGGAACACCCTTTTGAGGTGCTCCAGGTGCTCTTCCTTTGTTTTCGAGTACACCAGTATGTCGTCGATGTATACGATCACAAAGTCATCCAACCACTCTTGGAAAAGGTTGTTCATTAGCGTGCTAAAGGTTGTGGGTGCGTTGGTGAGCCCAAAAGGCATTACCAAGAACTCATATGAACTATATCTTGTCTTGCACGCGGTCTTCTCCTCATCTCTTTCCGCCACTCGGATCTGATGATACCCGGAGCGCAAATCGATCCGGCTGAAATACTTCATTCCTGCCAACCGATCGGAGAGGCCGTCCATCCTTGGCAAAGGGTACCGGTTCTTGATAGTCACCTTATTCAGGGCCCTGTAATCAACACACATCCGCAGCGTCCCATCCTTCTTGTCTGCAAATAGCACCGGGGCTCCGTAAGGTGACTTACTCGGCCGGATGTAATCTTTTGACATTAGATCCTTGAGCTGAGCCTTCAGCTCAACCAACTCTTTGTGGCTCAACCGGTAGGGCGCCTTGGCAGGCGGCTCCAATCCCGGTATCACCTCAATCTTGTGGTCAACTCCTCTTCGCGGTGGCAAGCCACTTGGTAAATCCTCCGGCATCACATCCTGGTATTTCTCCAAGATCCCCTTGATCCAATCTGGGCTCGGCTCCCCATCGCCTTCTCCCTTCACTTGTCTTACGTAAAGCAAAAACTGGGGCTCGTGTGACTCCTCTATGGTCCACTCCCTTGCTGATAGCAGGTTTATTTGCCCTCTCACGGGGTTGGGCGTTTCCGACACCCGTAAAACTTCGCCACCATTCCCATACGGTAGCGTGATTACTTTCTTGCGGCCATCTATGACCGCTCCGGATCTGCTCAAAAAGGTCATCCCCAAAATGAGATCCACTCCATCGATCTCGCAAATGGTGAAGCTCTCACGTCCCTCCCAACTCCTGAGCTGAAGAGGAACATCGAACGCCAACCTCGTCGCCAATTGTGGTTCTCCTTTAGCAGAACGCACCTCAATAGAGGCCCCCACATCACTTGTCGGGAGTCCCTGCTTCCGTGCCGTTGCCGGTGTCATGACAGAGTGCGACGCTCGTGTGTCCACCAACAACGACACGTTAATTCCAGAAATTATCCCACTCACGAACAATAACTGACTCCCTTTACGTAGGGCGTCAGTTTCCTAATACAACTCACAAGAGTAGTTGCCTACCTTGCAAGTCTTGGTGACCACCGCTTCCACCATGCGGCTGATGGAATCTTCCGACAGCTCTGTGGTCGCCCGAGTCAGGTTCAATTGTCGGGGTTCTGCGCACTTCTTAGCCATGTGCCCGGGCTCCCCGCAATTAAAGCACACTCCATCGAAGGTCGTCTTTTGTCCGCCATAAGGCGTCGCACCTGATTTTCTTTTCGGAGCACCGGGTGTCGTCTTGGCGTATGAAGGCCCTCCCTTCGATTTCCACGTGCTATTGTCATCGGGTGGCCTATCCCACTTCTTTTCTGGTCGAAAGGAGTCACCCTCCCGTCGGGTCTTCTTGTGGTTCAGCTCCGTATGGCCTTGTTTTTCGTCTCTAGGGACATCCGAGAAACATTCAGCCCTCTCAATTGCCTCGTTCAAAGTCTTAGGTGGCTTCTCCTCCAACTTCCGCTTGGCCCATGGGGCCAGTCCCGCCACAAAAGTTGAAGACCATTTCTAGTTCTGCCATGTCCGCGACTTCGAGCAACAGCACATTGAAAGCCTGAACATATCCCCGAATGTCATCCGTTTGCTTCAAATTCCTCATCTTGTCCCGGGCGAGCCAAGACGCGTTGAGGGGCACAAACTGTCTCTTCATCAGTTCCTTGAACCCACTCCAGTTCAAGGTTTCCGGGTTTGGACCTCGGTTGTGAAGGCGTTTCTGCCACCATTGTTGAGCATAGCCCCTCAAATAGGTAAGAGCCACTTCCACCTGATCCTCGTCACTCAACTTGGCCGCCTCAAAGATGTCGGGTTCCTTAGGCTTCATCTTAAACTTTGTCTTAGTGGAAGTGACATTAGCCACCTTCAACACGTCTTTCAATGTCCCGCCAAACTGCGCCAACAACCCTTCCCAAAAGGCTGCTGGCATGGGAGGCATCTGTTGGTCTGTCGGAGCTCTCAGGGATTCCTCGGGCTCTGACTTCTCAAATTCCTCCCGTTCTTGAGCAGCCTCGCTTCCTCAAATGGCCGCTTCGGTGACACGTCGCCCCCATCGGGCTCACCAGGATCATCATCTTTCGGGCCGTTTTGCTTTCGCTTTGGCTTGCCCGACCCCATGATGAGACCGATCCCAAGGACGATCGCGTACTGAACTCTAAGCTCTGATACCAAGTGTCGCGCACCTCACTTCGGTAAGCTCCCCTTCAAGTCATAGTTACTCGCTTTGATGCGCGCGCCTAACTCCCAACCTGGCCGCCGGGCTAACTTGGAGCTTCAGCTGCTCACCGGGACATAATGGTCCCCCTTTACTCTTCCAAAAGACCCTCCACCAATTTGGGCCTAATGGAAATTCCCTTTGGTAGATGGCACGGAATAGCTCCCAACTCCTTGGTCGTTTTTCGGCTCGCTTGCTTACTCACTAGTTTTTGGTCACCAACGGGCTTGCACCATTCTCGGGGTTACTACTCCCTATATATACTTCTGTGACTGTCCGCGGGGGTTTCACAAACAACCCTGCCATTTTATGGCGAACCACCACGAAGACCCTCGACTCCCGGTGATGAGTCGCGGTGAGTCTTGGCCCACCTACCACGACCCCATTGGACCGTGATGGGTCCCAAGACTCCCCACGACTCCCACCACAAGGTCTCCGCCCCATGGTGAGTCCTATGCCACCCCCACTAAGTCCCACTAAGCTACCACCACCCCTTGTGGAGCCACCCCCACCGCAACCCGGTGTGCGGGGCTCCACCTAGTGAGTGCCTCCGCCTCCTTGAGTGCCTTGGGCACTCAAGGGTGCTTCAGCCCCCCGTACCTATTGCTGCCACCGCCCCCACCACAGGGGCAGCCCCTCTGAGTCCCGACCCCCTGCCCTCAAGGCAAAGGGCCACGACACTGGATCCCATCTTTAGAAACAATCCAATCAACTGGGCCGAGCTCAGATCATAAATGGGAAAGGGCCTTCGCATTTGAAACAACATCCAGCAAATGAGATAGGGCCGCTTCGAGGCAATCGGATTGTTGGCAACAACAGTATAGAATCCCTCCTTCATAGAGAGACTAATTGCAGGATGAGTCCTGATTGAGCCAGAGTCCCCCACACCCGTTAGAACGCAATAGTTGTGCAAGCCAGGAAGAGTATGCAGGGAAGCCAAAGCTGGGGAGTCCAAGAGAGAGATCACCGGGGGGAGATGGGACATGGATAGCTCTATCGGAGCAGAAGACACCGAGGGTGTTTGGATTTCATGGACCAGCATAACCATGAGCCCGTTGCTTGCTTCCGCTTCAATTGTTTTGACGTACTTCTGGGCTTTCTCCATGGCCGCAGCCAGCTTCATGCCAGCGTTGTACGTGGACTCCAAAAATGGCCCCTAGCCTCGTTCCCGATGCCAGCCGGCAAGGAGTCACCTGCGAGCCAGTTTAAGAGTCTCACCCCTGCATTTTCCAGTCTCACGTCAGAGAGACGCGTCACTGGCAGCACATGAACAAAGAACATGCCAGGGCGGGAAGAAGAGTGGTAGAGATAGGACCCAAAATACACCGCGGTGTTCGCTGTCATCTGAAGCTGCGGAAGATGGGCAAAGAGGACTTCCTGGATCTTCATGAGGACCAGCTCCATTTCCTTAAATTGGGCCATAAGTGCCACCTCGCCCTTGTTCACCCAGACACTGGCAAAAGAGTTATTCCCCGTTAGCAAGATAGATGGGACATCCTCGGGAAAGCCAAAAATTATAGGCGTGATTATGATAGAAACTGACAGGGGCCCCTCCGGGTGCAAATCATTAGTGAGCGAGATATCAGCAAAAGATTTGAGCTACAAATAGTAGGTTGCAAGGTTGTGCTTGGCCCCCTGGGCAATGCTGAACAGCTTGGGCAGATCTTCCTCATGAGACATGGAGATAGGAGATTTTAGAGGGAGAAGAAATATTCTTGGACTTATAGGGGAGGGAGAAGTGGAGGTAAGTCCCCTAGTCATTTTTGCCGGGGGCAGGGTAGGGGGAGAGACTTCGGACCTCTTCCTGGACGGTCCAACAAAGTCTCGTACCTATACCTGTGACATATCGACTTTGTTAGCCACGAGAAATTGTTCTCAGTCCAAAGTCTTGCATCCCTCATGATTGTTGACACTTGTAGAGTCCATATGCAGGATTGTAATCCTGCATCTTTTTCCCTCTTATCCTTCATCAAGACGGGACAATCGATTTTAATGTATCCCTCACCGAGACAGTAGTGGCAGATGATACTTAACTTTTCTTCCTGAACAACAATAGAAATGAAGGACTTATCAGAGTGGGTGGTTTCAAAGAACCACCGATGACTGCCAACTCGAGCATCAACACAACGATACGAGGAACCCCTCCATCTTGCGAGTCATCAAAGGGCAACACCTCGTTGTCTACACTTAGTGCTTCGGTGGACAACCAGAATGTAGCCCAGTGGTAATGGGCACATACCACGTTGGATGTGGTTGTGGGTTCAAACCACGGTCTGGTGTGTCATGAAGGTGTCCACCTTCCTAGCGGAAGGCAGTAGCCCTTGGGGGTGAAGTGACTCCATAAGTTACACTTCCTTCGGGAGGCGTCATACTTACTTTTTAGTGCTTCGGTGTCCTGGTGTTCAAAGACTCCCATACAGCCAATGTAAACTCCGAAGTGGGCGCCAATCTCTGGGAGGGATCGCACGTAATTCCCTGGAAGGTAAGGCAGGGCGATGATTTTGGGCTTAGAGGTGATTCCTCCTTTGTGTCCCCATTCCAAGGACCATGGAAAGAGATGGACCCTACACCTTGAGCGACGAACGTTGAATTTCAGGGCCTTGGTTGCATTTTCTGCCGTGCTAAACATTTAGGAGAAGAAATTACGACCCAGGACGAGGCAGAACTGGGGGGTGAGCCCGCCTTCTGCTGGGGAGTTGCAGGGTTGAGTGCACCAAAAACGGCAGATCCTGCTCCATGAAAGTCCATGACCAAAAAAACAAACATTGATGATACTATCCAAAATATTTTTTTAATGATAGATAATGGTATACTGAACATATTTAGTAAAGAGTCTTACCCCAAATATTAAAGATATAATTCATTAAATATTTTAGTCTATTATTTAGAGAAATTATAAAAAACTAAAAATTAGAGTTTACCAAAACATTTCAATATGCCACCTAGCCATTGAAGATTATAGGTTTTTATACTTCTAGAAAAAAATGACACCCAAAGATGAGCTATTGACTTTTCAAAAAACGCTTATTTTTTTGACATATATTAGTCCATATGAATCAAATGACAAATGATTTTGCCACTTCAAATCCATACCTATGATGTGGACCAA
Organism: Takakia lepidozioides; assembly: GCA_030704615.1. Lineage (NCBI taxonomy): Eukaryota > Viridiplantae > Streptophyta > Takakiopsida > Takakiales > Takakiaceae > Takakia > Takakia lepidozioides. Next base: position 23,994,700 of record CM060732.1, on the reverse strand, counting down.
AATGGCCACCTTAAGTCCAAATTTCAATGGAATTCACCAATGGCACATAGAAGAACTTGAGTCCATTGTAATTCCATTCACTGCGGTAACAGTCCACAATGACGATGTTCAAAAGTCCATAACAGAGTCATTTCTTATCGGATTCATGATTGGAGAATTGCTATGGGTGCGTATAGAAGCTAGGAATCCAATGACATATATATATTTTTTGGTTTTAATGAGTTAATTCAAATTCAATTGATGACACCATCAATTGCAGTCATCTAAAATTGTGCCGGTAACGTCCATTTTGGTCCAGTCAACCCTGCATTCACCCTGCTCCCAAGTGCTCCTGCGCCCAATTCCTCACAGAGTGCCTGTCCCTGGCCCTACCAGGAAAGTAGATCAAAATGTCTTGCTCAACCAAGGGCTTCGTTTGGGCCTGGATAATGTCCATATTCAGACTCAGCACCGGCTGAGATTCGTCCACAATCCCTGCATCCTCACTCCACAGATGAGTGGAATTGATGGGTGGGGAGGTAAAGCGGGGTGCCTTGCCCAACAAGCCAGGTCCAGCCCAAGGGCCCCTTCGGTTATCTGTGTCGTTCCTTCCTCTAGACCCTCTGTAGTTTCCATTACCTCTTCTGAGATCTTCTCCCTGGAACCTACGAGCCGGTACCTCAGAGACAAAAGACGACATGACCACTAAGCCAGCCGGGGAAGAGGTGGGGGGAACAGCCACAGATCTGACAGATGATAGGGAACCGAACACAGGGGAAATAGAGGGGAGAAGGGAGGATGGATGGGAGGTAGAGGCACAGACGCCGATCGGAAAGCTAGGGGACTCTAGAGAGAATAAGAGCATTGTTGTTTGACCAGTGGGGGCTGAGCTAGAAGATCAAAACATTGAAATCAGGGGCACTCCGAGGGGAGAGAGAGACGGCTCAAGCAAGGAGGAACAATGCGACGAGAGCACAAGAGACAGATGGAATAGAGTCTCGGATGCTTAGAAGGAATGTTGCACCGTACTGGGAAAATGGAAGAGCGTGCTCGAGTGTAGGGAGTGGAAAAAAGGGGGGAACAAACCATGCTGACAGCGTCCCTGCCTCGAGCATGAAGAGCAACACATTAAATGATGAAATGGCCGACAATAGACAACAACTGATTCTCAGCTTACTTCCAAGATATGGATCTTTTCCCCATGGGCCAATGCCAATCTGCTAGGCTAGAAGGAAGGAATGATAGGACGCCTTCAATGCAGCGAGAAAACGGCGGGGTACCGGAAGCCAGCCAAAATAGCGGGCCGCTGAGAAGACAAGGTGCACAACAGCACGTCACTTAGCAGATCTGGGAGGGTGATTGCACAGCACTGGATGGAAGGAAGGCGTCCAGTGGCAGCAGGTTGACAGGCGGACGACTCTGGTATCACTTAGTTTCCTGCAGGACCTTCCCCTGAACTCTGGTTACTGAGTGGTGTCTCTTCTGTTGGTCTTTATGGATTCCCCCGCAAGGTTTTTTTTTCCTTGCTTGTCCTCTTTTAAATTATCAGTAAAGTTCTTAGGGCCTCTGTCCCTTGTTTATTATTTTTTAAAATCAAATTAATTAATAGATGAAGGGAAAAATAACCATTTTATTGTTATTACGTTATTAGGTAGTTATTACCTTAATTAATTCATGGAAGATTTCATTAGTTAATAAAGTAAAGGGAATTAGGGATGGCGGCGGAGACGGAGCTCCGAGACGGCGCTGTAGGTGCGAAGCCCTAGGAGGGTCAATCACACTTTTAGACTAGGCTCAGGGCTATGCTCAAAAGAAAGATGGATCTTTGCTCTAGCCCTTCTAAAGCTGCGCTTATGGCGCCAATTCACCTCCGGCTCCTCGCCATCCAAAGCAGATTGCTTTCCACTAAGAGAGCTCGTAGCATGCAGGGAGGGCGTTGTTCCACACAACTCGAAGTTCTGCTGGTCTGGTGCAGAAGACGCCTGCTTTTCCCCAAGTTGAGTCGAAGTGAGCAAGTTGTTGTTGTCGCCTGTCCTCTATCCATCTGCAAAAAGCTGCACATAGAACCCCCCAAGCTTTCCGAGCTTCAGACTGTAAGTCTAAGTGAGCTCTAAACAGAATTGCCCTAGCAACAGGCTTAACATCACATAAAGAGAGGAGCACCTGGCTTTCCAAATGTGCCAAAGCACATGCGCATGTAAGGCAGCCCATACAGGGCAATCGGACCAGAGGGCATTGTTTTCATAGTTGAGGAGAATTAGAGAGGGGTGACGAGGGGAGCTGATCCTCCAGGGAGCATAAAACAAAGCCACTCTATCCCAAATGAGAGCAACAATAGGGCAAGAGACAAACAAATGCTCTATTGTCTCTTTGGTAAGCATCGAACAGAATTGACAAAAAGAAAGCGAGTCAGAGGAGAGGTGGGTGAGAGGGAGGGCTCTGTTGATCAATCTCCAAAGAAACGCACTAATCCTTGCAACCCGATCTTTACGCCATATGTCTTTCCATATTACTTTCCAAGAAGCAGGCTTGTCCACCAGATGCCTCCACTTGTGATTGCATTTGTAATCTGCAGAGCTCTGGGGGTGAAGCAAGGTGTATCCGAGCTTGACTGTGTAGGCAAAGAAATGGTCATGCTTTTTAGACATCCAGGACCACTCGCCCGGATCAAACTGCAGCAAACGTATCGGGGCTTTTAGGAACCAACGAAAGGAGCCCGTGTAATGAGCGATATTCACCGGGAGAAGAGGGTCGATCTGACCAGAACTCAAGCAAAACACTCTAATGGCAAACAGCTCTGTCTCGGGGAGTTCCATCATGCAGGGAGAGTACAGAGAGCCTAGTGAGTCTGCTTTGACCTTCCAGCCAACTAAAGAATCAGATTGTCTATGTAAAGCCAGAAAAGCATAAGAGCACTGCCCATCAAAGAAACCACGCCAGGCTGGGAGAGGTGAATGGTTTGATGGGAGAGAAGTAAGACAAATCCATGAGTCGGGAACTTCACCGATAATCGAGTCCCAGGCTGCGTTAGCTGCTTGGGAGGAAAGATTGTAGGTGGCCACCTCTTTGGGTAGGGTCTACCATTTTCCCATACATGCTCTAGGTGCGAGATGCCTGCCCTCTCCCAATTGCTCCATCTCTTGGAGCGTTTCATGAGCAGCTCGGAGTCAACGTTGTAATTAATAAAGAGAGGCTGCCTCAAGGCGTTGTCGGAGGATATTGGCAAACGTTGCGATAAATGCAGCCTAACCCAAAGCCATGCTGCCCACACAGATTGCCAGGCCCTGGAGCCTACAGGATTAGAGATGGACGAGCCCCCTTGCACCACCCATTTCAAAGAAGCCGGCCAAGAATGCTTCGGGGAGGGGGATGAGTCCAAGACGTGCTGCCTGACAAGAAGGCTCCATGGAGAAGAGAGATGCACAAAGATCTTGGGGATCCATTTTGCTAAAAGGGCACAGACCTGGGTTTGGGGTTCTATGATTCCCAAACCCCCCAGCTTTTTCTTTTGAGTGACCTGAGCCCATTAGATAAGAGCACGACGATTAGGAGTGGAGGGGGAGGCACCCCAGAGGAAATTACGTGCCATGGATTTGATCTGGGAAATGATAAGAGTGCTTGGGGACCATACAGAGGTGGTAAACCATTTCGTAGCTAAGAGCACCTGATTGACAATCAGTGCTTTCCCAACAATAGAGAGGTGGACCAAACTCCAATAAGCGAACTTTCTCCTCATCTTGGTTAAGACCGGGGCACATCGTTTGTAGATCAGTGAGGTCATGGCCAACGAGCTGTCCCAACAAGACGTGAGACTGACCGTCTCCGAGCCAGACCAGCCCTAAATCTTCCCCCCATGCTTCACAATGAGACACCAACTCTGGATTCTTGAATTTGGATAGCATTCCTACGGACTTGCTCCAATTCACAGAAAGCCCGGAGGCTTTGCAAAAGGTAGAGAGGAAGCCCAGGGCTTTTCAAACGTTAGATGACAGGCTATTATCTATGAAGAGCACTGTATCATCAGCGTAAAGCGATGCTTTAACTGAGAAGGAGAGGGGCATGGATCTAGGAATTACAAGCCCCCAGTACTGGCAATCAGAGTCCAAGAGGTGAACCAGCCCGTCTGCAGCAATGATAAATACGAATGGAGCCAGCGGGCAACCTTGCCTCACGGAGCGATATTGAAGAGGGAAAGCAGGGGACATGACACCGTTAACCATCACCCTACTATAGGCAGACTATAGGAGGATTTTGACCCAAGCCAAAAAAGAACCAGTGACGCCCACTTTTTCTAGAATACCAAATAGAAAGGGCCAGTCTATGTTATCGAAAGCTTTCTCGAAATCAAGCATTAGCATAGCCAAGGGCTGGTTATTGATGAACGCATGGTGAAGAGCATCATTGGCTAGCATGATATTATCCAAAATCGATCTGTTTTGAGGAATCCCGTTTGCTCGGGACGAATAATTCTATAGAGCAAGGGCTGAAGCCTGATAGCTAGGGCTTTAGCTATGATCTTATAGACAGCAGAAAGCAAAGTGATGGGTCTGTAATTAGTTATCAGATCCATGTCCCCCTTCTTATAGATGAGAGTAATGCCTGAGTAATGAGGCCTTGAGAGATTCGAGAGGGCAAAATCCCTTTGAGAGTGACGTCATTAGCCATGGCCAAGAAGTCACCCCCAACCTCCTGCCAAAGGATCTTAAAAAATTCTACAGGTATGCCGTCTAAGCCCGGGGATTTCTGGGGGCTGAGCCTTTCTATGGCCTCCAAGAGTTCTTCAGCAGTAAGAGGGTTGGAGAGCTCTTCCCGCTCTTCAACAGAAAGAATCGAGGGGATGAAAGATAAGACTTTGTGCCTAGCTTCAATATCGGATGAATGATAGGATTGCATTTGAATAATCCCGTAAAGTAATCAGATGCAATGGAAGCCATCTCTTTTCGAGAGGTCACAAGAGCACCAACAAAGTTTTTTAGGGCTGCAATGGAAGTGGAGGCACGCCTCTGCCTGGTTTTAAGGGAAAAATAGCTGGACATTTTCTCTCCCTTTAAGGACCAATTAACACCAACTTTCCTTCTCAAGGCCTCCTCCTTGTGACTAAGAAGAACCGCCAGATTGTGCTTGGCAGTAGAGTAGGACTCCAAGGTGTGGGGACCTACCATGTCTCTCTCAATCATCCTCTCAATCATCCTTTGACATTGAGAAAGGCATTTTATCAGTGCTTTCTCCTTTCTAGTCCTTTCAATGGCTGCTTCCGGGGACAGCCTTTGAGCTTCCAGCCTAGTGGCACTGAGCTTATAAAGAAACGCAAGGTGGGGGAGGAGAAGTCATTTCAGTTCTCTTTCCAGGTACCAGCCAATTTTCTGACTGCCTCCTGCAAGGAGAGAAGCAAGGGGTTCAACTTAAAATAACTACTTGTGCCCTTTGACATGAATACCAGGGGGACTGAAAGTGACGTCCACTTGAGCATGATCAAAAGATTTTTTGATTAAAAGAGCCTCTGTCGGGTGTTTTTATTTCTGGCGAAATTTCGTACTTTTCGACCTCAAAAAAAATAAAGATAAATAAATAAATAAATATATTCTGTCGTAAATTCCCTATTTTCTCATGGATGAAATCGCCAAAATTCTCCAAATCCTGGATGAATTCGCCTAATATGGATGATATACATGGATGAAAGTACAGAGGAGGATGATTCTGTCCAAATTTCAGTGGATGAACAGAAAATATGGCTATTTCCTGCAAAACTCAGTAGCCACTCCTGTTATTTCCCAGATTTGAAAAAACAAACACTCACTGTCCCCTTTCATTTAAAAATAATAATAATAATAATAATAAGACGCTGAAAATATAATAAATTGTTGATAAAACACGTCAGAGTGGGATGCAGTCAACGAGAGTGAGATTCTCGGGCGACAGCTGTCATTCATCCGTCCTGACAAAGCGCTTTAATGTGCATGCTGGGACCGCCCTATTTTACAACTAATTACTTATTACCCCGAAAATACATTTTAATGGGGTCCAAAGTCCAAAGTCCTCAAGATCGTCGCTTCGACCACACTCTCGTCTCGTCTCTTTCGTCTCGCAGAGCAGCAGCTCTGCGGCCATGGCGACACGATCGGTGGTGTTGCTGCATGGGCCGCTGTGGTTGGGACAGGCAGAAAGGAGATGAATGTGGGTCGGAGATGCGAGGTGAGGGCGCTGTAGTGGCTCAAGGACGCTTGTTGGGTACGTCATTCTGCTTCGTCTGATGGCCTGGCGTCTTTCTGGGAGATGTTTCGTTTGGATCTCAGTATCGCACCGTTTTCTCTATAAATTTTGTTTCTGGATATTACCGGCGTCAGTATAGATTAGTTGGCGCTCTGAAGTTCCGATGCAGTATTCGACGCTGTTGCCGATCTGTTTAGAGAGTATGTGTAAGGTTGTATTGCAGTGGATACGCATGAAATGTTCCCAGTGAGAGCCGGTGAGGATTTTGGTGGCTGTTCTCTGATAGATAGACTCAAAGTGGAGTTGTGCCACATACCTGGTATGCTGAAACAGGTGAGAAGAGGGAGGGAATCATAGTAGGGAGAGATGTGCGAGTATCGGGGTTGGGATGAGGGAACTTACTCACTCACTTCCACTCGTTTCGCCCTTCCCCGACCAATATGTAGTTCTGTCTCTCTGTCTCTTCCCCTCGATGATTGTTCTCTACCTGGTGAAGAGTTTGGGCCCTTGATTCAGTCAGATCGCTGCTACTCCATCCCGGACGGCCATCAATGATCAATCTTGTGGTTCCGTTTTCGTTTGGTGGGCCTCCGATGAGTAGGGCGTCAGGGGTGCCCTGTAAACCTTCACAGCATCTGGAGTTTGTTCTAGACGATAAAAGCTCTTTGGAGTTTATGTGGACAGGGGGTTAGGGATGGCCCACGCGTTCCCCGGAGTGGGAACTCGGGCCTTCATCACGGATATTGAGACTGGGTCAGGTTTTACGGAGGGGAGCTTTCAGACAGATTTTTCGGGCCCCAAGAGCTGCATCAGGAAGACACACATCAATGACGTTCCAAATGCGATCTTGAGCAACATTTTCAGTTTGATTTCTGATCCTAGGACAAGAAACTCGATGGCGCTTATTTGTCGGGACTGGTATTATTTGGAGAGGCAAACCCGAACTAGCTTATCTGTGAGAGGCAACATCTGTGACCTGCAAGGCCTCTCAATGAGTTTCCAACAGGTGTCTACCCTTGACCTCTCCCTCTGTTCTCCATGGGGCGTATCTCTGTTTCAATCCATTACAAACGGAGAAGAGATAGGGAACACTTTGAAACTAGCATTTCCAATTGTGACTGATTTGACAATCTATGTGAGAGATGCATTAGACATTCAGATGGTCGCCTGGCTGTGGCCAGGCCTGGAAACTGTGAGGTTAATCCGGTGGCATCAACGGGCTATGGACAATGAGGCGGGCATGGAGTTGGGCGTGGAGATGGAAGCCTTACTCAAAGTGTGCGCTAGATTGAAAGACCTCGACCTCTCGAAGTTCTACTGCTGGACGGAGGACATCCCCCCAGCATTTCAGGAAGGGGTAGCTGTTGCTGCAAACCTCCGCAGCCTCAATCTTTTGAAGATTTCTCCTGACGGCTTCAAATCACAGGAGGTGACTGTTATAACTGCAGCTTGCCCGAAGCTGGAGGAGCTCTACATTTTGTGTCAGTTTGATCACAGGCTTTTGGACTCGGTAGGTGATGAAACGCTGCTCATACTTGCCAAGAATTGCGGGCAGCTGCACACGCTCCACCTGGTGGATACCAATGAGTGGGATGCCCTCCGGGACAATGCAGATGATGACGGGTATGCCAGTGAGGAAGCCCACTTGAGCAGGCTGGGGTTGGAGGCGATGTTCAAAGCACTTCCACACTTGGAGGATTTGTCCTTTCTGCTCTCCCAGAATGTGAGGAACGCTGGTCTGGCACTTGAAGTGTTTCCCTCACATTGCAAGAAGCTCAGGTCATTGAAGCTCAGTCATTTTCACGGTTTGTGCAGGGGGCCGCAACCTGATGGAATTGGTCTTTGTACAGGGCTTCTAGATCTCTGCATAAGAAACTGTGCAGACTTGGTGGATTCAGGCCTGGAAGCCATCTCCATTGGATGCTGTAAACTTAGAAAGCTCAGTCTGCACGGTTGCAAATTGATTTCGGACGCAGGGCTTCACACTTGTGTGAAATATCTATCCCGTTCTCTTCAAGATGTGGAAGTTTCTTGTTGTCAGCTGCTCCCCACTGCCTATACTTTGCAAGCGCTGGACCCCATTCGTGCCACCCTTATACGGTTGCATGTCGACTGTATCTGGGATGCTTGCGTACCTGCTGCATTGTCTGACGGTATTGGGGTTCACGAGGAACTCCGATATGAGAACGAGCGTGACATAGTGAAGCGGGTCAAGGGAGCAGTGGGGTTTGGGACCACAGGACTTGAGACTGGGAGAATGCAGGGTGGCAGTCGGCAGGAGATCAATTTTGGGTTTTGTGGGGCTAATATTTCGGGAGACAGGATGGCTGGGACAATGGAGGGCAAAGTAGGCGGCTTCCTGCTGCCAGACAGTGTGGATCGGAAAAGAAAAAGAGTAGAGGGGATTGAGGATGGAGGATCAAACTCTGCTGTAAAGTTTTTCAGTAGGGAATTCAATTGGGGCAGCAAAGCAAGTGGCAGTGACATGGGACAGCGGCAGGAACCTGATGGAGCGGTAGGAAGTTCTCTTGTGGAAGAGCACATGTTTGGGTCACCTTGGTGTTCCCTGCGATCCCTCTCTCTGTGGATACCCGTGGGGGAGTCCATAACCCCATTGCCTTCCATGGGCTTGTGGTCATGCCCAGTCTTGGAACAACTGAGTATCAGAGTGGAAGGTGATTGCAGGCTTCTTCCCAGACCAGCTACCCCCGCTTGGGGCATTGGAAGCTTTGCCCGCTACCCTAGGCTTGCAAATCTACATCTAGACTTGAGGGAGGTCGTGGGGTACTCAATGAGTGCTCCGCTAGGTGTCATGGATCTGGATTTTATGGAACGTCATTTTTTGACCGGCGTGCAGTCACTGCACCTTTCAACTCTTGACTACTGGCCTCCATCTGACAAGGAAGTAAACAGGAGAGGGCTCTCTCTCCCTGCTGTGGGGCTTCTGTCCCAGTGCTCCAGGCTGCGAAAGCTGTTTATTCATGGAACCACGCATGAACACTTTCTCATGATGCTTGTTCGGTGTGAGAATCTGCGAGATGTGCAGCTAAGGGGTGACTACTACCCTGCACCTGAATACGAAACCAGCACAGAACTGCGTACAATTTCTTGCCAGAGATTTGAGACAGCAGTGGCTAAGCGAGGCTTCCCTGACTGACTATCTCTTGCCATGGCTATGCACAAGCCCTTTCTGGGGCGAATGCAGACAATACATTAGGAGTTGATGGCTATATGTTGTGCCTCTCAGGACTGGTGCTGTGAGTCTCTTTTTCTTGAGTCATAACAGTGTTGTAAGGGTTACCACAAAAGAAAGACTTGGGGGGTTTTGGGGGGGGGGGGGTTCCCAAGAAATGCTCCCATATATCTAGCTTGACCCTCCCGCAGGGGGGTTTTCCCCATGAAGGTGATTGCACTTGATTGGCCCCGCACTCTATTACCCTCAGTTTGAAGGGTGAACCTTTCGCAGTGCTGTTTTTCCTTCCTTGGGCTCGGCTAAAAACAGCCATATGTTTAGCAGGAAAGAAAGGAAAGGAATGACATAACCTAAGCAGGTTTGAGGAAACGATTTTTGATCTTTCCCTGTGGCCAAGTATGTTCCAAGCGGGCATATGGCGTGGGGGGGGGGGGGGGCAGTTGTCACAGGTTCAGGAAAGGATCTGTAAAGACAGAAAGAACGTGAGGATCATTTGAATATCATGGAAGACAAAAAATCAAGTTTGACGGTTTTATAAGTACTGTTTTGATCGCAATGGTTTTGCCATTGAAAGTGGCAAGTCCTTGTCCCTTACCAAGTGGATGGATGATGGATGGATGATGGATGAGCAAAGATGGATGATGAGCGGAGTAGAGTCACATCTGAATGGATTTCCGACATGGAAAAATGCATTGATTCTAAGAAAATCGCACATCCAATTAAACCAAGACATGTGTAGATAGAATATCTTCCATCCACGTTTACAGATCAAATTTGTGAACAGGATGTAATTAGTTCATCCGGTCACGTTGGTTCATGTTTGACAGGTCAAGAGATACATTGTTCAATAAGTTAATGGTGCAGATTTAGGGTTTGATCCAACAAGAGAAGCTTACGCCAGGTGCAAGACGTCTAGGACCTTACGAAATTTCGTAATTGGGCATGGGGTCTTTATTATAGCTGCCACCTAACGTTTCAGAGGGTTTGGCCCTCAATCACTTGTCAAGAAAGTTTACCATATTTCACCACCGTGGCAAGTTTTCTTTGGCTATCGTACTCTGATAGGCCGCTACAAACCCCTGGAATAACCCCCCCCCCCCCCCGAATACTCCCTCCTTCCGATTGCGTAAAGAACTTTCAGATTTTTCCTCGAAGGAAAGGGGTGACCTTAAACCTGTGAATCTATGCGCCAGGCTGGCCAGTGCATTACATAATCCTATAATCTACCCGCCAGGCTGGCTAGTACATTACAGCGGTCCGCGTGCCTTTTGCACGCACCGTAAGCCTCCTCGTGTCGGGGATTACCTACACTCGCCCCGCCACTGGGCTTCCGCGCAGTGGTGGGGCTCATTTAAGGGCGTAGACACACGGGCGGCAATCGAGATGAATGGGAGACGACCATTTGGCCGAGGGAAACCGCACACTAACACACGGGAGGAAGCACGTTCTACCGGAAGCTGATGTGTCTATTGACGTGGACGGTTTTGGAAACCGCAAGACTTCCAGGCACTTCCAGCTGGAAGTGTCGAGCGTCTCTGAAAGGTTTTGTCTTGACGTGAAATACAAGGCCTACCATCGTCTTCTTTCTTCCCAAACTTCTTTACGCAGTTCTTCACTACGGGTCACTACGGAAGGGTGTGCGTCTTCACGATAGGGTTTAGGAGCCCTCATGGAACCCACAGAGCAAGTATCTGTCAAACATGGGACCATTCAATTTCCACCCAAGTTGGGCACAAGCACCACCTCCTGTTTCTTCAACTATGACTGGTACTGCACCAAAGAAAACGTCGCGTAACGTCAAAAAAGAAGCCGATGGGTCTGTTGCTCCAGCACCTAAGAAGAAAAGGGTGTCCAAAAAAAAAGGGATTGAAGATCTCACGGAGAACGAATTGGAAGAAATACGGCAGGGCGGACCTTGGAAGGAGCATTGGGTGATCCACCTCATCACTTTGCGAGGAGAAATGCAAGATGTGTTTTCATCACCACCTAAACAAGGCAGTGTATTCTCTTCAATGTTATTGGCAAAACCTATGCATACAAATGTATCTGCAGTTTTCCAGACAGTCTGGTAGAGCTCGTAACAAATTGAATTCCTAGCAGTGAGGCATTGGCAGGCATTAGTCACTCATCCCTATAACCACTCTGCAAAACCTAATTGTCATTCATGAATGATTCCCCATGGTTTATTTGGTGTGCAAGTGTGGATAATTGGTCACGTCTGCACACAAAGTTGGCTGCAGTGGTCTCGAGTTTGCAAATGACAGAGAAGCATGTCGGAAAAAATGGCAGACTATTTACAAAGACTACAAGGAGGATAAGGCTCTCAATGGAATTTCTGGAAACGACAGGTCTGATAAGTGCAAATGGTTCGATTTGGTAGATCAGTATATGCACGATCGAGCCAATGTCGTTACTCATGCACACGGATTTGCTCATGAACCAGAGGGTTTGAATGCCACTGCGGTATTTGATGAGGTAACAGTGAAGATGGAAGATAGTATCGAAGTCAATTATGATAAATTGTCTGAGAGAAGTTCTGAGAAGCAGAAAAAAGTGGACTAGCTCCTACTTGAGTGTTTGAACGAGGTCCGTGAAAGCAGTAGAAAAATGAGAGAAAACTATGAAAACTACCGAGGATGCGAAACTAGAATTACTTAGAGATATGCATGGTATTATGGCTAAACTAGCAGAAAAGTTGTGATAGCAAACGGCTCAAACAATTTCACTCATGTTGTTCTATCAATTTCCTCTTCTTGGCACTGAACAATGACTTTGCAATACTATTCCTCCTCTCAGCCAATTGTTTGGAAGTCTTGCCATGATTTTGCATTTTCACTTGAAATATGTCGTTCGCGGATTTCCTCAATCGCTTAACATAATGTGCCACATTTCTATGGACTCCTTGAAGATCATCCAAAATGGTCGAAGCTATTGCATCCCTCTCATTTGTGGTTTGTCGTAGTAGGGTTCGATTTTGTAGGGAGTCATGCACTTCCTCTTCAGCTTTCGTAATCCACTGCTGTTCAAAAGAGTCTCCATATAATGTACATATGTTGTGCAAAATTATGCATGCTGCTACAAAGTCAGGGACATGCTGGAGTGAGATATCCATTCTTTTTATTAATAATCGCCAACGCCCTTTCAATAAACAAAGATTCTTTCCACACACATGCGGGTTGAGCTTTGTATATAGTTCCAGAAGTATTCCTCTTGGGTAAGCCCATCCTTATGTCATTTGAAGGGTGAAAACATCCAAGGACGTGCTGGATAAGCTGCATCCCCTACCAATACATAAGGCGCGAGATGTCCAGCTTCACAAAATTGCCCAATGGCCGAATTGGACCAGATATTCGCATCGTGCATGCTACCTGCCCAACCAATATCGTAATCCCAGAACACACATTTGCTAGTACACCACCCTGTAGCAACACGCTATGAAATCCTTTTCTATTGTAGTAATCAGCTGCATGCAATCGAGGAGCAATAATTGGTATATGTGATCGATGGCGCCTACAACAAAAGGTATACCATGTAATCTCTCAAAGTCAGTAGCTATTTTCTCCATAGCCGAAGTGGAAGGCCACTTCAAATTTTTTTTTCTTAAAGACTGTTTCATAGCATGCACAAAATCTACACATATCTTCTGAGAAGTTGATACTCCCACACCATATAGATCAGCGATCATCTGCATTCCATTCCCGGTAGCTAAGCGTGAAATGACAAGTGCTACTCTAGTTTCAAGTGGAACAACAGATCGCACGTTAGTATCTAGACGTTTCAAATAAGGAGCAACTTCCAAACAAATAAACTCAAATGTTCCCCTTGACATTCTCATCCTGGCCTTAAATTCTCTCTCATTGTAAGACCCCAACAGAGTTGATTATAAGTATCTTTGTATGCGCTCTCGAGCCCAAAAAGATTTAGGTCTAGATTTTGACTGACGCACTTTGCAGAGAAGAACAAGCATAGAAATTGTCACAAGGTTGTGATGGTGGAGGATGACAATATGAGAGGTTGATAAAGCCTCCACGAGCATAAACAAAGACATCTGCAAAGCTAGTGTGGATAAAGAGTTCTCTTTTTTGCTTTTCCATGCTGGAAGATTGAAACAGATTGCTAATGTCAAGCAACACCAAATTACAGCATTCTATTGATGAATACTAGCTTCTGCGAAAGTTTATGCAAGCATTGTTACAGCTCGAGTCATCGTTCAATAGTCGAAATATGCTTGAGCCCTACAGGATGAAGCGGTGAAGCAAAGCTCGACGAAGGCGATTGCTCTTCTTAGCCTCACATAGTTTCCCGCCATTGCTTGTTGCACCCGAGATCTACACCGACGATGGTTTCCACGAAACCAGGAAAATCTACGAATGATCACCAACGGAAATGACTATCAACTTCCGCTCGTGTGTTTGATGCAACATCTTCCCTTGCATATGTGGCACTATTCGTGGGAAAAGTGGGTGGAAGAAGGGGTGTCAGACGCTCTCTTCCACTGCCGCTCGTGAGAAAAGGGCCTTAGGTAATCCCCCCCCCATTGGAAGCTTGCTCGTGGCCCCGCCGCTCGGGTCCACCCGGTGGCCATTATCTAATATATAAGATGACAATTTTGGGGGTTTCGTGAAAGGGCTGGTTGGTTTTTTCACGGAAGGGCAGTTGACTCAGCCCTTCCGCCGTTTTTGAACACCTGAAATGCGGGCAGTAGCCCGCATTCACGCATTCTTACGCGGTTGAAGGGCCTCAGCAGCTGCCCTTTTCCTATGCATAAAGCACTGCCAAAAACATTTGTTTGTATTTATCGTGCCGTTAAAAAGCAGAATTCTCAATTCTCAATTCTACATTCCGAAATGCAGAATGCACTGGCCATTAGATTTTTTTAAGAAAATTTGGCATTTCTTTATGCAGTGTAATGCCTCTCGTGTCGGGCATTCTTGGGCCTTCCCCTCGGGCTACCGCCCTCGGCGTCAGGCCCTTAAATCCGGGAATGCCCTCCACTCAGGGCATTACCCTATACATAATGCGTGAGCACCGTGGAGCGACAATCTTTTGCTTCCTAATTTGCCTCAAAAAAGGCATCGCCCCCAAAATGCTTTACGCATTTGTAAAGCATTGCCAAAAAAATTGTTTGTATTTATCGTGTTGTTAAAAAGCAGAATTCATTGGGGTGCATTCTACCGGCGGAATGTTCCCCATCAGCTCCCTCGAGTGCATTCCGAAATGCAGAATGCACCGGCAGGGAATTTTTTTTTAAATTTTGTGGCATTTCTTTACACAGGGTAATGCCCCTCATGTCGGGCATTCACGGATTTGAGGGCCTGACACTGAGGGTGGTAATTTTGGGCCTTCACCTCGGGCTACCGCCCTCTATATCAAGCCCTCAAATCCGGGACCGCCCTCCACTCAGGGCATTACCCTATACATAATGGGCTGTTTGACTTTTAGCCGGCATTATCACAGGCCTCATAATATGCCCCCAAAATATGCCCCCTAGGGCGCATTATGGCACCTAGTTCGTGGGAATGCCCCTAGGGGGCGAGTTCTCTAACACAAAGGTGCCACCTGGATTAGTGTGTAGAATTTGGGCTCACTAATGTAAACAACAGGAGGGCTTGCATGAATTCCATGCATTTAATTGGCCTGCCTTTCTAAGGCAGGAGTATGCAGAGGGTTTTGATGCTTAGCACCAATACTTGCAATGAAGTTTCGAACTAGATCAAGCCAGGTGTAATGGGAGTATGTCATCCACATCTATAAATGAATGAAATCCTTCGACGAATAGGCCATAGCAGGCCAATATTCTCTCCCAAGGAAGCCAATGACTTGTATTTCCTGCTATCCTATTTGCTCTCATTGAAATATCTGATCCTCCGAGTGGAAGACTTCACTATAATTAAGGGGCCTGAGCCGTCGCCCCGGTGTATTTCCCTTTTCTAACAAATCAAAAAAAAATAAAGAACTTCTGTGATGACAGGTGAGTCTCCCACGGATCTCATAGTAAAGAGGGCAGGAAGAACAAGTGAAAAGAACAGAGAAAGAGAGAATGTGCGTCGCAAGTCACACAACGTATATTGGATTGCAGGGCTTGCATGGATTACCTGCATTTGTTATGTATATTTTATTTTTTCTTACATAAGGAAAGAAACCTGGGAGCAACAGCTCACAATTCAGGCCCTTCACAAAGGAGGGGGAGAAACGACGGGGCCAGGAAACCAGACCACAGTACTGGACACGGCAGCATGATTGAGGCCCCAAACGAGTGGGGTCACACCATGTGCACTATCCAACTGGGCTGTACTGTTTAATAGCGCAAATTTCGAATGGGTTCCGCTCTTGTACATGATTTGACACCAACTGCCAGTGTTTTATTTGGACTTGAATATTGTTTAAGATGAACGTGATTAGTCAAGTTGTTGAGGTTTAGGATCGGTCAGGGAGTCTTTGTTTGGACAACAGTAACTGGTGTATTGAAGCAAAGCAAAGCCTTTGGAAAGATTACAATCTCGACAGTCAAAGACGAGGCAGTGAAGCTGATCAAAACAAAACAGGTTACTATGTTGTGATCGCACAGGACCAAGTAAGACTCTTTCGTGCTTGGCATCATCTGGCTTCACATAGAGAAGGGCTGTGCTGAATCTACATGTCTGGAGGATCGGCTCTCCAGTCGAGCAGCGTATCAGGACCTCTATCAAGTGGATTCATTCATCTTGACACTTCTCACAATTTAAGTGCAGGACCTTTTGCCAAGAACATTTGTGGCTTCGGTTCCATAAAAAATGTTACAAACAGTCTTACAACTTAAATTCCTATCTTGTAGTGTACAATAGAGATGGCGTACTGGCGGCATCGTCGTTGCAGTCCTACGTGTGAGTAGAGATGAAGGTTTCGTAGAAGTTGAGACCATCAAACTGCGGTGCAATCTTCAATGGCGCACTTGTTCGCACCGGCTGCGGCTCTTGCTTCTCAGGGTGCTCTGATGACTGTGGCTTAGCACGTTCTTGACCTGGAATTGAAGAATCTTAAGCAGTTCCTCCCAGGAAAGACCGTTGGGTAAATAAAAGGCACCATATATGCGAGCCTCTATATACATGCCGATCGAGGCTGCCGCTGCAACAGCCGCAAATCTCCCCACGCTCGACATGCTGTTGAAGTTAGCAACACCCGCTGCGGATCCGAATAAGACTGACAGATGAAGCAACCTTGACGCGGATGCCAAAGCGCAGGCAGAACAGCAGGAATGCTTCGAAGAGGAAGTTTGTGAACGAAGTTGGAAACTCGCTGAGCTTTTATACTAGGCTGCCGGACCCTCCTATTTCAGTAAAAGTTGACAACTCGCAAAAATTGTTCGGTGTGGCAAAAGATTGAGAAGTTCATCGCTTGTGTGGGACTAGGGGAGAAGGAGAAAGTTGTAGTGAACTAATAATAGTACCCAAACATGTAAAAAGTGGCCCTTAGTCATGGTGTCAGATTCACACAAAACTGATCAATGTTCTCATACTCCCCCCATCCCCAAGATGAAAGCGCGACTTCAGGACTCAAAAATTTTCTCAGATGTTCATACTTATTCATTGTTACTTTTCAAAAAATTGGAAGCGAAAATTCAGGCTCCCCCCAAAAATCAACACAAGGTAACTGCTGGTCCTAGTCTGAGCACTACCAAGTGATAGCACGAAGAATCATCCTGGGGAAGCAAGCTGTGGCAAAGGCATAGAGTCCATTGTCAGGACTCCAAGAAAAAGCCAACAGATGAAGTAGCAAGCTTCCATTTTAATGAAGGAAACTCAAGGCAAGAGAGAGAAGTCTCATCTCTCCAGCCACCTGAGTGCCGCTTGCAGGATAATTCACTAATCCTTTCCCTGTAGCCCAGTGCTGGCAAGTATTGAAGTAAAGGCAAATAAAGATACATGACCAGCAAAGCAACAGTATGAGTGCAATTGCTCGCGACAACAACATCCGCAACCAAGCACAAAACACACCCTGTAATTTGCACATGGTTTCTAAGTCAAGGAGTTTCAAAGACGAAATTGTCATGACCGGGACCCAAGTTGCCAACCATTCTGGGTCAGCTAGGATGTTTGCATCAGTCTCTGTTAGGTGCAACAGGAGCACCCCATGCCGTGTTGGGCCTTGACACCACCACAGTATCCTCTGGAAAGAGCGCCTTGATGATTGCAGGGGTCTTGAGAATGCGGCGCCCTGTCATGAGTGGGTACACATCCTCCAAAAAGTAGTATGCATGCCCTGCTGCTGTACCCTGCAATAACACAACCAACCAACGTCTCCTCTCATTTCCATTGAGAACACACTCACAGAACACAACTGAAGGCATCATTTGGGGGGAGGCATGCACCTCCCTAGTCTATAACAAAGGTTGTACAATGGTGCACTAGTACTTCAAATCCACATGACTGTCCTCGGGACTGAATGAAGGAATAGGCAGTCCCTTTTAACCATGTGAACTACTAACTACTTGAACATGACGAGGTCTGATATTTTACCAGAAGGTCCACCCAACGTCTCCTCTCATTTCCGTTGAGAACACGCTCACAGAACACAAATGAAGGCATCATTTGGGGGGAGGCATGCACCTCCCTAGTCTATAACAAAGGTTGTACAATGGTGCACTAGTACTTCAAATCCACATGACTGTCCTCGGGACTGAATGAAGGAATAGGCAGGCAGTCCCTTTTAACCATGTGAACTACTAACTACTTGAACATGACGAGGTCTGATATTTTACCAGAAGGTCCACCCAACGTCTCCTCTCATTTCCGTTGAGAACACACTCACAGAACACAACTGAAGGCATCATTTGGGGGGAGGCATGCACCTCCCTAGTCTATAACAATGGTGCACAATGGTTGTACAATGGTGCACTAGTACTTTAAATGACTGTCCTCGGGACTGAATGAAGGGAAGGACTGATATTTTACCAGAAGGTCCACCCAAGGGCTGCTGCCAACCATCACTGAAAAGCCCAATAGAACCTGCAGTAATCCACCATGTCTATCAGCAGAAAGCTAGGTTTAAGTTTCTCACATACTTTGAATGTCCTGATGCCAATACACTTGTAAAGCTCGGGTGCCAAAAAAATAGAGTAGATTTCCACAATTCATAGAATTCTCTACTTTCTGGCAGGGGGGCCCCTTCCCCAGTTTATCCACCTTTCTGACTGAGAAAATGTAGAACTACACATGCCAACCAGCGCTGACTGCATTCAAGAGAGAGAAAGCTCAAGGCACAAGTAAATGACTTACCCAAGGAAGATAAGGAGCAGTGAAGCTGAAGAGACCCAGAAAACTCATCTGCACATGGGGATTGCGCTTGCTCCAAACATACACCTGATCATACACAACGTCACTAAGGTAACATCCAGTAGAAAGAGCCCGACAAAATTGCAATATTGCAAACCATGAACAGACCCTTGTTGATGACATGGCAGTGGACTGACTAAGAGTTCCAAGGGTGTGAATCATCTGGGCCCACGTCCTAGAGCTCTACAATCATGGGCATCCTTTGCTGGGGTTACGGTTCTTGGGGTTTGTGCTTTACTCAACCACCCTACTCTGCTCTGTCTGCATTCAGTGTGGGTCTTTGCTACCCTTGGCTTGCCACCGATGCAATCAAGTATTATGTTGATAAAAGTCTGATCTCGGGTGGCTCCACTTTCCTCATCCAAGAAAGAAATATATTCATTGATACCAACGTTGGCTATAACTTTGAAACCATCTAGGAATGGGGATTTTGGCAGCCGCAATTCATGAAACTTTATGTCCGCATTCCCCAGGCGTTGTTCCGAGCAGGTGACACGGGAGTTCCCAGTCCACCAGGGTATGTGTTGACTAAACCCAACCTTGCCATACTGCTCACAATAGCTAACAACAACGGAATTGGAGGGCATTTAAGTTCCTGCAAAGTATGAGGCTGAGTACAACAGCTGTAGCCCTCTAGCTCAAGATATATGTGACATATGGCTGTGGTTGAACTGCCTGTCCCCCTGTCAGGGAGGGATAAGAGACAGAGTCCTGGCATTTTTTCTTCTCCTTACCAAAACCATTCTCTAAAAAGAGAGAAGAGACAGACAAAGTCAATGGGTCAAGATTGCAAGAACGCACCATCATGAATGTGAGGGAGTTGCTGAGGAAGAGAATGTCAGCAAACGGAGCGGCAAAAGTGAGCAGACCACCCCCGACAACAATGGCAGTCAGCAGGCTTCCACCAAACAGAAGCATGAAGAAAAAGTCCGCAGTGCGCCCACGGAATGAGGTCTCCTCTAGAAGCTTGCAGTATCTCGCCAGAAAGAACATGTGAAACAGAAAGTCAAGATCTGTGACATATACACCAGAAGCATCCTTGTCAGTTTACAAGAATGCCAAGTAACAACATTTAAGAAAATACAGAAACAAAAAAGTAATCTGCCATTGAACTGAAACCAGGTGGGAGGATCAAAAGACAGGAGGTGAGTTACCAAGTCTGCCAAAATAGAAGAAATTGGTTATCAGCCGCCACACTTCATAATGTTGCACCACACGAGTTGAATTCAAATAAACGTGGAAAGGTGAGATAACCTGCACACATCGTATGTTGCCATGCCTCATTTCTCAGCCTTCCATGCCTGAGCCCTGCTATTGCTACCTCCTCCACACATACTGAAATGGATAATATATGCAACTTGCTTTATCTAATAATGAATTTTTGACATTACCCTGAAAGAGTATCAAAGACCAAATCCCTTACACTGCATCGCTAACCCCAAGCCAGTGCAGCCTTTCATTGCACATGATTGATCCAGGAGCCTTGAGGCATATTGAGCAGTGGGTGCTATGCATCTCCTTCATCTTCCATCTCCAGCAAGAAGGGACCAACTAACCCTAACTAATTACAGCTCTTTCCCTACAGACAGCAGGATATCTACCACTCCATCATGTATATCTACACATCTGCAATGTACCCTGCCTGATAATCCAGTAAAATTACTTGAAAATTGGTAGATATCGACTGGCTATTATTAGTGTTGGACTGGTGAACCTCTTGGACAGAGATACAAAGTAGACTGGCACTAGTGTAAGACCAGCTGACGGGCAACATATGCAATCCAGATAGGCTTTCTCCCTTGATCTCTATCGCCGCCAGGCTCAAACAACTCCCAACTCGGTAATTGATCAGGAATGTCGAGACCCTACGAAGTAACAGGCCTAGACAACACCCATACATACGGAGCCAGCGACACAGTACCAGAGAGTTTGTGATGGGAATTTGCGGAGGTGGTTGATGACTAGGTCAAGAAGCAGAGGAATGAATGCAGTTGTGACGGCAAGATTAGTGGTAGTTCCATCCAAGAAGTCATGCAGTTTTCAATTCCAGATTAAGAGAGAGAGAGACACCGACCTCGAGCGCGCATCCGGCGGTTGTGAGAACAGACAAGGTAAGATAAGAGCGTGTGATGATGGGCATCTGCTTATACCAGTCTTCTACAAGTTGAGCCATTCTGAACTCGCTGACGCTCCCTCTAGTCTACCGCTCCGATGTTCGGACGACCTGAACAACAGAACACCCCTCCAAATCTCCAGCCACCTTTCAAGAGGGATTCAGCTGCTACAAACCCACCTTTTTGCCTCTAATTGCACTCACGGAGTGATACCTTCCAGTGAAACCCTAACATACCCCAGCAGGTCTTCACATTGACTTTCGGTACAACTCGAACGGCCCTGTTTCTGCCGACGATGGTCCAATCACTCACACTGAATTTGACCTGTCCCTAGGTTCTCCAGATCTTCTTCACCAACTCTGTAATGGCAAAAGTCTTATCACTACGTTCCTGCAATGGATAACCCAGATCAGCCAACCCACCCTCTCTCTCCAAATTGCTACCAAACCTCTTGGAACAACAAAGACTAGAAAATTCTCACTGTCGTCCACTCAAATTCTTAGCTCGCAATCAGCTCTCAGGCACCGATTCAACAGCCTGCTTATACTAACAGACATAAAATTCTCGACCATATAGAGCAGATCCTACTACTATATCTGATAAGGAAACAGAACTTGGTCCGCGCACCGTACAAACCCTACGACAAGAAAACAAAATGTGCTGATTGTAGAAGAAGACTCTCACAAATCTCGACAGAATCAAACTGTGATTGGAGTTTCCTAAACAATTCAAACAGACTCCGAGGACGAACTGGACCGATTCAACAGACCCAAAAGCCACAGGGGAATCGCCACAACCCACCGGAGCCAGGATCCAGAATCCAAGAGCGTGTTTGCTGTGTACCAACTTTCTTCCCTTTTACAGTGGTCTGATGTGGCCGGATGCCAGTGGTCCACTGTCCTCCTCTGATGTGGCAAGGGCAGGGACTTTGATCCCTGGATACTTACAAAGAATATTAGTTAGCGACTCAAATAGTCAACATCCTCATTAAGATCCTGCAGTAAAACCATGAACCAAATGGAACCTCCACGTACAGAAAGAGCCATATCTACTAGAAAAGTGCTATCCATGAAATCTCACCGTATGAAAGGTGAACTAATTTGGCCGGCTACTACCTCCAAAAATTTCAGAGAAATCCACCGTTGATATTGAGATATTATAATGATTCAATGGAGGCAAAAAAACAAAAAACCAGTAAGGAAATAGTTCTAGTTTTCTTATCGAAATTCCGCATGGCCAATTCGTACCTAGCACATTCCTCACCAGATAACCCACCTTGCCACAAAGTTTCAGAGTTCTTCAACTTGTTTGTCTTGTACCTGTTTTGTAGAGCCATTGGGGGCTTGCTGGTTGAGCGGGCAATCCAAAACTTCACTTGTATTTTTGCTACCGTCTCAATCCAAGATATCTACAAATTTCCAACGGTGAGTATGTGTTGTATGACGTGAAAAAAACTCACGATTTTTGAAATTAAAATCGGATAGGTTTGGAGGGGTCAGATCTCCACTGCCCAAAATTCTTCTCTAACCCATACACATTCCCTCTTGAACCCTTAAGCGACACCCACCGTTTTGGTGGGCGGTGGGCCGGCCCAAACCAGTTCCGAGGACATGGTGGGATAGATGATGCCGTACCTTCTTACCCTGAATCATCCACAGAAACTAGCCTTACAAAAATGTCCCTGCAGACTACATCCATATGCCCCCTGAATTTTCACAAACTTTCACCATTGCAATTGGGAGATAATAAGAAAACCAAAATGTGTGTTTTCCACATGGACTCTAAATTTACCCCCAAAACAAGCTTTGACCAAGCTCAACAACTATAACTGTTCTCTGATTTGCTATGCGAATGGCCTGCATATGCAGATTCATGGGCACCCACATGGGTTAGGAGTTGATTCTCACCCGGTACCCCAAAAATCTGCTTTGTGGAAGACACTAGCTAAGAACATTTAATATTTGATGCCTCCCGAAGGAAGCGGAAATTATGGTGTCTCTTCACCCCCAAGGGTTACTGCCTTCCGTTAGGAAGGTGGACACCTTTGTGACACCAAGGGTCGATTGAACCCACAACCACTTCCAAGTGGTATGTGCCCATTACCACCCATTACCCACTGGGCTAAATAAATATAGACGCCTCTCGAAGGGAGCTTAAATTGTGGTGTCTCTTCACCACAAGGGCTACAGCTAAAAGGTGGACATGAGTGTTGTGCGGGTATATTGATTTCAAATATACCCTTAGGGTATAAGTAAATTATTTTTGTCAAATCATTTACCCTCCGGGTATGGATAAATTGAAATCTCAAAAACTTATTTACCCTCCGGGTATGGATAAATTAACTTTTCATTTTTCTATATTACCCCAGTGTATGGATATATATGCCAAAATATACCCTGAAGGTATGAATAGTTTCCGGGTATGGATAGTTATTTCAATTAATGTATAGTTTAATGTTTTAAAGAATATATGATGTTCTCTTTTTTCTCTTGTTTTTTGTTCTTCAATATGTACAAAACACAAAAAATACAATCTATGGTAAAAGAGAAAATTGATAAGATATTGCATAATACTTTGGTGTTAACTTCCAATGCAAGATGGAGGACTCCTTGGAGGTTTGAGATTCAAAACAAGGTGGCCTACGGGCATCTAAGGGTTTAATTTTTTCCCTTCAGGCTCAGAGTGACTGCAATGTTGTACATTAAAAACCCAATATTCTTGGGTGTGCGGCCACTTTAAAACCCTCCCTGTAGTGTCTCATGTGGACAGTCCTTTATTTTGACAACATCAGATATTTGAGCTCTGATTATTCATTGAGCACCAAAAAGTGTTTGGCATTTGGCAGGGCCTTTCAATTCCTTAGTGCAAGCTCTCATATGGACATATGGTTTACCATTTAGAGTATGTTGTGGCATTGATATTGTTTAACTACTATTTGTGTGGCCGACTTAGCTAGGGACAGGGACAACATCATTACCAATGGATTACGAGGTGGCAAAATATCATTCAAAGATATATATGACAGGTAGAAATTCAATATGTGATGTAGAAACTATATTTATTGTATAGTCAAAAGTATTATACTATGACATGTTACAATTTCATTATTGTTTAACGTGTAGTATATACAATTCATAAGCAGACGTATGGTAGCATCAATAGGATCAATTATGAATGTGATTATATCCTCTTTTTTTTCTTAAAACATAGATACAAAACTTTACTTGGGATTAGATTTGAAAGGGCTTGGCCCGGAAAAAGAACTATTGGAGGGCCCGAAAAGTTAAAACCTTGGTAGGAGATGTAATATAAAAGCAAATATTTAATATTTAAATAATAATATAAACGACATCATTTCTCTAAGGATAAGTCATCCTTATAAGAACTTATAATAAGGATAAAGATGACTCAAATATATTACATCTATTTATATGGGCCACCAATGCAAGCACATCTTTTGGACATGCCTTTTTCCATCCTCACATTGCCCATTTTGCTCACACACCCACCAGGTTCGTGACACGTAGCCTCACCTTATGAGTAAGTGTACCCATCTTGTCATTCACGGACTTTGCATAATTCGCCACAACAGCAGTATGGCACATTCATAAACTTCTCATGCACCGCAATGAAACCAAAAATGGTTCTCATTCATTAACGCCTGCACCTATCAGGTAGATCCCCAGATCATACTATCCCACCGTGGCTACTTCCCTGTATTTTCCCCCATTCACTGTGTACCTGTGTACCTACCCAGCCAGACTCTGCCTAGACATCTGGCTTGTTCAGGGCTTACCCAAGCACTTTTGAGGTGGTATGTGCCCATTCGAGAGATGACCCACCTTACCCAAGCACTTTTGAGGTGGTATGTGCCCATACGAGAGAGGACCCACCTTGAGTGGTGGGGCTGGTTGCTTGCTGGTCCGTGCACACAAATTGCAAAACAAACCAGATCTTAGGTGGACCCCGCATCTCCCACCCTAAACAAGCCAAATGCCAAGAGGAGTAGTACCTGGAGGAGTAGTACCTAGGATGAGCTGATGGGGTGAGGGAGGAGAGGCTCTTCTCAAGGTCTCTACGCAAGTACACAACCAAGGTCTAGCCCCATGGTAATGGTAATGGGCACATACCACCTCGGAAGTGATTGTGGGTTCAATCCACCGATTGGTGTCAGAAAGGTGTCCACCTTTCTAGCATTCCCATTGGGGGTGAAGAGACACCATAATTTACTTTTCCTTCGGGAGGTGTCAAATATATTTACGCAAGTACAAGGTAAATAACGTATTTTCATTTTTCTAATAATTGTATATATATATATCAAAATTAAAAGCCGGACCTGACCGGGTATACTGCCCCTGGGTAGGCGGTATACCGGGTTCTGGTTCATTTTAGAGATGAACCCGGGTAAGGGTCTCGGTTTCTGGTGATTACAGTTGTGTGAGTACCCCGGGTCAAAACTCGAGCCCGTGCAACACTGGTTTGAGCCTGGCAGCCCCGCAATATTAATCAATGCTACCCAAACTAACGTTCCCGCCCACCAAACTACCCACCACTTTGTTGCCACCATTCAAAATTTTAATGTTTTATTTTATTGTAAAGGCACAACGGCAAGGCTAAAGGGGTCGGGCTTGAGGATGGCCCCAACAAGGGCCTCGCTTCTAGACCCTACGCCTATTGTAGGTAGGCTCGCACGCATTCAACTCCCATCCTATCTCTAGTGTCTTGACAACCAAGTTGTACCCCAGTGGTAATGGGCACATACCGGGCACATACCACGTCGGATTTGGTTGTGGGTTCAAACCACGGTCTGGTGTGTCTTGAAGGTGTCTACCAGTGTTGGGCGGGTATATCAGGGTATATTGATATATATATACCCTGGTGTGGCAAGTTTAGGTACCCGGATGTATACCCTTATATCAGGGTATATTTTTATGATATACCCTTATCCTTATATTTACCTGCATCACGACGCTCAATATACCCTACTTTTTTAAAGGGTATATGTTAAAATGAAGGGTATATCTAATCAGGGTATATAAGGGCCTTAATGTGCCTTCATAGCCTTTATGTGCTAGGTCTTTTCTCTTTTTGTTGTGTTGTTAGGGAGCCTTGAGCTATAAGAAAGCTCCAATCACAGCTAAAACAAATGCTACATATATATCATTCCTAAAATGTCATACGACCCAAGCAATACCTCTTCAGATCTCACATATATATATATATATATATATAAGGAAACATGACAGCCCACAATTCAGGCCCTTGAGGAGGGAAAAATTAACCCCCTTTCATTTATGGGCCATGAGACCTACAGGACAGTCAACGCCCAGGCATAAGCTTGCCGTCATGAATAATCCCACATACGGGGCAGGGCAGCAGGTTCGAACCCCGAACCACTAGAGCGACACACACTGTGCACTTACCAGCTCACTGGCTTCAAATGACCTCAAAATTCTGTTTTACATAAATTAGACCACATAGTTCAATAAAAAGTATGACATTGTTATATCCATGTTTACATCTTAGTCAAGCAAACATAGTTTAAATGTCATAGAATGCATACATTGCAATATACATGGAAGTCCACGTTCCAATGATTCTTTATCATGTGGTCAATTTACAAAGCCTCATTCATTATATATATATATATATATAACACATAAGTGGCATGTATATTCGTATATTCTCTCTATTCATGTTTAGGTCATAGTTGCAAACACAACTGAGACGTTGTAAATGCAGACACCACAACACCCACGTTATTAAAAATGCGAGTCCACCTTCAAATGATTCTTTGTTATATGGTAAATTCACAAAGCCTCGCTAATTTCACTTAAAACAAGATAATCGACATACAAGTAGAATGTATGTTCTATCTATCGATGTTCCCTTTTTTTGGGGGGGGAGATCCATAACCCTCCCCATTTTTCCCAGCAGCCACTTCCTCATGAACATCCACAGAGTAGCATGATAGTTCAATACTAATACTTCCGAATTTCAAACACAGCTTCACGGTCTCCCAGTTACATAAGCTTTGGAACTCGTCGATGACAACTTATACCTACTTCATATTTCTCTTTGCAATGCACTCAACACACATCTTTCTCACCCAACTTGCATTTTACAACCCTGTGTGGTGCGTGGTTTCAATCACAATAAAAGATTGAACTACACTGACAACGACCATTTAACAATATCTGCTTCAGATCGGTGATGTTACATTTATGGACAATTTTTAGTTGCAATTGAGGTGTTGTAAGTGCATATACTGTACAATATCCACTTTAATATAGTGCCTCAATCCTCGAATGGTATTTTGTTACGTGGTCAATTCATAGACAAAGATAATATTGATGGATCGGATATTGAGAATGATCAAGAAAAGAAAAGAAATGGGAGCGAGGGGAAGCCTTTTCTTTTGGCAATTGAAAATATGAAGGAGAAGATAGGGAGAAGAAAATCAAATGAAAATGTTGCGGAAGAGCAAGAAACTACGCTCTATTTTTCAATTATAGTCTTGAATTTATACCAAAAATAATAATGGCTATGAGCGTCACAAATGAAAACTAATTTTTGTTTTACCCATGATATACTATTTGGGAATTCCTAAAACATATGGAATGTCTTTTTTTGCTCACGTAAGCATGCTCACATGTTGCCCAACCTCAACTTTATCGTACCGCTGGCTGCCAAGTCCACAAGGCCTCTCATTTTAAGATAATAGGGTCTTCCTCTGTTGCGAAGTAGGGCGGCAGCGCTGCATTTGTCTGCTCTATCCAGCCCGCCTACAGCTGTCCCTGCTTCCCAAGGGAGAGGCAAAGCCAACAAGCGGACTGTCGTGGACCATGCTGAGGAGGTCGAGGAGGATCCGAGTACCAAGAGACCGGCAAAGAAAAAGTCTGGCGTCTTTATGAACAAGAACCGCAAGCTGGCCTTGGACATGGACAAAGATGTGGGTTGTTTCTTGGAGCAGCATAGGTGAGTACTGTGCTCAGTCTCCTCATCTGTCTTTGTCGTTAAGTGTTTTGCGCTCTGTTGTGGTCAGTCTACTCGCTGGTCAGTCTGCTACTGGTTTCATCATTGTCTGTTGTGGTTAGTCTTGTAAGTCTGATGAACTGTTCAGCCTGTAGAGTGTTTGGTACCATGTTGACGTCAGTCTGTTCAGTACATGAGGCTTCCCGAAGGATGGTCTGCTCGGTTTGGCAAAGCACATGCTCTGCACGTCAAGGCGGGTAATTCCATGCTGATGTTTTTTGAAGGGGACCCACGGTTTGAATGCGGACTGTCGCCGGATGACATAAAGGCGCTCCAGAAGGTTGAGTCGGAGTGCACAGATAGACTCCTGGAGTTGTGGTGTCGATTCTATGAGAAGTTGGTTGAGGCTGCGTTCACCAACACTATTGCTGTTCTTCCAACGTCAACGTGGACGGTGTTGAAGTCATTGGGGGTGGGGCAACGTGAAAGCCTTCTGGAGGTCTTGAAAGGTTGCCTTAGCACTGAACGACTGGGCAAGGACTTGAAAGAGTGCGATTTCATTTTGGTGCCAATTGGGGATGAGTAAGAACTCTTCCGAGTCTGCTGAGACTGTCTCCTGAGTCATAGTCTGGTTTCGCAGTGTCGTCTTGACTCTGAGCGATTAAGTTGACCTCTGTATTTGTGCAGTGGACTGGGTTTGAAGATTGAGTCTGCTGAGTGCTGAGTCTGCTGAGTCTGCCCATCATGATTGTGCAATGACGCCATGTTAGTTTGCACTTGGGCAGCGAATGCAGTGTGCCCAGTATATCGTGCGGGGGTTGGACAATGTAGAGAAACTGCTCTCATGAGTATGATGTATTTGTCATGTGAAGTCTATGTACCGAAATAAAAAATGCGAGTCTTTTCGCTTACTATTCCAGTGGTGATGAGCACTTTTGTGTACTGTGGGTGCTGGCATGTTTTGTAATGTTGTCACTAAACTCAATGGACACAATGGTGTCAATTTTTCCATGCACTATGCACCCGAGTCTGCTGAGCTTGAATGTGCGAGCAGTACGCTGCCGAGGCTAGGACTGGTGGGTCTGGTACCTAGTCTGGTAGGCACCATGTCCATGAGTCTGCTGGGACGCTGGATTGGCATGAGTCGTTAGGGAGGTAGTCCACTGGAGCCTGTCCATTTTGAGTCTGCTGTTGTGGATGAGTCTGCTTGAGACTTAGTCTGTCCAGCAGTCTACTGGAAGAGTTGCAGGGATGAGGTGGAAGTGTGGTGAGCAGACTTTTGGAGTGGGCAGCAGACTGGCTTACTGGCGTTCGCAGTCTGTTGACTGTGACTCTGTTGGGAGACTGTGCGTGAGTCCGTTGGGAGACTATGCTTGGGAGACTGTGTGGGAGTCAGTTGGGAGACTGGAGGAGTCCGTTGGTAGACTGTGCAGGAGTCCATTGTGGGACTCTGCAGCTGTCTGATGGGAGTTTGTGCCGAGTGTGCCGGGATTGTGGAGACTGGAGGAGTCCGTTGGGAGATTGTGCATTAGTCCATTGCGGACTTGTATTTCAGAAAGGGACAATGCTACCAGAGGAATCGCAGACTTATATTGTCTTCTTCGTGATACCTACACGACCTGAAACCTTGTCTCTTTTCGAGGCATTGTAGACTTATATTGTCTTCTTCGTGACACCTACACGACTTGAAACCTTGCGAATTTTCAAGTATATATGTGCTGCAGGTGCAGGTGCAGACACCCTCTTGCTGGTTCTCCGCAAAACCCTAGGCCGGGTTTTCCAGGCCTCCACGAAATCTCGTCTCCTTTTCAGAGACATGTTGTTGTTGTTGTTCAGAGAACAGAAAGCCTTCGCTGCCGCAGGGTGCAACATTCCAGCCACACTTTTTGCCAGGATATCAACGAGCTGCCCTCTGCACATACGAAGAGCAGATCGGGCATGCGCCTCCAGGTATTTGTCATCACCTACAATGCGAAGTATGTCCATGAATTCTTGTTCCATTGAGGCTGAGACCTCCAGAGGTGCCTCGTCGTAGGGGAAGTCGTCCGGAGAATGTTTTTCCATGAACTGATTGGATTCGTCGTTGCCGCCGGCACTATTGCCCAAGAGCAAGTTAGGTAATCCTCCATGAATGGTTCCTAGTGCCGTGCCACAAGCGCGCACAAGAAGGCCATCCTGCAGGTCAGGGTGAAGCATCTTCAGGACACGGACCTGATGCTTGCATAAGTTTCCCTTCATGGGCACGTGCAACAACCCCAATCGCAATCAGGATTGTAAACAATGTATGTTGTGCCCGGGTGGTTGCTGCTGAGAACGTAGGCTGGTTCACGAGGACCCAAGGGAAGAGTAACACTCTCAGCAGGAATGTCTCGTGCCGCAAGTATAGAACTGGATATGTACTTTTCGTGTTTGTCATTTCTTATGAACCCGTGGGTCTTCAAATGGATTGCGTACCAGTAGTGTGTTAGCACATGGCCAGTGAGTTCCCATATAAGCCAGTCCACTCTACGACCACTCATCTTGCCTTTCCCCATGGCAAGTCTTGCCTTCAGATTTCCATGGTATGCCTCAATGCTTGCGTTTGTGTCTTGGCTCGCATGAGGGACATGGCGGGCTGCTGTACACCACATTGCTATTTTGGGCTTCCGGTACTGTTCGATATAGTCAAGAAATTCATGTCATTTCGGGTATTTTGACCTCATACGACGGATTCTCCTTGCAACCCACCGAAGCGCTCTTTTCTCGTTGCGTGGTCCCCCTCTACAGTACATGAGGTCTCCCATATCCTTCAACAAGTTTACAGTGGTCACCGGATCCTTCGTTTTCTTGCATGATTGCTTCACCCATGCCTTGCGGACATGCCAAAGGCAGAGGAAAATGAGTACTACTTCAAAAACAATTCTGCACAACACACATGGTACACATTAGAGTCTTGGGATCGGACTGCAATGGTGGACTGCCGGAGTGGACTGTAACAGCGACCTGTATCAGCGGGCAGAGCCACTGGACTTGCCCAGTGGACAGTACAATGCCATGACGTTGATGTGCTGGAATAACCCCATTGGACTACCCAGTGGACTTCCCCATTGGACTTCCCCTAGCTAGGACTGGGGCAGCGGACCGCTCCATTGGACTGCCACAGCGGACTGCCAAGCGGACTTGTCAGGGACTGCCGAGTGGACTTGGCAGCGGACGGCCGACCCCAGGGACTGCTGAGTGGACTTGCCAGCGGACTGCCGAGTGGACTTGCTGGGGACTGCCAGCGGACTTGCCAGGGGACTGATGAGCGGACTTGACAGCGGACTACCAGTGGATTTGCCCAGCGAACTGCCATCGGGTTTCACCACAGGAGTCTGCCAGTGGACTGTAGCAATGGACTGCTGCAGTGGACCTCGACAATGGACCGGTGCTGTGGACCAACAGACTTACCGAATAGCGTTGATTTCTGCTTCGGCATCGTCCACAATGAAGGCATTGGGTCGCCAGCTCGGCAAATCTGCGAGGAGTGAATTGCGCAAGGCTCTCATCCACGGAACCAGGTCTGTTGTCCGATTCCTCGCGGATAGGATATAGGCAATTGGTATACCGTTCAACCATTCGTCGAAGACCATCAACGTGTACAATGGGAACTGTTGGAATGCACAATGTAAGATGGTCAGAGCATGCAAATTCCGCTCAGTTCTGTACGAGAAGACTTCATAAGAGTGATGAGGTCTGCAGCGGTTCACAATGGGTTTGCCCCTCGGTCTTCCGCAACGTACACATGAAAACATACAGAAAGGGTCAGCACACCAAATTTTATGTGAATGTTGCATGGTACTATGCTATCATGCTCGTATAAGTCCATGGAATCGTTTGAATCGTACCTTGTCATGATTTGTCCCAAAGGTTGCATCACATGCAACGATACGGTCATGTCCTAGTTCCAGCATTTGTCGTTTCTGCCACGGAGTCTGTATGCCAATAGTGAATGTCAAATCTCCATCAAAATGCTCGAATGTTGGCTCTAATTTCTCCTCTTGATAGAAAAAAACGGACGCAGGATTCTGGTCTCTCCACATGCGCACACTCTCCGCATCATCGGCGTGCTTTTTGAAGGTTTGTCACGCACATTTCTCAGCAAGGTTGCGAACATCTTGCTCCAACAAGAAATCATCGCGGGTCCATGCATCGCCCAAGTCGGTGTTGTTCATCACGTGTTCTTTATGCTCCATCATGATTTGGGCGATCGACAGGCCTCGGCACAAACACTCCACGATCTAGGCTTTCAATTCCTCGCTAATGTGTGGTGCATAGGCGTGGCGGGTGTTCCTGAACTCTGCGGACTTCCCATGCGAGGGTTTCCCTTGCGCATCTGTATGCTCCATGTTGTTGTAGTACGTGAGGACACAGATGTCAGGGGCGAGATAGCATTGCTGGACCTTGAAACAGCATTGGCAACCACGCTTGTAAGACTCTCCATACTCCGACTTCTTTCTCCTTGGGCCTTTATGAGGGCAAGATGTTCCAGCACCCACAAGAGGTCCTCCACGCTTCTGTTTTGGATCCTCCACTATTGCCTTGTTGGTGCGTTTGTCATCAGGACCGTAGCAGCATTGATACATGGACAGAAAATTCTAAAATCGATATCCAACGACTTGAGGAAGCATAAAATCAGAGAACTCGTGAAACAAAAAATGGCAATAGACATGCAATGAAACGTCAAAAGGACTGAGGATGGTGCACACATAATACTGGACATAAATGTGTTGGCTCTGGGTGCTTTTCGCGAGCCGGGTTCCACTTTAGAATGGACATTCACCCAAAACTGAGTGGGGTAGTCCTCCAAACTCTCCTCTCCCAGGACAAAGTCACCAACTCTATTCCAAGGTATGCAGGCCTTTCAACATTCACTCGCACACCCATAAACCCATATTGCGTCTCACTCTTCCAATGGAGATCCTTCCTGTTGAAGGGTCCTGGTTTTGTTGTTTGCAAACATTGTCGAAGAGGCCGTATAAGCGGGCTTTCCGTGATCAGTATATCATCGGGTTTTGCTTCCACGTCCATGCCCTATACAGTACAAAGGACACGCTTCTGAACATGCAAGAAACGCGCCGCAGTACATGACACGATCGACAACGTGCCAGGAGAATAGTGCGCACGTTCGCGGTTGCTGGCAAGTGGCAGGCGGCAGGGATAAATGTTTGAATTGCAGCCCTAAAAATGGAGGGCTCGGATGGGTTATGGGAATGGACGGTGGCGATCCTGTGCCATCAGCGGACTGGATGGCAGGGGACTGGCCAGCGGACTGGCGGGCAGACTGGCGGACTGGCAGACTGGAGGGCAGTGGACTCATGGGTGGGGGACTGGCCGCGCGGCGGACGGGGGCGCGGGCGCGGTTGCTGTAGCCGCGCCCGCGGCTGGGCGACCGCGCGTAGCGGCAGGCGGGGCGGGCGGGGTGCTGGGGAGCCAGGCATCCGTGGGCGGGGCCCACCGGCCACATCTTGCTGGACCTGTCTTTGCAGCTTCGTGGGTCGCATGCGTAGAACTGACCCGCACATCGAGGGGCGTGCTCACCCCCACACCTTTCTTGGTTGTCAATCCCACGTTTGCAGCATGGGCGGAAGATGTCATGTCCTCAGAAGTAGACAGTCTGCCGACGGAGGGACGAACATCCTATGAGGATACCGAGCAAAATGGCGAATTAGCCCAATTTCACAATGTGCTAAAACATAAACAACAGTGCTGAAAGAGGATATGGCACAACCTGCCCAAGGGGTGAGGGAGCAGACTCCATATAATCCAGCGCTATACCAGACGGTGTTTGCGCCGCATGTGGTTCCTTGTCAGTGTGCCTGCCAGCATGTTCAGTCTGTTGCTCAATGTGGGCAGTCTGCTCGGCCGCCGGTTCTTCGTCAGTCCTTTCATCTGTGAATTGTGCAGTCTGCTGGCAACTCTGCGGTTCAGTCTCTTCCTCAATGTGGGCAGTGTGCTTGGTGGCAGGTTGGTTGTCACTCCTTCCCTCTGTGAAGTGTGCAGTGTGCTGGTCAGGCCGTGCAGTCTGAACTGTGCAATCAGAGCTGAGCTGTGCAGTCTGCCGCTCCAAGCCATACTGGTCAGTCCTTCCATCTGTGACCTATGCAGTCTGCTGGTTAGTCTGCGGTTCAGTCTGCTCATCAATGAAGATAGTATGCTGCCCCGCCACAGGTTGCTCGACAGTCCTTCCATGTGTCGACTGTTCAGTGTGCTGGTCAGTCTGGTGGACAGCCGGCTGGGTGTTCGGATCTCCATGGACTTGGGAAACATCAAGAATATGTATGAAAGACCCACCGGTAATTGCTTCCTCAGACTCTTCTGTAAGATCTACGATACGGTTTTGCGTTCCCAGATTGAGTTCGGTCATCACGTAAGACTCATCTATGGCTTTCGCCACTGAGCGCACGAAAACGGGACTAAGCTGGAAGGTCATAGAAGGCAGGCCACGGGGAGCTGGATAAGAATGCTTTACCGGTGACCTGATGACGTCGTCAGTGAATGTGCCTGGGGGAAAAGTGGACTCGGTCAAAACACTCATACTGGCAGATCCAAAAACATGTTGTTGGGAACTCAGCATAAATTCGTCCACAGGGTCCCGGTGAGGCCAGTGCATCCGAGTCTGTTGCACAATCCAGGGAACAGACTGGCTGTTAGTCTCCTGGATAGTCTACTCGGCCATCTGCTGAGTGGGTTCGCCAGTGTGCTGCATAGTCTGTTGAGGGGCAATCTGCTAGTTGGATTCGTTGGTCTGCTACACGGTCTACTGCACAGTCTGCTGAGGGGCAGTCTGGTGGCCATGTTTGCTGGTCTGCTGCACAGTCGGCTGAGAGGCAGTCTGTTGGCCGGTCTGTTCTCCAGTCTGCTGCAAAGTCTGCAAAGTTCGCTGCCCACTCAGTACTGTTTGCACATACTGAGTATGTGTGTGCGCGGCAGTCTGCTGGGAGTGATCCGGCCTATTACCCGGGACGGTCTGGTGCACATGCTCGGTCTCCAGCACTTGGGCAGTCTGCCCACATGTGTCGTGGGGATATATGTTGTTGGACATTCTTGTGGCCAGTCTGCTGGACAGTCTCCCGAACTCCTTGTAAAGCCAGGACAAGGTCCCTTGCACCTCTGGCAAAAGAGTCAAAAGCAACTTGCACTTGCTTGTCTCCCAGATCAACTCGCCCTGCAACACATGTTTATGCAAATGTGAACTTCTAAAAAAGTTGGCAAAAGAAATTGAGCTGAAACACGAAAGTTGCCCATAACATTTTACCTTCCAAGAGATTTCCGACAAGGCCAATGTCCTTGATTTGCCGGCACGGGCATGCTCCATCGAGATGAGCAATGGCGCCGATGCGGTCTTCAGTTGGGATCCCACACCACAGGACTTTGAAGACATTGGGATTCTGCAAAACTGTGTCGAATACTGCTCGCTCCATCACCAATGCAAACCAGTGCAATGCGTCATCCACCACAAACTTCTGTGAATGGTCTGTTCCATGGAGTAAGTCCATCCTCAAACTATGCAGATCCTTCATCAACTTGTTGTATGAGCGAAAATTGTCAAATTGCATCCATCTGTGTTGTAGGAAGGAAGCTGCCATGCGCTCAAAGTCCTCCTCAGTCAATCCGAACAAGTGCTTTCTTCGCATCCCAAAGGTTGGATGTGCTATAGGCATATGTCTAAGGTCTTCAGGCCGTGGGTCATCCATGAGAATCAGCTGCACAAGTAGAGGCGGTGCATTTTGGACGCTTGTGGCTTCAATGGCAACAGCAGAGGCGGCTTCCACAACATGGTTGGCTTCCTCAATAGAAAACTCCATTGAATAATGAAAGGGTACAAATGACCACCGGCGGTCCACAACAATCCGGTGGAGCTCATTATGCCAATCCAAATGGGGATTAATTTCTCCCACCCTAAGCCGGGGAAGTGTGAGGTCTTCAGCTCCGGGTCGAATTACCGGTGATGGTGATCGCCAAACTACAAAAAGTGCCGTGCTATGTGAGAGAAAGGCAGTCTGCTGGTCCGCAGTCTATTGGATGACAGGACTTCCCATTGGCATGGGCTGCATGATGGGCTCCTAGAGAGGAGTCTGCAGGATGACAGGCTGCTCGTTGGGAGTCTGCTCCATTGGAGTCTGCTAGATGACAGGCTGCTGAACGGGAGTCTGCTGGATGACGGCCTGTTGAATGGGAGTCTGCTGGGTGGCAGACTCGGCTATCCCAGACGCATTCCCCCCCGACGCGTCTTGAATATGTAATGCCGCTATAGCAGCAAATGACCCAGGATACTTCAATAATATGTACTCTCGCACGCGGTCCACTTCCGCACGCACTGCAGTCGCTTATAAAGGAGCATCATTGCTAGGTATCCGCCAAGCCTGAATGGCCCTACAAATAAAAACATGTTCATCCTGGTACACGGTAGAGAACTTGGACGTCAGGAACATGGACGTGGACTCTATATTCACCTCATGCAGCGGACTGGACTCACAGACCAGCAGACTGACAGATGTAAAGTGCGTACGTAGGGTGGAGGCAACTAGTAGACTGTACCAGTGGACTGGACCAGCGGACTGACAAACGGACTCAGTAAGTAATGCAGCGATATAAAACAGACTAACTGACAGCGGAGTGAGCCAGCGGACTGAGGAGAGAACGCAGCGGACTGACCAAACTAAATAGGCAACGTGACCCCGATGATGGACTCAAACAGCACAGAGAACAGACTGGGCGGTCAGACTGACCATTACCTCCTCTACTTCATCATCGTCATCTTCATCTTCAAAGTTGTTCAACCAGTTCTGTTCCGCCTATCCGATGAATGTGCGTAGCAGACCTGATTGGGCAACTCTGTAGAAATAACGGAAGAAGTCTAGATCCCCAATTGGTGGGCACTCTGGTGGGAAAAGCCCAAAGTCAACGAGGCGCAATGTGCCAGGGCAGACTGGCCCTTCAGTGCTCTGTTGAGTTTTTGGTTTTGACCCTAAACCTCTGGCATGGGTCGCGATATTTGTGTGAGTCTGCTGCTGAGTCTGGTCAGGCAAGTCAATGTCCACTGGACTTGTCACCCCTTCCAGGCCCTGAGCAGATTCACTTTTAGTATCAGTACTGGTGGTGTGGGTCTGCCGCCCAGGACGGGGTTTAGTCTGTTGCGTGGATTTTGCCCTTGCCTCACGAGCAGACCTTGCAGCCTTCTCTTTTTTTTGCCTCTCCTTTTTTTGGGCCCCATCACTCAGTTTACGTTTTCTAGCAGCGTCTGGCATTCCCTGCACTTACAAATCCTCCATTGACGGGCCACCAGAATGGACGCCATACCGTGCGCGCACTTCGTCTAATTCCAAAGTGCGGGGGTCAAGCACTGATCCGCGCAAGCGCATTGTGGCCTCTTTGACAATCGACATTTCTTTCAGTATCGGCCAAGGCTTGAAATCCCATGGAATCATTGCAACAGTCTCCTTGCAACCCGTGTCAACACAATGCCGATTTAGTTGGATTTTGTCCTTGATAACCTCTTCACAGAAGGGACAGAAGAGCTTGTCCTTCTGCCAATTCGAGTTTTTGGGCTTCCGGGCGCGGAGGTCTACAAATGCTTCCACTATTTTATGATCAAACTTGTCTGCTGAGTACCAGTACCTTTGCTCCTTCTTCAGTCTGGTTTGGTGCACAAAATCCACCCAGTCCGCTCCACCCTTTTCATAAGCATCCTCCATCGCTGCAGAATGAAACGAGGGTGCAAGGACAATGAGCGACAGATAGAAGTCCTATGAAAAGACTCACCCTAAGCAAGAAGAGGACATAGAATGGAATGGAAACACCGTAGCAAGTGAGAACCTCACCGAGCCGATGAACTTCGAGTTGTTACGAAGGCGAGCATGTTTACGACGCTTCGCGGCTCATCGCGACTCTCCACACCTGGGGAAGAACGGCCGTCTTTCGTTACAGTGATGGAAACGCAAAGAGGAAAACAAAGCACTGCGAAGAAACAGGCGCGAAGAGAATGGAGTCGATCGCACAGGGAACATGAGAAGAAAGTAGAAGTAGAAGGGGGAAAGCGGGCATGGCACTGCCAACGTGGCGCGATTTCACAGGCGCCAACTATCCGCCGTCATCGCATTGAATACGTTCACCGAACGAACGCATCGTACTAAATTCATCCACGGTCCTCGCACGTGCAACAGACTCATTTCCCATCGGGCCAAGTGTCCACCAGGTCGCCAGTCCAACGGACTATTTGCTTTGCTAAGGCGAAGCGGCTTCATATTGGAGGCACTTCCCTGCCAGCGGAATGAAGACAAAAGAGAGTAAGGGGAGAACAGGAAAGTCAAACACACCCATTGCAAACAGACTCGCGGCACAACAGACTGATGCATGCACAGTCCAACAGACTGATATCCATAGAGGAGAACTGTCCAGCAGACGGACGTTTCGCCAGACTGGCGGGAGAACAAGCCAAAAGACTGACCGGAGGGAAAATAAGAAGTCAAACAGACTTAGTGCAACAGACTTCCGACACAATAGACTGACAAATTCACAAGTGCGACAGACTGATATCCCAACAGACGGACTTCCAGCAGACCGCCTCCAAACTGACTGTTATGCACGCGATAAGGGGAATATCCGGAGCACTGACGGGCCAGCGGACCCGCTGTGAACAGACTCGCGACGCAACGGACCTCAAACATCCACACGCATTTGCAGATGCAATTGTCTCAGCCTGGTCCGTCTCCTGGCAAATGCGACAATGTACCAATTCTGCACCTACTCCCGTCGTGGCTCAGACATCTGCATTCAACAGGTGCGTGTGGATGTTTGAGGACCTTAGAATTGGATGGTGTTTCGTGACGACTCAAATTGCTTTTTTGTGTTGCCATCCCTTATATAATACCATGTGGATCCATCACAAAGCTGGGTTTCTTCAGATTCTCCACCCTTTTCCACAACTTATGCACGACGGATGCAAGCCGCTATACTTGGTCACATAAACAGTCCCATCGTCCGATACGAAATCTGCAATACACGCCCCCATGTGCATATGTTTCCGCCATTTTCGCGCCCATGTTACCCATGGGTTACTTTAACGAACTAAACTTGTGAAGGCTCTCATGAGGGATGCAGTACGAAGGGGCTAAACGTATCATGACGGATCACAAGCAGAGCACGTTATCGACGACAGATGTCCGCATTTTCCATATTTATGACATAGAACCAAACTATAAAATGAAGGTTCCCGAAAAATAGTGGAAACATATGCACGATGGTGGCTGTAGTGCCGAGACAGTCCTCTCATGTTCAAGCACACGCTTCATCATCATCATGAACATCGCGCGCAAAAGAGGAACAGTTGCGTGCATGGAAACGCCTACCACAACATCGGACAACAAACAACCGTCAAAAGAGAGCGGCCGGGATTTGGTGGCAAGATCATTGCCATTTTCGCAGCCCTAAAAATGGAGGGCTCGGATGGGTTATGGGAATGGACGGTGGCGATCTTGCGCCGTCAGCGGACTGGCGGGCAGACTGGCGGGCTGGCAGACTGCTGGGCAGCGGACTGGCCAGCACCGGACTAGCGGGCAGACTGGCGGACTGGCAGACTGCTGGGCAGCAGACTGGCCAGCAGCGGACTGGCAGACTGCAGGGCAGCGGACTCATGGGCGGGGGACTGGCCGCGCGGCAGACGGGGGCGCGGGTGCGGTTGCTGCAGCCGCGCCCGCGGCTGGGCGACCGCGCGCAGCGGCGGGCGGGGCGGGAGGGGTGCTGGGGAGCCTGGCGTCCGTGCGCGGGGCCCACCGGCCACATCGCACGCGCACATTGAAGACCCTATTATCTTAAAATGAGAGGCGTCCACAAATGGGGTTTTCCATTGCAAGCTTCTTTAGATTGTAGACCCTTAGCTTTTATGTTTACAGTTAACTTGAGATCTGTTTTATGCAGGCAAGGTTCACATCTAGCCAAAATTTCAACTTACCAACAGTTGATAGCTCAGTTGGATAGTGCCCTTGGTGCCACCTAGATGATGAGGTCAAATCTTGCTACCTTGATGGTTGTGGTATGTTCTTCTCCCCCTTCCTTCCCTTGGGCGGTGTCCCATGCCAAAGCCTTCACGGCAAGGTTACTGTGAAAGAGGTTATTTTTCCCTCTCACTATAATTAAGGGGCCTGATTTCTGAGCTACAATTTTTTTTAAACAAATAATAAATCAACTTGGACAGGTCCTATCTTATCTTTCTTTCGCCATCTCACCAAGTTATTTTGTCTTTGGAGGCCCTTACACCTTTCTTTAATTACTAAAAACAGGAAACACCTA
This sequence comes from Takakia lepidozioides, assembly GCA_030704615.1. Lineage (NCBI taxonomy): Eukaryota > Viridiplantae > Streptophyta > Takakiopsida > Takakiales > Takakiaceae > Takakia > Takakia lepidozioides. The sequence continues at coordinate 23,954,609 of CM060732.1, read as the reverse complement.
GAGGCTGCTCACAAATTAGAGCCATTAATTATAGTGAGAGGACAATACTCACTTTCAAAGTGACCTGGCCATGAGGCAAGGTGGGACATCACCCAAATGAAAAGGGATAAGATTGGGCCGCACCCCAGAAGAAGCAATTCTTGCGCCCGTAAACTTGGATTGCGGAGTAGAGTTCAGAACGAAACCAACTTAATCCGATAGCAAGCTAATTTTGTGTATAAAATTCAGAGACAGTCATCAATCAATATAGACATATGGATTTACAAGTCATAGTGCATAGGAATGTACACGTCTTGATTGTCAATGCTTTCATTGCCTCCATCCTCACCTACACGGTCCTCGCGTGATAGACTCCCCCTCCGGTACAGTGCTCCTCATACAGCGTGTGCTCTCCAGCCTGCGCTAGAATGGCAAGCGGCTAGGCAAGTGTGTTCTAAGGGACCCCTCTAGAACATTCTGGACTTTAGAAGTTTCGAGAACTATGTGCCCACATTGCGGCAGGTGGCACCCAAGTGGGGCCCATGCCATTTACCACTTGGCCTAGAATGTAGGCTGCCACTTCTATTCGGACAGCCGCTTAAGCGTCGGCGGTTGGCCTTTCGCCGATTTGATTTTTTGGATGTTTGGGGCAGACATTCCCTCAGTAGTATCCAGAGGCAGTGGCTTCTTTTCAAGAATATGATAACAATTTCCAAAGAATTCAAGATATGTCGAAATCATCATGTGTATATTCCAATTCCATCCCTATCTTGAATACAATTCAGTGGGATTTTTATTGCCTTTTACATGGGATCTGTCAAGTTATTTCACCACTAGTGTGAAACTAGCTAGGAAATAGCTAGCTTTTACATATTGACATTTGGGATTGGCCCAAGTGTCAATCCAGGGGTCAAGGCAGATTTAGGCCCTGGAGTGGTTATCTTCACGGCAAGTGCGGGAGGCTCATCTTTCTCGAGTTAAGCCTCACCGCGCCTAGCTATGGCGCCGTAGTGTGGATTCCCCATGGCGTGGGGTGCACTTGGCTTGACTTGTATTTGAGTGATGAGGTTATATATGCATAAGTTTATGCTTCAGCTTTGTGAGCTCGTGCTTGTATTCTTCATCTTTATCACTCGAGAAAGATGAGCTCGATATGAGTTAGTTGTAGCACTTGTGGTTTTTGCTTGAGAATGAGAGAAACCAGGTTGTTATGCAAGGAGCACCGTGGAGCTCTTGGTTGTTAGAAGCGGAGGCGATGTGGGTTACGAGGTGGTAGACCTTGGCATTCGATCTTCAGCTTCAAAGATGAAAGCACCATGCTGCAGGTAATTCCAGAGCACCTTGATGGTTTCAGATTGTGTACATGCATGAGCAAGCACGATTGGAAAGAGGACCAGTCAAGAGCAGGTTAGAGTGGTTTTGGTGGCAAAGCTGAGAACTGGACTTGGGAATGCGAGCTTTCATTGTGTGAAGGATTGCAAGACCAAGCAAAAGGGCTGATTTGGCTTCGGGCAAATTAGTGCACTTTGTGGAGTATGTTGAGATTGGGTTTCAATCTTGAGCTTCAGCATTGATAGGGCTCTTGTCATGGCAAGAGCAGGGTTGGAACAGGAGCTAAGAGGTGCGGCAAGGCCATGGAATGTGTACCTAGGGTTTGGAAGAAGAGCTCTTGCACCATAAGAGGAGTGTCTTGTGGCTAGAAATGTAAGCCTTAGGGTTTCAGGAGCTTGGCAAAGGCTGTGGAGTGCTTAGTCTTGTCTTAGAGAGCATCAAGGAGCCAAGGAGCCAAGGAGCCAAGATAGGGGGCTGATACCTAATGTGTGAAGAGGTTGCATGTGTGGAGCATGTATTCAGCTCATTGAAGCTTCCATGTTCAAGCTTGGAGGGCAAGCAAGGAAGAGGGAAGGGATGACTTCCCTTATGTGAGGGCAATGCATGTGTGGAACATGCTTTCAGCCTGTTGAAGGCTTGTACTTTCAGGTTTGGGAGTGCAAGAAAGGAAGGAAGGGGCTGGTTTCCCTGTAGGGCATGTATGGAGCATGCTTTCAGCCCGCTGAAGCTTGTATTTTCAGGTTTGTGGGTGTAAGAAATGAAGCAAAGGAGCTAATTCTCTTATGGTGAGAGTGGGGCATGTGTGGAGCATGCCTTCAGCCCATTGAGTCTCTTGTTTTCAAGCTTTAGAGAGCTAGAACGGAAGAGCTAGGGCTGGTTTCCACTTGGGGTGAAATAAAAGCACTTGTAGGGCCTATGTGGTCAAGAAAAGCACGTGAATGAAGTCAGCCATGTTTGGTTAGTCGTCATAGGGATCAATGGCGTTGTTTTGTGAGTTAAGAGGAAGCTTGTGCACTTAGTTTCGGTTGCAAACATCTTCCTTTGGAATTAGAGCTACTATTGGTGGTGTGTGGGGGCCACAAAGAGCAAGAATACCTTGCTGATTTCCTCACAGCCGCCATAGCTCAATGCAAAGAAGCCTAGAGCCCAAGAGACACAAACCCTAGCTTGGCGTGGCTAAACCCCTTGGAGAAATGGCTAAACTGCCATGAGTGGCCATAGATGGGGCTGTGACAGGCTGTGCCATGTGGCCTGTGGGGCTGTGACGGGCTGTGACAGGCTGTGATGGGTTGTGACAAGCTGTGCCCTGTGGCCTGTGGGGCTGTGACGGGCTGTGATAGGCTGTGATGGGCTGTGACTGTGGCCTTTGGGGCTGTGACCCCTATGACCTGGGTAGGGCTGTGACAGGCTGTGGCCTATGGGGCTGTGACCCCTGTGACCTGTGTAGGGCTGTGACAGGCTGTGGCCTTGGGGGCTGTGATATGTGGCCTTTGGGGCTGTGACGGGCTGTGACAGGCTGTGGCCTGTGGGGCTGTGACCCTGTGACCTGTGTAGGGCTGTGACAGGCTGTAACCTGTGGCTTTTGGGGCTGTGATGGGATGTGGGGCTGTGGCCTGTGTGGGCCTGTGCTGGTCTGTGGTGGCCCGTGTTGACCTGTGGACGGCCTGTGCTGACTCGTGGAGGCACTAGTGGACTGCCTAAGGACTGACATGTGGTTTTGAAGGCCGAATTTTGACGCTCGTGGAGGGCGGTTTGAGGAGTATCTTCATGATATTCCCATGGTCATGCAAGTGAGGGAAGAGAGGAGATGAAGAGTGTTGGGATGAGGGCATGCTGGGGTTAGGCATTGCTTTAGCTTCTCTTCCTTGTAGTTTTCCACCCTCTCATTAGGCCAAGACCTTTCCGTAGGTGGAGGCAAGAGTCAGTCCGGGTTTGGGCTGGGGTGTCCTTGCAGGAGCAACACTGTGGAGTTGTTTTTGGTGTGGGGGAGTTGTCGTTCTGATTTCTTGTGTTTGGATCTCCTCCATACCTGCATGCTTGACTGTGCGCCATGTTAGTTTTGTATGGGCGCTTGTTTTTATAGGTGATTGGTCCGGATTTGATCACCGGCTAGTCCTAGAGCATGCTGTTGATGGTGAGGCTGGGGTGATGACCAGTCAAGCCATCATTGTTTCTCCTGTGGTGAGGTTGGAGGTGATGACCAGCCAACCATAGGAGTGCTTGCGGTGGATGCAGGTGCAGGTGCAAGTGTAGGCTATGTTAGGAACCTAGTATTCCAAACCATAAGCCGCAACAGGTTCTCTACCCGGTTACCTTGTGGAGAGGGGGTTAGGGACATGTTCATGACCGGTTGAGTGACAGTTTGTCAACACGGATGTGCCAGTGCCGGTTCGAGCACTAGCGATACTAGTGGGTACACGAGACGAGGTGTGCGGTTTAGGCCACCTTCACCTCCTGTGTCTTCTACGGAAGGTTCTGATTCGGATTGTGAATCAGGAGGACTCACACCGGCGGTGCAAGTTGTTTTCTTGCCATTGTTGTGGGACACAATGGAGGAGATGTATGGAGCTACCAAGGGGCCACGAAGGTACTCTGGGCGGTGGGAACCATCGAGTTGGATGATTTTATCCAAGAGTTTGATAGTTGGTGTGATTTGCAACAAATGCGCAATCCACAACTATTTACGCATTTCATGGCATGGAAGGGACTGTTTCAGCACCTTGAGGGGCTGCCTATGGATGATTACCATGAGTTCAGGCGGGGGCATGAGGTTGAGATCGAGGAGTGAAGGATGTATTGGTCACCCGACTATGTCTCCATCACTAGGGGCACTAGAGCCACGAGGGCAGTGGCTACACCTGCCGCTGCACCGGCAGCTTCAGCAAGCAGCAGTGGGACTGGTGGGACTGGTGGTACCGTAGCTCCAACGTCCACCCAAGCTACTGCTGCACTAGCACCAATGGCGGTGCCTGCCTTCAACCCTGTTGTGGAGTTCTTCGAAGAGTTGAGAAGGAACTACCAAGGGGTGAGGACAGAGAAGTTGAGGAGCTTGCAAGAGTTCCAACGGAAGCCTACTAAGAGCTTGAGGGAGGCTTTCACTCGCATGAGGCGCTTGATTAATGTAACCCAAGGGGTTACGGAGGCTCAGGCAGTCCAATTTTGGTATAGGATATTGAACAAGGAGCTGAGGAGAAGGGTGCAGGATGCAATTCTCCTACAAGCGGCCCAACCCACCTTAGCAAATGTGTTTTTGCTGGCAGAGCGGATAGAGCTCAACATGGTGGAGGAACGAGTGGTCATGGTGGGATTTGCTAAGGAGGCACCATGGGGTAGTGGTGATCCTAGCCAGCCACTACCTCAACGTGCTCAAGGCAACAAGGGGGCTCAGGTGAAGCTGAGGGAAGGGTAGAGAGGACCTCAGATGCAGGGGTCTCTCCCTTCATTTGCTGGCCGACAACGAGCGGATGTGGTGTGCTGGACATGTGGAGGACCCCATGTCAAGAAGGATTGCCCAGAGGGAGGCAATGGTTTGGCACCGGCACAGCCTGCACAGTTGCAGTGTGGGCATTGTGGCAAGTACGGGCATGGAGAAGCCTAGTGCTATGGTTTGCATCTTGAGTTACGCCCAGGCCAGTTCCAAGGGAACAATGGTGGCCGGGGGCGAGGTGGAGCAGCCCAGAGAGGACGAGGTGGCCAGGCACAAGGTGCAAGCCAAGAGCAAGCTCAACATGGCCAAGGACGCGGAGGCCAGGGTGGTGACCAAGGCATGGCCAACCGGCTTCAGCAGCTAGAGCAGAGGCTCGCTGCCATGGCTACAGCTCAGGTGTACCGGCTCCAAGGCCGGATGGTCCACCTCCTATTCCTGAGGGAGGAGATATGGGAGGCATGGGATTCATGTGCGGAGCAGCACTACCATCAGTGCAGATGGAGTTTGCTGCAGCCGTGACTCGAGGAGCATCACGAGTTTCTGAGCCACGAGGTACAGAGGTGGAGTTGGATCCACAGCGTGGGGAGGCAAGCCGTCAGGCTAGGCTTCCTCAGTCATTCACATTGGCGGAGACAGTGTCGACGCCATCCATGGCACCTAGTTCTCGCCTGACTGTTACCCAGGCGGAGGTTACTATGCCATTGGGGAGAGCTACACGGGTAGCACCACTACCTAGTGTTGCCAAGGCTACGGTAGCTAGTGTGCTGCTGGGAGCAGCCACATCTGTGTGCCAGGCTCCATTGTTCTTGGCTACCATGATTGCGACGCCGGGGGTAAGACCAACTGAGGTGTTCAGACTGGCAGCTACACTCTGTGAGAGTAGGGAGGTTACTTCATCTTCTGCGGAGATAGTGGGAGGTGTAGTGCCAAAGGGATCCTTGGATTTTAGGGTCAAGATTGCCACGGCGGTGCCATGGCAAGCTGCAGCTGCCAGGTTGATGGAGCTGTCAGCTAGGCCAGCCATTGAGCGCGCCATGGTAACACCTGAAATTGTCATGTTAGACAACCAAGATGACATTTTCTGTTTGAGTGGACCGGCAGGCAAGAGGTACCGGCCACTGCGGGTCTTGTTGGACTCGGGAGCTCAGCCATTGATGCTAGGCAGAGCTGCTATTGCAAGCTTGGGCCTCACAAAGGCGGATATGGAGCCTTGTCCTTTCTAGATACATACGTCTCTGGGAGGATCGGAGCAGGCTTGAGGCATGACACGGCGTGAGTTGGCTATCATATTACGGCCGGATCACCCTACAGATGGCTCAGTGATGCGAGCCAAGGCCATTGTGACAGACGCGGTCTCGTACGATGTCCTTGTTGGTGGGGCAATGTTGTACCCCATGGGCTTCACCCTAGATTTTTGGGAGGAGTCGGCTTCCTATAGGCCTGGATGGCAGTCAGGGGAGGGCCGGCGTGTGCAGCTCCCTGTGACATTCATAGGAGGAGTTGCGGTTGCCCAGCGAGGCAAGATGCCGACACTAGCGGCATTCACAGTTGCAGTGAGTTGGCCTGGAGAATTGCTTGAGGGCAACGCTCATTCAGAAGATGTGTCACCTCCGGGAGAGCAGGATGACATGCATGGTATGGCAGAGTTGCCTGCCATGATTGCTCAAACTCCATTGTGGGGCACGAGCAAGGATTTGCAGCAGGACGTTGCTGATCGACGGGTGCAACAAGCCTGGGTAGAGGCTTTTGTACCATCAGGAGAGGAGGAGAGTGTGGGGATTGCACCAGGACCACCTCAGTTGTCTCCATTGGACACCATACCTATTGTGTGGCAGTATCCGGATGAAGGCATTTGTCTTCTGGACTTGTTTGGCGGGATTAGCACTGGATTGGCTGTTGTGTTACAGGCAGGTGTGCGAGTTCGGCGTTACCTGTATGTGGAGAGGGATGAGACTACACGACATGTTTCACTTTGCCATGTTGCTCAGTTGGTGTAGCAGTACCCTGTATTGTTGCCAGTGTTTGCAGTTTGTGAATATCAGCAGGCCTTGCCAGCAGACATTTTGTTGCTGGGGGTGTAGGATTTGGAGCGCGTTGGCTCCATTGATCTGATAGTGGCAGGTTGGCCCTGCCAAGGGCATTCATCAACCGGGCATGGCAATGGATTGCGAGACTCGAGGTCGGGTCTGTTTTGGGAGATGGTGCGGGTTTTGCGCCACTTGCAGCTTCATCAAGCTGTATCTCCAGCATACATCTTGGAGAATGTGCCACTGATGGGCGATTCTCGGGCCAGGGTGATGGCCAGTGTGCATCAAGTCCGGTCGTGGCTTGGGTCAGTAGTATTGTTGGATGTAGCTGCCATGGGATCACGGGCTCATCGTCCATGGCTATGGTGGACTAACTTGATGCCACCCGCACTGCTCAAGTGTGCATTTGATGGGGTGCAGCGGCCAGCACACCTCACAGTGGATAGCATTTTGGACACAAGGAGGCAGTCTCAGCGTGTGAGACACAATGACCGTTAGCCTTTGGCAGTGGTCAACAGGGTGGGTCAACCACGAGCAGCATTACCTACACTGCTCAGCTTCCTAGGATCGCATGCTTTCCGGGATAGTGGACCTGGCCTCCTGTGGGATGCTCAGTTGCAGCAGTTAGTGGAGCCTAATGCTGACGAGCGTGAGCGGGCGATGGGTTTTACCACTGGTACCGTGGCGGTGTCGTCTCTTTCTAAGGCATCACGTTGTCAGGTGTTGGGGCAAGCAATGGATCTCAATTGCTTGACCTGGATTATTAGCTTGGCTATGGCTGAGCAACACAAAGTGCGGAGTACACTTCCCTCGATGGTCTCTCTGCCTACCGAGACAGTACAAGCAGTGAGTGGGGGTGAGCATGTGAGGACCATGGGGTGTAGGCATCCATGGCACACGTGGGAGGTGCTCGAGGTTCAGAGTGAGTTGGCAGCCAAGGTGGCGGTGATGGATGAGGTTGGGGATTTTTCTCGGGCGGAGGAAGTCCTTGAGGATGAGATGATGGGGCAGGATGAGGCCTTGTCACTTACTAAGCAGGTAGGGAGTACTGCTCAAGAGGTTGCAACGTAGCAACCAATGGACGCGTCCTCTACCTCTAAGCCCACTGGACTTAAGGTTGCAGTTACGGAGGACAATTGGGAGCCTGACATTGGACCCATTGTCACCGGAGGAGAGAGACGACATATACGGCGGTTCCTGAGGGCTTACAGGAATTGCTTTGCCTTCAGTTTGAAGGACTTGGGAGCACTGAAAGGTCAAGAGATTCGTATTGAGTTGGCCACTGACACGCCAATCTTTCGGAGACCCTATAGATACAGTGACATTGAGAGGTCTTTGATTCAGATGAGGACTCAAGATCTCTGGGAGGCTGGTTTGGTGGAGCTCTCTGGTGGAGAGTATGCTTCAGCCACAATGATGCTAGCCAAGAATGATATCTATGGCAATTGGACGGAGAGACGTATGTGGATGATTACCGGCCTGTAAATCGTCAGACCAAGTCTGATAAGTATGCCATGCCAACACCAGATGAGATCTTTGATGTCATCGGGCATGCTAAGGTCTTTAGCACTTTGGATTTACGATCCGGATATCACCAGTTGCCGATCAAGGAGGCGGACAAGCAGAAGACGGCATTCTGGGGGATCAATGAGCACGGCAAGGATTGTCTATATCACTGGTGGTTCTTACCATTTGGGCTTAAGAATGCTCCTGCAGAGTTTCAGAGAGTCATGGATAGGATTCTAGCAGGGGTGGACTTTGCTTGGTGCTACATAGATGACATCATCATCTTTAGTGCTACGGTGGAGGTTTGAAAGACACCTTCAGGTGGTATTGGAGCGCTTGAGAGCGCACGGATTGAAGTTGCATCCGGGGAAGTGCAAGTTTTTCCACAACCAGATTGAGTATCTGGGTCACATGATATATCCTGGAGGATTGGGGGTACAGCAGGCTAAGATAGAGGCCATTGCACAAATTCCACGCCCCACGGATGTGAGCCGAGTTCGAGCTTTCATGGGGTTGGCAAACTATTATAAACGGTTTGTCAAGGGATTTAGTGCCATTGCAAAGGCTCTAACCAAGCTGACCAAGGTGGACCAGGAGTGGCAGTGGGAAGATGAGTAGGAACGAGCTTTTCAAGAGCTCAAGGCGAGGTTGACCTCGGCGCCTATCCTGAGACGACCTATCAGGGGGCGTCCTTTTCAGCTGCATACGGATTGGAGCATGTTGGGGCTTGGAGCGGTGCTCACATAGGTGGATGATGAGGGAAGAGAGTTCGTAGTGGCTTATGCTAGCCGCTCAAACAATGCTGCAGAGGCGAAGTACAGCTCATATGAGGGAGAGTGCTTAGCTGCAGTGTGGGTCGTGGCACACTTCAGGCGCTATCTATACGGCAATCTCTTCACCCTTGTCACGGATCACCACCCACTCAAGTGGTTGATGGAGTCAGACAAGCTTACGAGGAAGCTTGCACAGTGGGCACTCATACTCCAGGAGTATGACTTTCAGGTTGTGCATCGACTGGGTTTGGTCAATCGGGATGCGGATGGATTGAGTTGCAATCCATGCACGAGCCAGCAGGATGACACTGGAGCTTGGTGGCATGGTGAGACAGACGAGGAGATGGTGTCGGGATGGCATGCATTTGCCTTTTTGTGTATCTTGGCATTGGGAGGTCAGGTTGGACCTACAACGAGGATGACTGTAGACGAAGTGTCTGAGGACCCTGAGGCTAGTGATGAGCCAAGTGGTACCTGAGATATACATGAGGATTCAGCTGTGTTGGACTACCTCGGTACTGGAGACACGGCAGCCAATGTGACTGCCAAGGAGAGGGATCGGATCCTGTAAACGAGCCAAGAGGTTCAAGTGGGAGGGGATACACCTGCTCCGAGTATGGGAGCACTAGAAGAAAACCGCGGAATAACCACTCTGTTAACCACTCATTTTGAGTGGTAAAAGACACTAAACCACTCTGGCCCCAGAGTGATGAAGAACCAGTGCATTATGACAAGTGAGTGGTAAAAGACATTACGTGGCATCGGTGGTTAAGGACAGTGGTTCGTACCACTCATGTCCGGGTCCACCTGTTAGCTGACGTGTCACAGTGGTAAATTAACCACTGTGACATGTCAATGACGTGTCACTGAGATAAACCAATCACTTATGACGTGTCACAGTGGTAAACTGACGTGTCATAGTGGTAAAGTAATCACTTCCGTTTTGTAGTGGAGATGTGTAAGCCGGTGGTCCGTGGATGATATTGGAGATTATGTCGACACGTGGCGACACTCTCAGCATGGACCACCTGTCGTGTGTCAGTGCTACGAAATGGATGGAGTGAAAAATTCAATGACTTCTGAAACCACTTGTTGAGTAACCACAAAATGACTCATAGAGTCATTCTATGAACACAGAGTGGTGTGTAAGCTATTTGAGTCATTCATGGTGTCTCTCTGAGTGTGAACTATGGATTGGAGTCATTACTAACAGAGTGGTGTGTAAGTGATTAGGAATACCACTGGAGGAATTCATACCACTAGTACAGTAATATATATGTGACTACTTATACCACTATATAAGTGGTAATGTAGGCAATTGTGTGCATTTGGCTACTCCCACAGTTTTAAATTATACCACTATTACAGTGATGTGCAAGTGATTATGAACATGACTAGAGGAACACATACCACTACTGTAGTGTTTAAAGAAGTACCAATGGGGATTCAAGCTCCACAAAATAGAATAGAATCCCAGAGAATTAAGTGCTGGAACACTGTCAACAAAATCCAGCCATGATAAAAGCACTAAGCCTAACTTGTACACGGCGTCTCCGCATGCATGCTAGGAATACTGAACTGCTTTCATGCCTTCTTCTCACTGCCAGCAATGTCTATGCCCGGGCGAACGAAATCTAAGACCTCTTCATGTTCTTCTCTGGCCAAAGACAATTCAGACCAACGACATCCTCTAACATTGTTTGCGGTGGGACCTCTTCCTCGTTAGGGTGAGGCAAGACACAATTGGCAATATAGATATCATTCACCTCAACCCACCACAATCCCTCAGGTATAACGCGGCAGTGATATGTATATTTACCAGGCACACCAGTGACAATTCCACTGGCAGCCCTGTGTCGTGGTAAATGAGGATCATACAGGCTGATTTTGTCCTTCAACTTAAACTGCACACAACACCCACCATAAAACCCACATTAATCAACCCATGAAGACATACATGTACATTGAAAACTAGATAATGAGGACCGCCCAGTATAAGCAATCACTGAAAGTGTAGAGTACTTTTGGTGGCATAAGAATATCTGCCACTGTGGCAGGGGGTTGATATTTGGGGGTTGCCTTTGAAGGCGCCGCAGTTGGTGCACTGTCAGTGGCAGTATCAAGAGCGGCTTTCTCAGCTTGCAAACATCACGCCCAACACCCCTTAGCAGTTTCATTTAGCAATGCATCTACTAATAGTTTGAAGTACCCAACATGTAAATGGCCACATTGTACAGAACTGATAGCCAACAGGTGCATGCATGCTCACCTCTAGTACGGAAACTGCTGCATGGAGAGGTGCCTCCTGAAGGCCCACCTGACTCTTACTCCCGCTAGAACTTGGTGTTATGTCACCATTTGCATCAATCAAGGACTTTGTGCCTTTGGCAGCAATGGCTCTGGTTACACGCTCTCCTTTTCGCATGTACTTCTTCTCAGCTCCCTTCACGATGGCTGGGGCAAGGTCCTCTGCTTTAGTCCCCTTCTACATGCCAACAAAACAACAAGGTATAGTACATGAGTACGTCTTACCATACCTGATGCATAGAATTCATGGCACACACCAATAAATAGATCATTCATGAAATGTTTTCAGAGTCAAAAACAGAAAGCCTAAGGACAGGAACCAAGATAAAGTCTTTGAGGGCGTACCTCTTTCTGTGGAGAAGTTGGCTTCACATGCTGATCTGCCAATCCCCTACTGTCACCCTTACCAGCACTCTCGGTGGAGCAGACGTCCTCACCAGCAGCCAATATTGCTGTCCCGCCAGCTCCACCTCCCTTCTTACGTGGCAATTTATTAGGAATTCCCTTGCGCCCCAATTTTACTTGGGTCACCACAAGGTCCTCAATGGCAGACGACTTTGGCTTTTCCCCAACCTCAAGAGGTTCTCCCTGCACCCAAGCAAAACATACCAGAGCAGTAAACTTCAAAGTCAACTAACACTGAATGAATGACAACCACAAAAATAAGTTGGGGTGAAGGTGCACAAACCACCTTCTCCGTAGCAGTCTTGCCTCCCAAGCCTGCGTCGGAATCGCAAGGTTCAATAATAGTACATATTGGGATAGTAGTTGGAGGAGGGGCGGTTGCTGACATTCCCAACATCATTGCCATCAATGCATCCAGTTTTTTGCTATTGTCCGCAGAAGCCTTAGCAACTTCTGCCTTTATAGTGGCCAATTCACCCTCAATCGTCGGGATCTGAACGTCTGCCAAGGCAAGCACACTGCCCTCAAGGGACGACAGTCGAGACTGCATCGCACTGCCCCCTCCTATACATCCAAAGAAAGACACATAATCAGCCCGCATGGCCTGGCTACTGCTCCAACAAAATGAATGCAACAACAAAAAAAATACCCACACGCCATTTACTTGTGCACCTCCAATTGACTGGGAGCCTAAACCCTTGTCCGCCTTTGATGCGTGTGCCAGTTCAGTGATGCTTGGACTTCGTGCTCTCTCTTTCTTCTGCCAGGGCCACAACAAAAAAAAATTAGCCCCTATTCATCCAAACAAGTGGGGCGTTTACAGAGGCATGATTGTAGTACCGTTTGCAACTACCTCACAGGGCAGAGATGGTATCCTACTCCATCACATACATGTGTATATATGTACATACATATACATGTATACATATACTAAAATGTGGTACAGATATTCATATTACCAAGCGTCGGGCTTGTCCAGCCAACCCTGCTCTTCCAACCCTCGATGGGTTGGTAACATTGGATCGTGCTCTCTTCATGTTCTCACTCTCTTTCTTGCCCTTGGGGGAATCCCGGTACTTCACCAATGCATCCCAATGGCAGGACTCTACACTCGGAGGGCATGGACCTCCAGCCAACCACACCAGCTTTAACTTTTGGCGGTGTACTTTTATAATCCTCCCACATGCTTTCTGGAACTTGTCAACGCTCATAAGTTTAGGATAGTACTCAAAATCCGCGTCCATGGATTCCTTAACCTTGGCCATGTCACTGGGTTCCTGCTTGTCTGCTAGCAAAATGCTAGGATCAAGATATCTGATGCAGAGTCCCCGCAAGGAGCTCTGCCAGTAATCCTTCCCCTCACACCCCTGGTCTATTTCCCCCTTAGAGTTTAGTTGTACCTTGTGCAGCTTCAGCCCAACAGATTTGCGGGCTTTCGCATCAGTTTCATGTTCCTTTGCAGCCAGCCTTTTTTGTCTTTTTTTTGTTTGCAGCCTGCAACGCCACATCCCCTTGCTATGTGGAATCTTGATCATCACCAGCAGGGGGGGGTGAATGGAGAAGCAACACCATTAAAATGGGGGCCTGCCCACTGCCCACCAGTGGCGTTGCATGGAGGGCCCCAAGTTTGGGCACCTCCTTGTATCCAAGCTCCTTGGGGTCCTCCATTGGACCCACTTGGAATCCATGACCACGTGTTCGTCGTCTGTGGAGGGGCCATGGGCTGCTGCCAGGTAGGTGCTTCTTGCTGCAGCCACGTTTGCCCACCTCTGGATTGCACCCAAGGGCCATTCGGGCCTTGTTGCACCCATGTCATAGGTGGACCAGTAGCATTCGCCACAGCCTCAGTCCCCCCTTCCTTTGCGCGCTTTGATGCAGCCTAACACAAGCCCCTCCACCCCACAAAGTTAGTAATGATGGAAAATAAGGTCAACCGGACAACGAGCAAGGTCGGCAGTTCGTGAACTGCATACAAACCTTGGCCCAACGTGCCAAGAAAAGTTTGGCATCCAACGGCGTGAATGCATGGAATGTCATGCTCTGGCGCCCTAGCAATGTCCCACATCCATTCAGTATTAAAACCCTAACACATGTTCTAACCCTTTGAAATTTAATCCAGCAATCAAGCCATACATAGTCCAACTTGTAAGCCATTCATCTTTCTAACAAAGTTTCCAGGTCATTCACATTTAGGAAAGAACCAAGGTTTGATATATAACATTTACCACCATTTATGCAGATTGTAAACTCATCACAAAAGCCGATTGCAAGTCTGGACATAAATCTCCGGAACCAATCTCAAAGCATATCAGGTTCGAAATGAAACAATCAACCACTCATGCCTTAAGTTCACAAGCCAATCATAGTAGTAATAGGCTTGGTTATATAAACCAATCACCATCTCAGTCACTGTAAGCATATACATTTCATGAGCCATTCTCCAGCCTCTCCCTCACTCTCAGTCCAACCCCACACACTCCCTTCTCCATCAATTCATCACTCCAAAGATCATTCCTCCACCATACACCCCAGCCTCTTACTCACTTAGATTTACCCTAAACCTTGCTCAGTTCTGCCTCTACCTCTGCTTTACACAAAACCCTACCCTAAACCCTACACATCATGAAAATGCTCAATTGCAATCTGAGAGGAACTAAGGGTGATATTGTACTCATAAGACGTTGTTTGCCGTAGCCTTGTGGCCATTGACCCCGCGCCCAGTTTGAGCGGGAACAAAAGGAACAGAACCTACCTCTGTCAAGGGCTGACGTTGGTAGTAAGACTTACCTTCATATAAAGAATTAATCCGGGTTTTCCAGATATCCTCTAGAAATCCCTTCACACAAGCATCAATCTGCTATGTGTGATTTGCCCAAAAACTAGGCCTCAGGAGGGCCTGGGCTTTTGGCTCAGCCTCGAGACTTTCAAAGTTGGTAAACAGGGGTACAGGCACAATTCCCTTGATAGAATTGAAGAGAGCGTCTCTTTGGTGAGAGAACCCCGGATAGTGTATCAGAAAATGAATATTGTCTTCAGATTGCCCACACAACGGACAATTGCACTCTCCCTTTCCTCTCTGCTTCTGTTAGCTGTTCAAAGGTAGGCTTCCTGCCCTAAGTTTAAATTTCAGTCTAGTGCCGAGAGTGGGTAGACCCTTGAGGTCATCCAAGATGTCGTCCCCCATGTCACTGATTGGAAACAAATTCAGGGAAGTTTTCTGCCTAACTTCATTTTCATCAGACAATCTCATGGCAACAGACATGGCTTTGGACACTACAGCCTCTAAGTCAGATTTATCCAGCAGGGTCAAGACTTGAGGATCCATGTCCAGGTCCTCGAGAATCTCTTCTACTCTCTTCTACCAGGACTTAGCCTATTTGACAGGGCGGTCCTGTTTCCAAGATATAGAGTCGATTAACTTAGGATATCTGGTCTTGGGCATATGTTGCAGCTGACCCCACCATCTGACCTCGAATTCATCTCGTCGGGAGCTTAAGGACGGAATGCCAAACTCACCCCGAACAGCCACATTGGTTGTTTTGGAGCATGTTGACATACACTCCTTAAGCACCCCCACTTGAATGGATTCTACAGACTTAGCCTGGTTGGAGTTATCAACCCATATAGCAGATTCGTACTTCCATGCAGGTCTAATAACGCGACAAAGCATGGTTTTCTTAACCTCAGAGTTGACCCCTCTGCAGTGGAAAAATTTAGTGAGCCCCAGACCTTTGCCCTTGCCAGTTTGAACAACTTTCCGGATATGTGCATCCCAATTACAATTGGAAGAAAAGTGAACGCCCAGGTAAGTGTAGGGTTTAGGGTGGACCGGGATCTCTTGGGTACCCCACTGCCACTTAAGATCACTTCCTCCCTCTCCTCTGTTGTTGAATGCTACCACTGCACATTTTCTGACATTAGCCTCTAGCCCCCAAAGATCAAAGTATCTCTTCGCGCAATCAATCAACTCCTGGAGATTGGTTGGAGTCTCTCCTATGCCAGCGAAGTCATCCGCAAACATAAGGGCTGGTATGGTGGTATCACCCACCCTTAACCCTAAATCCCTCACTTTCTACATCCTCGAGGAGTTGATTGATGAAAACATTGAAGAGCAAAGGGGAGAGAGTACATCCTTGAGCTACACCTTGGTCTATGTCAAAGAAGTTGGACTTCTGTCCGTTAACAGTGACACAGCTATGTGAACTAAGGGTGAGAGAGGGAGAGAGATAGAAATAGAGACAGAAGGGGTCTTAGGGATCCCACCGCGGGCTTGTTACCCTCCTCGGTTGGGGTGGAGTCCTTAAGGGCCGCTTGGAAGGAGTCATGTGAATGACGATCTTCTCAGCACTCTGGTCTTCCTCCTCGTCCGTGCTCTCGCTCTCTGCTGAGTAGTCAGCACTGGAAGTCGCTCCACTATCCTCCCCCGGGTTGGTCTCCAAGTCGCTGGACTCCTTCTCCGCCACCCCCATGTGAACACGACTCCTCTCCCTCAAACGAGTACTCCTTCGTACTGGGCCATTCCACACATAGCGGGCAGTACGCGGGGGTCTCTCTTTCTCTCTACTCTCCCACAATCGCCCGGGTCACTCACAACAAAACGCCCTCACAAGCCCGGGAAGCTCAAAAAGAGATCCTAGGCTCAAGTTCACAGGTTGCAAGACGACGACTAACGATGGGGCAACTCTTGCACCCGGCCTCTTGATCTATCGAGTTTGAGTGTAGTAGGGACAGTGGTGGAGGACATAGTGAGGCTATGGTCACTATCACATCTTGTGGCTACCTGGACTTAGAGGGACCTAAGCACCAGCTAGGGGGGTGATTGTGGTGGACTAGTGACTGCCATAGTGGGCAGCCTAGCGACTGACTAGTGGCAGCCTAGTGGTTGGACTAGTGACTGGACTAGTGGTGGACTAGTGATATACTAGTGTGTGGTGTGCACATGTGTTGTGTGGTTTTGGACAACGATGTAGTTGTGTAGCGATATGTATGCGCACGACAAATCCGACAATGAAAAACAGTGAAAATCCCATTAGATTATCCCCTAAATGTCCCACAAAGATTGATTTTTTGTCAAAAATCTATAGATTCATGACTCAAATAAATAAGGGTCCCATATTCTGGCTGGGCTATTCCTGAAGGTCAAAAAATGCTAGAGGATTGGAGCAACCAATGGGGAGGGAAGGGTGTTGAATGGATGATATGTGAGGTCATATAGCCATACATAGCATTTGCCTCCGTTGGCAGGACGCCCTTGGGGAACGGTGTCTTCCCGACGCTACAAGGCAAGTGGCCAAAAATCCCCATGAAGGGTGATGTCATGATAGAGTTTTTTCTTCCTCCTTCCCTCACTCGTGGCGCCCTAATACAGGCTGCAGCATTCAAGGACCGCACTTCTATCTCCGTAACGTAGTTTCTTATGTGTTAGAAAACTACTTTGAGCGGACGCCATGCCAACAGTATAGGAACGGCTTGACATTGTTGCACGCCAAGGGCCCACGTTATGGAAACCGGATGGCCCCGGTATGAGGTCGTGGGAATGAGGTGGTGGCCCCCCTTCTAGAAGGCTCCACCACCGCCTTCCGCCTAGAGACATTATGTACAGAGGGTGAGGCCTTCAACCTAGAGAGTAAGCTTATATAAAGAGGGTGATCAGGCCTTCCACCTTGAGACAATATATATGAAGAGGGCGAGGCCTTCCGCGGAGACAAAATATGAAGAGGGTGAGGGCTACTATCTATTACTTTTTTCAATACCAGCCGGTTCCATAGTATTGGAATATTCACTTAATTTTAATATCCGCCGGTCCTCAATAGTAGTATGATTTTTGATTTGTGGACGGGTATCAATAGGACATGTATTCCATCGTAATACCAGCTGGTTATCAACCCCACTATATATAGTTAAAATTAAAATTAAAATAACCACCAAATCATTATTATGCCTTTAATCTAGAACCATACTTGACTTCACAAAGAAATTAAATATTCTATTACAAAATTCAGACTTTGCATTACATAATAATGTTGCAGATTGTAGTACGCAAAGTGAAGCGAGCTTTGTTAAAAGAAAATTGATTGCAAGCCTCATTGTCAAACATGCCAGCATCTGCAATGAGATCCTCATATTGTCTTCCGACAAAAAGAAATCCGTGATCCCTTGCTCAAGAACCTTGCAATCTGTCCGCACATCATCTGGCCAATTCTTTAAAATTAGCACTAATTTGGCGAGGTTGTCAATACCAAGTGGACATGCACATCAGCTGGTAAGTGCACAATGTGTCGCCCTGGTGGTTCGGGGTTCAAACCCGCTGCCCTGCCTGGTGTGTGGATTGTTCGTGACCGGTTGGTCTGGTGGTGACGTTTCCACCTGTGTGCCTAATGGCTTCTCTGAAAAGGGGTTAATTTTTCCCCCTCCTCAAGGGCCTGAACTGTGAGCAGTCGCTCCCAGGTTTCCTTAAAAAAAAAAAAAAAAAAAAAAAAAAAAAAAGTGGACATTGCCTTACCGACATGTGCTAAAAATGAAAAAAATAAATTAAAAAAAATAGTGGCGGCCCTTGGGGCTGGACATGCCCTTTAACTTTGACGTGTAGGCTACCACCCCAAGTGCATATCTAGATTCTATACCATGTGTATAGTCCTTGTCTTGGCCCATAATATATGGGTATTGCAAGGGTATTGCCTTTGCCAATATCAGCCCATATAGGGTATTGACCAGTGTTGGACTGGTATACCGATAAGAAACTGGTATCAATATTGGTATGAAGTACCAGACCAGTCTGGTATCACCTCATGCCACTACCTAGCATATACCCGTATTGGCATGGTATCTGCTTCCTAATACTATGGACGATACCCTACCAGTCTGGTAGGTGGTTGAAAATTTAGTACCAGATCCATTTTTGTGAGGTAAACCTGGTATCAATACTTTGAGGAACTTGAGGAATACCTTGAGGAATACAATCAATGGGAAGCATGCTTGTACACATTTATATGAGAAGTGGGCCTTCAAAATTTAACATATCCTGAATCTTTTTGATACCAGACCAGTATTGATAATACCCTGGTATCAATTTCAAAAAACTCTTGCTATTGATACCCATAAAACACCACACCTATTAGGTATTATTGATACCACCATGGTATCAAAATTAGATTTTTGCCAATACCAGTACCTCCCTGGTATCAAAATTGGCCGGAGGCCTATATACCAGTACCAGCCTGGTGTGTTCAAGATATGATACCAGTCCAACACTGGTATTGACCAAGGTATTGGAATTGTCAATACCAGGCAGTTCGGATATTAACCCTAGTACCATAGTGGGCAGGCTGATCCGGCACTAAATAATTGGAAATGAATCTGCCTAATAATTAAGTGAAAATTTATGAAAAACGGCCGAAATTCCAGAAACTTTATAAAAGAATGCCTAAAATCTCAAATAAACTCCAACAAATCTCCAAATGCATGTTTCAAGGAATAAAGCTCTAGGAAAATATTTTCCTTAGCTCTGAGAAATCCTAGAATAATTGGCTGATAATTGGCTGAACAATCACTGCATTTGATGATTGACGAGATGCTCTCATGGCTCTTAACAGCCCACATTATTTGTTTGTTTTTTTGGTTGGTTTTTTTTCTGAAAAAAGGGAAACACTTGGGAGCGACAGCTCACAAATCAGGCCCCTTAGTTAGTGAGAGGAGAAAATAACCTCTTTCATTTGTGCGCCATGGAGGCGAATGAGTGGGAAACCGCCCACGAACCATACCAACTGCCGAGTACGGTATTACAAGAGCCAATACCAGCTGGGTCGGTTGTTTAATACCCTGGTTGATACCAGGCCAGGCCCTATATACCAGGCCAATACTAGTTTCTTCCACCTCCACCTTACTTTGGTGGGCCCCTTTATATTTAATAGTTGACATTTTTACTCATTTGAAGATGGTTCAGGTTCCAAATTACAAATTTTAAGGGGGCTCAATATGTTTGCAACTTTTGTGATCTACGCAAATGAACTATATAATTATGAGATAGCTATATATTGTATCTGCACATGCCAATATTGGTGGTGCAGAGGGCAGAGAATCTATCGCTAGATTCTGATTTCGTTTGATGGAAATTGGACTTTGAGCAGCCATTACTTTCCACCATTTTGGCCGATGAATCTCGGGCAGGCTGCGTTGGAAAGCTCTTAATTTGGACTCCAATCCTGCTGTTGGCTGTTCTTCAATCAGGCATCTATTCAGGAATTAACAGCTGGTAAACAAAAAGGGTGCGGGACATTAGGGGTTATAATGACTTGGTTCCTAGATTACCGTAGCCAGAGCGAGTCTTTAGCGCCGGCACACCATCAGCAGTAATTCATGGCATGTGAAGGATGCTTCAATTTAGGAGTAATAAGAGCGAGTGTTGGGCACCGTCGAGGACGCGTTGTTTACAGCTTGGAGCTTTCCATGTTTGTGGATTCTTCGTGTTCTTTATGAATTTATGAAGCGAGTGTTTGTTGGGTCTCGAAACCTGAGTTGGGCTCACTGCAAGGCTGCGTTTTCATGAACAGAGTTCTGTGGAAGTCCCAGCTAGTTTGAAAGAGTACACGTCCTGATTTGGTACTACTGAGAACGATCTATGCCGAAACGTTGAAAAATGGTGATGTCAAATGTCAACCTCCATACCTGGCTTAGAATTTAGGCCTCTGCAAGACGACTAAGCCTGTCAAAGTTCGCGGAAAACGGAGTTTTGTTGGTTCAAGGAATCTCACGGAACAAGTTTGGGACTGCGTTTCTCCTGCTTCCGTCGCTGGCTGGATTGGACACCAGCTAGTTTGCAACTTTAAACTCTTGGATGTATACTTTCAAGTTGCTGCATCGGAGGTCCTTCAGGACTGTAATTGCAACGGATGGTTTGCAAAAGATGGTATCACGATATATGGGTTGGGGTACATCGATCTTGTAAGAACTGAACAAGGTCCTCAGCTTCCAGATTCTGAGAGTGTGGACTATGGCTGGATTGGTGGTGGGAAAGCCAAAAGGAGACGATGCTTTTTCAGTTGTTAGCCTGCAGAAAGGGGCCTTTGACAAGAAAGATCCATTCACATAATGGTATGTGAGTCACGATGTCGGTATATCGGATGTGGAGCCTTCAGGTCCCAATGACGCGGGCTTCGTGCTAGAGTCCAAAGGTAGAACGCCTATGTCGTGTTACCAGAGAGAGAGAGAGATGGCAGCATGTCCTTTGATCAATATGTGACCGTTCTCAGAAAATGTCTTACTAATCATCGGTGCAACTGGTACATTAATGTACTCGTCTCATGGGCTATGATGATGCATCGGTGCAGGGAAATGGTGGCATGCTGGGTACCATCTAACCACCTCCATAGCTGGACCAGCGTTGCTCAGTCTACCGTACGCACTTTCAAATTTGGGATGGTCAGGGGGGTTGTGCGCCCTAACGGTTGCAGCAATTGTCTCCAGCTATTCCTACTGTTTGTTGTCCCAGGTACTGGAGCGCACTGCCTCTCTTGGCCATCGATTCTATCGGTTCCGCGATCTATCGCATCATGTAATTGGTCAGTCCTCTAGCTCATTGTTTTTTTAAACGCCTTTGCATGCTACAAGAAGAAAAGGTCAGAATCGCACATCAAGTTTTCCCTGCTCATCTCTAAAGTTGTATTTCTCATCAGTATCCACAATCTCAATTCGGTCCCCCGTACTGGCAGATTGTGAGCTGGATCTCCTACTAGAAGATTTTTGTGGAAGGGATTCAGAGACAATCATTGTTATGTAGATCTTGACAATGTGGGAAGCTTGCTCAAGTATTGAACTGTGGAATTAATGTTTACTTCCGGATTACTTATTCTCTTCAGCAGATTGAGGAATATTTATAGACGTACACCAAACAGCAGCAAAAGGTATATAGGTGGATATTACTTGACCATTAGTGTATCACTATATGGATCTATGTGTATCTAGGCTGAGTACACCTTCCGAAATCTGCAGGGCCCAGATGGACAAATGCTTTTGTTGCACCTGTGCAATTTGGAGTGTGCTTCGTGACGGTTGTTGCATCTGTGTTAACTGGTGGATATGGCTCCAGGGTAAGTTTAGACGGTCTGACATATATGATCTATCCCTAACTTATCGATTCAATGTTCCAAAATAGATGTGATTTGTAATTTGTTCACTTACCTACTTGAATCGCCACAACCCAATGCAATTTAACTCTGGTCAGTTGCTCAAATAGATTTGTTCTGACCTTCAGGTCAATCTAGAAACCACTTGCTCCAGCTGGAAGCCCAACATTTGTCGTTCTGCATTGCTTCTTGATACTGTGCATAAATGTTTGGCTTTCCAATCAACAGGTCGGATATGCAACAATCAGCTGAACATCACAATGTTCAATGTGCACACTGTATGTACATACTCTGAACAAAGAGTATGTACATAAGTGTCGCGGACGTTGGCAAGGTTTTCCTAATGTGCCAAGCTTGTGTGTGCAGCTAATCTACCTGGCACTGGTTCCTCATGGGTCTATTCAGCTGTACGAATTTGTAATTTTCTATGGCTTCGTGACAAATATTCTTGCCCAACTGCCATCATTCCATTCTTTGCGCTACATCAGCTTGGCCTCGATAATCCTATGCCTGGTTTATAGCGTTTGTGCTCTCGTTGGGTGCATATTGGCAGGTCAGATATCAGTCACTACCTTGAATCAATATATGTTTGTGTTCAGAGGTGTCCCCTTTTCTGTCAGGGTGAGAGACAGAGAGTTGGGAACTCAGGCAGCTCGCTAATTCCATCTAGATTACGTTGCAGGTCATAATAAGCGTAATGTGCCAAAGGACTACACGGTGGTGGGCAGTTCCTCTGAGAAACTGTTTGGAGTATTCACAGCTCTCTCAGTAATCACTGGCGGGTATGGGGTTGCCATCATTCCTGAGATACAGGTCTCTATATCTCGTCTTACATTCTTCCTTTAATACAGAGTTTGATCATGCTCTTTTGTGACAGGACACAGTGAAGGTACGAGCATAAGACGTTGTTTGTCCGATGTCGTAGCCTTGTGACGAGAGAATGTACTCATGCCATTCCCTGCGATCGCCATAGCCGTGGGAAACTAACCCTCCCTGAGCTTGGTGGGGTTCGCACCCACCAGGGTTTAGAGAGAGGCCCTTAATGTTCAGCAACATTTATAGTATATCTGTCCTTTCAAATGTGCATCTTATGGCTGTTACTCAGATAAGGCAGTTGTTTTTGAAAAGGCAACATTGGCTCCTCCAGTGACTGGAAAGATGTTTAAAGGCATTGCTTTGGGCTACACAGTGGTGATCTGCACTTTCTTCTCAGTGCAATAGCACAGGCTACTGGGCTTTTGGGAACACTGCACAAGCCAACATCATCACCAATTGGTCTCCCACAACTGGACTGCTCATCCCAGAATTGGATATTGTGATAGCGGTTGCCAGCGTCGCTGCCGTCATCCAGCTCCTCGCTATTGGCTTGGTAAGAGCTTTCCTCTGCTGAACTCCTTCCCATGCGTCTTCCTTATTGCATGTAAACATGTCTATGAGGTGAGCGTGTGGATAAAGTGGAGGAGATCGACAATGTGGGAAACCACAAGAACAACTGGTGGGAAAAGTAATCCCTTAAAATTTTGATTTCGAACGAGTCTAGCGAATGAGATTGTACCCAACGCCATATTTATGGAGGCGTTGGGTAACTTGACAGGGATAGGCATGGCGCTATATATAGCTAGCGGGTAGAGACAAACATTGGCAAACAATAGTTTCCGCAGCTCACCTCAGATGTTACCATCATACATGAGGTCGGCTCGATGTTTTTGTAATGCCTGGCGCGATTTGCTTTACCCAGCCCAGCTCAGATGGTCATGACCTTGGGTTTGATTCCTACAGAAAAGCGCCACCTGAAGTTCTATAAGCTAATAGAACTGATTCTGTCTTGTGCAGGTGTATCTTCAACCCACTTTTGATGCATTCGAAGGGATTACAGCAGATGTTGCCAAGGGGAGATTTTCCCTTCGCAATTTCCTGCCTCGGCTGGTGCTCCGCACTGTGTATGTGGCATTTGCTACATTAATTGCAGCCATGTTCCCATTCTTTGCAGACATCCTCTCCTTCATTGGAGCTTTTGGATATACTCCCCTGGACTTCGTCTTACCGATGCTTTTCTACCAAAGAGTTTTCAAGCCGTCACGCCGAACAAGTATCTTCTGGGTAAATGGGGTAATCATGGTGACATTTACCTTTGTGGGTGTGCTCGGATGCATCTCTTCTATACGTCGCATTGTGATAGATGCAAAAACATTCAAATTGTTTTCCAACGTATGAGGATATCCGACATCGTCAAGGGAGAGCGTGTGTCGCATTCAGGACTTGAATTACCCTCCAACACTATGAATTTGTACGTTGACGCATGTTCAATGCTGAGAAACACTTTACCTGATGCCGTAGTCCTGACACGAATCTCTTGCCATATGTACAAACATTGTGGAGCAACGGACCTCGGGTAGAGATTCACGCTTAGATGCTGGTTGGCCAGGACGAATCGACGAGCAGATGTGCTATAAGCCTTTGGAGAGAGAGAGAGGGCTGAAAGTGCATTACATCCGAGAAAAATCGAGGAAAGGCGCTAGACAAAGCCTCGAATATACTAGGACTGCATCATGTCGGCAAGCTCGTGGACGATGAATGATGCAGATTGGAGCTCCAAAGGAAGTTAACAAGCATTGGAAAAACTATTTTTAGGCAGCCTAGACTTGCTTGAACATTCTTGTTCAGTTTTACTGATATGGATGCGATGTCAAGAAAGAAGGAATTTGGATGTCCACTTCATTGGCACTTCGACATAAGCAAGCTACTTAAACCTTCAAGGACGAGGCGACCCGTATCGGGTCGGGTCGAAATTGCGATTGGATGATAAATGCGCAGATCATTCGGATTGAAAAATGTGAAAAACGATTCCTGAACGAAAAGTGTAGCCCAAAAATATTTACGGCACCCTGTGTTGATCGCACCCTAAAAATCTAATCCCCCGCCGTCAGGATTTTTTGGAATCGGGAGGGGGGGGTACTCAAAATCCTGTGGTTTGGGCCCGCAGCAGGTTGATGGCAGACGTGGCAGGCAGGATTGGGGGGGTGGGCGTTTGCCGGCCCAGCGGGTGACCGGGGGGGGGGCGCTGAGTCGCCCGTGCGGACAGCGGCGGACCCCCGGCACGCGCGAAAACGCCAGGCACGTGCCCCAACAGGTGCAGGTGCCCGGGGGCAGGAGATTCACCCGCGTAGGGTTTAGGTGCCGTGGCCCAATTCAGGTGGCCGTTGGCAGGTCATGGAGGGAGAGCGCTGAAACGCAGGCTGGAGGGCCCAGTGACTTCCTGGGTTGTGATGACGTGGCCGGATGTTTTTTTGGCCGGTAATGTCCACCGGCTCCGGCAATTCTTTGCGGAGGGGATTCAAGTAGGGATTCGGTTGTTTTTTTTTGGCAAGATTTTGCCCCCCCCTACAAACAGCTTCGAATGTGGAATTTTTTTCCAGGGTACTCGGTAGGTAGGCAAAACAACAACATGACCAGAGGAATTTGGATTCCCACACAAATTGCCCCACATTTGGGGGGAAGGTGTTTTTCCCATGAGAGAAATTGGCATTTTGACCCCCCTGGTTTACCATACAAAGAAAAAAATTATGCATTTTGGGAATTTGGCTCTGGGATTTGGGGAAGAGGCTTTGCTGGGGGTGAAATAATAGGGTAATTGAATGTTGTAGGCTGTATCAATGAAAAATAAAAAAAGGTTGGCAATCTGCTTGGTCAAACCAAATTTTCATGTTGAAAATAATCCAACAAAAAAAAAAGCCTAGAATTTTTGTTATAATCTTCCACTTTAGACCGGTCAATTCTCCTGAAATTCTTACTTCGGGTGCATGAAGTAGGTAGGATGACTTTGGAACGGTTCATCCCCTCGGATGTTTGTCCAATGGGAGATACACCCTCATCCCCGAGGGGATGTCTGGTTTTAGACGGGGCCCACCAAAAACAGGCTCGTCCTTGAAGGGTTAAAGCATATTTTGTTATCCTCTGAAGGTCCCTAGACTGCTAGACATGCACTGTGGATGGCCTTTGGAGAAATGTATATAAACTGAACTTTGTGTGGGTAAAGGAGATTTCCTCACTGTTCTCACATACACATCTGTACTAGTTACTCTGGAAACTGAAAAGAGCAAGCAGCTTGCTGATGTGGCAGTGCTTGTATTGATCGTCGAACTGAGGCTTAGTACTTACTCTCAATGGAGGGTGGGTACCGCCACGCCTTAGCACAAAGGCATACTCTGAATATTCCAAAAGATTTTAGAGAATGTGCGAAACCAAAATGCGCTCAACCCCTAAGGAATACGAAACTATCTGAAAACCGTGCTCACCAGCCCTTTTTTCTGCCTAGTCGTGGAGGCGGCGAATTTTTTTTGGGGTTAAGTGCAGAGGTGGCGACATGTACAATGTCAACCCGGATCCTACATGGCTACAGGTATGCAAAAGTCTGTGCAATATGGCGATCGGACGGTACAATATGGCTACATATATATGTGCAATACGGCTACTCGTTGGAGAGCGGACGATGGAGATAGGTGCAGGTGGCGAAATTGCGCTAAATAGTGTGTGATGGGGCGTCATGCTCCCCAGTTCCCAGGCGAAAAAGGTGGATTCCCTTGGTGCTTTCTGGCACCAGTTGGCCAGAGGCCCGCCCCGTTTTGGCGATATTTTTTATTTTTGCCCCGTTTTTTGAATAGGGGTGTCGCGGGCCCACATTTTTTGTAGCTTTTTTTTTGGCTATTTTTCGCCTAAAAAATAGGGGGATGTGCTTATGCGAAAAAATTCATGAAATTAATCACCGAAAGCGTAACTCGCGTGACCACAAAGACCCACAAATATATCTGCCAGAACTCAAAGATCAGCGCATGGAAACAATGTGGCATTTGGTATTATTGTGTGTAGAACATCCCCAAGAACCACCCCAAAAATGGGTTTCGCCAGCGAAACGCAGACGGTTTTTGCCAGTGAAACTTGGACTAGGTTTCTTTGGCAAAATTGGGGGTTGGTTTTAGTTTTTGTTTATTTTTTAAGGTTTATCCCTTTCAAGCTCCTTCTATATGTTTAAGCTTATATTTAGACACCATGGAGACCTTATAAACCCAGAAAGACCCTATGTCCGTCTATTGTATGTGTTTACGCTGACATACATATCACCCCTATAACTGTGGATCCTGCTCACGCGGCGTTTTTTTTGTGCTCACGCCGTTTGTGCTCACGCCATACCAATCCCCCTCTCAATGTAAAGTGCTCAAGACAGCATTAACTTGTAACCACCATAGGCTCAATGTCTACCTTACTCTGCCTTTGCACTGTGCCTATGGATTTCATGGCGACATATCGGCAGCCTATGACCCCAATACAAGTAGAACAACAACCTTGCTACACTATAGACTATGTTACGACATTACAACCCTGCGACGATTTCAAACGACTGGGATCAACCTTGAACAACCTAGTTTCGATTAATTAATTAATCAAAATTTTAACAATTCGATGTTATACGATGGATGTGTTCACAAGTCCTACA
This sequence comes from Takakia lepidozioides, assembly GCA_030704615.1. Lineage (NCBI taxonomy): Eukaryota > Viridiplantae > Streptophyta > Takakiopsida > Takakiales > Takakiaceae > Takakia > Takakia lepidozioides. The sequence continues at coordinate 23,927,241 of CM060732.1, read as the reverse complement.
CCTATGACAAAAAACGGGGTGATCCGCTGGAAAAGTGGATTAATACGCCCCTGACACCGCTTCCCCGCGCTGATAGCGATATTCGCCCAGCGTGATCGCTCAGCCACAAAAGTGATCCGCTGGATAAAAGTAGATGAAAGAAAACAACCTTTTAGATGAGAAACAAAAGTTATTTATCCTGTTAAAACAAATGTTACCTTCATATTTGTCGTGCACACATCATACTCAACAGCACGGAAGTGCACCAAATACACGACAGGGAAGCTTCCCTACCTTAAGCATAGAAAGGGAATCTATGCTAGGGTTAATTTTAGAAGGTCCTGAGAGCGATTGTTCAATATAATGCAGTCAGTTGCCAATGATTGCGGATGTGAGAAGATCACTTCAGGTTGAAAAGATGAGTGTTGCACAAGGTTGGACAAACGATACAAATTACTGGACAGGCTGCGTGGACCTCAGCGAGGAAAAGACTATTGCTGTCAGACTGAATGCGGGGTTTCCCAATGCGCCCCATCGTTCTTGGAAGAAATGTTACGACACCGACAAGCTTAAGGATGTGTATAGAGAAGAAAAGGGAAAATGTGATGCCACAAGTGCTCCTCCTTCCGAGTGGCCATGGTAAGAAACATTTGATGGCATTCTCGGAGGCACAGCAAAGGTCAATGGGATCCCTGGAGGTATTGACTAGGGAGTGCACAACAATCCTCCCCAGACCATTGATGATGATGATACACATTTTGATACACAATCCAGCCCTCTACGACAAGCTCCTGTTTTTTATGGAGGCACTGCAAGTGTCACAACAAAAGATGTGACGGCAGGCACCATATCCGGCGACCCTTCCGCAGCACTTGACACTCCTAGGATGGCAGCTTACAAATTGTCAAGTGTGCAAGGACGTCCCAAATCAAAGAAGCAACGTTTGTCTGGGGGATCTACTGCCATTGCAAGTGCCATCAAGGAGTTCGGGGAGGGGGATCAAAGAGATGGAGACTCTAAAGATGGTGATTGACCGCGAGAATCACCTCGCAGATTCTTCAAAGCGAGCAAACAAGTCGCGGTGTTGGCATGAAACCCAGCTTCAGATGGCCGCTTTGTTAGATATGTTAAAGCTAAACGATGGCTCAAGCCCATCGTCCGTGGGTGGTAGTACTTGATTCCCCTTGGTTCGTTTGTGTTCATGAGTGTGTTTAGGGACAATGAGCACAGACATGAAGTTAGCACCAGAAAAAGATAGATTGAACTTGAAGCAATTTGTGATTCTCCATATTGTTACCTGCTTTGACATTTGGGGTTGTAGGGCTACAAGGATGTGTGATTGCTTGTTGATAAGCTACCTGGATTCCCCAGATGTGGGATGTTGTTCATGCTATGTAGTGGTGCACAATTTGTTATGCCCAAAAAACAGAGGTGGAGCGTCAACTACTTTGTTTTTCTTGACAATTTGACTTGCTTTGACATTTTGGGTTGTAGCATGTAGAGAATTTGGGCTACAAGGATGTGTGATGCTTGTGGGAAGCTTAACTTGATTCCCCAGTGGTGGGATATTGGTTCATGCCAATCTGAGTGAGAACACAATTGTTATGCCCACAAACCAGAGGTGGAGCTTCAAGTTCTATGGTTTTCATTGAGAATGTGACCTGCATTCCCATTTGCAATTGAAGAATATTGAGCTTTTATGGGGTAAGTGTGTGCAATATCTTGTTGGAAAGCTGGCTTAATTCTCCAGGTGTGGGATATTGTTTCACAGCAATCGAGTAAGACCACAAGAAGTTATGCCCAGAAAACGGAGACCCATCTGAAGTAAGTACTTGTCACAAAATACTTTCTTCATTTTGTTACCTGCCTTCACCTTTGGGCTTGCAAAAATTTGGGGATTTTATATTTGGAGATCTTGCTTGATTTTCCACCTCTGGGATTTTGTTTCACCTGAATTGAGTAAGACCACAATAAGTTATGCCAATAAAACCGAGGCCCAGCTTGATGATCTTAGGTTTCTCTTGAAAATATGACTCTCCTCCCATTTTGGTCTTGTAGAATGTTGTGGATTCATGTTGTAGGAGAATCTAATATCAAATTGGAAAGCTGCCTTGATTCTCCAGGTCTCAGATTTTGTTTCACCTCAATTGAATAAGACCACAAGAAGTTATGGCCGGGAAACCGAGGTCCAACTTGAAGCTCCTGTTTTCCTTGGAAATATGACCTTCTATCACATTTTGACATGTAGGATCTTGTGATTGCATGTTGCTTCAGTGTGCCATAGCTTTTTGGAGATGTAGCTTTGATTCCAGGTCTGTGATATTGTTTCACACCATTCAGAGCAATCAAAAAAAAATTAGCACATGCCCTCCGAGGGCATTAATCTAAACGTGATTTCACGCCAATTGTGTGTGTTTTGACATTTGTTCTATGGATTCATGGTTGCTATTCAAACATTTTGGGTAAGCAGAATCACCAATCACGTATGGTGTGATTCAGGTGTGATTCTCATCCCCTTAGCTGTAACCACAGGTTCATGTAGAATTGTTCGAGTTTTCAAATCTTTGTACAACCGTGACACCTTGAATTGACCTCCATCTGCACAACCCCCTGGCTAGCTGGCACAAACATTCCAAAACACCTTCTCAGCATCGCACACACAACTTGCAAAACAATGCTATTGGATTTTTTGCGGTCGTAGAAATCTACTGCCGCCAAGGTGACCCTCTTGTTCGGCTTTTATGCAAGAGGAATATGGTTCCATCGACGGCAGCAACGATGTTAGGCAACCCTGTAGTCTGCTTGAAAACATGGATAATTTCTGTTAATCATTCTCTTGTCGGTGGGTCAATGTACTTGCTAAAGAGACACTCGGGTGTCGTAAGAGCAACACAAACCATGTCAATATATTTGCGTATGGTTGACGCACCAACATTGAATCGATCCGCCATTATGGTTGGGGAAATACCATGTGCGAGTCGATAGAGAACAACGGCTACAATCTTTCGGATCTCTAGTTATGGTCTTATTTGATTTAAAGCAGTGGACTTAACAAATGGCATAAGCTCATCAACCAAATTGTTGAAAGCCTCAAATGTCATTTTATAATTCCGTAGAAATTTCCAGTCTCTAACCTCAGGTGTAATACGCCAAACTTGTGCTTCTATCAACTCCCAATGCGTGTATTGTCTAGGCTCCTTCCACCACATGCGTGGAGAGACAAAGTGTCGCCAAAATTTGCAAGTATCGATATCCCAGTGACTGTTCCTTCTCTCCCAAAATAAGTCTCGCCTTTGATTTGACTATCATACAATTCTCTAAGCTCACAGACATAAGCATCCACATCAAAATGACCTTGCCAATGAAGAACATCTCCTTTTTTTTGCAAGGAACCAAATTTATGCTACCCTCATGTGGTATTTTCACTACTAGGAGTACTGGTGTGTGTGCCATCGAGAGGAGAGAACAACCAAGTTGGCTACAGTGAATTCTTGCCCAAGTTCACCTGGCGGATAACTCGTGGGATTTCATCCGCCCATGTGCGTGGTCACGGCGGATATCCCCCCAACATCCGCTGGGTCCCACAGGGCTGATCCGCTGGCGATGAGCCCTGGCTGCCCCCTACCACAGTCAACGCTCCTCTGCATAAACTCTGCACTCAGCTCAGTTGAGGTGTGGAGATCAGCTCTAATGAGCCATGGATGCCCGGTGAAGGCAACATGAACCGGGGTGGCGCAGAAAGCAGTGCAGGAAAGAGCTGGGTATGTGAGGGCTTCTGCCACAAGGAGGTTATAACCATTTCTCTTAATACGTAGGAGGCACTTATTTCGAATTTCCCTGCTAGAGAATAAACTTGTGGTGGGAATTTGGTAATACCACATGAGGAAACTTGAAAATTGTTCTACATTTCCACTTGAAAACTGGAAATGAAGAAATTTGATTGATATTTCCACGTGAAAACTTGACCGAGGAAACTTGTTCGTCGCTGGTTCCAAACGCTGGAAACCCTGAACTAATTACATGCACAAGAGCTTTGGAAGGATGAACTCTACTGCAAGGATGAACGTCCCCTTGCCCATTAGGGATTTCAAGGGGTGTTCTACGTAGATGGAACAAGGAGCATTTAAAAGATTAGTACCATTGAGAGCATAAGTTACAATTGAGAGCGTATACCTCGCACCGGATCTTAGGGATCTTAGGCTTAGGGTTTCTGTCGTTTCACAAAAGTGCCCTGCTTGGTCTTGCTCATCCAACACTGTGTCATCCATGAGACAATGTAATTTATTCATCCATTAACACCTCTCTTCACACCAATGATGATTCTTCGTTGCCCACATGTCATCGTCCCTATGCATTCTCGGATCTGGGCCACCAATATTGTGGTGAGCACCAAAATTCTTCATGAAACAGATGCAGCATCTTAAACTATCAAATGGGAAAGGAGAGAGAGTGTTGGCTGCTTTGCAGCACAGAGAAGCAATGGCAGTTGTGGGGCTTCAACATTCTCATGGCTGGATAGAATAGAATTTGTGATTGAAGGAGCTGGCTTGGCAGCAGCAAAGGCACTAAAATTGTGCGACTTGGACTGCGAGAAGGAGCTTGAAAGTGTAAGTCGGAGCTTACTGGTGTCCACCTTTGCAAATTCGTCATTGGCTCTATGATTTTCAATGTTTTTAGCAAAAGCACCATACACACAAATGACAAAAATGCAATGCACCAGTACTTGATAGCTAGACTGAAGTTGATGCAAGGCATGTTTGTGGTTTTTTGGTTGACGTGCTGAGTGGGAAGTGGGTGAGTGATGTCATCCACAGATCCCTGCTACCACCACAGCACAGGGGATAGAAGGGGACCTGGGTTACATAAAACTTGGTCTTGGCCAATTGGAACTACTCCTGGAAGCGCAGACATGTTGCTATAGTCAGAAGCACGCTACCCCTGGATAGAATCTCATGAAATGAGTACGAACATCATCTGAATGATTGGTTTGTTTGTGTACCTCAAAGTCCACCCTCAAGAAAAGTTCGGCATTGTGCAAGCAAACGTGTGCGACGTTCGTTGCCTTGCAACTCATATGCAATTTTGTAAGTTCGTCCCTGAGGTGCCTGATCTATTGCCATGAACTTGTGCATGATGCAATCTATTGGTCAAATGCAAGAGGAGTCAAATGGAAACATCTTGGCTTTAAGAATGACGTTCATCCCGGTCACTTCATCAACAAGGTCGACAAGTGCACGGTTGGGTCCTTGCACAGCCTGCAAATGCAAGTAATAGTCAGCAGCAAAGTAGACTGAAACCTCACTCCTAAAGTCATGATTGAAAATCATTCTGATTTTTGCTTTGAAGGGTGTTCCGTGAACATCATCTGGCTTAACAACTACATCACTACCCACTTTGTACAAGACAGCCCGGAGCAAAAGTAAAGTAAGTAAAGTAAAGTATGACGCCTCCCGAAGGCAGCGTAACTTATGGTATCACTTGACCCCCAAGGGCTACTGCCTTCCAGCAGGAAGGTGGACACCTTCATGACACACCAGACCGTGGATTGAACCCACAACCACATCCAACGTGGTATGTGCCCATTACCACTGGGCTACGTGCTGGTTGTCCACCCCGGAGCATGATGGAGTTGAATTTGCGGATTTCAGATCCATTCCTCTTCCCTCCAGGATCTCCTTGTTGCTCTGTGATATGCATGTGCAAATACTCATCAATTCAGGGGACGCAATTTCACCCGCAACAACATTTTTCCCTATTAGAATCCCTTTGAGATGCATCATTGCAGCACAAACGCTATGAGCCGTGTTCCCTAGTAGTTTTGTGACTTCCTTTGCCCTTTCGATGAAGGTACCCTCATGGCACACCTGTTGTGCCACGGAGGACACCAAAACCGACCTTCAATCTCCCAGTCAACTCCTGCTCATCAAAAGAAAAACTGTGTGAGAAAAATTTCGCACAAGATGCGGAAACCAAGTGAAGCTGGGCAGCCAACAAGCTCTAAACACCCTCAATTTGGGTACAAAAACAATAAACATGTGCAATTACCTGTGGGACAAACAAGATGTTTGTGTACTAGTAAAATGGCTCGCTGGTCCATCTGGAAGCCATCCTTCTCCTCGCCAACCCGATCCATCACACTGCTGAAAAGCCTCCGTGAATAGTACTGAATGAAGGTGGTCTCCATGAACTTTTGGTTTGTCTTTATTCTTCCATAGCGCGAGACTTCGCGCTCAAAAGCAAAGCACCAATACACATCATTGGGCCCAAACCTAAGAACATCTTCTAGAATATGTGCAGCACCTGCAACATGTTCTAAAGGAGCACCATTGGGTCCATCCAGCTCCTCCGAGTGCACTCGCCATGCTTGGGGGAGGACATATACAACATCAAGGTCCTCTACCATCCATCCCTTCCTCCTTATCCAATTAAAAAAATAATGAGAAATATCCATAAGAATACCAATTGTCCACCTGCTCTGAGATATTCGTCCGTGCAGCAAATTAAGGACATGCGGCAACATCCATTGAACGAAATGCTGATTTTCTTCAGCCATGTATGTAGAATGCCTCTATACAGGATTAGTCGGCCACCTGCCTTGCTTGAGCTCGTACGGTCGTGTGCTGGTGACGCATTTGCATATACTGTGATCTCTACTAATAGCGTAGAGGCATCTTGGAGGCCAACCACTTCAGAGACTTGGAGATGAAGTGTTTGAAGAGGTTCAAACCTGCAATATGCATCATATCGTAAACTAGATCTTGAGAGATGTCAAACGCATGGAGATGGTACAACCGCCAAAGAGGTGACTCTCCTGAAACACCACTCTCACGTCCAAGCTGTTCTCGAATAACATTTGTGGGTGCACGTTTCCAATTCCGAACACCCTCAAACAATTCCTGAACAGACCGTCATGGAGGGGGCATCATGAACTTGTAGACGGTTATGATCATACACGTACTGACCACCCACCAAAGTAGAATGCATTACGCACCTCCTGCAACCCCCTTTACCAGATGCCTTCAACATTCCAATCTTGCATTGGGCAGGATGGTCTCCCATGAACAACATCAACATGGCCCTTATAACTACGGGCCCTTCCTCCGTTGACAGATGTCTGCTAATCAAGCGTGGAGGATATTGGAAATGGGTTTGAAATCCATCTACAAACATCTGCTCCAATTCCTCCATGAAAGGTTGTAAAAAAGAGGCCCTTGAATCCTTCACCCTGTCCAAAATAGCCTCTTGACATGTGTTGAAGGGAATGAACAACACGGGCAATAAACTAATGGAACTTCCCTTGCCTACATTCAAGATATTTACTTCTAGTACCCAACAATTTCTTGAATTGCGTCTTGTTGTCAAAAACCCATCCCAATGGGCTCCCAAAGCGTTGTACCTTGGGTCACCCTTGCACATTTTCTTTGGTGCTACAATGCTGCCTCAACATTGCCAACATTCAAAGTCATACACCGCTCTTACATCGTCCCAACCACGCCTCAAGTATTCAGACTTGCTTGGAAATGCATTGTACACCATTCTACAAATTGGATTAGAGCACTTTGTCGATAACTCCCACTCCTGCTCCGGGTTCCAATTTTTTTGATAAACCCTCATTTTTTCACCATCCCAGAACTCTTCCAACCGAGCAGGGGCGTCTGTCGCATCCCTGCCCATCCAGCGATCACGGTTCCTCCAGAGGGTCAAAATCTCTCTGCAATATGTTTTCGAGTGCATGATAAGGCCCAGTTGCTCCGCAATTGGGAGGTAATCAAAGGCAAGCATGTCCTTCCTCAAAGTCCCACAATCTGTACATCACTCGCACACTCCAAACAATCGCGTTTGTTCTTTGGTGGATTGCACCCACAACTTTGTACTTGGCCAGTTTTGTAATTATCCTCCATGCTAGGTCTGTAGACATTAACAGCATGTGCAAATTCCTCGGTACCCACACACATCCTCCACCTTCTTGCTTTCACCATCCCTAACTCCTTGTAGGTTTCCAACAACTTGTCCCACGATGAGGGTGCTTGGATCCCTTCCAAGTCTCCATTCCAATCTGCAGGCATTTGTTTAAGCAACTTTCCCAAAGTCTGCTCCCCAAGTGGAGTCTCACGCCTGATGTTGAGGCCCCCAAACAACTCTTTGAGCATAAAGCCCTGTAGTTCGATGGACATGCCACTGTTGTCCCATACCCCTTGCACTGCTATGAGCCGGGTCAACAAGGCAGAAGCCAATGTCATCGGGGTACCAACATTGTCCTCCAAATGCTCAATTTGAGCCTCCTCCACAACTTGAACATTGTCTACAAATTCTTCATTCACCTAATGTTGTCCCTTGAGAAGACAACTCTTGTGCCTCTGCATCTTGTGAGCTGGGGCGACCGATTCGTTCATCTAAGTCAAAAATGCCATCCCTCCATGCATGAGCAGTAGCTGTGTTGTGGCTAACTAGTATTTCTCCCTGTGCAGTTTGTCTGCACTGCATACATCGGCACCAAATTCGTCTGTCCCGGCCTTGCCTCGGCATTCTTAAATACCTTCGATCAATCTCTGTCCCTCCAACGTCTGCAATCGACACTGCTCCACGCACTGTCTCCTTCCCGCCCCACTGAGTTTGCTCACTCTCTCGCTCACATTTCAAGTCGCACAAGTAGGGATTCACCTCCAATCGCCCTCCTTCCTTCCGAATGCTTAAACCTCGGGCTTGAGTACAAGTGCTTGAGTACCTCACTCACTGGCTTGAGTACAAGTACTTGAGCCCGCACTGACTGAATAATCAAAACAGGGCTGATGGACTATCTCAAGTATCTGTCACTGAAGTGTACCTGCGACATTACACCTGGAAGATCATTGACCCAGTGAAGGTCCAAAGCGCTGATCACCACAACCAGTGAACTGCTCCCTCCAAATGCAAGCCCCCCCCCCTTCAAAATTGCATCTTAGAGTGGGCATGCAAGTGACCTAGAATCTATAGCGCTTGAATCTCTGAGATCAGTAACTAAGGTATTTCCATCATGAAAAGAGAGTGGAAAGTATGCTCAGGTCCTATACATTGTTGGAAGAGGCCCAAGGGATACAACCCCCCCACTTCAAAGACAATCCCAGTTTTGAACTGCCATAAATCCAACATTGTTCATTTAGCAAATTGAGATTAGTGGCATTGTGACTGAAGATAATAGCACTTTGGGGCTGAGGAAGAGAGAGAGGCAGGGATGATGCTCACCCCTGTTTGAATGGTAAATATTCCTCATCTCCATGTGCGGTGAAGACCTGGGACCATGCACAGCTGTCTTCCATTCCCTCCACCCACTGGTTGACATCAGAAAACATACCATACATATCACTGCAGTCACTGTGACAGTTACAATATTTCTAATGAAGTGATCTCATTCTGCATGCATACTGTGGAACACTAAAACTAGATGAACCCTAAACCCCAAAGTGGATGAAGTACCCAACCCCTTGAGAATGGATGAACTAAAAACTCTGTAATGGATTATGTTAAAAAAATGGATAGAGATGGCGGGAGGTAGTCGCGCCAGGAACAATGGCGGACAGGAAGAAGAAGAGCATGAAGACCAGCGCTATGGGATTTCGGTTGTGTTCAGGAGCTGGATTACAGGAGCTTTAGTTTTATTACTTATCGTGTCGTGAAAGATGGAGTACAATGGTAAGTACATCCTGTCTTTCAAAGCATCTTGAGTAGGAGCATTCATTCACAGTCATTTGTAGCGGCGACTTAAGAAATGCATTTGAAGAACTCCACAAGCAACTTCAATTTTGGTTATATCCGAAACTCTTGTGGTTTGCTGCGCAAGAAGAGTCCTAATCCCACCCTTGCACAAGAGAAGTATCCATCCTTCGTAGGGAGCGGGCCATTGCTCAAGCTATAAGCGGTCCACTCTCCCTCTTTCTCTCTCTGCCCTGTTCTAGACACACCGCGTAACAACTATCTGTACAGTAATACTATAGAATCGACTCAGCCTTTTAAGATAATGTCTAAGCTAATAGGGCATTAAACACCTGATTCCCTGTAATTGGCTGAAATTTCACAAATGGTCTGTCCGTTTTACTGTTTGTGAGAGAGGGTAGAGACGAGGGGGAGTTGTTTATGTGGGATGACCATTGATTCGTCTAGGCGAGAGTGTCAACAAGCACATAGGAAATGCCACAAGCAGGCAGAGGGGCAGGGCTGGGACACACTTTACAGTTGCAGGAGTCTTACTCGTTGTAGACATTGCCACAACTGGAAATAGTAATAGAGTTCAACCATTAGTTAATGTTGAACAGATGTAAGTTAGAGGATGAGTTGCTGGAGGTGCCTGGAGGACTCCAATGAGATTCAAGGTTCCGCACTGCAGACCAAGTTCTAATAACCTTCTGGAGGTATTTTATCTCCTCTAGCTCATTTAGGCTTGGAGTTTGAGATCATGTGTCCGTTGTGAGCGTTACCAGGGCAAGGAATGAGAATGATGAATCTGTATTGTGATGAATCTTGAAACCCTGGAATTTAGCACTGTCCATGTTGGTTTAAAAGGTATAATTGTGATACTTCAGTGAAATGAGCCTGAAAAATCATGTAAGTCTGAGTGTTCTTACTCACCTGTGATGACTGGGAACTATTTCCAATGCCTCTTTGACTTGTTATACAGTCTGATGAAACAATTGGCTACCTGGTTATGATATACTAAACAATGCAGATGGGACCTTTGGCTTACTGTTGATACCTTCTTTCAAAATTATGATTGAGGTTTTTTGTATCACTGGAGTTTAAGCACGGTCTGAAGTGCTTAACAATTACACGTATGAGGCCTCTACAATTTTTTTTTTCTGAATACTATAAGAGTATTCCTGTGCACAGTTTACGATTACTAGTCACAAGTTTTGGGATGTGTCAAGTTTTTGTACAGCTTTGCTCTGACATTTGGCAACCTAATTGCCATATGCAGCACTCTGTAATTGTGTATCTGCTTACTTTTGTTGTCTCTCTATGGCCAGATACAATGTGACACATTTAAATGCCTTGCATAATGAGTACTAGTCGGCCTAGACCATTCTTCCTGGTTGTTGATACAAAACACAATCTGGTTGCTGGTTTCAGTTATATTGCGGATCTCCTATGGCTGCCTTTGAATTGCCTGGCGATGCATGCTCAGATTCCCCCCAAGTTTGAAAACGAAGACTCTCAGTCTTCTTGCTTCCTGCTTCACATTTCAAGCCCTGAAATGTGGGAGTCACCTCTTTTAGCCAAGACTAATGGAATTTTGTTTGTAGATGAAGCAACCCCTTGTACCAGCATCTCTTCTGTCCAATGAAGATGATGTTGAAGTGCTTACCAATTATGAAAAGCTACGCATGGAGAACATCGAGAGAAACAATGCAAAGTTGCGCGAACTAAATCTGCCGCCCTTGCAACAGGCTTTGAAGAAACCTGCAAAGATTTCAAACAAGGTGCCTTAATTGGACCTAAGTCTCAGTTTTTGTGTAACATGGCAGTTTATGCAGTGACCCCCCTCCATGGTTTTACCCATATTTGTCCAACAACTCAACGTTTCATCTAAATTTTTATGGTATAGGGTTTCTAACTACAATAGGTATGTGTACCAATTGTTAGATTGCAAAAACAATCATGTACCAGAGAGCCATGGACTTTTAAAGTTGATTACTGTGGAGTGCAGATGTTACACATAAAATTTTATGGACTGAAAAAACATCATGTACACTCATATACTAGCACAAAGGAAAACACACTAGGGGTGCCATTTTTAAATCCAACCCAAATCCACTTTTATATGGACTAGTTATCTTAGGAATTGAGAGCTATGGACTATTTTGCATATAAAAACAAGTTGAATCTATAGCATCTTATGTTTTGGGTTTTGAGGTGTTGTCTTTTACTAAAAATGCATACAAACCTATAATCTAGAGGTGCCAGGTGGTATATGGACAAGCGGTTGTAAACTCTAGATTTTGACGTCTAAATATTTTTTCAAATTAAAGATTAAAATATCTAGTAAAGAATGTTTTCAATATTTGAGGAGGGACTCTTTACTAAAAATGTTATGTATACTACTATCTATCTTTAAAAAAATAAACTGAAAGCAATAGACTCAACAACAATAAATAAAAATCCATGGACTTCCAATGGACTCAACATGTGCCGCCTTTGATCTACCCAATCCTGCAATTGCCCAACTGCCAGAGGTAAGGTACTATGCAGGAATGCCAAACAGTTTGTATTTCAAGGGGTTATAAGTAGTTGTCTTGACTCTCAGCCATCTTCTTCTTCAAGTTCAAGAAGTGGTTGAGCAGGAAGATGGGCAGCTTTTGGTATCATGGCATATGTCAAGGTTGTCTTCTTACCATTCCAACTCGGTGAATGGGTTTAATTGCCTCAAACTCGTTTTGACCTAGCTGTTGCTACTTTTCTTTATTCTCTCTCTCAACTACTGCACTGTCCATGTCAATAGGGTGTGTGTTTTTTTATGAATGTTTGCTTTCAATCCTTGTGCAGCATTTTTGAAAGATAAGGTATTATCTCAGTCGTGACAGCTCAAAAACCTAGAGACATGGGCTGAACTAAACATAGTATTAACTCTTTTGAATTTATCTATCTTGCAGCCTGTGGTAATTACCAACACAGAACAGCCACAGGAAAGGGTTGAGCTGCAGGGGTTGCAGATCCTCCAACAACTGCAAGCCTTAGCTCATGAAGGTGATGCAGGTGCTGCTCAAATTTCAAAAGCTTGGAATTGTGACCAGAAGAGCAGATCATCATGTGAGGCATCTGAAGGAAGCATTATGAGTACTATGCCACAAGCAAAAGGACTTTTGCTAGAGGTGCCCACATACAATAATATCTTCAACCCCCCTGCTAGCAGATTTCGGGAGGCAGGAAAAAAATATGGTAATGAGTGCTTGCGTAGGACCTGGCACACACAATATCTCTCTTTCATGCATAATAGAAAGATTCTGAAAGCATCCTCCTAACCTTTGGGAGGATGTTGAAGCGCGCATCGAGGTCAAGAAGTTGATTGAGCAGAAGTGCTCAGACATGGCAACTCTCAATTTTGCATCTATAACATATAGATGGCAATCCAGTGATATCTACGAGGCCACCAAAGAAATCTTACATTACTGGAAGAAGAAAAACACAGTGCAGTCTGCAAGCTTGATTGCTCCTTGCAGCCCTTATCCTCCCCAATTGGATCCTGTTTCTCAGCCTGATTTTCCGGTTGCAATCTGAACATTGAATTGAAGCAATATGTATGTCTACTACCATTAGTACGTTTGTCAAATTATGCATGCTTAGAGAGTTCGTTTGTTTCATTTGTCTTTGGAACATCTTTGACCACTGCATCTGAATTGGTCAAATTGTAAATTAAGAATGTAAACTCAACAGAACCATGGCTGGAATTGCAGGTTGAGATGGCATTGGATGACATAGTGGATGGAGCTGTCCTCAGCCTTCCTGAAGCATCCGCTGAGCTCGAGAAAAAGTTGCCAGCTGTACCGAAGAAGAAGAAGAAGATGAAGATGACATTGGATGATGTAGGTGAGGGAGCTGTCCTCAGCTTTCCTGAAGCATCTGCTGAGCTCGAGAAAAAGGTGGCAGCTGCGAAGAAGAAGTAGAAGAAGGTAAAATTCTCAATATCCAATAGGTTTCTCTATTCGAATCGTCCGGCAAGGCCATCGGGTGCTGGCCTACTCTCGAAAATATTATCAAATGCAGCCTTCTTTGGATCTGAATACTGAGGTGAATATGCAGTGATATGGTTAAGCGTTTTCTCGAGAAAATCTAGAAAACCAGAGTGGATTGTATATTGAGGTACATATTGGTGCAAGACCATGGGAAATAGTCAGTTGTTTTTCGTCCTATTTCCATCCCTCTATAGCAAGGAGTTTTGGCATATGGAAAAACGCCCAGGACTGTCCAAAGGGGGTTCGGGTGGATGACTAGAAGCCTACAATAGGCAAAGTCCGCTTCTTATATTTTCGTGGTCTTCATTCCTTGCTCCTGCCTTGCACTTTGTCCATGTGTGCTGGGGTTTTGGCTACACCGCAAGCATGGTTAAGTTTTCTCCTATCTCTTTATTCCCCTGCATATGTAAATTCTCTCTTGCTTTCTATCTCTGTTTGGCATTGTTTTAGTACTTCAATTATACTTTCGTTCTCTTTGTGCTCTAGGTCCCATGGACATTGCTCTAATCAAGTTCATTTTTTTTTATTTTTTTCCCTGGACCTCCTCTACCCAAAAAAGAGGCCTTTCGACTTCTTGCCACATAGGTGTGAACGTCATCGTTGTTACTCTGTCTCTTTTTTCTATCCTGACCTCTCTCTGCCTAACACCCCCTCCCCCTGGCTCACTTGGGCACTGGTCTATGTGAGGAATGGTGTAGCAGGGATGCAGATGACTTTTGTGAGGCGCATCCAGAGGTGGTGCTGCTGTGCACATCCATTCTATCGACCGAGCCTCTATCCTACAGTCCTGACTTCAACTGAGGATGATCTTGCGATCTTGTCTGGAGCAGGGTACGATCAATGACGGAGAAGGAGTTGGACCTGCCAGTTCGGCGCCTCCGCCAATGAGATCTTCTATAGAGACCGAGCTGCTCAAGAAAGTGGCGATGTTGGAGAGCCTTCTCAAACAGCAAAGGTACTAAAGCACCCTAGAGTTACTTTTCTATTGTTTGGAATTTTTTATTACATCACAGCTAATTCATTTATGTGTTCCCTGGCAGTGAGAATAAAGAGAATGTGATGCCTTTTAAATACATGGAGCGTGTAGTAACCCATGACATCCACACGATGTATGGGAAGTTGACAAATTTCATGCTGGGTGAGAATAAGAAACACGACAGAGAGGTTTTCAAGGGCATCAAGGCGTTGAGCACTCGCGAGAAAGTCGTGAAGGTTGTTGAGCACTTGTTGAGTGCTTGAAATAGGTCCTTGAAAGCCACTGAAAATGGTCACTGATTTTACATAGTAACTTTGAAAGAACTTTGAGCCTTCTGTACTGCAACCTTTGATCACATCCACATTGCTTATGTAATGGATTGTGTATCACAGTCTTGCTCAGGAACCTTTTAGGATTGTTCTAGTTGTTTGTGTGGTTTTTGATGATGTATTGGGTGGCCGTCTTCAAGTGTATGAATCAGTTGGATGAAGAGAACTCATCTGTGATTGGAAATCAAGTTTCACACGTGCAGCCGTTGTCATTTTCCCAAATCACATCCTACCTGTAACCTTTGATTTTAGCCTTATATTTCGTGACTTCATACTTGTCACGTTACTGATTGCACTGGACATAATTGTCAGACCACTGAGAAGCCCTTACAATTTAGGTCATTAGTGTTCAAAAACCAGCCTGAAATTGCACTGATAAGTTGGTCTCTTCATGGGACATGAGAGGAGAATTCTTGAGGGTGGCCTCCCCCCTATGTATTTGTCACTTTCGTATCGATCTTCTGGTTGTTGGCCACAACTGATTTATACCACTCTGGACACTTGGAGCTTTTCTGTGATCCCCAGGAGCCCTATAGAGGTCTGGGAGTGATAGCAACATGTGGCCAAACCCACTGGAGGATTTGTGCCAGACTCACTTTGTAATTACTATGGAGATGGAGTAAGGAGGCTGACAACATAATTATGTCCATGGAATTCCTACGATTCCGTCCTTTGATGATTAGGATGGGGTTAGGCTTGTCCACAATTGAGATGAATTATCCTTCTAACCGCTTTTAGTTATGGATACTGTCCTTATGGCTGTTTTCAGGCAAAGTTTAAGGAGCAGTACTTCGACCAGGAGTTCAACTTTTGTGTAGAATGTCAACTCACGTGAACTGTGGCTGTGAATTGCAGGTTCAGATGCACAACAACAAAAGGGACAATGGCCTGATGTTTGGCGACTGACGGCTAAAGTTTATATTGGACATTCTTACATGGATGTGAAGACAGATGACAGAGAGTGACAGAGAGCATTTGGTTTATGAAGGAAAATATCAAGTAATTTGACTCTCAAAGTTGGAATGTATGCGGACTGACTGCAAGTTGGGGTGAGTGCAGAGATATGCTGAAGTTCGTAGGGAACTACCCGGATCGCAAGCAGCATGGTAATTAATGTGTCAAAGCATGTAACTATAGTAACTGAGTTGAGCCGCATTGTGGATGAGTGCCAGCTTAGGGCCAACTTTTGAGCATTTTCAGTTAAGGTCAACCATTCCTCTTGCGGTAGTTGCCTGTGAATGTCACAGACATACCTCCGTTGTTATGATATGGACATTCTATATGCCATTTGAGCCTTTTTGCTTTTTGGATATGGTTGGTGGCAGATCAAAGCTCTCTCCATTGCAGCTGGTGGACCATTGGCTTGGCCATCCTGATATTCACACACTTATGACAATTTTGTGTAAGCTAACTGGACCAATTCATGATTTGGGGGCTATTATGTTGATTGTGTTGTATATGTATTCAGCTCACACATTCAAGCTTATTGCAGGTGTGGCTGGTCACTTGCATCCTAGTCTATCTGTAAGGCATCCATAAGTGTCATGTGTATTGGGAACTCAACAGTCTAGTCTTAGACATGATTATGTGTTCAGTATTCTGACCTCCTGAACCCTCTAATTGCCTCTAGTCAGAAGTACATTGTTGTTGCCTTAGGAGTGGTTCCAGCCTTGTGCAGTCGGTTGGCAGGTGTAAAGAATGGGATTTTGTATCTTAGGAGCATAGAACAATAACAGGCTGGAGGGCCATGAAGTTCAACAGTGAAAGTTGTACTGTCTACTTCGAAGAATGGCTTCAAATGTGCTTAGCTCATGCCCTGAGATGTGGGATTGGTGTGTGAAGGTATGCATCAGAGTCATTTGCAGACAACAAGTTTTTGGGAACCAGGATCCGGGACGATGGCACTGTTGGCGAGTAAAACTCTTGCTCATTTCCTCACACCTTCTTATTCCTCAATCAATTCTTTCAACTCTGTTCTAAACTTAGAAATGCTTTATTTCTAATTTTCCCAATTGATGGTTAATGCATTTGGTTTTGGTCGAACTGTGGTTATCCGTAGGAGTCCCTAGTCTCTAGTCCATATTTGTTTCAATCTCACACAGGATTAGTCACAGATTTTCCCTAGAGTACTTGATCAATATGAATGTTGTCAAGTAGGATAGGAGTGTCAAGAGTAGTTGATCAAGGACTTGACGCTTCTGACACATTTCTTAGATAGGAAGTTCGCATTTCTTTCCTCTTTCGACGACGATTCAGCCTTCAGACTATCCTAGCAGGTAAACCTTACCTAGAACACTGTTTTATCTCGCTTCAACTGGTTGCTTGACTGGATCCTTTGGGACGTTTGATATATTAGGATTTGGGTATTCAATTTCAGCTCTCTGTTGTTGCCAGGGGGCAGCTGATCTGCAACAATTTGTGCCACCATATCCTCATGACCTAGCCACCATATGTTATATGAGCAGTACTACTGGGGTTCCAAAGGTACACATTTTACACTTCTCTTACGTTCAATTGTTTGTAGCCACATTTTAATCATCCATGTATCTCACAACTGAGGAGGATGCATCTTCTAGTTCGGAGGTGTCACATTAGTTGAGGTCACTTTGCATCGTGCTACAAGTTAATGTTGTCAGAGTTAGTCTTATTCAGTAATTGAGACTAATCTTTTGTTATTTCAATCTTGCTTTGGAAATTTCATAACAACTCATCATGAATTCATATTTTGAACTTGTGATAGTTCTCAGCTGGAGCAAATCTGTGTTCGTGTTGGATGTGCCTTTATGTGCCTTGCCTTCATTCGTGTAGGGAGCAATGCTTATCCACTACAATCTGATTGCCAACGCTGCTGGAAGTACAATGGGCGCCATCCTTTACCTTATAGATGTGTAAGGGCACTCATTGCTTGCTTTTCATTCTAGAAATAAATCATTTCAAGTGCCCATGTGTTAACTGCATCAGCATACCCTGTCTTGGGGTGATTCCAGTAACCAAGTAGTGAACTGAGTGTTTTGTGGCCATATTTTATTAATTGTGGGGGTTCGTCTTTGTTTTTAGGGCAGGGAGGAGGTGAAAGAAGGAGATGGTAGCGTGAGTGCTGCAGTCACATCTTGCTAGCTCCTTTGTGATTTTCAGCAGTTGTTTATGTGCTAAGAAAGGATTGTACAGGGGACCTCAACTATGCATTGTATGGTGGACCTCAATAGAGGCACCTGTAGTAGCAATAGCCTCTTGGCCTTTATTTTAGCTTATGTGCACTGCACATCAGAGACAAACTGCATATGTAGGAAGTGGGGAAGTTGCTATATATGGACACCAAGACAACCAGCATGTAGCCCAGTGTGTAATGGGCACATACCACGTTGGATGTGGTTGTGGGTTCAAACCATCATCCGGTGTGTCATGAAGGTGTCCACCTTGCTGCTGGAAGGCAGTAGCCCTTCGGGGTTAAGTGACACCATAAATTACGCTCCCTTCGGAAGGCGTCATATATATATATATAGAGACACCAAAAATATATTATAATACCATTTGGCATATCAAAAGAAGTACCTGGAAAGTGTATCACAAGACCATCTGGAATATCAAAATACCATGTGGAATATAAAAAAGAATTGCCACCTGAAAAGTGTATTATAATGCCATCTGGAATGAAAAAAAAATGTCACCTGGAAAGTCTACTATAATGCCATCTGGAATCTCAAAAGAAGTGCCACCGGAAAGTGTATCATAATACTGCTCATCATACCATATGGAGTTTTAAAAAAAAGTGCCACCTGGAAAAGTCCACTAAACTTTGAAAAGGATGGTCGGACTTAATTTCCCTGGTGTCTAATCAGGGAATGGTTCAATTTGCAAATTCCCTACTTTTAAGAAAAAAATATCAGGCAATCTTCATAGCAATGGTAGATTCATTTTGGACAACGTGTTGCTAGCTCATGAATCTCACTCCTTTGCCAAAGACTCAAACCTTGCAATCGCCATGCTCCTTCTCGACTTCGAAAAAGCCTTTGATAAAGTAGAATGGCCTCTTCTCCTCTCTACAATGAGGAAAGTAGGTCTTTCATCAGACTTCTGCGAGTGGGTTTCAATCCTTCTATAGAACGCCTCTAGCAGAGTAATGGTTAACGGTTTCTTATCCACTCCATTTCAGTTGCAACGCTCGGTGCGCCAGGGATGCCCTCTCGCACCCTTCCTATTTTTAATAGTGGCTGACTCTCTGGGATCTGGAAAAAAACTCTCACATCACTGGTCTCAAAATCCCTTGCCAAAATCACGAAGACCTTCATATCAAATCCTCCATGTTTGTTGATGACACGGTTCTTTACCTCAACACTAACCCTTCCAAGCTAGAACATGCCATTTCCACGTTGAATGTTTCTGTATGGCATCGGGCTTCAACGTAAACTAGGACAAAACAATGGCATTGCTGGTTGGAAATAGATCAAGATTGAGAATCGGAGCCTCTCCCTCATGGGGCCATGAGCTAGGCCTCAAATGGCTCAAAGATAGAGAGAGCACTAAGCTACTAGGCTTCCCTTTCGGTTTCAACCTCTCGGAGGAGCAAAGAATCGGTCCGATAATTGACAAACTGAAACGCAAACTGGTCTTTTGGGGTTCCAGGCACCTCTCTCTCACCGGGAGAGCCCTTGTGGCTAATCAGGTTATCATGGCCAACATCTGGTACTTCGCTTCCGTGTGGAGCCCAAGCCCTTCCTTCTTAAAAGAAATCAAAAGAATCATCATAAACTTCATTTGGGGTGTCTCTTCCAGCACTCAAAATGTCAGACCAGTCATCTCATGGGCCCAAATCTGCAGCCCCAAGAAATTGGGCGGTCTTGGCGTTCTGGACCCATGCAATCAGATAGATGCTCTCCTCGGCAAATGGATCATAAGGCTACTGGGACCCCATACCTCATGGTGGAGTCCTCTGGTGCTTCGACACATCCTGCAGAGCTCCCCCCTCAAGAATGCCCTGTGGTCAAGTTCACTACGTTGGATTGTAAATGGATTCAAGCTCAAGCATCCTGGCTCCCCTCTCTGGAAAACCATTTGGAAGGCCTGGGGTAGGCTCAGACCTTACCTCGTAAAATGAGAACCCTCACTACAACAGATGAGCGTTTTTATGACTGCATATATGACTATTTTTTCAGTCCTATATGCGTTCATGACTACATCACTCTATAGTGAAAAAAACCCTGTCATAGCGACTAGTCTTTAGGACTGCATTTTGCAAGTCATAGCCGTGATTGCGTGCGTGGCACCTGGAGTCATGCATAAGAGAGTGATGTAGTTACAACTCTATGACTTACATACGACTAACTATATGACTACATTGTCTGATGAGCGTTGCCTACATGGAGAGGCTTTAGATGAACACGTGCACCATTGCGCAAGCGACACGTCACGACACCTGTTGCACTTCAGATGTGACATGTGGCACTTAGACATAATATATGACTAGCATATATGGCAGGGTTTATGCCACGTGTCATCAAGAATGTCTCTGAAAATAATTTAATAGTTATATTTGTAATTTTAAATTCTTAAATTTATATTTTATTTTTAAAAACAGGGGATAGCAGCTTGGATTTTTTATTAAATGGTATTATTGTTTAATTTAATAATGTTATATAAAATAAAAATAGATTAAATGATTTAAATTCTTCATTATATGGTGAAATTCTGATATAAAAACAGAATGGACCCCTCTTGCATACTAGCAACCACAAGGACATTCAAAATAGACAAGTACAGGGAAATACACGCCATGTAAATTATATTACAAAAATCAAAATGAGACCAATGTCCCAATGGACACCTCAAAGGCCACAAGGTCCAAAAATCCATGCCTGAAAAGGTCCAGTAAGCAAAAAATAAGCAAGCCCACACATGGGCTGAATTGTTGTAATACTAGTTTGTTCTGGTGCTACTAGAATCAAGGACCCTGTTAAATAGTGCAATACTTACGGCCGATTTGATAAGAGGGAAAAACAGGGTGAAATGTGTTGAAGAAGGTGCCTTGATTAACAGTGCCTAATTTGATCAATTGTCCCGCTGCTGCTGCGGCTTCCAGTTGACCATCTACCCATGCAGGTTTCTTGTACCTATCCTTCCACAGGGAATCATAGGTAATATGGAGCTTGAAATCCGGCCCTCCTGGATGAATGTGGACCCACACATCTATCCCTGCTCCTTAAGCTATCCATGCCCCTACACAAATCATGCATACATCCTCGCCTTGCTGCTAGCAGCTGACAATGACAGCCAAGTTCTATGACCCAAACCTAGAGTGAGCACAATGGCTTTGTAAGGCCAATGCCTACAGGGCATATTCAATACTACAATGAGGATACGCAAGCAGCAGATACCATGTGCAAATAAAAAAACAACAAAGGTGGTGAAGGTGCGCAACCTGCCAAAGAGAGGGCGGAGTTGAGGAAGGATGAAGCAACTACACACATTGCGAAATGCTTTGATGCGGGCAGAAGGGAAGACCCAGGCCCTGTCGGGGTTCAACTGGCAAAAGAACAAGCTGCTGACAGCAACAACATGGAAGCAGAGTGGATACAAGTTGATTTTGACAAACCTGAGTCCATCAGACAAGGCATTAGAAGGCCCAAACAAAGAACACAAATCTGTAATAACATGAGACACAGTCGTCACACACTAACCCAACATGGGTCTTGGCAAACTTTCAGCAAAGCTGAAACAATCACAGAAGCAAAAAAAGGGACAGGACCTCAAGGGAAGATGTATGGAGTACCTTTTGCAGTGATCAATGAGTACGTGGAAGGAGGAGAAGCTTACCCATTGCCAAGCACGGAGTACATGATGCAACCAACAGCACAAGTATCATGTCAGTTCACTCATAATGAGCTGGAGGCACTGGATGAGTTGGACGAGATATACCATATAAGTGATCACACTCCAATAAGACTACAACAACACCCCACATCAACATGTTGACACGGGGAAGTGCAAAGAAGGCCAAAATAGGGGATGGGATGCCTATTCTGCAGAAATCCAGCCAAGACATCAAGGATTTAGGGCAAAAACATGGATTTGGTGAAGAAGAATGCATTGGCATGGACAACATCTACAGAGCAGGGTTTGAGCGCCAACCAGAGATATTCATGGGAGAGGATGACAAAAGCGAGGAAGAAGCCAAAACACAAAGCCTTGACGCATTCACTGAAGATTGGGCAGACAAACAGATAAGAGAAGACAGCTCGCAAGAAACGGATAAGAGGGAAAAACAGGGTGAAATGTGCTGAAAGATGTGCCTTCAGTAGAAGTGCCTGACCTTATCAATTGTGCCGCTGCTGCTGCCGCTTCCAGTTGACCATCTACCCATGTAGGTTTCTTGTAGCTATCCTTCCACAGGGAATCATAGGTAATGTGGAGCTTGAAATCCAGCCCTCTTGGATGAATCTGGACCCACACTCTATCCCTGCTCCTTCAGCTATCCATGCCTCTGACAGCCTAGAATTCTACCAGCAAACACCCCAACCATACTGGTGTGGAGTTCTTCTCCAAAACACCCCAACCCTACTTATCACAATCTGAAATGCATCTGCTTCTCTCTGTAGTCCAACAGGCATTCGCCTTTTTGTCTCCATTGTCCCACCATTGACCGGGGTCGGAAACTGTTCACCCCAAAGCTTCTCCTCACCTCTATTATATGTTTTTGGATACTTCCATGCTGCCACACTGGCAGTAACTTGCCAAAGTCACTCCAAACCACCATAGATCTACCCAACGACCTAACTTACAGAATTCAATATGCATCTTGCGGCCGAGTCTGATGAGAGGGCAACACAGGCTGAAATAGGTTGAAGAAGAAGGTACCCTACCACATTGTCCTTGACCTATCCTGACCCATGGAGGATTTGACCGACCATCAACCTAAAAGGACCTCTTGTGTGTGCTGCTTGTGTCTGTAGTCAGGTAATGTCGGATTGGTCTGTGAGATCGAACCACTACGGCGTAGCTGAGTAGTCAGAGATTGAAACACGCATGCTAAGACCAAGCTGACTCTCCCAAGAACGGCGAGCTCGCTTCTCCTCGTCTCGTCTCCTCCTCCTCTTCTCCTTCGTGCATCATTTGCTCAACGCCTCCATCCCACGCCCCTGCATATCCTGCTATCATTGCGTTCCATCCCTCGGCTATGTGGTGTGGCGTAGGAGACAAAAAAATGCCAAGTCCCAGCCCTCCTTTATGTTCATGATTACCCTAATGGGCAACCTTATTAGCAATTTTTTAATTTTTTAAAACGTAATGGGCAACCTTATTTGCATTATATGTGCATTCAAAATGACACGTGTAGTGATGTAGTCGCATAAATAGAGCTGTGAAACCATCTTCAGTCATGGAGTCATAAGATTCCATGAAACGTTGTCCACGTGCAGTCAAACATATCACACTAGTCATATAAACCATCCCTGTCATCATGGTCAACAATGTTTGACCAATGCTCCCTAACTTTCCGGAGTCATGTAGTGATATCCATTACTACAAAGTCATAAAACTATGACTGCAATGCATTTCGGCGCTCTGCAGTCATCTACCTAGTGCAGTTTTTATGACTCCGCCAAAGCCGTAGTCCTAAAAACGCTCATCTCTTGTAGTGCCTCTTCGTATGAGGAGGTCATCCACCAGCACCTCTTCCTCAACTCAAACATTCAAAGCCAAGAGGTCCGCGGATCTGCAAAAAAGATGGTCTGCCTGGGATTTCCATGGCATAGCACAGATAGGAAACATATGGTCAGGAGAAGACTTTTGGAACCAAGAATACATAAATCATATTGTAGGCTCGGCCAGAGGAAATGCAGACTACTCTTTCATTATCCAATCCATACCATTCCAGCTTACGAATCCTTCCCCAAGGGTCGCTCCCGGCCGCACGTGATACCTGGATAACATGTTCTTCAAGACCCCGACAGGTCATATACACTCTTGACTGCAACAATAGTGAAATATGTGGATTAGCTATGAGCTGATGCGTTCTCACAAACATCCTGCATCTCGCTCAAATAGACCCAGTCACTATTAAGAGGGGGACCTTCTCCCCATTTAGAATCTGCCAGTGGTCTTCAAACGCAAAACATATGAACCCTATCAGACCTCCAGGATCTCCCCTGCATGCCTGGCTCCGTGGAAGCACCTTCGTATGGATTGGAGGGACGCCGCTCATGGAGCTGCAGCTCGATCCTCAAGAGTGGTCCTGGAATCTTAAAGGCAAGCCATCACTCCTCCTATACACAGCTAAAAAAGCATACAAGTGCCTCAATGCAACCCCTAGCCTCTCATTCAAATGGGAGGCCAAATGGAGAGCCTACGGCTTTCAAGATGAGTGCTGGCAAACGATATGGAAAGGCATTTGGGTCAAATCTAGGCCTGCCAAGATCGCCACCTTCCTGTGGCAAATCGCAAACAAAGTTCTTAAAGTAGGTAGATGGCTCCAATTCACCGGGGCTCTGCTCTGTACATGCTGCTCTCTTGGGGTCACCGAATAAATCGAGCACTGCCTGTTTCAATGCAATATTCCCTCAAAAGCCTGGCCCCTACTTCTCCCGGTTCTCAGCCATTGGCATGACCGCGCATCTCTTAGCCCAGTCAACACGCTCCTCAACTACGACCCTGTCACATAACAAGCAATCTCCAATTGCCCAGTATTTGATACAATCAGGGCTGCAGGGCTATGGCACATATGGAAAACCAGATGCGCTTGGGCCCTTGGCAACACTAGCTCTACTCCCTCCCTTATGCTCACTATGGTGTTTTTTGATATTCAAAGTGAGGCTCGAAAAGCTTGGATAAAATTTGCTGCAGACATCCGCAAGCATCCAGAGGCTACGTATCAGCTCCACAGCGCCTTCCTCGCATCATGGGCAAAGCTCGGCATCATATGCTCAAGCCCTTCGCCAACCTTGTGCATCTGGAGCCCAGTCCCTCAACATTGGAGGAATCGCAACATGCTCCTTCCCTGAATCGCCAAATTTCGTCCGTGACATCAATTGGAGACATATTAAGGGGAAAAGATCAGTGAAGCTCAACTTCGATCACTAATTGCAGCTTCCTGCGTCTCCACCGAGCTCCTCTGTCTGTCTTGCCTTCTCCAAGCTCTAAGCTCTGCCACTCCTTAGTAGGATGGCAGTTACAAAGCCATTGTCTTTTACGTTCTACAGGATTCGACAAATTTTCGATTACGCAATCATCACCGGGGGTGCTTGGATGGCCGATAATGGTCGCCCATCTACATCACCCAAGGCATGTGGGTCCTTCAATTGCCATTTTGGCGGTCTCTCTTGTTTCAGTCTGGGCTCGTCCCTCATCTTCTATGATGTGTATTTTGCCTTATGGCATCTTTCAGGGTTTAATTTTTCCCTCCTTCAATAAAGTAATTGGCCAACGCCTTTTATTTATTAAATAAATAAATAAATAAATAGCAATTTTAAATTAATTTCCACATTGGAATTTGACCAAACCTCCCTGTGTGCCTGCATAATAGTTTCTAGTATGAATCTTCGTATCTGTTTTGGGGAATGACGTACATGTGAGAGACAGAAGAATCCTCTCACTCTTAGACTACGGGTTGCAAGTGTAAGGCCTACCGAAATGGGTCCCTTGCAAGTAGACATTCTGATGAGTGTTGGACATGCTCAAAAACCCATTCTCTTCAAGGATTGAAGAACATCACATCACTACATGTCGACAACTATTTTACTGCAGCCACAAAGTCGTGTCGATAGGATGTCCGGGCACCCGATCACCAGACGATGAATGTCTGTGTTTTAGCGAAAGTCTGGCCGCATGAGGATCGTAAGACCTACAGGTAGTGACTAAAAATGAAAACCGGTCACTTGAGCATAAAGTTGCTTGGGCCCCTGGGGCCTTTGACTGTACTTTTAGTGGTGCTCTGTAACCAGAGTCTTGTGCATGCATACCCTGTGCATACACTGCTAAAATGCCAGGCTAAATCGATATCTTCAAACAGCTTCTTCCACCTTTCCATATCAATTGGAGACAAATCCCACTAACCTCATCACCGCCATAAACTTCTCTAGAGATACTGACCGTATATTTACGGCTAGAAGGCAGTCTGACAGAGACAAACCGGTTTAAGGCTTGAGCATCTCGATTATATATTTTGTGTGCACATAACATTTGGGTATTGTCCACCATGATCACACACAACATGTTTGGGTTGGTTCGAGTCCGTGCAACTAAGTACTGGAATTATATGTGGACAGCCTGTTGAAATTGTTGGCCCAATCTAGGCATTTGTTGGGAGACTTTATCAGGCTTGTCCCTAGAAGTTGAGAACTGTAGGAGGAGCTAAGTTGCTATTGATAGTTAAGAACAGACCCAATGACCAGGATCAAAGACTTAATGCACTATGTACAATGATACCCTGCTCTGCTGCAAAGTCTATCCACAGATGTGTAGACCTGTATTGCATCAGAAAAGCATGCTAGTTGAATCAAACACAACTGAAAGACGAATAGCATTGAACATGGAGGTCTGGCCTATCTCGAATGAGAATTGGAAATTAGTGGGTTCTCAGATCACAATCATCCTGAAGATTGGTTGTGGTTGGGGTTTGGGTATTATCTTGCAAAAGCTTTATTGATAACACATTCATGAGGATAATGGGGTAATGGAAATCCAATGACATCAACAAAGGGCAGCCATATTGTGATAAATAGTGCTCGGCATGCAGTGTTGAGGTGAGAATCTAGACCTAACCGTGATACCACATTGCAGAATTGATGTGTCAGTTCCTGCATACTTCCTGTCTCTCTACCTTTGATCAATGGGAGCGAGTTCTTCTATCCAGACAATGTGCAGGCTTTGCTAATCCTCGTACCATTTTACCAGTTTATGTCTGAAGTTGGGTTCGGGGAAAGGCAGAGAGACCATGTTGGCTTTCACCTTATCTGCATACTGCTTCTCCTGGTCTTTGATACCTGAAAATCCAAGCATTCTGAGCTGAGAAGTGTGCTCTTCTTTCCTTCTAAAGTTTCTAGGGATTTAATCATTGTAAAGTTTGTTTCTTTGTTTTTATCTCATCTTTAAAGATCAGAGTCTGTTTAGTACAGGTACAAGAAACAAGCTTCATTGGACCTTGGATAGTACACAGTGCTGTCATAAAGGCTTTTGGAGGGCTATTGCAGGCTTATGGACTCTACATATATGCTCGAGCAGACAGTACAGAGCGATTTCAACGGATGAAACAACATTTGGCATATGCATAAGAGAGGATATGTTCTGAAGAATCACTGAGGGAGCAAGTGAATTCTAAATGCCAGGAATGCTGGCGGATTTTCAGCCAACGTTTTTGGAACTCGAAAGAGAGGGTGAACTGTGAAAAAAGAGGATGATGTTGCTCAAAAATTAGTTTGTACCTTCAAACTCAACGCGCTTCTGCTCTTTAGCCATGATAGCAGCTGCTTGCTTGTTCCTAATCTGGTTCTCCAATTCATCCAGTAGTTCCTGCTTGGTCTGTAGGAGCAGACAACCCATCGAGTAAGTAAAGCTTCTCCAAATACACCCCCCCACAGTTTGTATTATTGCTAGCTACCTATTTCTATCGATATTACCGCAGTATGACCCTTCATCTTAGAGGCCTCTACTTCTCCGAATAATTCTTGCGAGCGTCTCACTCTTGAGATCCTACATGCTGGATTAGAATGTACAGTGCCTCTTGATTTGGGTTTATTAGATGGGAAGAGATACATGTATTCATTACGTCTTGAGCACTGCTATCCTGCTCTGCTAAGCCTCATGAATATTGTAGCTGTAAGAACTGGGAACTTTTTTATTTAACAACACTTGAGCGTCCTGAGAAGAAGAATTCAGAAATCAATGATGGAAGCTGAGTATATAAATCAGGTTGGGGAATTTGCGACATGTTCAGTCTTACCAACTTATGTTCTGCAAGCTGTCTCTTGTTTTCAGCTTCCTGGAACGCAGCCATTCGTTCGTTATACTCCAGCTCGCTCCTCTTGTTCTCCTCAATTTGGTATCGCACTTTCTCTGTAATTAAAGAACCGTTGAGTACATTACTTTGGGAAATCTACTGAAGGCCGTAAATTTGTTCTAAACTTCGAGATACTGATGTACATGCACAGGCGAAAAACTTTGGGCATATGACATGCAGGTCAACTTTCTGATATTAGAGATTGACAAGCCCGTCTCTGGCGATGTGAGTAATTATCAGTCGGCTGTGTTTCGTAGCACAATGAGAACGACGTGTCCGAGAGAGTACACGCGTTAAGCAGTTTACCTTTCTCCATTAATTGATTCTGTCGCTCCTCGTGGACCCTGTTCCACAGTCGCTGCCGTAAGTCCTCCTCTCGCTTCCACCCAGCTTCCCGCTTCGCCCACTCTTCATCTTCCTCGGCTTTAAAGGCGGTATTTCTAATTGACTCATCTGCTGCAAGCCTCGACATTACAGCTTGTAAGTGAGCTGCATACTGCTGGGCCTCCCGCCTCTGGTGTTCCTTCAACTCCTTCTCTTGTAAAGCCTCGGCCGCTTCTCTTGCAGCTATCATGGATTGATTATCAGACTCAAACTTCTTGTCCCTGGCAAATTCTGCATTCCTTTGGTTCTTTTGCTGAGAGTTTGATTCATTTTGTGCCTTTGCTCTTGCCAACTGTCAATGGAAGCAATGGCGATGTCAGTACAAAATTGGTACGATCTAGTGTACTTGAGTTTCTAGAGTGAGATATTTGCCCAAACGCAATAATCAAAGAACTGGATATAGAAAAATTTCAGTTACAGTACCTGATAGCACCGTTTTTCCTGTTGTTGTTTTTTCAGTTCTGCCTCTTCCTGCTTCCATTTTGCATTCATTGCCGCCATCTCTTCTTTAACTGCCTCGCTCTCCTCCTGGCGGAGCGCCTGCACCATGTGCAATTGCTCATTGAGGATATCAATGGCCTCCACCTTCTTGGCCTCTTTCATTTCCACCTCCCTCAGTAATGCCATCTCCTTCAACTTCCAGTCCCGTTCCATTATCACCTCCATCTTCCGCCCTTCCTCTTCTTCCAAGATTTTCCTTGCAACAGTCTCTTCAAGCTGCTTTTTCCGGCCTTCAACTGCTCGAAAAACCGCGACCTTGGAGTCATGGATCCGCACATCATCGGCATTATCCCTCCACGCTCGATTTAGCTGTTCTTCAACATACTTATCTTTTTCTTGCATCCTCTTTTGCTTGAGGGCCCTGGCACGGGCCTCTAGCCATTGTCTTCTCTCAGCAAGAGACATGGTTGTAGTCTTAAGCTCTTCCACAAGTAGTTCTTCTTCCCCCTCCAGCAATGCCGCCAACCGGGCTCGTCTACACATTAATTTCTTTTCTCTGCACACTCTAATTGCCTCCAACTTTTCAGAAATCGTACGAGTTTCATTCTTCGGAATCCCAGACTGAGCAAAATTGGCAGCTATCATGGCCTGATCATAGCTTTTCACACCCTTGATACTGTCCTGCAACTTGGCCTCATACTGCCTGGCCTTGTAGATCCGGTCTTCATTAGACGGCGCCCTCTTCGGATGCACATAAGTAGCCATTACCAAATGCTCGAGTCACTCGCAGCAAGTGCAGTACCAATGTTCAAAACGAGTACTAATTGTGGGTGAGGCTGCGTCTACTTCCTGAAGATTTCTACTTTCTTTTTTTTCAGATGTTGTATTGATAATTATGGTTCATGAGCCGCCCCTCTAAAGAGAATGAGGGGGGGAAGAAGCTTCATATGCCTCCTTTCTTTGTTGATGTGACAAGTACTTTTAAACATGGCACTTTTCAGACTAGATCTGCAGCGTGGGAGGCTTCCGGAAAGCATCCATAGTTGCTCCTCACACCACCCAATATACTCATGCCGTTTGTCTGGGCCATTCACTAACTGATTGTTGTATGGAGATGGGTATTTGTTGGGTTTAGTCAGATGTCATGATTTGAATGGTCTGTATGCAGTTCTCATAGTGTCAACAGTAGAATGTCTCAGATGATTTCCTCCTCTCACATTCTTGATTACGTTTGCAGTCATTGGAAGCTTTTCCGGCTTCTGATCTATGTACAGGTCCAGACATCACACTCGACCGTTGTTGTTGTTGTTGTTTTCTTCCTAAATTAAGCACAAATTCACTACATTTCATTTCTTTCCCTCACAAATCAATTGAAAGTCCTGTCCAGAAGGAGGGATGGTTGGACGACTGCTTAAGGATATATAAGAGACATAAGGATGACAACCGCCGGTATGCTTTATGAAGTGAGACATAGCAAAAGAACCCATAAGGAAAGGCTCAGGTGCCATAAAAGTTGAAAATTCGAGGAAAAAATATCTATGGGGATCTCATGGAGAAGGGAAGACAAACGAAGGATGAAAGTTCGATATTCAACTTGAGAAAGTCACGTCCTGGATGATTACCAAGGGCAAATAGAACGTGAGATAGGCTGCAAACCCCTAATGATCGTGGCAACTGGCTTCTGCTCAGGAAAGATATGACAATGCCCAGATCAGTCTGTGGAGCCACATCCTTCTAGTCTTCTTCTATAATATATTCATCTATGTAACCGACAAAACAACACAAGTATTTTCTAGAAGCCTCTCCCTTACTCTTCTCTTACCAGCCGTCCTGCCACCCTCATCATATTCCATATTCTGGAACATTCTTCCTCTTTTCTATCACACTCTCTCACACTCAACCTTCTTCTGTAAATTTTGCTTTCTAACAGCAACGTGCACATGTTTCTATCATAATTGCATTGGATTCCCATAGCACTACTTTCTTCTTTCCTTGGATCCCTCAAGATCCCAAGTCGTGCGTGTTCATCTTTTCAGAAACACAGCTCTCTCTCTCTCTCTCCCGCACAACTAACTCCGAAGCCATCGTCGAAACTTCCGGTGGTCAGGGCACTAATTACAGCTTTAAAGTGACCCACTTGCATATTTGTGTGTCTATAATGAAACCAAAATCAAATTAGATGGGGTTTATTTTCACCGTCAGGTCTGTAGTCTGTAACCGTTCGCTCAGGCTTCCTTGAACCTTCAAGAAACATATAATAATTAGACTAAATAGAGCACTAAGTGCAAGCAAGTTGAGCGTGGGTTCAAATCCCTGGTCACCACATGGGAGAGTGCTCCCTTCCGATAGTACCGTACTTACCAGTGTTGGACTGGTATGTCCATTTTTTAATACCGACTGGTCCTGGTATGAAGGGTCCCACCCCTTTTTCATACCAGGCTGGTATAGGTATCTACACAGGTATGAGCAACTTGGGTATGAATCTGGTATGAGTAGTTGTACTTTGGGCTGTATATGAGTATGGTACTAGTATTTCCCTTTCTCTGTAGTGATACTGGGGGGTATGAGCACTGGTATGGTATTTCTATAGCTCACCATACATAGAAATAAATGTCATTTAGCACATAGCTAATTTTAATCCAAGCCGTGAAACACTAGGCAAAGGTAACCCAAAGTAGCACGAAACAGCAAATGAAGTCTCAATTGCAACATGGAGCCTTGAATTAACCAAATTGTAGTACAGGGTATAACTAGCTGCACAAACATATACTCATACCTACCTCCATTCGCCATGAACTCATCGCAATACGGGTATTGGGACCATGCTATTCCTCCATATACCCAGACTGGTATGGTATGCGTGCGGGGAATCCTAAAGCCATATTCCCCCAGCACGTGTATCACATGGGTACACTGGTTCTTTCATACCCCGACTGGTTTGTTCTTCAATATATATATTCATACCTGTATTCCATACCTAGGTTCAACCAGGTATACCAGTCCAACACTGGTACTTACCTAGCTTATTAGGCACCTCACCAGGTAATTTCGTAATTTCCAAACTTTAGGCATGTATTTTCTTTTTTTCTTTTTTCTGTTTTTTTGAAAGGGAAACACCTGGGAGCGACAGCTCACAAATCAGGCATGTATTACAGTCGACCCTGGATAATAATGATTGTTTTTCACCTCCCTCAAAAACTATTGTTGAGGTAATTAAAAAAAAAAAAAAACATAATGGTTTTTGAAAATAGATATTACCTCACAATTTCGGAGCAATTAGGCACTTCTCAGGAAATTTTTCCAAGTTTTAGGCACATTTTTCAAAAATGTTCTAAATTTAATTAGGCACTTGATTTTTTAATTAATTATTGCCTAATAAGCTAGGTAAGTACGGTATAGTGCTTAAGCCCTCATGGGGATGGTTAATTTTCTGAGGTTCGGTGAGAATTATTACACAAGCAAAATAAAATATTTTACACGGTCTGTTCTTCTCTTAGAGAAAAGAACCCCACTTTCATGTATGAGCGATGAGGCTAACAGAGGATTGAACCCCGGACCCACGAGCCACCAAACCATTGAGCCACCGCCCTTAATTGTGCATTTATCATAAACTAAATTACTAAGCATTCTGTTCATCCAAATCTATAGATTCTGCCGACTCAGCAGATATTTGACACTCTTATCCTGTGTCACAGCGCGCTCTCACCGACGAATGAATATGCACTGATGGCATCCATTCCATGAAGCAGTTACGAGCAGACTGGGAATAATGCATCCATACGGATGGATGATATGACGGGGCGGCGCCCGCCTGGGAAGAGGGAACGTCACGGGTCGCGTTCTCAGCGACTAGAAAGCCAACGCAGTCGTCTCCCTCGCAGCAGCCTCGTGTTTAGTTTGGCTTCTTGTTCATCCCCTGCTCTTGAAATCTGCTTCCGACAGTTGATTTTGAGTTGACACATTGTCGTCTCGCTTGTCCGGGATCCGGTTTTCATACATTGTGGATTTCCTGCATTCTTGACGGGGCTGAGAACTTGAGATATTAGGGAGAATGGCAGGAACGCTCTATCTGCGGCAGCGTAAAGTCAGAACTGGAGCAGAACGCTTGGATCGCCATCCAGGTTCGTTTCGTTTGCTCAGTCTCGGTTTTGGTGCAATAGGATGTGCCTCGCGGTATCTTTATATTTTGTTTGGCGTGCCATATTGTCGGAACACAGTCGATGCTGTAGGTTCGTTTTGTTTTGCCTTAAAAGGCCTTCATCGGATGCTTGCTGCGACTGAATTTATGGTTTGACTGGCTGCTGGGGTGATTTTTCCCTTCTTAGTAAGTTTTGAGACCTGACTTGGTGTAATGTTACATCCCTGAGTTTCTTGTGAGCGTAGAGGTGTTGAGCAATCAGCATCCAAAATTCTCCAGTGCAACTTGAGCAATCGAAAGTCATACGTCTCTGGATGAGTCTAGTTCGCACTTATTTTGCCATTGTCGGCTTTGCGTGCTCTACTTTCGTTGAACCTTTCCCTAGCGCCGTACTGGCTATTGATGCTTGTTTGCAATGTGGATAATATCATGTGGCAGGATCTGGAAGGGTCGGTACTCCCAAGAAAGGTAATCAAGGGTTTTCTTTTCTCTTCTTACCAATGTTTGTATGCATATAACTTTTTAAGTGGCTTCATAGGTACTTTCTTTCTAAAACCTTTATTTCTTTTCAGATGCCATTTTCTTCACGGTTCAAGGATCATTGTTGAACAGATCTAATGCCAGAATTTATCAAGGATTCAGATGATGAAGACTGACAGTCTAAAGGGTATTGATGCAGGGGGAGGAGGAGGCAAACACACATGGGGTCGTGCAGGACAGGAGATGACAGAGGCAGATTCCTTGCCAATAGACAGAATGGATCCCAATTACCTGGATGTTGAAGAGGAAGGTCTTGCCCTGGTAAAACTCTTGCACCCATGCCTCGCTCAGATTGCTTAATGCACTCATAAAATGAAATGTATGTGACTGATCATCAATGAAAGCGAAGACTGTATCATATGCGACCTCACACTAAGAGGGAGGATATTACCGCTCTAGTTTTGAGAGATTCCCTGGGTGCTTCGTAGACACAGCAAAATTTGCTCGTGATTCATGGTCCAACTGACAAGCACCTGCAAGGCAATTGTATAATTTGTCTAGTATGTCTTCATTGCTGCAAAAATGATTTGAACGTGTAGTGGCTTGGTTCATTTTGGCTTGGTTCTTGTCAGCCTGGTTCATTTTGCACATTCGGTAGTATGTAGATAGGTGGATTGTTGGTTTGTATCTTGACTAAAGTAGCTTGTAGATTTGTTACTGCAGGCTACTGTTGCACCTGTCAATGCTAGCTGAATCACGAACGAAGTATATTGAACTTGCTGCTTGAATGCACTCTTCATCAATTGCTGAAGACTGTATCAAGCACTGCTACGACTATGAGCAATCCTCCCACCTGTTTGAAGTTGTAAAGTGGCCAGGGATCAAAAGCAATGCAACTATTGTGTGATAGACTTCTGCATCAAACAGGATATCTTCCTGAAGTTCACTGTAGTTCCTACAGCTTCTGAATGTATGTCAATGATACGAATGACAAGTCAGGAAATTTGACAGCTGAACTATGTTATCGCTCTTTTGTAAAAACCAACAACATCCATTCCTGTCTTCCAATGTACTACAAGTCCTGTCATATAATGGTCATGTTTGCAAAAATTGAATAAACAAAATTTATCTACGCTTTGAACTATAAAACTCTGCAAATATAGTGAACACTTTTCTGTGTACCTCCCGTCTCTGCCACACTTGTCCCTTGCGTCACATTGCAGCTGGCAGATATAAACAAGCAGATATAAACAAACACCCATACATACACTACCGAGGACATAAAATTACTGCATGGTGTTCAATTTCATCCCTTATCCTGTATCTCATTTGTTACAATCAACACTTTACACCAAAATGGCCAGGCCAAAAACATTTCATTAAAAAATTGAAAGGTGGATGTTGTTATTATCCTTACAACCTCCTCTATGATCCTGAAATCATACAGTCTGTACTACTGACAAGTCGTCAGTTGCAAAAACACCGAGCCTATTTCACATGGCTCTATCTACCCACCCGGGAACGGATGCGGTAGTCTTCATGCCTAGCCGGCGCAAGAAGATGGCGTACAAAACATGGAGAAGGAACACAAATGCCCCGCAGTTCACCAATACCTGCATGTTGCAATCACACACCCTATCCACATTCACTTGACCAATTCAATGTTTCATGCTCGAACGTCCCAACCTCACATTTGGCACACCCCGAATGTTAACGAGCGGACAGAAGCCACCAAACTTTAGCAATTTTTTAAGACTTTGAGCAAAGTTGGGGGAGACTGGGTGGATGCATCCGGTTAGACTGAACGTTAAGATCATGATTGTCCCTTCAGCTGCACCATGCAGAAACAACAGGTGCGGAAGGGTAGAAGGATGCATAAGGAGCAAGCTACCGTTGCTGAAAGACAATACCAACTAGGGAAATCAAAGGGAGGAGACGGAAGATATACCAGGGAGGCAAACACAAGGTAAATCATTGGCATAGTTGGAACGACATTCACACCAACAGCCCCCAGCATGTATGAAACTGAGGCATGTGCGTTTATCGTTATCTGCACCCCCATGCACCATATGTCACTCGTCAAGCACCATCACACAAGCCCATCTCCAAGATTAGAGGTGGGTGGGTTGGCCTAAATAACATGGACATAAATAAAGTGGATACTATGGCCAGTGACGATATAATCTGGTCAGGCCAACTTTGCATGTCAAAAACCTTAATTGGAAATGTAAGCATAATAGAGGAAAAATATCAAAATTATTTTTGCCTTTGTTGATGATTCAGACCACATCATGGAGAAACGGGGGAATAGCTGCTTTCACTAGTGCACTGAATTGTTCAAACATTTCATGACACCCCCGCATATGAAAGGAGAAGCTAACCAGAGCCAGAAGGTTTTCTCTCAGAAGCCAAGATGACAGCAACACAAACCCCACTGCTCCGATACTCCTCACCTGCACACCAGAACCAAGTGCTTACTTTTCTGGAAACCAATGAATGATTAAATTCACTAAGACAAATATATTTTGTCAAGTACTTGCTCTGAAAATTGAAACATAAGACGAGAGGAGGGCTTTGTGGAGGAAGAGAGTCCACTTACCACCGTGCAACCTGCTATTGAAAGGCCCCAGTTAAGATCCCATCTGCCAATGCAAACAACCAGTTATACCTTAGGTTCCTACTGCCACATAACCTATTCCCTCAACTCATGGCAACCATGTGCTGGGAAAAGACATCACACTATTCATGGCCTTATAAAACTAGGCAGACTTCAGTAACATGATGTGATGCAGAGCTAAGTGGGCACAGAAGAGCCTTACCTCCAGAAGGCGCCCATAGCCAGCCCCACAAATCCATGCATCAACTGCATCGCCACCATCCCATACAAGTATTCAGCAACTATGAATTTTTGTGAAAATTTGTTTCTGCAGGTAGCCATGGAATTTGTTGGGCTCCGTGTTGCTCCAAAAGCAGAACCTCTCTGTAACTTATCATACATGTAAACCACAGATACTTTCCAATTTTTCTCTCACTTACTATTGTCATCTTCAAGAGTGAACATACTTTGGATCATGACAAATAATGGCCTATGAGTGATCAAGAAGCACGGAGGGAGAGGGAATAACCAGGTAAGAGGCAGCCTTCAAAGGTCCAGAGAGTATCAGCAGTAGTACTGTTGTTGTCACCTGTTGCCATAGCCAACCAGTCATCAGCTCCAGTAACAAGCGTAGATTGATGCTGCTTTTCTTTCTTGAAAGGTTGAGGAAGAACCTGCTGTTTTATAAAATGATGTATTACAATTAGACTATACAAAGCACTAATCCAAGATACCAGGGACGAGATTGTGAAGATTTAACTGGACAGGAGACATGGAGAGGTGGTGAGCACAAACCATGGTCTTCCTGCCTGCAGCAGCACCCCATCGCATGGATGATATGACCACTGGCAGTGGGAAGAAACATCCAAAGTAAGACTGCACACAATCACAATGCCGCAGCAACTTCAGTTTCTTCCAACCAAGAAAAGTTTGATATGCTAAACGAAATGTACACCCCCAGTTCGCACAACGCTATAAGAACTCCCTTGTAGTAGCATCGTCGTCATAGGACCCCGTCTGGTGTGAGTGTAGCGGCAAAGGAGAGCAGCATGGACGGCAGAGTCCCGTTCCAACTGTGGGACTACCCAAAGAGCTTCGAGAACCTACAAAGAAAGGAGGAGTTGCATGAGAGTCTCGCTCCAACTGTGGGACTACCCAAAGAGTTCCGAGAAGCGAAGGGAGAGTTGGGGTGGGGGGGCTGCTGAGAGAGACCAACTCACCTCGAGGCGAAGCAAATTGCTGAGGAAGAATGCAAGACCCGCAGTGGCAGCCAGCATGGCGCACTCCACCAGCCTCAGTGTGTTGCGCAGTTCACTGCCATCCCCTGTCAAAATCGAACCGTCCACTTCTTTCTCCTCTTCATCCTCACTCTCTTGCACGATTTCGATCGGAGCCCCCGACTCTACTGCAGCTATGCATCCAACACCGCCTATTCTTTCTAGCCAATTTAACCTTCTCCTTCTTACTCCAACCGGTAACCCTAACCCTATTATCCGAGCTCTGAGGGGCAGACATCCCTGGGTATGGATCTGCCTTCTATTTCCCACACCACCAAGAGAACGGCATCCTTCACTACCTCTTTCCCTTCTCTGTTTCACAAAAGCACCTCGAATTTCCCCCATCAGCACCTGCTTACTGCCTAAGTGCACACCATCACATCGCATCAAAAACATACTCACATGCATACATCGATGCTTCCTCACAAAATTGGGGAAAACATCGAAACCCAGAAAGGGCCACGATGAGGCAACCTACACCGTCACAGTGACAGCCACAGTGTGGGGACTCCCCACAAACCCCAGGCTCCTTCTGTCAACATGTCTCATGCAGTAGTCTTCATTGCAACTGTGTTTGCATTCAGGTGTTGGAATGCCTCTTTGGGAGTCACGGTTGCCTAACTTAGTAAGTAGATGTCCCAAGCAATGCTGCTTGCAAGGTGCCAACACCTCTCTGCTACATATAATCCAAAACTAGCCTAAAGCAGGTGGTAACACCATTCTAATGTAAATGTAAGCGAGTCAGGGCCAGTTGTGTTTTGAGTCAGTTGGCCAATGAATTGACTGTGTCAAGTGAGAGCTCCTTCCTTCTGCCATCCAACTCGGTTTGACCATGTAATATTCTTTTTTCACCCCAGCGGCCGTTGTGTAGGAGTCGTACGAAATCCAGTTATCTTGGTGTGCTTTCCTTTGGAAGATCCAGCTTCTCCTTTCAGGGAAGTATACACCCGTGCTCGGATCTTTTGAAAGATGTCATGGTCTAGTCTCCGGAGTACATTGCTGCATTCGGAGTATTTGAAGTAGTTGCCCCATCCCACTATTTCAGGTACTGGGGTTGCGATAGGTTGGTAGGCCGCTTTTCCCTTTGAGAGTTGGATGGCCCGTCGAATCTCCCCGAGAAATCTCCGGTGAGACTCACGAGATGGAGTTATTAAAGTTTTCACTTTGCCCCATTTTCAGATATGATTGATTGGGAACCCTAGGAATTGGAACGGGGATCTGGTGTTGACTATCTGGGTCTTATCCAAGTGCAATTCTAGTCATGCACTTTACCATTCCCCCCAAAAATGTCTCAGCCTGTACTAGGACTCACCTCCCTGGATTGGTGAAGTACAA
This sequence comes from Takakia lepidozioides, assembly GCA_030704615.1. Classification (NCBI taxonomy): domain Eukaryota; kingdom Viridiplantae; phylum Streptophyta; class Takakiopsida; order Takakiales; family Takakiaceae; genus Takakia; species Takakia lepidozioides. The sequence goes on along the minus strand of CM060732.1, from coordinate 23,888,621 downwards.
CGAAGTCGTTGGCATATCTAACCATGGGAGTTGGTTCTTGGGGGTGTGCTTTCAGTGCCCACTCCCCCAAAGCTGTTTCCATCCCATGGAGAGCAATGTTGGCTAGCAGTGGGGAGATGACACCACAAGTGCCCATATGTGTCCATATTATTGGTCTCCACGTACTAGGGATTATTCCCCAATCCGATCATGATGTCGGCTTTCAGCCAGGCTTTCATCTGCCTGGCTAGACTAGATAGAGTTTTAAGTTTGTCCAAGAGGGCTTCGTGGTCGATCGAAACATTTGGAAATGTCCGCGTTCGGAACATACTTAGGCTTGGCTCGAATAGCTAAGAATATGGCTTTGATGGCATCCTTGCAGCTCCGACCAGGTCTACTACTTCCCCGGCCTCTCTTTCCGTATTCCCAGAATGCCTGTGATTAGAAATCAAGCTAATCATACTGTTCCTCATTGACTTGTGGTCTAGCCCCCAACAAGGGGCTAAGTTGGTAGAGGCAAGGTATTGGAGCTGTTTAGGATTGTCCAAACCAAAGATTGTGGGGCAGATACCAAACTATCAGCTTCACTTTGAGCTAACCTTCTAACCTTGTGTTTCAGTGCCACTGATATTCACGACTTCCACACAACATGCGTGCAAGTCCTCTTTCAACTTTAGCTTCTTTTTTGAAGTGCAAAGTCAAAGAGAATAAGTGCTAACAGAGTTGCCTGGAAGACGAACACTTCATGCAAAGATGCAGTTGCTGCACTTCCTAGTAGACTGGAGGGAGAAAAAGATGGATTTACCGATGTATGCTATATTTTGGAGTATGCAAGCATGCAGCATTCCCAAAGCAACCACATCATTGCACCAAAGTAACAATCTATGTAAGTGTTAAAGTTTTGTGGTTTGCTTGCTCTTCGCGATTGAAATCCTCTACTTTCTCTAAAAGCATCCAAGAGTGGATCTTGTTCTTTATGTAATGTGTGTGCTGCCAAGAAATGAGAGCAGTGAAGCACCATGAATGCCTGGGAGCGTGCCAGAGCAAAAGCCTGACAGGGAGAAGTATATCAGCCAGGAAATCGGGTGCCAAAAATACGGAAGCGGCGGGTGTCCCAACAACGGGCTTTATCGGTATAGTATGCTTTGAGGCAGCATTTCACCCAGGGTGGATTGCGTGAACCTGAATTCTGCACGCCCAGCAGCCGCCCCACTTTTCGCTGCAGTGCTCCTACAGTGGCCCCCTGTTGACGCAAGTCAGCTGCTGGATGCCCATTGAAAAACCCGACCTGCACCCATCTACAAGATTAGGCTACAGGCACCGTCGCTGTTATCTTGCTCTCGCCATTGAACTTTTCTGGTACTTCAGCATAATAAGCTTGTGTCTACTCCAAAATTCACAAGTTAAGAGCTCCAAAACCAGCATAACCCATCTCATTTGGTGCTTGAAACACCAAGCTTTTGCACTTCACTAGAACAAAGAGCATAGTCACACACATCTTTACGCATCCTGTATGACTGTCTGACTGAGGGCATCATCAATTTCATACAAAATAATCCACAAATATCATATTCCTTAAACTTATATCACGAAAGTACAGTGCAGTGTTTCACAACTTCAACCATCCAGAACCCTAGTGGGTACCGACTTTTCCACATTCTACCTGACAGGAGCAGGAGGACAAGATCTCTTTGAAGGAGTGAAAGGTTGCCAAGAGTTAAGTGTAGGGGGCATACTGCATCTTCACCATATAGAAAAGCATGAAGACGAGCAGTGGGGTCCTCCAGAGTAAGGCGCACCCCATACACAAAAGCACCGACTTGCTGCCCATCAAATTGTGCATCATGCAAACTCTCAAGGGGACCACAAAAGTCAAGCACCTCGGATGGCCATGTGGCTATGACACGCACCAGACAACGAAATTTGTGCGTAACCTGTAAATGGACAAAATGCCCACACAAACAGTATACAGCCTTGAATCCAAGCATACCAAGGCAACTTGGCTCTCATGTTGCTTTTTTCGAATCTGCCTTCCTGGCCCTTTGCAATGCTTATATAAATATGTTGTGACACTTCCCAGCTGCGTGATAGTCCCGCAGGGACCTTCTTCAATCACATGCCAAAGCTGGAGAACACTAGTAAGAGGAAGTTGCAAAAGTTAACTAGGTATGGGTATTAATGCAAGAGCTCCTGTTTACTGCTCAGGAAAGTCTGAGAAAAATTGGGAACAGACAACAATAACCCAGAATAATAATCCAGAACCCCAGATGCCGTCAAACAATACATTAGGTGTGGAGACGTATAATTGCTGAGAAAAGAGATATATGGATGAGACTCCAGTTATTTATATACTCTTTTAGTTGTAGATCCGTTCAGACGGAGCAGAAAAGCAGCAAAGAGGACGGAGAGGGATGGGAAGAGATGAGAATGGGGGTCCCTGCAGTCACAGAAGACTCGCTCCAGCAGTGGAACATAAGAGATGTACAATCCATTCTGGCCTTCCAGATTTCTGCTCAACTGGAAAGACCGAACGAAAGAAATGAACCTCATGAAGACTAGACACAAGGGAGGGAGAGACCTCTGGATGACTGAGGACCTCTCGTAATGTCGAAAGGCTCACATGTTCGTAGTCTGTCACTGCATAAAAAACAAAAACAACGGCACAGCTGTCAAATCATGTCTTCACTTACATGGAAAGCACGAGGAAGAATTTGCACAGGATACCTGTGATGGATTGAGGTGGCCTTGGAAACCATTGGGGCAGACGGGCTTCCTCTGTGGCCAACCGCTCTTGGTATGCTCTGCAACCGAAACAGAACTCATTCTGTCAGAAAATGTCCACAATGTGTGCACAAAGGTTGTAATCTCCCGACTAGTGTGAAGCCAATTCCATCCAAGAAAGCTGACATGCATATGCATAGACTATCTCATTAGCGTGTTCACAAGGAGACCTGTTAAATGATGACAGAAAGACAACGAGTGAGAGCTTTGATACCTTTCGCAGTCCTGCACCAGTCGGGTTTGAGAAGAGAGGAGGCTGATTTTGCTTTCACGCTGGACGAGGCATTCGTACAGACCTTCACGCACACGGCATCCCAAGTTGCGCAGCTTCACCCAGTCCCCAGCCTGTGGAAGCCCTGGCAGCAGCTCCTCTGCACCCATTTCAGGTACCAGTGCCAATGCGGTGCCTAGTGCAGGGAAACCATGCATCACGTTTCTGGGCACTGCCCACTCCTGGCTGTTCCCCAGTCCTTGCTCTGACTCATCTGTTTCTGTCTGCTGGCTGCAATTGTCAGTAGTTAGCTGTCGGTCTTTGTCCACTAAAATCAAAGTGTCTCTCTGATTGGGATAAGATAGCACGGCATGTTCCTACATTCCGTCAAGACTTGGTGTCAATTTCCTGGAAGACATTCCAGACAGAAGAAAAAAGGGGTCGGAAGTTTCAGTGCGTGAAAGCATACATATACAAGCAACAGACTCTGTTGACATACCGTGGACCAAGCTCAGCAGGGGGGGCGTCGGTGCCATCCCAGACATACATGACAAAACTGTGCTCTGCAATTTTATCTTCCACGAACAATATCTGCAGAAACCTTCCCTGCTCTTAAACACAAACCCAATGCTATCCACTTGATTCACCCACCAAGGGCCCTAGCACATCTCTCCCTTGAATTCCCTTCACCCCCAACCCCCCCAGTTCTTAACTCTTTTGTCCATAAAATTGGAAAGATGATCACATATTACTGACGACTCTCCAACTTATAAAGTCCCAATGATCACCTTAAACACATGCTGCCCTCTAATTATACTGAAGATCAGCAAACAATAAAGAGACAGGAGATTCTCACCTTACAGCAAAGATCAAAATAGCATCCCTCCTTTATCCCTTTGATGGGTACTGCATATTTGTTTTCACCTGTTGCCCACACCCCAAAGCCATACTTCTCAAACACCACAAATCAAATGTTAAAAAATGATTGTATAATCAGCGTTTCCCACATACTGCTGTTATCGACTTTTAATAACAGAGCAAGACGCACCCGTGTCAAGAGGGTGGTTGACTGCCCATACCCGCAGGAGGTCCACCTGAGGCCAGTCATGTTCCTCCAAGGTGTACTTGCCATGCGACACCTGATACGGCACATAACCCTGCCCTCCCTTCCCTTGCAGCAGCACAAATGCACCCCACTTAAGACTCACCTTTGCCTGCGGCGCATCATTATGGCGTGTCATCTGCCACCCCACCACTCTTTAGAACTGTAGTACAGCAGAGACCAAATACCACAATAGTTTTTTACCTTGTGCATATATGTGGTATAAGAGAAAGGGAGAAATGAAATGAAATGGTACTCTATAACGTCCACAGAAAGCTCGATGAGCTTATGGGACAAAATGGAAAAAAACAAGAGAGAGGAGACAAAACCAAAGCCAAAAAGCAGCCCAAAAGCAAGAAAGAAAGAAGGAAGAGAGAAAGAGGAGAAAGAAAACCCCAGGTGGTATACTTTAGCAGCAACGCCACAATTCCACCTCATATGCGCAGCACATCAAGACTCCCCTGATATGGTATACAAGCATGTGGAAATCCAAAGAATCTGAACCACTGTAAGGGGGATTGTGTGACTAACCCAGGCACGATGGAAGCGAATAACATCACCCACAGCCTGCACATGAGGTAGCACCTCCACAGTTGGTGCGAAAACAAGAACCCTTAATCCACATTTGTGGTATGACATATCCACCACAGTCATAGTGCATATAAGATCTGCCACACCACACATACCATGCAAATTCACTCACTCTCTCTACAGGCATTCAGTATGCACATGTCAACGTTATCAATGCCCCTCCCCTTAAACCCCAATAGTGTCATGTCAATTTATGTTATCGTAAAGAATGGTAATATAGTGAATCAGAGATGCCTGCTCTAATTGTGCGTCTGATTAGTGTGTATGAGTGTGTGTGTGTGTGTGTGTGTGTGAGGGAGAGAGAGAGAGAGAGAGAGAGAATATTTGTGGCCGAGGTCATCATAAACAATAATAATACAGTGGACAAGAAAGATTAAATTGTGTGTGTGTGTGAGAGAGACAGAGACAGAGACAGACGGAGAGGGAGAGAGAGAGAGTGTGTGTGTGTGTGTGTGCTGTGTGTGTTTTAGGGCGAGACCAGATCCACGAGTCGGCTTAGGCTGTTCATATTCTGCGATGACACCATAAAAGTTGACCTTCCGGTCGATACACATAACTGCGTCCTCCAGCCGCAGGTACTTATACAGCTGCTTCTAACCCCCACCCCACACACATGCTGAAAGTGAGGGATCACTTTGTTTGCATAGCACAGAAAACGCAGGAACAGATGTGGCGCCCGGTCAGGAGTGAGATGTAATGCACACGACTCCTGGCCGCACCTCACCCTGCAAGTGCACACTACTCAACGGGAGTGTAGAAATAGAAATCATTCAATTGCAACTGCACTCCGTTTCCCGCGTGGCAAGCATCCATCACCATTGTAGCCCATTGAGCAGGCCAATTGCCGAAGGCGGGACAGATTAGATTGGCAATTGGACCCAGATGAGCGGTATCTCAACGGAGACTCCACTAGTTCGTTACAAAAGATGCTCAAGAGAGAAACGCACCCACCTCCATGGTGATCCGCAGCGCCCCCTCAGCTACACAACCCAACGACCGTTGTGAAGAAGAGTTCCAAAGCTAATCAAGGAAGTCAAAGGCCTCAACCAACCTTCATACCTCTCTCTCTCTCTCTCTCCCTCCCTCCCTCCCTCCCTGCACGCACGAAGTTCTCAAAGCAAGGTATGGCAGGAGGAGCTTTCATTGCCACAGCTGGAGGCTCGGCGCATTTCCCTCACTGTGCATAACCTTCATGAAGGTCATATCAAGCGAGCTGTTCTCCTCTGTGATTATGAAGACAGTCATCGATGACAATACCACCCTAACTTACAACAACCTTTATGAAGGTAATACAGTACGTTGATTTTTTGAAGACATTGGCATTGTGTCACTTCAAACAGCACTGCAATTGATAATGCACAGTGACATCTGTATGTCTCTAGTTGATAAGAGACTAGAAAACTTGCACATCTTGAGATCTGGGTGATGTTGTGGACAATTGGGAGTGTTTGATGCAAGCAACCACCAGAGATGGGCTCTGTGGATTTGAAATCTCTGACAATCTTGCAGAGAACCACACATTGACATGTACGGAGTAGTCTCATGAGGACAATAAATGAGTTACTCAATCAGACAAGCATTCAAACGTTCTTGCAGTGTGATAGGAACAGCAACGGCAGATTCAATGTCGCACCTCTGTCGCTCCTGATCTCACATGCAAAAGTGTGCACAACTGTGTCTATTCTCAACTTCCAAAGTAAAGCATGCACTATCGGCATATCAAATTATGCAGCAAATTGCTGGTAAGAGCTTCTAGAGATCGGTGAGGTGTATGTCGGCTTCATATTTTGCGAAGTACACACACCTCTGAGTCACTAGTTCCAATCAACTGAAGTGATAACAAAGAATGCAGGGAATCACGAATCACAGCTTTGCCAGTGGTGATGCTAGTTGACCATATTGCTCAAGGTCTGCCTCCATCGTTGAGAGAAACTTTGGATACATGCCAACAGGAGGCCCATGTACATGCTCACATGTTGTGACCCTTATCCGCTACTAACCACTCAACACACCTTCAGGAATCAAAGGAGGCTCCACCCCTGAACTTGTCAAGTTCTAACGGTCCATTTCCCTTTGAGACGCCTGAACATCTTCAGAAAACTTGGCGAGCGAATTCAGCTCCTCTGCAAGGACATTGAGCATGGCTGAAAGCGACAAAACTTTGAGTTGCTTTGTGAATCTGAAGACAAAACCTGCTGAAGTGTCTTGCTGAATTACCGGCCTTGAATCCGAAGTGTTAGCCTTCCTTAATGCATCCCCAATCGACTGTGTCAAACTCGTAGCTTTCTCCACAGCAAGATCATCACTTAAGAGCATGAATGACAATTTGCTATGGGCTTCCTGTAATTTCAGAATCCTCTTAGCCTGATTTCCATGGGACAAAGCCAGTAGGAAGGTCCAAGGTCCAGTCTTCTAAAGCCAACGTACCAAGAAGAAGCTGAGAGAGTCCCTTGTTGTTTGTATCCTCTATAGCAGCTTTTGGATTGTGGAATGGAATTCTTGGTTGTTGATGCCAACAAGGGTACCTTGAACCGCAGCAATGGGAGCTGGTAATGGATCCTTATACCCAAGTGCGGACACCGGTGCAAGCCAAACAGGAGCACCTGAAGTAGTGGTGTTGTTCTACACCCATACCAAGGACCCACATGGCAGAAGATCAGCTTGCCAAAACCAAATGGAGTACAGTATGGGTAAGAGAGAGATAGGGCTAGTCAAGACTAGTAAAGAATTAGTGAGAGTCAGACTGCTTCTTTTACAATCATCAACCTTGAAACAAGGCCCCCATCAACAAACTAACGATACAACACAAAATCAAAGTTCTCTCTATGTAGACCTTCTGTAAAAACAGAAACCAGCATTCATTTTTGCTATTATCCAAGATTAAGTGGGTAGAAGGGTGGCCAAAAGTCACACACCCATGACCTTTATGTCTAGGAGGGAACCACCAATCTAGAAGGGCACATGCAGATATAGATCATTAGATACCTTTAACTCAATTCTAACTAAATCCGGACTTTTGGATTAAATCCGGACAAAACTTAATATAATTTTCTATTTAATTAAATTGAGTAATAATTTTATTATTATGAAGTTATAAATCAATTAAATTTATAAAGTTGCACGAATCAATCTATTAAACGACGACATCAATGTTGAGTGGATTGCATTGTATAATAAAATGGGATTTGGGGTAAGCAAATTTAGTACTGTCAAGTACAAAAAAAATGGAAGAGCCTTTAGAACCTATATAAAGTTTGAAGTAAAATTGCTCCCAATCACTATAATATCCTACATCTAATAAGCTGAAAACTAAATTTAATTGACCTTCAAACATTTGAATTACATTTTAGAGTATACTAGCCTGGTTTAGGTCTGCAAAAGTATCAATGAAAAACAAATTTGGGAGAGTATAAAACAATCAATTAAGTATCTCAACCACTCTATAGTCTATTCTACAGCAAAGCTCGAAAAAACAAAGTTAGAATGAGCTTCAAACATTAGAAATAGGATTTTGGTTACGGTAAGCACAAATAAAATCCACAAGAAATAAAATTTATGAAAGAGTGTTTATGACCTATAAAATCATTCAATTAAATATCCCAACCATGATTGTATCCTAGGCCACTGCTAGAATTTGTTTTTTTTATTGAGCTTCAAATATGGATGAGGTCTTTGGGACATAGGATTTAGAATAAGAAAAAGTGTCAATGACAAAAAATATATATTCAAATGTCTATAGAACCTATCAATCAAACATCCAAATCACTCTATTGCATCCCAAAGCAGGAATTTGTTTTTTTAAATGAGCTTCAAAAATAGATATGAGCTTCTAGTGTATAGGGTTTATGATAAGCATAACTGTCAATGAAAAAAAAAATGCAAGTATGTATAGAACCTATAAAAACATTCAATCAAATATCCCAACCAATCTATTGTACCCCAAAGCCGGAATCTATTTTTTTCAATGAGTTTCAAACATGGATAAGAGATTTTAGGGTATAGGGTTTACAGTAAGTATAAATGTCGAAGACCAAAAATATGCAAGTGTGTATAGAACCTATAAAAGCTTTCAATCGAATATCCCAACGCTGAAAAAATGGATTTCAATGAACTGAATTAAACATTTGAATGAGTACTTAGGGTATAAGCAAGGGGGTAACAGAATATACTATCAAGTTCCAAAAAATATGGAAGAGTCTTTAGTAGTAGAATAAAAACTTTCAAGTAAATATCTCAAACCCTCTATAATAAAACCCCAAAGGTGGAAAATAAATTAATTGAGCTTCAAACATTCAAGGATTTACGTGGATTAGGGTAAGTCTAGTAAGCAGATATAGTATATTCAATGAAAAACAAATATAGAAAACATGAAAACTAGTGGGGGGCGGGGGAATGAATATTGACAAACATTAAGCATTTGAGAAAATTGGTTTTTGGGGTTTAGTAAGTAAAAACATAAATGACAAAAAAATATGGAAGAGTGCTTACGATCCATAAAATCTTTCAATCAATATCTATTCCAAATACTCTATTCTATCCTAAAGTTTGGGATTTTCTTTTTCTTTTTTTTTTAACATTGAGCTTCAAACATTGGTAAGAAATTTTGGGATATAGGATTTCGGATATTAAGCAAGTCTACTTGTATCAATAAGAAACAATCTATATGGAAGAGTGTTTATGACCAATAAAAACTTTCAGTAAATATCCCAACCACTCCCTAACCACTATAATATTCTTGTACCCCAAAATTTAAAAAATAATTATGAACGAAATTCAAATATGAATATGAGGTTTTAGGATATATGTTTACTAGGATATTCAGCAAAATTATGAAAAACTTTCATGTGGAAGAGAGTTTACTAGGACCAATAAAATAATTGAAGTAAAATTTGTCCCAACCACTTAGAGCGAATCACTCTAAGCAAAACCATGAATGAAAAATGAATATGGAAAAAAATCCTTACATTGACCTATATAAAGCTCAGATAAATAATACTAAAAGTAGACTTGTGAACATGAACCACATTATGATGGAGTAGAATAAATATTTTTATCACTGGGAAGTGTATTTTTATCATTTTTATAAATATTTTTATAATAAATATTTTTATTTTTATTTTCGAGCTTTTCACATCTTAACATTGCTATTTTGAGTCTATCGCAGATTTCTTGTATTGCATTACATATCATCCCTCATCCGAAAAGACGTGCATTTTTGTAGCATCAACCAACGCCTCCTTTCCGTTCAAAATAAAGTCGTCGATAAAATCATTGAAATCTGGAATTTTCTGAATGATTTGTGGAATGAACTAGTTCTTGAGATACCATGAAATTTTTCATGAGTCGGAAAGAACATATATGCTATTCTCCTTCAATTTTCTTAAACGATAACTAAAGTAAGCATCAATGTCCTCATGTGTATGTGTCCCTACAGTTGAAATTATGCAAAAATAAAATTTAAACAAACTAATATAAAAGAAACCACTGCCTGCCTATTGTCACTCACAACAAATTCATACTTTTTGTATTGGCTTTCAAACTATGCATTTTAAAACGTTACATTTGCAATCATCTAAATCTCATAACAACATTTTTTTAAAAGCTTTCAATGACATTATTCTATTTTATTTTTAGGAAATTAAACATAAACACATTTAATGTTGTAGTCTGTTGTGACCATGCAAGACGGCCTTGTGCCTAATCAAATGAGCCCATTTCAAATGTTCAACAAATCTCTCAAATGTGCCTTCCCTTCCAACAATATGCATGTTTGTAAATACATCTTTGTAAATAAAATAAAACAATGGGTTGTTGTGATACTTCGCAATGTCTTCCATAACTTTTGCATGTCGTATGAGAATACCAACCGCTTTGAATCAATGGCCACCACGATGTTATCTCCTGCTGATCTCATTGAAGACAATCTATATCCAACGTTGAATTTTGCTTTGTACATTGTTGGTTTTATCGAGACCAACATATCTCGACCTCGTGTTTCTTTGGATAGTGATGTGATTTATAAGTTTTCAAAAGTACCCTACTCAAACAAATTTTCAGGCTTATCACCAGTAAACATTGAAATACGATCGACCGAGAACACGATTGCAATATGGTTAAATATGTATACACAATGAATTATAGCACCCACCATTATGAAGGCTCTCAATGTAGTCTGCTACATGCTCTTTTGTTAGTGTCGATAATGATCTGGAGACTTCAACTTCGATTTCTATACTTGCACTATGTGGCAAAAGACTTTATTTTGTCATATTGTTGATGTTTTCTCCTTTGCTTGCAAGGAAAAACACCCACCGACCTCTCTTTTGGTTGTATGGACTATGGACTTTCCACTCATTATATAATGTACACAATAATAATTGAATGTTTCTCTATACTCCATGATTACTCGTCACGATCTCCTTCTGCATCATGGGCTGATTGCTTGCTTGATGATCGATGTTCATTATTCTCTTTCGCTGATTTCTCCCTTGACAATCAACATTCCCAACCTCCAATATTTTTTGGTAAAAACATACTTAGTTTAATATCTAAATAGAAAAATAAAATCTATGGGTAGTATAATGACTTGAGGCTTTTTGCATATCGGGTTTCCATTATTATTATGGAGACATAATGTCAAGTTCTTTTATGTACTCCATAGTTTTGTCAAGCACAATTCGGTAGAAGACGCTATTTTTTTTCCTCATTAATTTATAGCATGACATTAGTTTAACCTTTGTATAATGTTTTCTATTTTTAACATTCTGAAAATCTTTGTAGACCTAAAGACAAGCCCTTTTACACTCCCCAATATTGGTCTTATCGGTCGCCAAGCCCTATGAGCATAAATGTAGTGCCTATATGTTGTTAATGGATGTAGAAAACCTCCCTACCATACCATGAAGACCATATCCATGTATAATACTTTCCAATCAACAATTCTATCCAATATGAGGTGCATCTCAAATGAATGAGAATCCATATCAAGTATCATCTTTTAAGGATGTGTAGAATGCTACAAATCATCAACAAGCTACAATGCCATGAGTTTCGAGTGGAAAACGTCATGATGACTTGGACTAAGTAGTACCAACTAGTGGTTTAAGTTATTGGGTGCCTATCATCCAATGTAATAATTAACTTGTCTAAAGATGGGACAGCTTTTATCATATGTAGTGGATCAATTGCACATATGATTATAAGTTATATATACAACGACATGTACAAGTTAATTGACAATGACTTTAAATAGTTAATTTGACTCCAAACAAATGATAGCACGTGCCAACTGAAGAATGATACACGTGAAGAAGAGTAAGGGAGAGGCTTCTAGAAAATACTAGTTTGTGTTGTTTTATCCGTTACATAGATGAATATACTCTAGACGAAGACTAGAAGGTCGAGAGGATGTGGCCCCACAGACTGATCTGGGCTTTGTTATATCTTTCCTGAGTATAAGCCAGTTGCCACAACATTAAGGGTTTGAAGACTATCTATTAAGGGTTCTATTGCCCTTGGTAATCATCATGGACGTGACTTTCTCAAGTTGAATATGAACTTTCATTATTCGTTTGTCTTCTCTTCTCCATGAGATCCCATAGATTTTTTTCCTCGAATTTTCAACTTATATGGTGAGCCTTTCCTTCTGGGTGCTTTTGCTATATCTTCATAAAGCATACCGGCGGCCGTCGTCCTTATAACTCTTATATATGCTAAGTAGTCGTCCAACCATCCCTCCTTCTAGACAGGACTTTAAAAAGATGCATGTATGGTACTAACCTCTATCAACAGAGGGAAGCGGAGGAAGCGAACAGAGCTGTGTACTTAAACCCTCATGCCTAACACTTCTCAATACCTCTCCACGCATATTTTTGCGTTTTTCCCTTAGATCCTTGTTGTTGTTGTTGTTTGTTTGACATTGAACATGTAGCGTATTTTTCTCAGAAGCCAACGGGGTTTTCAGACCCTCGTCAACGAGTCTGCAGCTTCCTTGTTGTTGTTGTTGTTGTTGTTGTTTGTTTGACATTGAACATGTGACGTGTTTTTTTCAGAAGCCAGCGGGGTTTTCAAACCCTCGTCAATGAATCTGCAGCTTCCTTGTTGTTGTTGTTGTTTGTTTGACATTGAACATGTGACGTGTTTTTCTTTTCAGGCCCTCTTCAACGAGTTTGTTGCTTCAGATCCTTCGAAGTAGCCGGCAGTGTACCTCTCATTAGAGGTACGTTCGCAATTCATTTTTCTTTGCCTTATGTGGCTCTGCACATATGAACATTAACAATCATTAAAAACATAGAACTGCAATTTCTTTTAAGGTATGATTTCAAGTCATGTAGGAAGTTTCTTGAGTAAGGCCCAACAGCTATCAAGGCCTTAAATCACTAGCTATGCCACGCGGCACTGCGCGTATGATCTTTCCACAAACATGTGACACCATCCCAAGGTAGCCACGTGGTATTATTCTACGTCATATTTAATTTCATCAGGAGATTTTTTTAATTGGATATTGTAGGTTGCAACTACAACTCATTATGCATAAGGTAACAAAAGTCCCCCACTAGAGGGTGTACCTTGATGTGAGGGGTATAATATAGATTTGGGACAGTCACATCGAGACATGGTCTTTGCGTGTGATCACCATGGACGGTGATGGATGATGATATCCACCGTCATGAATGGAGATGATTCGTAACATTCATCGAACAGAGTCCATGACCTGTTGGACATTCAAGGCGGCAAAAAGACTCCAGAGTTATGCCAAAATAAAAGAACTTGATATTATGAATTATTCTGATTTTCTTTTCTCCGCCCAATTATAGATGCATCATGTCTGCCCATAGAATAAGCTATAAGACCATACTTTTGCGCCTACGATCCAACTACCTTCCCTCTTTCTAAATCATTTGTCCCACTTGTTTTTCTTTGAGTATTCGAGCTTGTAACTGACTAGTCGTTTTAACTATTAACAAAATATAAATTATTATTAAAGCACTTATACAAGTTGTATAGTAAAGAGCTAAAGATCTAAATTCTAGTGATATCTTTATTTTCTAGATTGGTTACAATGTTACAACCCAAGGTACCAAACTTGCAATTAGCAAAGGCTTTCCAATGGTATCCTTATCTTCAAAAATGGTTACAATGCCAAGTTCAAGGTGTACCACAATAGGAACACGGTGTGCCAAAATAAGATCAAGATTTCCTCTGCTTCTGATGGAATTTAACTTTTAAAGAAAGCATAATATCACTAATATTTCAACTAAAGAAATATATCTCATATAAAGCCCATTTTATTAAGGTCTTACATGACCTCAGAGATTGACGTATAAATAGTTACTAGCATTTCATTAACTTGTTGAGCAATTATTGGTACTCATATATGTAAGCATGGAAATATAACTTCGTAAGGATTCCGTAATAGATACATGAAAATGGATAAACAACAATGATTGATGTATAGATAGATGAAAACATCCAATAGATAGCCCACTACTGGTTAGAGCGTAATACCATTTTATTAGTGGCTATGGGTTGAAACCACACGTGTGTTGGATATCATAAAGGTGTGAACCTAGCATCAGAACTGAGTAGTCTTTTTGGAATAAGTGACAGTATATGGTATGCTTGCTTTGGCAAGAGTAGATTTTTTTAGATAGATGAATGTCACAACAAAAAAAAGAAACATGAATCTCAGATTGCCAAAAGATGACGTTTGACTTAATGGAATTAAATATGTGTATATTGAAAGCACCACCTCATATTCCAGACATTATTTGGAGACACATAACGTAAACTGTATATAGGTGTACCACGCAATGGGACACATTGAGTGCATACCAATGTTGGGCATATATTAATTTTTCTTAATATCCGCCGGTACCGGATATTAAATACTTTTGACTTTGGATATCTGCCGGTTTCGGGTATTACCAACATGACAACCAGCAGATCCGGATATGCATCTATTTGCATATCCGCCGGTTATGCATCTTATAACCCGGATCTTAAAAAATGTCGCTTCCGGGTCTGGACACATTTATATCAGGGAAGCTATTTTGATGACTCCATATCTGCTCAACACTGGTCTATACCTATTCATCATTTTCATCATACTGCTCAGATGGCTTGTGCGAGGGGACTTGGATATCAGTATCAAACAACTCCCTGATATATATTGTGGCTGTTTGCAAATACCAATGACTTGGTCTTTATCTCTATCAAACCTTCTCACTTACGTCATCAAATCAATAAGTGGAATGTCTTAATAAGTGGCCATTATCAACTGGAAGCACAGAAAGAACATGAACTCCAAAATTAAAGCTCATTTGAACTTTGAGGCCCTTAGATCAAAACGTTAGGCTCCTATTTTTTTTGTTGTGCTCTTTGGTTTCGGATCGACTCTGTCACCCTTGCTTTGCTCTACAGGTTTGCCTTCAGCCTGATCGCTAAAACCAGACCACGAACACCACCGCCTAGGCATAAATCTAAGCATGAAGTGCTACCTCAGTTAACCATTACTGGTTGTTTTGCTCCCCGTAGTGGTGCTCTGGGAGGTTCCTCCCCCGGATTGTATTGCCTTATGGCCCCCACGAGGTTATCTGTTCCTCGTTCCTTAATTTGATTAACAGGGCTCCAATTCCTTTCTTTAAAAAATAAAAATAAAAAATGGCCAAGTAGTGATCTTATCATACAAAAAGTGTGCTCATCACCGTCAAAACGCCTTAAAGCAAAACTTAAGCACCAACCCAGTAGGAAGTTGTAAAGACTGAATTCATCAGAGTCAACGTTCTTGAGGTCTTGCCCTCCCCGGATGACAAAATCCTGCATACAGAAGTAGCCGAATCTGAGATTTTAGACTAGTTGGTCTCAAGAAAAATACCGCCTGGAAATGCGATCATGGATGAGAATGAAAATTATAGTGTGTCATAAATGCCTGCTTTTCTGAGTTTTTCAGCGAGTTATGGATGAAAGTCGGTCTCTCGGAGGCTGTTATTTTCAACCTCACGTCCCGCATCTCATGTCCCATGTTTCCTGCTCCTGCCGCATCTCATGTCCCGAGGGTTGGCGAAGCGCATTTACCCAACGTGAATGTCTGGTTTGACTCTAAGAAAGTTCGGAATGAATGTGGAAAGATAATTCATCCAATAGAAAGTGGTGGTTGGAAAGCGCCCCGTCAAGTTACCGGAACCGTGAGTCATCAGTGACGGAAACGTCCGTTGACACTTGTCTACATTCATTGCAAAGAAGACTTTGGGCTACGGGTAGCGCCCAAAAATAGGGGAAGGAGGGACGGCAGCGCGGCACGGGCAGCGACGCGGCAGCGCGGCAGAGGCCAGCGGAGGTGACCGTTGGCCGCGGGTATAGGGGGCCGCGCAGTGTCCGTTGCCGCGGCCAACGGTCCTGCCTCGCCGCTCTGGCGCCGTTGCGCGTCTGACGGCGCCATCCGACCACCTTCCCTCCCTCCAGCCTTGGCTGCCCTGCGAGCGGGAAATCAGCGCTCTCTCCGAGCACGCCTGCGCTGGAGAGACGACCACGATCCTGGTGCATGGCAGACGAGCACTTCGATCCGGCTTCGACGGGGCTTCGACGGAGCAGACCGAGAAGAGAGTGATAGGAGAAGAGAGAGACAGTGTGGACTTTAATCTGTGCTTCATTGTCCTGTTGATAGCGGGCGGGGCCGAGGTTTGGACGCAGCCAACGGAGTTGGACTTGGATAGGCTAAGAGAGAGCAGATTCGGGGGAAGAGAGAGGGAGAGAGAGAGAGAGAGAGGAGTTTGCTGTAGGCTTGAAGGACTTGGTCGGGGCGCGTCAGGTAGCGAGGGTGGCGGGGGCAGCATGCAGGAAGTGAAAGTGCAAGGGTGGAGAGGAGCTTGTTAGGTGTAGATCCGTACGCATTGTACGATTGCCGCTTGGCAGGAGGGGGAGTTCTTTGGGAAGTAGACGGGTGGAGTTATTTGCAGGGGATGTGAAGACGAAGTGAGGAGCAGCGATGTTTACGGACGGACTGGACAACAACGCTCTTCAGTGGGTTCGCAAGGTGTTTTTTTCTTACTTTGTCGCTGACTCTTCTTGCAATGCTGCTTCACAATGCATAGGACTCTCGGACGTGAGAGAGATACAGCCACAGAGGCCTTGAAGAGAAGTAAACGGAAGGCATTTCGGCATTGCCTGTCCAATCGGAGTGGCATTGCAAAATGCCGAGCTTAGAGGGAGCGAGGGAGAAAGAGAGAGAGACAGAGCCTCTACTCTGTCGAAAGGTGGTTATAATCCTAGTGTGTATGGGACGGTGACATTTGTAATATATGAAGGGCACAAGCTTAGGATTAGTCTCGTTCTGGACATTGCAGTCAAGGACAATTAGCAATGTTGCATTTGAAGAGGGACACGTAAAAGAGATGGAACACAAGACCGGGAATGCAGATACTGTCCTTCTCCTTGTATCAACAGTTATTGCGAGTGAAGAACAGCTTTGGAAGTTATTCTTCGCTCCGAAGATTCTTGGCAGTGAAAGATAACATTACGTCCAGCGAGTTTGAAAGCCCTACTACTGGGGCACATGTGGTTTGGACAAATTAGCTGGCATTGCATATTGGAAACGAGGTAGGCAAAGAGAAATGAAATGGTACTTTACAATGGCTGTGAGAAGCTGAAAGAGCTTATGGGAAAAGATGAACAAAACCAGAAGAGAGAAGGGCCACAAAAGGAACGGAAGCTCAAGGGATGTCTGAAGAGTGAACTCTTCATTCAGAGAGAAAGACAGATTAATGTTTGCTCATTGCAAACTATAGACATTCTTGTGATGATTGTAAACTCAAGATGGATCGTCCATGAGATTGAAGAGCAAGAAGTATCTGAGGGAGGGATGGAGGCAGCTTGTTGTAGCCAGTGTAGCCCTTGACCTACATCTGGCTTTGTTGGCGAGAACTAATGGTAGGTGCTGGAGGGGCAGGAACAAGCAAGAACCGCAAGTGCGCCAACATCAGGGAAAGGCAGCCCTGACATTACGCGAGACCATGCCTTCTCAGCTGTACGGATGCCAGGCAAAGGGTGGGGGTTGCCCCCTTCACAACTGCCACATGTACACATTCACTCAGGCTTGTTGAGGCCTCCCTTTTCATCTGACCACACCACAAACATTAGCGACGACTTGGAAGAGAGTGTGGGATCCATCTCTGCAGGCAATCCCACCCAAGATGACTACGATTCTGGCGAGGAGCAGGAGTCTGGCCTTTACTCTCCCGATTCATCTCCTTCAGGAAGCCCTCCTCCTCACAGTGCCCCAGATTACCCTTCTGAGACTGTTAGCCAGTTACATGAGCGAGATAATGACATGAAAGAGGCACAATTGGGTAAAGGGAACTCCCTGAAAGCAGAGCCAATTGAAGTGGAGGACTATTATGACCGACATCTGCCCATCTCCAGGCGGGAGAGCTTTGGAAGACGGGAAAGTTTTCGCAAGGAGAGCTTTGGGCGCAGAGATAGTTCTGGTCGAAGAGATGAGTTTGGTCGCAGAGACAGCTTTGGTCGCAAGGACAGTTTTGGTAGAAGGGATAGTTTCGATTTGCAAGCGGCCTACACTGGAAGTGGGAGATACTTCTCGGAAACTGGGCGAGAGGATATGACAGAGAGGGGTGACTTATGTGAGATGCAGGCATTTCAAGGCAGACAGTTCTCCTCAGGGACAGAATTGTCTGATGATGATGACACGGCAGATGAGGAGGAAGCGACAGACTCTGTACCTTATCGTAGTCATGTGCAAAGCAAGGCTGGCTATCCTCAGATTGCTATAGACCCTGCTAGCACGGGCCATGATTCCCATTCCATGCATGCTACTGCTCATGAGGTGTGCTGTTTCTCCTGCATGTGTTTGGAAGCCTCTCTGTATTGTAGCTGATAATGCATGTACTGGAGAGGAAAAAAAAATGAAAGAAAGAAAGAACATCTTTATAAATGTCCATGGGAAGGAGGGAGAGAGAGAGAGTGTGTGTGTGTGTGCCCATGCAAATGCCATGTGCCAAGACATTGCAGGGTGAAGACAAACTTCTTCTTGCCACTTGTCCTGCAAGTTCTCGAGTTTCTTTCTTCAGCCTTTTAACTTCCCACGGACGGCATAAAGTACCACTTCATTTCATTTCTTCAGTCCCTTCTTCAGAACCTACCATTGAACTGGTGGCTGCAACCATAACTAGGGATTGTATGCAACTCTGAAGGAAGGTAACCAGCTATTGGGGGTCATGCAGGCAAGGCCAAACAGTGCACTGGACAAGGATGCTGCCACCCAAGCACCTGCACGACCATGGGTGTCTGAGTCCGACTTGCAATTCCAGGTGCCTTCTGGGCTTCATGTACGAGTTATTCACTATGCAACTGTAACTTTTTCAAAGCTTAAGACTATTCTGGTGTTTCCTTCGCTTTTTCAGCCTTTTTGATGCTTTAACAAGTTTCCTTTCTGCCCTGAGACTTATTGAGCCTAGTCCTTGTCTGACACTATTTGTAGCACACTTCTCGTGCTAATGGTGGCTCATGTGATTGAGAATTGTCTCAAGATAAAGGGTAATGAGAACAACAAAGGCTTAGTTTGGCAAACTTCAATGATTCTCAATATGCATTTGTAGGAATTAACTAGTCTATAACTTCGAAAGATTTTCATAACAGAGTTAATTACAAGAATCTTTCGTATTTTACGCAATCCTCCGGCTGCTGAAACTATAGTAAAACATAAACTGTAACCTGCAAGAGAACCCTAGTGGCCCAAAACAGCAATTGGGGGTACCCAGCATGTTTTTTTGTCTAATATTCTCATTCAAAGGAAATAGTTGAGAAGTAGAGTTGTTCAAGGACACCAATAGATGAGTGGTGGATGGCAGGAAAAACCGGTAAGGAAGGAAAGGGCAGAGATGCTGCGGCACAGTCAGTCAGAGAGTGTACCGCCAAGTGCGCCACCCATGTTTGCTGGGATGGTACTGGACCAACCTGAGGTTCCCCCCCCAACCCCCACCTTCTCATCGCTCACTGCCTTCAGTTTTGAAACGGATCTAAAGCAACACAGCGAGTCTCTCAAGCCCTGCGAACCAAGTGTGAGGTGAGACTTGTTTTTAACACTTCACTTGCATTTTGTCTTCTTCAAACGGCTATGCAGCGGGGTGAGGGAGCTAGTATCCTTGTTGGAGGGAGGAGGCTACAGTCTGCTGGTTTTAATGGATATTTTGTGTGTATAGAAAAGGAGCATGCTATTGTGTCCACTGGGGTTCTCAAAAGAGAGCGAGAGAAGGAATGAAGACGGAAATAAAGAAGTTCTGTATTCAAATGTAGTCCGAGAGACAGAGAAGGGAAGGAAGGAAAGAAGAAATGAAATGGTACTTTATAACGTCCGTGGAAAGCTCAAAAAGCTTATGGGACAAAATGGAAAAACAAGAGAGCCAGAAAAGAAACCCACTGCATGCGCAGAGAGGGTGAAGTAGAATATAGCTACAACAATACGCTGGAAGGCCCGTAACGCCAATAGGATATGGTAGAACAAGAGGTGAGGAGCAATAAGGAATGTACTGGGACAGACTCAGATTGGCCGAGTTCTGGGTGTATGGAAGAAGTTCTGGAGAATTAGGAGGTGGAAAGTGGCATGCATTTATATGAGAAAGAGGCATGGTTGGCAGGTCAGTATCAACTAGGGGAGGGGAGGAGGTGGGCCTTTCATCGAGAAATACAGCCACTTCCATGCCTCTTATGCCTCCTGTCTATCCCAGGTTGGACTCAACCTTTAAACTCAGGATGTAAGTGCATTTCATTTGGTATCTTCTTGAAGCAGCTTTTGACAAACACTATTTCAATTGCTTTTCTTTGGTTTCATCTTGTGATGGTGTAGTACCTACCTCATGGACTATATTATTCCTGGTTATCTACAATGTTTTAATCTCTTTTTGTCCTCATAAAATCTGGTTACGTCTGAACTTGAAGGCAGTTGGTTTAAACTAGATATCATCAGGGTTCGTATGTAGGACACCAAACGTGATTTTTTCCTTTTGCAAGTTGAGGAATGAAACATCTCGCTGTTATGGTCACACTGACAAATCAAACTGGGGGGGATGATAGTGGGCAAGCAGCTTGGCAGGCAGTGCTAGCGTATGATGCTTGTGTCCGGCTTTGTCTGCGGGCCTGGGCCCGTGGATGTATGGAGGCTCCCGAATTTCTTCAAGACGAGTGCTCCCTCCTTCGAGACTGCTTTGGGTAGCATTCTTCAGCCTGCCTCTTTTCCTCATTGTCCTGTTATGAGGTGCCAGAGATGTCCTATCCACATTTTCAGACTGAGACTCTACAGCTCCTCACAGATGTATTGAGGTTTTCTTGGTGGGTGATTGTAAACCTTGCGAGTCTCTTGGAGAGTTGTACTGGATGTAGGAGGGTACTTGAGCCAGATATGCCTCACCACCAATATCAACTGGGAGTGGCCAGCTGGTGGAATTGGGTATATTTTCAGTTGGAGTTAGGCAAGAAGTGTCCGAGAACCTGAGGGAAAAAGGTGGGAACACAGGTTACAACGCATATTGTTGCAGCCACATGAGGAAGGTAAGATGGAGGGAGCAAGTGAGGATGCTGATGCAAGTGCTACAACAAAGCCTAAGCGCACAATTGGCAGGGTCAAGGTGCAAGGTAACAACCTGCCCACGATTATCATCTTGATCTGCTGTAGGTACTTTGATCCATGTTATCTCCTATTGCACCAGGTTTTGACTGGCATACTTGATATGGTACCCATACTTGTTGCAAGTTGCTTGAATTTCAAATCCTTCTGCTCCGTTGTAAGCTCTCTGGAATAGAAAGAAAGTGAAAACTACTGTGGCCACACAAGGCCCATAGGCCCCATGGGACATAGTAGGATGAACAGAAACCAAAGGACATGAATCCCCAAACAGTGCCCAAAGACTGTCCGCCTCATGAAGAGTGAACATACTCATAAGACGTTGCCGTAGGCTCCTCAAAAATAAAGGGAGAAGAGGACAGGTCCCTACCATAACCTACCCCACAAAATGGGGTCTGGGATGGGTAAAGGCTGACCAGCCCATGTTTTCTGGGTGGGGAGCAGTGCGGAAAGTGAAGATATTGACAAAGCAGCCGTTGAGACGGAGCTTCGCGTCGGTGGACCCTGCTCCTACTGGCCGGGACCTTGAGGGGAAGGAAAGTGCTAACAAACGGTCGCCCTTTTTGACGGGATGGGCCGCAGTGAGAAAGCTCCGATTTATTCCCAAATCGGCTGTGCGCTCCACCTCCTCGTCATCCCAGCGCAGCCTGGCCTATGTCAATGCTGGTGCCCAGTATGTACGCCAGGTGTCTGGAATTCTCAAGGACAAGGTCAACAGCCTCCGCCATAGTGCCCTTGCTGAAGCTCCACAAGGTCTCCCCTGTTTCCAGTTCTCTCTTATCTTCATTTTTCGTTTGTGGTAAGGTGCTGGACATTCTGGGGTAGATTTGTCATGTTTTTCTTGCCGCAATCTTTTGTAGTCGTCAGGTGCCTGCTTGGTTGACCATGCAGACTACTGCTAGCTGCCTGCATCCAGTTAGCCTTACAGGCTGGAGAGCAATTATAAGGCCTGTGCATGCTGAATCAACTTTCCTGTCGGATGTAGAGCACAGTGGATGGAGCTTGTCTCTAGTGTGCATGGAGGTTGCAGCATTGGGCTAGTTTCAATTTGTGAAAGTTAGAGGTGGAAGGCACTTGTGACATTTGGTTCTCTGGTGCTTGTACCATAAGATCAGTTGTTCGTGAACTGTATCAATATTATTCGGATGCCGGTAGCTTGAGTTAGTAGGTTATGATGGAATGGTTACGCTGTAGTTTGTGATTAAGTTGATGATGGATTCAAACGTGTGGTGCTGCAGAGAGCTTCTCGTGTGTGCTGCGTTTGAAAAGCTCACCTGAGGAAGATGCTGTGCGCATGCAGCCTGGATCTAGCGACACCTCAGTATTGTATGTACTACAGCAACCCTGTTGACTGACATGTGTGGTTCGTCTGCTTCATTGCACGTGAGGTTGACATTGGTGAGAATTTGGTGTTCTTATCATGTCTTTTGAATTACGTGTACATTGGATCCTGCAGCCTCCCAGAGACCTCAGGGGATGATCTACTGCTGGAAATACAGGACTCCAAGGGCACCTCACATGGGCGTCTTGTTGTCCAGCTTGCCTCTATCGGCGATGATCCGGTCTCTCTTGCTCTTTCTCTCTCTCCCTCTCTCTCCCCAATAAGCTCTAGCTACCCCTGGACGTTATAGCCTTACCATGTCTATGACTATGAAGATCAGAAATGCTTGGCAGTACCTGCACGAGGCACTCACCCTTAGACAATCACTCGAACAATAGTATTTATCTGTGGCTCTGGTTTTTGTTTCCTCTCTCATGTTTTCTTCCATTTTGTCCCATAAGCTCTATGAGCTTTCCGCGGACGTTATATAGTTTCTTCCTTTCCGCGGACGTTATAAAGCACCATTTCATTTCATTTCATTTCCTTTCGGCGGATGTTACAAAGTTCCATTTCATTTCCTTTTTTCTATCTAATCTTCTCAAAAAGTTTGGAGTTTGACATGGCTTTGTTTCTTTCTTGTGCCACTTTGTCTTACAGACAAAGTGGCGCTTGAAAGCACTACATTTCTCTTTCCGAGATGCACGAAAAAATGCATAAATAGATAGAAATGGCATTTCCCTTTCTGAGTTGGCCATCAGAGAAAGGTATCCAGACCTCATCTGCACAAGTGACATGTATTGAGATACTGACTTCCTGTCGTATTTTCTGTAGAATGATCGTGTGCGTTGGTACGGCATTTATAGCGAGCCGGAGCATGAGTGTGTTGGCAAGGTTCAGCTCTTCCTCAACTACACAGTCACATCGGGTGAAATCGGTTCCGCCAAGGTTTGAGACCTTGCTCTGTGTCACACAAGTTGCCTTAATTAAATAACAAAGTCATGCTGTAACAGGTATATACTTAAAACGTTAAGCTCCTATCTGTTTTTAACTATACTGTGTCCTCTGCAGCTGACAGCATTGAACCTGCTCTCTGTTTCTCTGCATCACTGCGGTTTTCAATTCTCATTGCAATGAATGTGCTTACTTTCTCCTCAACTCGTGTGCTCACCTTATTTGTGTCTCTGTTGTTTGCCCTATTTGATGTTATCAAGCTTGCCTTGTGTGGAAAGCGCAGTGGGGCCCCGTCGGGGAGACAAGGGCATATGACATAGTGCTGGAGGTGGCCATGCGAGTGCAACAATTTCAGCGCCGAAACCTGCGGCTGCATGGTTCCTGGCTATGGCTGCTCGCTGAGTTTGCATCCTGCTATGGGGTGTCGGATTCATACACAAAACTCAGGTAACCCTTCTCTCAGTGTTTCTTTCACTATTGCTTTTATGATCTGCCCTTCCAGGCTGTGTTTATAATTCTCGAAGGACTACAGTCAGTTTGAATGCAATTGGAGAGGTGAGACACATCTCTGCAAGCCTGATGGAAGTACTACCTCGACAGGTATCTGGTGTGCATTATGGAAGTGGCTACACCTACAGAGGACTGTCTTGTACTTATTCATGACTTGCTGTGCCCTATCATCAAAGCTCGTGATGAGAACTCCCTCAACAGGCAGGAGGTATTTACTGTCCATCTGTTCTAACATCGTTGCCCCTTTTCTAAAATCAGAGTTTCTTGTTTTCCTCCCTCCCTTACATGTGTTCTATTTGGTGTCAAATGAAGTCCATAGCCTAACATGGAGTTAGCCCTTGGCCACACGTATGGTGTGTAGGCCAGCGTGATAATGCTTAATTCGGCTGACGTGTTGCTTGAAGAGGCTAAATACACTTTGATTGCGTTTCTCACTACTAAACTTGGTTCTACCTGTGTAGCGGTTTGGGAGACAATACTAAGGGGAAATGGTGTGCTGATTTGTAGAAACGGATACTAGCGGATGTGGAGGAACAGGTGGCGCAATTGCTTGCTCTTGTATTTGAGAACTACAAGTCGCTTGATGAGACATCCCCCTCAGGCTTGGCTGACATCTCAACGCCTGCATCTGGCACTGTTGCCCTTGCTTTGGTACCAGCTGTACAGATCTACACTTTGTTACATGACATTCTCACTTTGGAGGCTCAGAGCATCCTTAGAAACTATTTCAAGGTTTGACTTTTCAACCGGCCTGGAAAATGTATCCTGTCTGCGAATTTTTGTTATTGATAATCACGGAGTGTTTTGTAGGGAAGGAAAGAAATGAAATGATACTTCATAAAGCTCAGAGAACTCATGGTACAAGAGAATGCATGAAACAAGGAAGAGAGAGGACCCTTTGCTCAAAGAAAGAAATGAAATAGTACTTTATAACGGCCGCGGAAAGCTCAAAGAGCTTATGGGTCAAAATGGGAAAAATAAGAGAGGAAACAAAACCAGAGCCAAAAAACAGCCCAAAAGCAACTACTGCTCAAGGGATTGTGTAAGTGTCAAGGCCTCGTGCAGGTAAGCTGCCGAGCATTTCTGATCCTCATAGTGGAAAACTTCAGTGAGAGATTGAGTTCCACGGAATAGACAGTGGAATCTCCCACGGATCTCATAATATAGAGGGCAATTCAAGAAGAGATAGAATGAGAAAAAAGAATAGTTTGACAATATCAACAGGGAGGGCATAGGGCCTGTAGTTGAGAGGTGAAAGTATGTATTATCCATCTTAACCTCAAGAACTTCTGGGATAGAATGAAATTGAATGTAAGACAGAAAAGTGGAGCCCTCGACAACCAGCCACCACAAGAAAGGAAGAAATGACTCGAGATTTTTAGTGTCCATGGAAAGCTCCATAATTGAATTTAAAGAAGAAAAATTCACACTCATTTGTGGAGAACCTAAAGGGCTTGGATTTGACAAACAGACTGCAGCAAGGAAAAGGTGCAAGCGGCATATGGCAGAAACCGATGAGTATGTGTCAAGCAACAGTGAAGGGTTTCTAATGGATCCATTGAGTATGGCAAGTGCATATCTGAAGATGAAAACTTTGTGCATGCACATAAGCAAGGAGGTGCGAGCTGATATCGATATCCACAACAAGCACGTGTTACCTAGGTCTGTAGTGCCAATTTCCAGTCCCATTACCATCCTTATTTGTTTCTAATTCATTTGCTCTTCAGAGCAAAGCGTAGCCATGATGGGAAGTAGTTGAAGGAGGTGCTCTTGTGGTTGAATTGTTTGAGAGGATTAGGTATTGACTGGGGTGGGGATGTCATGGCAGTTCCATCGATTTGCCGAACATTGCAGCGAGCATCTACAATATGGAGCTGGCCAATCGCCTGCGCACTTTCTTGGTTGCGTGTCCACCTTCCTGCCCCTCAGCACCTGTGGCAGAGTTGATGATAGCCACGGCTGACTTCCAAAGGGATCTAGGCTCTTGGGGTGTAAGGTAACTCTTCTGTTTGGGATCCTTGCCTAGTAATGCAGTCTACTTCTTTGTTTTATCATGATGATTATAACATGGAGCACTGCATGGGTGATGGGTTGCTGCAGGGCACAGAAAGGAGGGGTGGATGCCAAGGACTTGTTTCATCTATACATTGTGCTGTGGATCCAGGACAAGCGCCTCCACCTACTTGACTTCTGCAAATTCGACAAAGTAAATTCCCTTTACACTTGTATGTTGCTTCCTGGCATTAAACTATGCACGGAGTCCCAATAACTCTGAAAAGTCCCCGCAGTGAATAGATGGGACAGAAGAAGCTGATATGTGGCAGGTGCACCTGGGTGTAGGAACGATGGACATGGGTAACAACACAACATTCCACATCCCCATTTGTGGAGGAGGTTTATGAGCGTATCAAGGATACACTGAATGAGTATGAAGTGATCATCAGTCGCTGGCCTGAGTACACAATTGCTCTAGAAAATGTAATATCACCTCTCCATGATCTCTCTCACAACTGTGCAAATTATGCTTGAACTTTGACACCTAGAGTAGGTGTCTAGGTTCTCACAGATACAGCCAATTTGGTTGGTTCCATAGTATCCTTCCATTCGTGACAGTTCTGTGTGCACTATGGGCCAGCTGTAGGGAATTTCGTTTTCCCAAAAATGAAAGTTTCATACTAAGAGAGTGTGTACATACTATTGAATAATAGCATTATGTTCTGACATTCATGCTATGTCTCTGGTGTGGCCTTTGGGTTCGAATTTTGAGGGCAGGCAGTTGCAGATGTGGAAAGGGCAGTGATAGGAGCCCTGGAGAAACAATATGCAGAAGTTCTTTTGCCTCTTAAGGATGTCATGGTTCCCAAAAAGTTCAGCCTGCAATACATGCAGAAGCTTACACGGCGTCGCTCCATCTCTATCTACAGTGTTCCCAGCCAGGTAAGGCAAAGTCTTCATTACCATCCTCCTTTTCTTTGGGAAGAAGAGAACAGAGAAAAACGAGATGAAATGGAACTTTATAACGTCCGCAGAAAGCTCAAAGAGCTTATGGGATATGGAATTCAAAGAGCTTCTGAGAGAGAGAGCCCGCACTCACTCTCAGAAATAGTGACTGGATAGAATGGGCTGCAAATAAAAGACATTTTCCTTCAAGCTCTTGTTGATAATCTGTATTTGAATAATTCGATGGACTTGTCGAGGGAACGACCTGGTATTTTGCTTTGATGGTTTTTAAGAGTGGACAAGTTCAAATGGGGTGATGCAGCTGGGAGTGATGCTGAACAGCGTTAAGCGGCTTTTGGATACCCTGCGGCCGAAGATAGAGGCACAGATGAAGGCATGGGTGGCGTGCCTCCCGGGTGAAGGGGCTGGTCCTAATCGTGTTTTGTTTGGGGAGCGACTGAACGAAGTCACCATTGAGCTCCGCGCCAAATACAAAAACTTTTTACAAGCCATTGTCGAGAAACTGGCTGATAATGTACTTTCTGCTTCAGTGTTGGCCGTGCTTTGCCTTAATTAGTTTACCCCTGATTCGTCGTGAATTTCTTTGTGGAAGTGATCA
This sequence comes from Takakia lepidozioides, assembly GCA_030704615.1. Classification (NCBI taxonomy): domain Eukaryota; kingdom Viridiplantae; phylum Streptophyta; class Takakiopsida; order Takakiales; family Takakiaceae; genus Takakia; species Takakia lepidozioides. The sequence goes on along the minus strand of CM060732.1, from coordinate 23,860,983 downwards.
AGTTCTGCAACAGGACATTTCTTAAATGTAAAATGATTAATCCTACACGGGAAGACAGTGACGAAACAACTTGATGTGTTTGGCGTATTTTCAGGGTGCAAGAGAACTTGGTAGGTTGGCTGTGCACTAGAACCCATGTCTAGTCTTGTTCAGAACAGTTGCTGACTGGACAAAGGGGTGGGGTTGAGAGCAGGCACGGTTGCAGCGCACTACGAAGTTGAAGCAGATAGTGCAGGACACAAGGGAGGCGGGTGGTGAATCAGAAATTCGGGAACGAATGCAGCCGCTCAACACGCAGCTTGTAGACACGATCTCTCATCTCCATGATGTCTTTACGACGCGGGTCTTTGTTGCTGTATGCCGGGGATATTGGGATCGGATGGCTCGGGTAAGCTCTCTCTTTCTTTTCTGCCAGGTTGTTTGTGCATTGGTTGGGGTTGGCATAAACAACACTAGCAATTGGCAATAAAGAGAAAATCTAAAAAAAAATCTTGGCTTGCTAGTGTGTTTGCTGTTTCTATTAGCATGTCTGCCTTTTAGTTAGGTCAGTTGTAGATGATTTGGTACTCCTATGGATTGGCATGTTTGAATTGTATGTTGCCATCTTGATGACAGCCCGACTAAAGGGTGGGTGACTGTTGTTGCATTGGTGGGGCACAGGATGTGCTACACTTTTTGGAAAACAGGAAAGAGAATAGGTCGTGGTATAAAGGCTCATCCTTTGCCCTTGGAGTGAGTCCTCTCAACCTACTTTGCATTTCACATTCTTTGCAAATCCAAAATCTTGGATGATCTTTGCAGTGTCTGTTCTAGTCAACAACTTTCTTAGGATTTGGGGCCTCCTCTCCCTGCCGAAGCCCTAGACATTGAGCATCTTTGCCCAGACTGGAAACTTCGTAGATGTGACCGGTTGGTTGGTGATGGGATGTGCAGATTTTGGATGATGTCTTTGCAACGCAAATGCAACGGTTACAAGGGCGTGCACTGCAAGAGAAGGACCTGGAGCCTCCACGCTCTGTCATGGAGGCCCGGTCCATGCTTTCCCGAGATGTTCCAAATGGTGTGGACTCATCCTCCTTGTTCTTCTACTGACATATACAATATACACCTGTATAGATTTTAGTGTCTGCAATGCACGAGTAGGGCCACCAGTTATATACCATAGTACGCATGCCCTCTTCTTCCTGTGCAGGAAAGGGTGTGTGAAACTCACACAAACAGGGCCAAGCGCTTGCTGATGGGAGAAATGAGGTTGTATCAGAGACAGACAGCCACATTCTATCTTGACTGTGCGCATGAAGCAAGGGTTTGCTGGCCAAATATTGATTGGGGTAAAACATAGAATAGAGGTGGTTGCACCCCACTTCAATCTGGGACACTGTATAGAATGAAGGGCTAGGACTTTCAAATCTTGTAGATTTCACATGTCACCCCCTCTTTGAATTGCCTATGGATATATATTAAATGCCGTATGGATACATGAAGTACCATTTTTCCACCTCTGTGGGTGGAGTACTCTTGTATTACTTTGATGTATGGCACTGGCTGTGGATATTGTTTGGAGCCAAGGACCTATTGCTTACAAAGTTGTGGACGCTGAGGATTCTGGTAATTACAAAGACTGCCTTTGAGTGGTCTGAGATGTATTCTTTGCAGTACAAGTGCTGCTTATTATAATGTGCCATCTAAGACTGGCAATGTTCCAATGTTTCAAAAGAGTCATATTTGTCTGTCTGGTCTGATCTGATCTGTTTGATCTGTGGGGTTGAGATACTTTCTCTCTACTGTTAGAAGCTCTACTGTGAGAGAACCCTCTACACTCGTTTGATGTGTTGTGGTTCTTTTGCTGGCTAGAGCAGGACTGGGATGACCTTCACAGGAAGTTTTCCCTGGTCTCATTGACTGCTTTTGATGGCAGCTAGCTGCCATCTGTGAGCAGGCAGGCCTGCCTGCTGCTGCTCATGTTTTATCAATCTTGGATCTTGTTGGTATCATGACTTGAACATGTACTGGAAATTGGGGAACAAACTAGACTGAGTCTCTGTAGTTCCATGAATTATACAATTGCATGACCGTTATTCATTCATGGGCGATTTGAAAGCCAACCTCTCTGGCAGAAAACAGCAATGTGATAAGTGTGAGCCAGCTTGCGAAACATGAGCTGTGTCTGTCTGTTTACGATCATGGGACAAACAATGCAGCGGCTTCCAGTCATTCCTGCATCTGCAATCCTTCCATAAAACGGAAACATTCCAAATTGAGCAGCCTCGTGGAGACCAGCACAGAAAGGGCGGAGGCAGAGTGAAGAGAGAAGAGGTGGGCGAGTAATGAGGAGCAGGGAGGGTTCCGACCGCGATCACGTGAGAGCGAGCAACAACTCGAGAGTGCGGAGCTGCACGCACAGGCCGGGGACACACGTGCGGGCGGAAACCGAACGATGCTATCCGATGTTGGGCAGCGGGGCGCGGGCAGCGACGTGGCCCCGTCGCACAGGCCCGCCGAGGTGACCGTTGGGCGCGGGTATAGGGTGCCGGCACCGACCAGCGCAGAAAGAAACGGAAGCTGCGCAGAGCGAGAGAGAGTTCTCGGGCTGCCCTAAAGCTGCGGTCAGGCCGGCCCGTCGTCTGCGCGAGCACGGTCGCTGGAGCATCCGCAACGGAGCCGAGGGGGTGGAGAGTGCGAGAGACGAGCGCAAGAAGGTGGTGGTGCGGAGCCAGCGAGAGAGAGAAAGAGAGAGAGAGAGCGAGAGAGAGCGAGAGAGAGAGAGGGAAGGAGCAAGAAGGGGGGTGAGATTGGGGCGGAACAAGGTGCAGGTGCGGGAAAGTTTGGAGGGGGCCAGCGCGGAAGGAGCCGCGGGCTCATGTGCGCGGGACCCTCAAACGGGGCTGCATTTCCGGGCCGACCGATCGGGGCCGTGTTGCTTACGGCCAACACAGCCTGCGTGTGCACAGGTGGAGAGAGTGTGGGGGAGGGAGAGAGAGAGGGACAGAGAGGGTAGCGATTGAGAGAGAGAGAGAGAGAGAGAGAAAGTTGCATGGTTTTGGTGGGGTGCGTATTGGGCGGTGGCATTTTTGGAGGATGAGAAAGGCGCAGAGTCATTTGGTGCGTTTGCAATCATGGGTGGTTGGTAATGAGGCAAGCTGAGAGGGCGAGGGGGGAAAGAGATATGAGAGTATGAGAGCTGGGAATCTGGATGGTTTGTCTTCTTTTATCGACAACACTTGGCAGGGGGAGGTCAAAGGTTAGAAGTTGTTCTTTGGTTGGATTCTTGGCAGTGATAGATGTGAGGGCGTGTATAGCCGTGTAGCCCTAGACCTGCGGCCTGGGTTTGTTGGCAAGAGATGATGGAAAGAGTCGGAGGGGAAGGAGGAACCAGCAAGAACCGGTGGCCTTAGGTGAGAAAGATGTTCCACGAAATTGGCATCTTCTGAGCACGACCGCGAAGGTGCGTTTTGGGTTTCTCGGATATGGAGGCGAGGAATCAGTCAGGGGCATGCCTTGGGAAAGAACATGGCTTGACAAGTGGGTTTTAAGACTTTTCAGTGTCTTGGTGTGGCGGAGTGGTCAAAGAAGTTGAGGAGAAGGAAGGGGTGTTCTGCATTCACAAGTGTGGAGATCTTCGGAGGGAAGGGAGTATGTACAGCTCCCCGTCACCCCTCCCGACGCACATTCGGGCAGCGCAGGCGTCCCTTTTCCATGCCATACAGGTGGCGGAGCATGTTGCACCTGACGAAGATGACGATGAGGATGCCCCCTACCACCCCATGCCACTGCCGTCCTCGTCGAGTGAGCCTCTGAGAGAGAAAGCGACGTCTTCACCCTCGCGTGACGAAGTGCTGTCTCCATGCGAGTCGCCGCACTCGCTAGGCTCGTCGTTGCCCCCGACCCAGTCCATGACGACATTGCTGGCTCTGTCCACACAACCCGACCTGAAAGGTCTGGAGAATGGGAGCTCAGGAGCGACGGCGAAGGCCGACGGGGACGCCGAGGAAGAGAAGAAGAGGGAGAGGGAGCATAAGAAGCGCAGTAAAAACTGGACGCGGCCTGAGACGCTGCACCTCATACGGTTGCGCGCCCAGCTCGAACCACGCTTTGCAAAGAGCGGGCGCAAGACTGAGCTCTGGGATGAAATTGCGGAAGCGCTGCAGCGCGAGCACATTACGCGCGATGCACAGCAATGCCGCGACAAGTGGGAGAAGCTGACGGCCGGCTACAAGGAGGTCAGAGACGGAGTGAAAGACAGGGAGGACAACCCTTTCTACGATGAGCTCCATCCTTTACTGTCTGGCAAATCCATGAAAAGAGAGAGGGAGAGAGATGTGTATAGCAGAGAAAGAGATTCTTCTGGAAGAGAGTTTATAAAGGAGGTGAACCGAGATATGGCTGGGGAAGCTCCTGGAAGAGACATGGACCCTGGGGACGCAGTAATTCGAGACAGTTTCAAGGATGAAGAGGACGAGGAGGGAGAGGCCCGGATGCCGGCAAGGAAGAAGAAACGGGGTCCCAAGTACATATCTGTCACTGATGTAGTGGCCGTCCAGAGTCTGCTGGAGACAGTGATTACACGGCAACAAAGATTTTTCAGAGATCTGTTGGATTCCATGGAGAGGAAGGATCAGCTGAGGGAGCAATTACGGCAGGAGAAGGAGGACAAGTGGCGAGCTGAAGAGCGAACGCTGCGTGGCACCTTTCACAATGCCATGATTGTACTCACTCAGAAGCTTGTAGGTGACCGGATTGCTGCTGCTGCTACAGGACTGGCGGGGCCAACTGTTGGCAGCCCAGAAGGGCCACAGGGACCAAAGCGGCGCTCCAAAAACTGGAAGCGTGCAGAGGTCTTGCAGCTGATTAAGCTGCGTGGAGAGATGGAGGGACGGTTTGCCAAGTCCACGCGTCGGGCTGCGCTCTGGGATGAGCTTGCAGAGCTGTTGGCTGCACAAGGCATCAAGCGCGACGGCAAGCAGTGTCGCGAGAAGTGGGACAAGCTCATGGCTGAGTTTAAGGATGTAGCCGATGGCAAGCGCGATCAGCGTGAGAGCCCATACTATGCGGAGCTTACTGCTATTGTCGGACGGCCTGCTGAGGCTGGATAGCCAGCAGGCACCTTTAAAGTGGCAGAGAGAGGGGGGAGAGAGAGAGGAGATTGAGAGTATATATCTACATATGGAGAGGAAGAAGCAAAAGGGAGGGAGGCATAGGACGTGTAGGGGATGCCGATAGTGGAGAGAAGCAAAAGGGTCAGGCAGTGGGTGCAAAGTGGTGACTTGGTGTTGTATGTATAGGGGCTGGAATGCCCAGAGCCAGGGGACTACACTACACCTCTTTAACATCACAGGTAACATCACCTATTCCCGCCTTTGCCTTCTGCTAACACTTGTTGTTGGGGTTTGTGCGGCTTTCACATTGTAACTGCCCGCAGACTGTGCCTGGCCTCTCAAAAACTGCTTTCCATTGTTCCTGAAAAGTAGTAAGAGCATGCCATCTCCTCTTGTGCGCAGGCTTTGCATTGAGTTGTTGTATAAGAGATTGTGTCATGATGTCTGTTTATCCTCAGGTGCTGCACGGAAGGAGTGCAGGTGGAAGTGACACGAGATTTGTGGGATATGGGGGCATTGGTTGGGTTCCCTCCACTTTTGACGCGTCCCTTGTAGAAGCTTGCTGGTTGAAACACTTCGTAGTGACGGTTGGCCACTTGGTATGAGGGTAAGATTGCCCTCTACTGTGACCAGTACTTAAAATCTCCAGTCCGTTGGATTAGCAACCTCTTCACACACCTACTTAGTTGATGGATTTTGCGGAAATGATTAGCATACTATATATATTATGACTACCGGCATCTACAAGAGCAAAGCCCGGCATTTCAAGCAAGAATGGCAAGGTTCATTCCTGATTCAAGCTTGACAAAGCAAGCAGTGGGGCAGCCTTCAAACCAGGTAGACTCAATTTTTTTCCATGCCACATCTTTGATTACCTTTGTACTGAGATAAACATGGATGGTCATAATGATCATGTCTAAATTATGTTGTAATGAAGTTTCAAGTGTACACTATCTCTGGACAATTTCCAATGTGTATCGCAATGGACACCCACCCATTGTCAAAAGCTTTTCAACAAGGCATTCCCTGTATGAATTGGGGAAATTGAATACTGGGAGTGCACTGTCCGCGATCACAATCTATTGATATGTACCATCACATGTCAGAAACATTTAGGAAGTTGGAGTACCTTGTCCCTAACTCGTGCTAGATACACACAGCACCCTTATTTTATAGCCAAATACTCCACGTTGGTTGAATTCACACAAAGTACAAGGTGATTGAAGGAGCTTGATCTATTGATCGTGTAGATTATTAGTCGCACTAATGGATGCCCTGTACATGCTCAATACAAGACCAGTTCTGAATGAGGTGCAGCCAAATCAGGCTCTCTTCTGCCTGTATTGTTTGTAAAAATGTGCCATCTGGAATCTCCAACCAAATACTGCCACAACAAATAAGACAATGATGACAACCAACCATAGTGGGTCGTTGTCGTGAAACTCGGCTAAAAATTCTATCTCCCGCACCTGGAAATCTTTCCGGAAAATTCCTTGCTGCTGATCTGTGAGGTAGGCAGGTAGTACATATGTCCTTGAGTGTTCCTTTATGACAACTGCAGTGACAAAATCAGATGAATTCAAGAGTACACTGTCGACCACATTGGCTGCATACCAGTTACTGGCACTCCCCACAAGCCAAACTTTTTCTGTTGAAACAACCACGAGTGTCCCATCTGCCCGGAAAGCCATTCCATCTGCAGAAGGGAGGCGGTCCCTCATTTGCACAACCCGCACACTTGCATCATCCAGTTCGATTCTGAATAGCACCCCCGAATTTGTTTGGCCAACAATCAGAAATCCCTCTCTGTGGTAAGCTATTCCATTGAGTCCACAGAAGGCTATGGAAGGGTCCACAATCACCTGCTGCGAGGACAGAAGAGGGTCTTGAGTAAACACTGATGGTGATCCCTCCTTTGTCACTTTCCACAGAAAATTTCCAAAGCAGTTTGTTACATAGGAATTCCCAGCCTGGTCAATGGCGAGATCATTGGAGCAACTCCTCTCCCCTTCGTTGCACAATACAAGTACACGTCAACTACTTGCATCTAAAACAGTTCTTCCATACTACTCCATCCCAAGCCTATATGCATGACTGCAATCCTTCTCATTTCTGGCCAGTATCTGGGGGACACTGCTTAAGCAAGAACTTCCCAACAATAAAAAATGAAGCCAATAGCAGTTTGTACAGCAACGTTTGAGTCCCGAAGTTTCTGCAACTGGAAAATTCTAGCACTCTATTCATCGCATGTAGCTGAAACCCAAAAGACCTTCAGCTAACCAGATGACAGATAAACATGTTCATGCATTGCAAAAAGGAACAGACACTGGATTGGTGTCTATTATCTGTGAAATGCACAATGAGGACCTTTTCTCAGGGATTTAGTTTACTCATCTGTATCAATCTCTCTGAGCTCCCCCAAAATTAACATTATATGCACAAGTCCCAACGTTCCAACCCCAACACTAATCCATACCATAGGCAGCAACGATTGCTCAAGCTTGATCCCACTGCTGGTTGATAGGTGAGAATTACTACATGTGCTCGTGGTAGAAGCAGACAATATTGCTATAAAACCCTTTTCACACATGGGAGACCTGGAGTTCTGACAACCAGTAAGGTATGAAGGAGAAAAGACAATCTGACCAGCACATCCGTGCCTCAAATTGTCATGAAATGTGAACTGGCTTACCTTCTTCCACACGGACGTTGTCCAATCTAGTGAAGAAGAGTCTCTCCTTGGAATCCAGATTATAGGCTGCAATCCCACTGAAGAAGGGAGCAGAATTATTCAAGTCTTGGACAGCAGCAACAACTCTATTGTTTTTGGCATCTGCGGAGACCCCAAGAACAGCAGCCTTGCCAGCGTAGTCTACATCTTTCACAAATTCCTCAACTGTACCGTCGAGAGAGAGGGAGAGGAGGGAGCCCATGGTGGTAGAACCCAATATAAATCGTTCATGTTTGGCGTCCCAGTCAAAGCTCTCAGGGTAAATCTCTGGGACCTGGAAGTTGGTTGTCTGTAAGGGTTTTCTGGCTGTCACTGTCTCGAAGAAGACCGACCAAAAGTACAGTAGATAGCACAGCCAAGCCAGCTTGCTTCCACTCATTGAAGCTGCCATATCTATTGAATTTCTGCTTCCTCCCTATCCGTATGCCACAATTGGTTTTTGTCCCTGCAGAGGCAAGTGTGCTTCTCAGACCACGCTTAACATAGCCTTACAACCCACACTTTATCTAAAGGAAGGGGGGGACGAATGCCTAAAAGCAAGGATTTCCCAAACCATGCTGAAGCCTTGTCAGTGCGTTTCTGTACAATTACATTGTCCGCATGACGTAAGCCTTAGATTGCCACCGAGTACTCCTTGTTGGATATCTGTGTTCAATCTGTAAGCCTCTTTTGTGTAAGAGAAACGGAGGAGGCTTATCCTAGATACACTGCAACCGAGTACGCCTTTGGGCTGTGAGGTTTTCGAGTAAAAGAGAAAGTTCGGCAGTCAAGTACACAACAATCGGACCCAAAGACCTCTCTATGTGTTATCAACATGTAATAATCAGTTGTGGAGAGAGAGAGAGAGAGAAATTGAATACTAGAATCTTCTCCCAACTAACATCTCTGAAGGCAGAGAAAATTACCCGCTATACAGCACCGATGCTCATCAAACTCACAAACGACCACCTTCCATCGCCAGCTTACAGCTTTCTTGCAAATCTGGCAGCTTTACTCACTTGGGACTCTTGAGGAAACTTCCTTTGCTTGTGCGATGGAGTTCCTCATACAGGTTCCTCATACAGGTTCCTCATCAGTGTTCCGTTTATGTTCATCTTATTTGTAATCCGGTTTAACTTTAGTTCAGTAATCACCCACAAAAACAGTCGCCCATGACCTAGCTTGGACGGATGGGATGCGCTCAGAAATAAGGAAGCTATGCTTTGTTTAGTTTTCCAGTTCTAACTACTAATCCGAGAAAGTTCCCTGTGAATTATATATATATATAAAGTTTTTTTTTTTTGTTTTCTTAAGTTGGACCCCCGGCAGATCCGGACCCGCGAGTAGACCCGCTGGGTGGTCGCGCGCGGGAAAGGGGGGGGGGGCGACCCTGCGTTCTTGGGTCCGTGCGTTGCCTGGCTCACAAGTGAGACTTAAAGACCCAATTATTCAAAAATGAGAGCCGCTATAAGCACGAATTTGTCACTTGTATGCAGATCCCACCCACTTTGTACACACCAAATGCTCAACTCCAACTCTTGATACGTCCATCATCTATGATTGTGTGCAAACAAACAACCTCTTTTCTGTGTCTATCACTGACACAGACACACATTGTGGAGGTACTTGTACAGAATTACTCTTTGGCAACAGTGGCTCTGCATAAAGAAACGGTTTACTTCTTCAGTGCATCGGAGGTGAGTTGTAGACAGCACTAATGGGCACCTCTCCAGGCCCCCGTCCATATATTAGAATCTTACTATGGAGGTATGCCTCCAAGCTTCATGAAGAAGTTCATGAGCTTCATGGTTTCTTTGTGCTCAATGAATACTGACCCTGAAACTTCACTGTACATTCATGAACTAGCCACCCATGCCAATCAATTTGGTTGTAAGTGCAAGCTTCAGTGGAAGGGGAATAAGTTGCGCACAATGAAAGCTCTGTAACCAGGGTTGAGAAGTAATAGATTGGGATCAAAGACAATCTTGAATCATGGATGGATGGATACAGTACACACGTGACCCATAATCAATTATACTAAAACCTGCTGCTCTGCAGCCATTGAAGAAAAGTGCTTCATCTTCTTTTGGAATCCTACGACGCCAACTCATCAAGAAGCAAGGTTTAGGCAGCCACCTGGGGATGGGCGTCGGTGTTCGTCTATTTTGACACTGGGCAACTTTTTTCACATTTTCAACACTGCCAGCACTTACCTTTAAAAAATCTAGGCTTTCTTGGTCTCTTGATTCACCTTGAGCTTCCTCTTTACCCTTGCTACTGCCTACAGTTGAAACAAGATGATCCAATGCAACCAAGCCAGTCTGCAGAAAATGGCTGTCCGCATCTACCAGGCTGACTTTAGAGTGCTCCAATGTTGGTTCTTTAACATTCTGCTCTGACTGACTGGACAGAGTTTGTGCTGAATTTGAGGTCAATGCATCGTGGGTTATCTCCACAGTATCTCGCAGAAGGAAGGTCAGCGTCTTAATGAGATTGGGGTACTGCTTCACATCTGCTCAGGGCCAAGCACAAAGCACCAATGTACCTCAGATCCAGTAGAAAGCCCTTTCTGTTCATCATCCCCTACTTCATCCCATCTGCCTCTTCATCGCAAATAAAGTTGCAACATATTACAAGCAAATGGCCAAGGGAAAATATCCCCTCAATCCCAGACATTCTTCTCAGATTAAGTTGAGACAAATGCAGATAAGGATACTTACAGAGTAGAATATCACTGGCAAGAATCAGATCCCAGTCTGGCTTCTGACATGGAAACTTGCCACCCCATGTATCTGTCACACAAAACCATTACTTTCAGAACAAGAGCAGCTCATCCATTTGTTACAATTCCTTATCTAGAGAACATGGAGACATAGAAGAACCAGAAGTCCATGGACCCTATCACCACTACGCCCAGCACTGGACACACATTCTTAGCAGAACCACACATGCACTGCCTGACCCATAAGTTCTTTCCCAAAACAGATATCCATTTCAGCCAGTAACAGACTAAACAGCAGTTGTTGTCAACTGGTAGAGGGAGCGTGGGTATGTGTTACAACCAATTGAGGACAGATCATAGAGTCAATATAGAAGTGTCACAAGGTATAAGGAACAAAGGAAATATGTCTTTCTTGTCTAGGTTGTATTAGAATCTGAAGAATTCAAATTCACAATACACCCTGAATTTGAATCTGAGTGCTCACGTCGAATATGAGGCACTACCGGCACCCCATTTGCACAGCAATTGTAGGCAATATTGTGTTCTATCTCCTCATCATTGTAGTCAGAGGTGGTGATGTCGAGTCCAAGAGTTTTCTTAAGATAAACCGCCAGTGCTCCTGTCCCGCTGCAAAAGCCATCCCCCACCGGGATTAGAAATCACTTGACAGAGCTGAAACTAGGAGCTGTCGATGGATCAAAAAGTAACTGAGAACTTTCACACACCTTAACATTAGGAGGGGGAGGGTTTGGTTTAAGGTTGCAAAGGTAGGAAACAAACCTGCCTAGTTCCAGAACACGTCGCTTATGCAGCAAGGCCTGGTGATGGATGAGCCAGTCCGCAAACAGACAAGAACCAGGCCACAGCAAATTGGCATTCACTGGATGAAACGAGAATTCTCGAATACGCAAAATCTGTATAGCACCCATGAGCTTAGATGTGCGGTACTCCATATTTCTTCTCAACGATTGGTGTAATTACAATCACCAGAAATAAGTTCTGGTGGTGGCCTAAATTGCAGACAGGCTTTTCACATGGGCAGCACAACTGGTGTCACAAATTGCACTGGGTCATCATGTAATGGCAGATAAAAAATTTCAACGCCCAATGGTTCAAGACGAATACTCAAATTCCAGGTATTTGGGCATTGAGAGACCTAGGACTGTTCGACAAACCGAAACAACGAAAAAATAAAAAACAGGGAATTCACAGGAAACCCCAAAGCTTGGGGGGGAGGGGGAGAGAGAGAGAGAGCGCGTGCGTACCACGCCAGGAAACTCATGATCTCTCTCCACAAAGGCGCTTTCTCCCTCGGAGCTTCCAGACTCCTCTGTCCACCCCACCTACACCTCATCAGCCACCAGCGTTGAGCAGACATCAAAAGTGAAATGGTTAGAATCGGATATGTTTTTACAGAAGAAGCGAACCTCCCCAGGCAGTTGCATCTGCCCCACGATACGTTCATTACCGTCACCTCAAATCACGTTCAAACGTAATTTGTATCTCATTACCACCCTCTGTGACCACCACACCAGTACCAAAAATAGGGCAATGGAAGCTTTCCAAATTGCGGTGTTATACTCTTGAAGGCCTTGACTGTCAAGAACACATCATTCTGGTTAACTGGCAAAATACATTATCAAGAGAGACAGGAAGAGAGACGAACCAGAGTCGCCAGCTTCAAAGAGGTTGCCTGCCGAGAAGAGAGCTGGATCCATGAGCATGATCCCCTCATAGACCACCGCAAGCTCGTCTTGCCATGAACTTCCTTCCAACTCCGATCTACTGACCAAGCTCCGTCACGTATTCAATGACAACTCCCTCAATAAGCAACAATTGCGCCAAACAGTGCAGCATTCTACCTTTGCATTACAAGACGGAAATCAAAGTGAGGTCTGCAAAATCTTTTTCACATTACTTAGCGACCCGGTATTTCAACTTTGCATATAAAGGAAAGCAGGGGCTCTTTTAGGGTTTGCTTCTTGTATAACTTACGGGGATTTCTTTCGTAAGAGTTCCTTCTCAGCAAAACCGCAAGATGACGTCTTTTTCTCATGGATTGGGCTTCAGGATGGAAAGGTAATGGCATTCGTCCTTGTTTCTGTTTGGTCCGTCGTTTCGAAAGGGGTGGGGGGAATAGAAGAGTTAGATCTGGCACGGGATCTAGGTTTTTTGCCATGTGAGGCCAACTGGTGATTACCCTGCTGAACTTCCCAGTGTGGGTTGTCTCCCGGCAATCTACAAGTAATGTAGGAGAACAAACAAGGTCGACGAGTGTTGTTGGAAATATCTCGAATAAGCAAGTAGTTTCAGGTTCTCACGAAGGCCTCAGGGTGGTCTGGGTTGGTTTGGTGGGGATGGGATTGCGGGGTAGTCGGTAATGAGCTAGGTCTTGCAGATGGGAATCAATCTTTTTCCAGCTAACCACCCACTCAAAGTGATTCAAACCGACTGAGAAACTGATTCAAACGAAGGTGCGAACTCTTACAATGTCATAAACAACTCCCCGATGCATTCATTTGTGACCTTTAGAATTACATGTGAAAGAATCTTGGGAGTGAAACGAGTGGTCCTTAACCACGACGGCCATACAAGAGCTCAGAACTGAAAGTTCCTCTACCTAAATAAACTCATGAATCCCAGCACCATTTTGGTCTCCCGAAACGCCCGTAACTCTGTCCAACTCCTGCTATTTGTAAGAGCTGGTAACCAATCATAATTACCCCACAACATGGGGCACAGAAAAATTTCTATACTCAACCTTCCAGACACCAGTCTTGCTGTTGACACACCTCAAAAATGTGCCAACAAATGCTACAAGGACCCAATTGCACTGGAATTCTATACAGTATAAGCCTGTTGAATGGTGTTAATATCCAACCCCTTCAAGCGCACCACCGACTCCACATGCCCCTTCAATGTGTGCAGCTCTCTTAACCTGTGGAATCATCCTCACCATCAATAGGGGACAGAGATCCTTTACGACACACATCTAAGGATGGCTTTCCTATTTAGGCCTGCGATACAAATATGATTGCAAGACACAATCTAAGCCATGAAAGTGAGTAGCAAAACTGCATTCCTTCAAAAGGAGCCATGACTTCCTAGCCTTCTGGATCATCCCCACAGCTACTATACTACTATTAAGACTAAGCCCCCATGCTCCAAGGAAGTTGCAACATGTACAATGCAGTATAGAGAGTTGGCTCAACTCTATTCTCGGCAACCCTAGACAACATTACATGGTCAAAGAACTTAGGATTGATGGAGGTGGATTCTATCATACAAGGTGTGAAAAAGAATTACCTAGCAATTTCAGCGCGTCGCTTAGCCTGGTCTGCCATGTCACCCAGGTCTTTGAAGCCACTACGTTCTCCACCATCTTTTGATTCAGGTGGATGGAGCCCATGCAGAGTCCGCTGAGCATGGGCCCACTCAGCCTCCCGTGCCTCCTTCCCAAAGTCCTTCTGCCTCGTAAATGCAGTCTGCAGCATATGTTCAAGATATCTTTCAGCATTGAATCGAAGTATGAGGTTTAATGGCACTTAAAATAATACCACAATTTTCCATGAGTGAAAAATCCTAACTCCAAACTTGAATGATGGTAGTATAGATAGAAGAAGATGCTAAGCTTCTGCACAGATATCCAGCTCGACCTGTGGCTCAGAAACAATCAAACTCACTGGAATAACACGAGTCTATTGCACTTCGACAACTTGTGAGTAACCCAGACATTACTGACCCAACGAAAGGGACAAGGAACAATCAGTTGCTATGCTGATCCCCGTAACATCCATTTCACAATGACGCAACTGCTGCAAGGAAAGTTACCACTGCAAAGTACACAACAGTGATAGTTCCTGCATTTTGATGTCTTCGACCCACCACCTGCAGTTTTCCTCTGTAATTGCTAGATAAATGATATGCTCTCCTAGCAATTATGACTGGACTTGGATGCAGGAAGAGAAAAGACAGTACCTTGCTTTCAAGCATTTGATCCCATGCCTTCCCGCTCAGGATGTAACGAACAGCAAACTTGATAATGTCAAGTGGAAAGTAAGTGACAAAGCTGTAGAGCCAAATGACTCCTGCCCACCCCCACCCTATGCCATTGATGCCAGCAAACCCCCAATTTGCATACACTGCTATAAAGGTGGCAATCTGCAACACCACCATTCTGATTAAACACATTGAAACCTCTGCCTTGCCTCCCTACATCTCTCTCTCTACCTCCCCTCTTTTCCATCTGTCCAATCATGGGCGCATAGTAGTTCACTACTATGAGCTTAGAATGCATTTGAAGAAAATAGCGGGGACCTTCACTGAAAACTCAACCTGATGATGTCCCACCAGCCATGTCAAGGTGGAAATAAAGGAACGTACCAGGAAGAAGGAAATATTCGAGAGTGTGGGAAGAAGGCAGGAGAAGAGTGGCTTACCAGTTGGGCAGCCATGAAGGCAAACAAGAGTAGCATGCCTGGTCGCTCAACAAAGGACCAACTCCGGGAACGCGTGACAAAAATCAGGGCCTGGCTCACAATGCTGACTTGCAAGTAGATGGCAGCAGTCAGCTCACCAGTGTCATGTTTGCCAATGTGCCTAACATGAAAATGTTTCTGCATCCACACACATCCATTCAAGTCTGAAATCACACATCACACTTGGTTGTTGGGTTGGCCGTTAGTTCCATTGCAGGAGATGATGGGCTGGGGTTTGTAGAGTACAAAAACTCAAGGAGTCAACTATAAGGTACTGCCCAACCACAACGATTTACTGGCTACTCCTCTACATGGGGGCCAACACTCTAGAGTGGGAAGAGCATATTTGTCTTACAAAGGTGCTCTAACCAATTGAGTTCCAACCTATACACCAGCCTGTTCCCCCACTATGCAGACATGGCAAGTGGTGTGGTCACAATTGCAAAATAACCTTTAACCCTGCTTAATGATTATAACATGATAGTGAAGGACACAAAAACTGTGTCATACCTCAAAGAAGTTAGTCCGACTCATGGCCCAAAAGAAAATTACTGTCATAATTGCTAGGTAGCATCCAAGAACAAGCCCAGTTGCAAAAATCTCCTTCAATTTCCAGCTGTCTGGCAAAGGTGATGGCTTCACACGATCCTTGGATATGGTCATGATAGTACCTGAGCCCCAACAGAAAGTTTACATATAACAGCCAATTTTCATAATCACCAAATAATCATTCAGACAGACAAATGACGTGCCACCCACTCACCAGGCCAGAACTCGCATGATTACTTGGAGAACTCAGTGAATATTTGAGACCAAGCATACAAAGGATGTGAGGAATGAACAAGCCTAAAGAGACAACCAAGTAGGTCTCATAGAGGTTTCCAGTAGAGTTTGTTCTCTCTCTCTCTCTTTTTCCGCCTAAACTAGGCATGGGGTCTATGGCCACAAGGCTACGGCAAACAACATCTCCTGAGTACATCCCCCCTCTGTTTCCTGTAAAGATTGGTGGAGACATACCATCATTAAGAATGGCGATAATAAGCACCATAAGGGGGGAGAAATCGAATTTCCAGATCAATGCCAGTAACATAAATCCTAGCTGAAAGACAACAATGAGCTCCATCAACAAGGTATGCCTCCCTCAAACAAGCATACAAAACTACTACTTAATGTGATTTTCCAGACATCACCTATATCCGTTCAAATTCTCTATCAGAATAGTGGGGAAAAGAACGACAAAATATCTTCTGCTTACTAAGTGAGGCATGCAAGCTTACTACAGAGAGGATGGAGTGCAAAGTTACCTAACAAGGAAACAACACAGTTCTTCCAAAAACATGTCGAAAGGTGAGATTATCTATTACAAGATGAACCGATACTGGTACTTACCACGATACGGATGGTGATCGAGACAGCATAAATCTGCCAAATGCCCAACCCACAGCTTGATGTCATGAATAAAGACGAAACCGTAGAAGAGATAAGCAAGCTGGTAGAGGTACATCTTTTAAGTGCTTGAAAGTATTCAACATTACAGATGTTAGCAGCCTGCTAACCATATTTGACTATTCATTAACCCTAACAGTGAACAGGCCTCAACAATGACCACCCATGATTAATATCAGCAATCAACATGAAATCCACTCTGCTCTGATAAATCTAGTTACTTACACACATACATAAGAAAATAAAGAAACCTCGTAGCATATAGCGTCTCAGATAGAGGTCAGATACACACAGTGTAGTTTTTCATGCGTTGGAATATGGCTCGGCTGGTCAGCACTGCACTGATAATCACACTGAGGCCAGGCTCCGTCAGGACAATGTCGGATGCACTACGTGCGGCATCAGTCGCATCCGCAACCGCAATACCAATGTCAGCCTTCTTCAATGCCGGAGCATCATTTACACCATCCCCCGTCATTCCGCAGATATGTTTCTTGTCTTGCAACCGCTTCACTATCTCATACTTGTGCTCTGCATACATCTCCCATTATTGAAACTACTGATAAAGCAGGTGCTTATGTCCAGAACAACAGAGAACAAAGAACTACAGAGAGAGAGAGAAGTTGAGAGATTTGCATGTGATAGGTAGCCTGACTACGAGTCAAACAAACCTTTTTCGGTTGTAAGAGAAATCTGGCAAATACAAAATACCTTCACCTTCCTGCAAACTAGAAATCTAAACATCAAGGGAATTCAAACACTTGAAGGGTGATTACCTGGGAAGACGCCTGCAAACCCATCAGCCTTCTCAATTAATTCATCCACAGGCAAGGCTGCAAGATTCTCGTCCTTATGCTGTCCGAGCAGTGATGATGACGGGTACATGTTGGACCCCATGCCAAGCCGCCGACCAGTCTCCTTTGCAATTGCTAACTGGTCACCTGTGCATCCATTTGTCAATCAGCTCCAGCTTCATTTTCTTAGCTAGGCTAACCTTGAGCAACTTGAGCGGAGGGTTTTTTCGGTGACCACTCAGAGGACACTGACTTTCTCTAGGTAGCAGGAACCCCTTTTGAAACCCAAGAGACTAGTTGCAAACATATCACACATTTGAGAACAAACACTAAAGCAGGGCTTTCTAAAACATGACCAATATACAGAACAGCACAGAAAGTTGTACACCATTGCAGACTATCTACTAGTATATGTGATAGTGGGGTTTCATTGAATACATACCAGTAATCATTTTCACATTTACTCCAAGGTTAAGGGCACGGCGAATTGTCTCAGCACTGTCATGTCGAGGGGGGTCAAACAGAGGCAGCAACCCACAGAAATCCCAAGGTCCTCCAGCACTCTCCTTGGTTTGCTCCGGGACTTCCTGTATGCATGACAGGCAAGACTGATGAGATCCTCAAAACTCGGTTCCTCTCTCCAATATTGAAACAAGTTTAGGAAGATCTCCTGCAAGCAATTCTTTAGCACACTAGTGTGGAGGGTTACTTCAGTAAGTGTGTTGTCCCGGAAGCTCTGGAGGACATCCTCGATGACTCGATAGCTATCATTCTGAGGTTTTTTACAAGCTTGCATTGCACCTGAAGGTGCAATGCTGCAATGCTGGACTCATTCAACTTTCTATGTGGCAGTAAACCTACTCAGACATTGAGTGCACATCCAATTACATTACGCCAGTGGCATCCATACTGTCTGTGCCAATGCAGAGTCCAACACTGCCTACAAAGCTCTCCAGATGGATAAACCTGTGAAGGATCATGCTATTATACAAAGAGTATACAAAGCATCACAACAACATAGGCAGCGAAATCACTTGCCTGCCTGGCCACAGCCAACGAACGAAGCCCTCGCTCCGCAAATTTGTCAATTACAGAATGCACCCGCGCAGCAATCTCCCCTTTGTTATGGGCCAATTCCAGTATCTGAAGAAACAGCACATATGTGGACACAGTATATTTAAAAAAGCACAACCAGAGCAACCACTGAGATGGAGTCCATATTAAAATCATTGTTGATGCTGCTCTCCCAAGAGAAGTGAGGACTACTGGCAACTCCCCGTCTCCCTCCCTTCAAAAATAATTTTATTATTTATTGCACTGTAGTTATGCATAACTGGCACGAACAGAAAGGAATGGACATAAACTCAGGCTACACCCATAACTTCCATAACTTTTCTTGACGCAGTTTCCAGGGTCGATTCGCTCCCACCACTCCTACTTTTGATTCAACCATATATTATGATAGGAGGCAACAACTTAGGAGCTGGGTCCCCACCAAGAGTGTTAAAGAACAAGAGGAGCTTCAAGCTTCACTCAAAAAGCTGTCAAAATTCCTCAACTAGAGATCACCAGAACAGGTACAGAGCAAGACAACAGACCTAAAGATGTAACAATAGTTCTAGGATTTATTGCATTACTCCTAAACTCCAGTGTGCTGGACATGTGATCAAGCCCTCAAGGGAATGGTCAACATTACCTGCTCAGGGGCTCCCTTGCTAGCACGGTACCACTTGCCGTTCGTATTATCAATGTAAGTTAGTGCTGTACGTTTGTCGACTGGATTAAACGGCAGAAAATGGAGCTCAGTTACATTGGCGCGGGCCTGACAATCCAACACCCAGATTAGTCCCCAGAACAGTACAGACAATCAACCAGAAAGGTGGAGGTAGAAAAGACAAGAAAGAAAAAGCGGCCGGGTTCATTCATGGAAAAGCTTGGCAGCTCTGACATGTGCAATTTCGTTTGTACGTGGAACACTTGTGGAGTGACATCATTAGACCATTAGATTAAGTCCTTCCACAAGGTATAAATGGACGTGACAGTTGCAACATACTAGCTGAAGTTGCAGAACCTTCCATGATAGTGTGCATACCTCTTTGGGATCGGCCATTATTCCGACAATGGCTGCATCAATAGCATCTTGA
Source organism: Takakia lepidozioides (assembly GCA_030704615.1). Lineage (NCBI taxonomy): Eukaryota > Viridiplantae > Streptophyta > Takakiopsida > Takakiales > Takakiaceae > Takakia > Takakia lepidozioides. The sequence goes on along the minus strand of CM060732.1, from coordinate 23,841,593 downwards.
TTCTCTGTCCTGGATGCCCTGGCTGCTAGCAAGCATACCAGATCCTTGTCCACCCCTTTGGTAAAAACCTGCTCACGAAGCATCCAAATATATGAGAAACCCACAACAAACGAAAGTGAAAAATTTTATCATATATGAGCTATCATTTACCTTTACTTCCTTTACATTTACTTAATTGACTTGGTTTTTCACACCCTTACAATAGAAGAGTCAAGACAATATGCCACACTGTCAAAATAAATACAGAGGACACCAGGCACTTCAACCATTTTCATAAGAAAAGAAACTGTGTCGAATTAGACGCTTGTTGGTTCTCAATACACTTGGTTGCCAATGACTAGACCACCTTTTCAAACATATTGTGATGTACAAAAATGAGGGATCAAGATCACATACAACAAGCCCACATTCTGTGTGGATGAAGTTATTAATTTTTGGGAGCCATGGTCTGAACAGACTCTAGGGTATCAAAAAGAATCTTAAGATAGAAGCAAAGCACATAAAGGCATACCTCAACCAAATTCTTGTCAACAGTCAACTTGTTCAGTGTAAGTGTTCCTGTTTTGTCACTGCACAAGACATCCATGCCTGCCATTTCTTCAATAGCAGTCATACGCTTCGTGATAGCTCCCTGCAAATATTGCCCCAACCAACCTGTATTAGGCTAGCCTCTCCAGTTTCGAAGCTTGATTCCCAATGCAATGCCACTTGGGCCACAGAGGTGCTGCAGCAAAACTTTCCAAAGCTGAAGGTGTAAACACAGGGTTGTTCGCAAAACCACTTGAGAATAACACAACTCATAGAGGTCACTTCTCCCATACAAAGCATCCAGGTAACCTGAAGGTGTGCTAAGGAGGAAGGACGCCCGCATAGCTAAAAGCCTCTCAAGGAACTGTGTATTCAATCACCATTATGAACAAGCTGAAACTGGTCTTACTCTGAAATGAATTGAGATCTTACACTATCCCACCCCCATAAAGTAAGATACCTGCTGCGAGAGGCGGTGGGAGCCAATGGCCATAGTGACAGAGAGCACAGTGGGCATAGCAATAGGAATGCCACCGATGAGAAGCACCAGAAGGTTGTTGATACCATCACGGTAGGCTCGGTGCTGGATGGGGTACATCACAATAATCTCAATGGCGAGGCCTATTGCAATTGAAACTATGCAGAAATTTCCGATTGCAGTCAACACCTGCAGCACTCCCAAACAGTTATCACTGTGACTGAAATGCAGCGGCAACATAGCACCAAGGAGGGTGGATGAGAATACACCATGATCAGCTACAAATAGTTCTGGACATATCTAGTAGATATTCAAAAACATATGGCCATTCTTAACTACAGGTTCTAAGAAATAGCCGGGTGTACCTTCTGAAAGTGGCCCACATTGTTGGTTGAATCCACCAGGTGAGCAGCTTTCCCGAAGAAGGTGTGCACACCAGTGGCAATGACCACACCCTCAATTTCACCCTGCTTACAAGTGGAACCTGAATATACTTCATCTCCTGGCTTTTTTGTAGCTGGCATTGACTCCCCTGTCAGAGCAGACTGCATGTCACAAAAGCACAAGAGCCTGGTCAGCTGGAAGCATACTTACTGAAATCTCTGTTGTTACCCTACAACTCCAAAGTCCCATTTGATGCCAAACTTGTGGCTACACCCAAACCTAGCTTCTGGGTTCCTTCAGTACAAAGTGGGATGCAAAGGAGTGTGACTTGGGTAGTGAAGCTAGAGCATAACCAAGGCAGAAAATAGAACCAGTTGCTTCATTAGTTAGCCAAAATGCTGTCTCCGATAGGCTCCGTCACATGGAGAACTCAGGAAACTTTCCACAGAAAACTTCTCAAACAACTGTATTGGAGAATAATGTTTTAAATGACATGAGAGCTCCAAACACACCAACCTGGTCAATCTTCAAAGGATCTCCGTCAAGAAGTCGAGCATCAGCAGGAATGATGTCGCCCAATTTGATGCTGACGATATCCCCAGGCACTAGGATTACAGCATCCTGTTCTGACCACCTCCCATCTCGTAGCACCTGCCGTCCCCACCCTTCTTATTAGTGTCCGTCTCCTACATATCTCTTTCGAACCAGGCCGCTCATTTGAAACATTTCACAACCTGTTAATCGACCTCTATGAGCATTGAAGACACAGAACAAGACTGGACATAGAGCATTGAAAATTGACTGACCTTAGTCTTGGGTGCAAGGCGAGCCATAAGAGCAGCAGCTGCATTGCCAGCATTGTTCTCTTCAATAAAACTGATTGTTGAGTTTATCACCAGTAACACAATGATTCCAAGAAAGTCTTGCCAGTCAGGTGCTTTTCCCTGCATGTCAACTTCATATAGTCAGTGCAAGCATAGGAAGTGCACAGAAGAAAGAAGGATCGGAGGTGGAGCTCATGGAATAACTAAGACTTAGCTTATCTGTTAGCAGAGAGCACACCCCCCAAAAGCACAGAACTTTCAATGGAGAAACTTGGAGGCTCCAATTTATAGGTCCACCCAATACTAATCCTTCTTGACTCACTCTTTCCCTACCATACACACACAAAGCAGCAAACACGACAAAAGGGGAAGGTAGTGCCTTCTGATTGGCTTACCCCTCCATTGGCCAAGGCAATGGCCATTATGGCAGCGGCCTCCATCACCCAGGATAACGGATTCCACATAAACCCCAAGAACTTGAGAAATTTGCTCTCCTGCAGAAGCACCCACAGAGCTCACTCTGTGAGAAGTAACACCACCCTTGCCAGCAAGCCCAATACATGAGTCAGTTGATGGACTATGACCATATAATAACGTGACAAACACCAGTAGACCTATTCGTTCTTGAAGAAACGTCTCTCCCTGGGGCTTTTCGGGACTTTTCTCAGTTGCTCAAACCGAACAATCTATCAACCACTTTGCCAAAAGAAATCACCGCGGATGTACACTTGAATTGCAAGACAAGGACGACATTTCCTTGAGAATCGGACATGTATCCCAGATGATGGAATAGATATGAATTCTTGCTTGCCTGACAAGGATCTTTTCGTAAACACGATGAGAAGGTGGTAAGTAGACAACATGTGCTCAACATCCAGACATACATATCAGAAGAAAGTCCAAATCAAGAGACTCTACCTAGGCCTTTGCGAAAGTAAAACAACCAAACTCTACAATGCTACCCCCTGTAGTGGATATGCAGAGCTTCCAAAGCCAAGCATCTGAAGGAAAAACGTACCGATTTTTCCTCGAGTTTGTTGGACCCGAAAATCTTCAGTCGAGCCTCGCCCTCCTCTGAGGTCAGCCCCTCCTTTGTGCATCGTAGCTGCTCGAACACCTCCTCAACGGGAATGTTCTCCTGCATTCATTCGCCTCCGCTATTAGTGCATCTCTAGAGCCTTCCTCTATATGTTTCATACCTGAGTCCCAGTCTGACCCAACCCTCTAACTAGTTAACACTTGCTAGACGAAGATCCGTCAAAGACCACACTTGCACACACACAACTACAAACAAGCATGAGAAAGAAGAGAAAGAAAGAGGATCCAACCTCAAATCAATTAACCCAAGGTGAACTCACAAAACAACAACCATTCCCAGTCAATCGAAACTAGCATAACTAGCACCCTCGTTTCCCCTTATCCTCTCATCCTAGTTTCTTTCCTACTCCGCTCTCTTGCTTCAACCTCTACTCATCTCTTAATCTCGCTTGCCACCATGGATACACAACAAACAATAACACAAACATTCCCTCAACGCTACACCTCCTCGCATTACAAATCAACCAAACAGCTGGACCTACCAAGTCCACCGTCTCAGAATTCAGAGCTTCCAATCCCTGCAAATTCTTGGGCTTCTCGTTACTCTCACTCTCGGCCGCCATGTTGGCCCGACCCGCAGCGCAACGCAACCCTCAAGGGCAAGCGCAATCACACAGACAGAAGAGACCGTCGCGCGCTGAGCAGCAGTCCTTAAGAACCATGCCTGCCGCTCCTAATGCCCGAGACTGCCCTCGCTCTCTCTCGGTCTCTCTCGCTGGCCGCCGCCACCGAATCACTCCCCGAGGCTCTCATCTTTTACCCAGTTAATCCCTCTCTCTACCAAATATAGAACACTTCTTTTTTCTTTTCTTTTTACCAAATATACAACACTTCTTTTTCTTTTTCTTTTTACCAAATATACAACACTTCTTTTTCTTTTTCTTTTTACCAAATATACAACACTCTTCTCCAACGCTAGACACGACGATCATTCCACCTTTTCGCTCCCACCCCAACGATAAGTCGACATCTAGGCGACGTATTCGTCAATGCGGGTCTCGAGACCGTCAGATAAAAGTTTCTAAGGGCTCGGAAGTGAAAATAGTTACAACCGTGGGTGAGTGATAATAATCTTTTAACTGTTTTTTGCTTATGATAATAACGAACCTCACAGTGGGCAGGTAAGTTGGGCCTCCCTGGGATAAGGTCTGCCATCATGCCATGAATCATTGATTTTATAATACACAAAAATACTAATTATATACCAAAAAAAGGAGCTTTGGAGGGCCATTCAACGGCGAGTGTCGTGTTGGTAAACAAACGAGTGTTGGTACATTCCATTGACTATTTTTGGTGCCATTTCCGTGCGGCTTATATAAGAAGGTCTATAAGTTGTGCACATATTGTAATTGACGACGACGATGGGCCGTATGCAGGAATCCAGTTGTTGGTCATTCACAATCTAGTTCGCCGAAACAAACAAAATATGCTTGGGTCCATGTTACCCACTGGCCCATCTACCCCCCCCCCAAACTGACTTGACGGCTGACCATTGTTGCATATCACCACCCGGCTTCCCCGGCATGCCTCTTCCCTCTAATTGATGTGCGGAAAAATAGACAGTGAAAGTGGGGTATGGACGCGAGACAACTCTCTTGCAAGACCCCACGACATCATAGCTCTGGCTATGGCGCTGTACTTGGGTCAGCTTTCTCCCTTTACTCTCTTCCATCCGGTTTTTATTTTTTCTAATAGACTAAAAGGGAAATACCCGCAACCGTTGGGAACAAATCAGGCCCCTTAATTATAGCGAGCGAAAAATAAATAAAAGCGAGCGGAGAAAATAACCTCAATGGTAACCTCACCATGAGGCCGAGCACAAGGCTCAAGGGATAAAGATCGGCCCAATATAATGCTCGCGCACCCAAGACTTTCTGGCTAAGGTCGAGCTTGGGTTTCCGCAACATTGGAACCGCTCCATCTATGAGCGACCGAGTTTGACCAGGCGGACCATGGATTTGATAAGGTTGCGGAATTTGGGGGTTTTTCCTCTTCGGGTGCTTCTTCATTCCACAAGCCGTTGTGTTGGTTTCCAAACAGACAGTCTGAATTTTTGATAGAGGTCAAAAGAAATGTCTCGCAATTGCTACAGCGCCAAAGCTGCAGCACTAAAATCCGCAAACAAATCGCAAAGGATAATCTATGATACCTATCCTTTGTCGGCCTTCCCTGCCCTTTGAGTTTTTTTAATATGAAGATTTACAGGGCTCCCCTCCCCTTTTTCTTTTCTTTTTTTGAAAAAGGAAACCTAGGAGCGACTTACACAGGTATAAGCTAAAAATACATGTTGTCCGGCTATTCTTGCTGTCCGTCTGTCAATCCTTTGCCCGTGGTAAGGCTTGAGCCCAAGATAAGCCTAAGGGAGAGCGAGAGAGGGAGAGAGAGAGAAGGGAAGTCCCGAAGCGCTTGTAAAAGCGGGATTGTCTCTCTTTGTGGATGTTGGTGCCAATATATGGCTATGTACATATACCAAACATGATACTAATGTAAGAGTATCAACATGTAAGAGTTTGATATATTAAACTTATATAGAACACACATCCCAACTTCAACATGATACCTTTGTAAGGGTATCGAAATTTTTGATAATTCTCAAGATGAACATATTTTTTGTTTTCTTTGTCCTGGGCCAAATACTAGCGTTAGGGGACTACATGGTGATGCAGGGGAAGCCTTTTATCAATTGTCAGGTTTGATTTTGTCTGTTTTTTCCGGAGCCAGCCATGTTTCTTTTGCCAGTGAATCACAGGAAGATACTAATCTGTCTCCGTCGTCTCTGGCTCTCCCTTTCTCGCTGAGGCTGAGGGTGGTTTCACAACTCCACAATTTCCTCAAGGGCACAAGAAAGAGGGCCAGCAAGAATAGACGGGCAACATGTATTTTTAGCTTATACTCTTATATGTGTATAAATATAATTTGAATATATACATGTACATATATATTATATATTATATACAAAAATAAGTTAAAATTTATAGATTACAATTCAATTGAATTGCCAACTAGCGATTCAATTGAATTGCAAATTAGGGTTAGTTCAATTGAATTGCCCTTGCAATTCAATTGAATTGCGCACTTTTAGGGGGGTGAGCAAGTGAATTGCGATGCATTTCACATCAAGGCCTTTTTGGAATTCCCTACCCGGACCATGACCTCCTACATTGGCCCACGGATAGCGGGTTTAACGGGTTCTGGACCCAGCAGGCGGGTCCGGGTCCGGTTCCGGGTTCATTTTAGAAATGAACCCGGGTCAGGGTCCGGGTTTTTTGTGATAGCACGGGTCCGGGTAACCTGGATTCTAACCCGCCGGGTACCCGCCTTCAAAACCCGGACCCGCACAACACTGGAAATAACCCCCTTTCAGATAAGCCATTAGGCACACAGGAGGAAACATCACCACCAGACCAACCGGTCACGAACAAAAATCCACTAACCGCACAGGGCAGCGGGTTCGAACCCCGAACCACCAGGGCGACACTGTGCACTTACTACCAGCCTATGCGCTAATTAATTTTTTTAATGAAAAGGGGAGGTACAGTCGGCCCTGCTTTAATGTTAGGCCTCTAGAGTATGAAATTTCTATCAGATAGCCAGGTATCACATATAACTGGAAAGCAGGGAGAATTTTCATAAATTATCAGTTACAAGAGGCACAGTAAACCAGGTCCTGCCAATGAAAGATAACATCCGTCGGCCCATTGAACGAATTTTGGTTGATCTCATATTACTTTGGGGCCTCTTCCATGGTACATTGAACATACTGTCTCAAAGCGAACCAAAATTATTTCGATGGCGACCCATCCGTTGAGCCATTGAATGAATTTCGATTGATCTGATATTAGTCCCGGACCAGTGAGAGGGTGTCTCAAACGTACTGGCAAAGTTTGGAAGCAAACAAAAATGATTTGGATGGGCAACCATCCGCTCACCCATTGAATGTATTATGTTGGATCTGCTATTACTTTGGGACCTGTTGGACTGCGTTTCGCGTGCTCATGTTTTTTTTTTCATTCCGGTTTTGAATGGGGCGTGTAATGACTCCATATGCAACGTAAATCATTTGGATGGGCAACCATCCGTTGGCCCACTGAACGAATTTCGATTGATCTCATATTACTCTGCGGCCTCTTAAATGAACATAGTGGCCAAGTCTCAAAGCGAACCAAAATCATTTCGATGGCCAACCATCCATTGAGCCATTGAATGAATCTAATCATTGAGTAGGTTGAAAATATGAAAGAATGTCGGTTTGTCGACAAGTAGAATGCCTAGCTAAAATCATTTCCTTCTAGATTGTTAAACACTTCACGAGACAAACACTAGTATGGGTGTTCAATGGCAGCTTGAACCTCATGAATGGATGAATGGATGCTCAGCTTGAACCTCATAAATGGATGAATGGATGCTCTATTTCAGATGAGCATGAATGGATGCTCTATTTTGGGGACGTCTCTCTATGGAATCTAACTACTAAGGAGGTGAGTTAACACTATGAAGAGTAGGATAAACTAACAATTAACCACTTAACACTCTTGACATGGTTTCTAGTGTATTTTTTTTGCAGAGTATCAAAACCTTAACATTTAGAGTGAAATAACACATAAGCAGGTAACAATAAGGCAGGGTCGACTGTAGCCCTTTTAACGTAAAAATAATGAATCATCTATACGTCAACAAGCCAAGATTCCAATAGGGAGATTAAATGGCGGCTGACTTTTCCTCGCATTTCTTTTACCCAGCTGCCGCGCTGTTCATGCGGGCGGACAGGATTCGATCGAATATCAATCGGACGGCGCTCGTCTGGCCACCCTTGGGCGTGCGCTGTCCTGTCCTAGGACAGAATTGAATGCGGTACAGAGTGGTACCTCTTTACTCAGCCTTCATGGCTTCCTTGTAAGGTTATTTTTTCCATACTTAGTAAAGTGTTTTAGAGGGCTACAAGCTACAATCCCCCTGTCTCTTTAAAAATAAAAATAAAACAAATGTCGTTAAGTCCAGCCGGAGCTACTTGCATTGCGAGAATGCCGGAATCTGCACGACCAAAGGTTTATTAATTATTCTAGATATTAGTGTCACAATGGATGAGAAAGATGGCTCATGGAGATGGATGAGGTATGGACGAAAGGTGAGTAGATATGCGACTGTATTAACGTATTAACATGCAAATATCATGTATATATACTTGATACGGATGTTCTCATTTTTGCTGAGAAATTTTCATAATGTCGATCACTGGGTATCAGAAACAAGCACATAGATTCACTCTCTCTTTTTTTATCTATTTTTAAGAAACAGGGGACAGAGGCCCTGGTATAAACTTTATTTGGAATTATTTGGGATCTCTTTTTCATAATCAGAAAAATGAAATGATTATCATTTCAAAATATATTGTAACTAATTATCATTATTATTATATGTATTTGTAGTACTCGACATTACATTCATTATGGTTTTTTTTAGTAGGCAATTGAGTCCCCTTCAAATAAGGGCAATTGTCAATGTGCCCTGCAAAATGAAATGTCAAGTTATTGGTCCGGCACACTTTGAAAACCCTGCCCTGTATAGATAAGTGCCAATAAAATGTGCTCTACATATATGCTTAAAATAAAGCTATGATATCACAACACCCAAGCTTGGGCCCATTGCGCCTAGATATCACAAGACAACAAGAGCAACTGATAATTGCGGTTGTCATCAGGTCTGATTAGATGAATGCCCTATTTATTGAAATTAAAAAAAAAATTGAATAGTGTTTGAATTATCACACCTACTAGACGGACCTGAACGGCCTCCTGGCAAGGACAAGAACAACAATTGATTGATAAGGTATGAGGTATAATGGAACGGATACATAGTTCTATCCCTATTCCATTGATAAGGTATGAGGTGTAATGGAATGGATACATAGTTCTATCCCTATTCCATTGATAAGGTATGAGGTATGAGGTGTAATGGAATGGATACATAGTTCTATCCCTATTCCATTGATAAGGTATGAGGTATGAGGTGTAATGGAATGGATACATAGTTCTATCCCTATTCCCATAAATACAACTATCATGAATCTCATCACCAGTATGGCGCATCATTATTGCTTATTTTTATGATGATGAATATTATTATAAAAACAGCAGGAAGCAGTATAAATTATGTTTTTATTCACTTTCCATCTTCAGGAAGCAATCGTGGCGTACACATAAGGTACGTTCATACTGACGATTAAGTTGGGGGATAAAGTACCACCGGGTCTATCTTTGTTCACATGTGTCCATGTCAGTAAGTTGACTGTTGACTGGATGTCGTCGTGGCAGGTGACATGGCAGAAAGTTATGCACAAAGTTAAGCCACTGATATTGCTATTTATTTGCAAGATCAATGTTTGAAAAATTTCAACTGATTTGCAAACTCAACCAATTTTCAACATGAAAAGCATACTCATTCAATGTCGTTACTGTACCTGCTGGTGCAATCTCTAGCGGAGAATGAAGCAATACACACGACTGGTATTAAGGAAGAAGCACACGATGAGAGAAGCTCCAACTTCCGCTGTAGCATAGACACGCGATGGCGGGACAAGAAAATGATGAGAAAAATCACACTTAGATGAAAATCATCCTTCCATTAATCGCAGTAAGAAATAAATAACTTATTAGGTTGAAATTTGAATGAATAAGATACGACCAATATCAAACCCACCTGTCGACCTTCAACCCTAGTCTTCATCTCCATTGGGATCCTCGCATGTCGCCGTGTGAGAAAGTTGCATACTGGGTTTTTTGACGGTGCAGAGCTAGAGTTTCAGGCATGGTAGGTCGATACGACAACAATCCATTTGGTGAGACGAAGTTAATCCGTTTCACTATGGTGTGGAAAGATGTTTCAAATGTACTGTTGTCTTTCATTTGTTCATATTCTTATGTGTAAACATGAGGCTGCATGTGTCGAATATTTCTAATGTATTCTAGGTATATTTGTATATTTTTGGGATATTCTTGGAATGTTTATAGGATATCCTTGGTATATTCGGATATTCTTCGGATATTTTTTTGCTACTATTAGTGGGATACTCCAACAAATATTCCAAGAATATTTTTGGACTTCAGCTTGACTCGAGCCAGCTGCTGGCAGTTTTTGCAGTGACCTCCATACATGGTTTTACTCATATTTTTTCAACAACTCAATATTTCATCTAAATTTATATGGTGTAGGGTTTCTAACTACAATAGACCTGTATGTGTACCAATTGTTAGATTGCAAAAACAATCAAGTACCAGAGAGCCATGGACTTTTAAAGTTGATTACTGTGGAGTGCAGATGTTACACATAAAATCTTATGGACTGAAAAAACATCATGTACACTCATACAATGACACAAAGGAAAACACACTAGGGGTGCCATTTTTAAATCCAACCCAAATCCACTTTTATGTGGACTAATTATCTTAGGAATTGAGAGCTATGGACTATTTTGCAGGTTGATTTGCTCTAGTCCATAACATCTTATGTTTTGGGTTTTTGAGGTGTCTTCTTTTACTAAAAAGGCATACAAACCTATAATCTAGAGGTGCTAGGTGGTATATGGACAAGTGGTTGTAAATTCTAGATTTTGATGTCTAAATATTCATTTTCATTCTGATCACTGATGTGTTTAGCTCTTGTGATTGCAGGTATGGGTTCACCTGTGCAAAATTAAGATGATATTGGCGGTGCTGGAAAAGCAAACAAAGGGAAAGGGAAAGAAAAACGAGCAAGACAACCAAACTGGGAGTATGCCGAGATCATGGCACTCATCAGCGCGAAGCACAGGGAATATATTTGGTTGAAAAATACAATTGATACCAGGTCGAATACAGTTGATACAGTTTTGAGGGGCCGCATTACGATCTGATGCTGCAATGAAAGTGATTCTGCAAGTGCAGACTTGTGCTGCAAAGAAGAGCGATGCTGCAAACGACGCAAAGGATAGCGATGCTACAGGATGACGATGGAGGCAGTTTATGTCATCCATAGCAATTAGGTTGTGTGGGTCTGGGTTTTGAAGGCGGGTACCCGGCGGGTTAGGATCCGGGTTACCCGCACCCGCACCCAGACCCGTGCTATCACAAAAAACCCAGACCCTAACCCGGGTTCATTTCTAAAATGAACCCGGAACCGGACCCGGGCCCGCTTGCTGGGTCCAGAACCCGTTAAACCCGCTACCCGTGGGCCAATGCAACAGGTCAGGGTCCGGGTCTTAAATTTAGATGGGGCATACCGGATCCACCTTAGATCTGGTAGGTTTTGTCATATTTGTGGAGGTGATGAGCAGCAATAGGCCGCAGCAGCCAGCCCCACCACGTTGTAGCCCATGGTAATGCCCACATACCACCTCAAAAGCGGTTGTGGGTTCAATCCCCGGAGTGGTGTCACAAAGTTGTGCCCTCTGGGACCATAATTTACACCTTCCAAAGGAGACATCATATATTATTATTATGCCAGATCCCAGAGATCCATGCTATAGTGATCTACCCTTGAGGCATATTACTATTTTTAACATGTTTAAAGAATTGATATTGAAAAATAGAAAATGGAACTCAAACTTCTACTTTAATTCTTATTCATGGTATACATATTCATATTCATGGTATATTTTGAAGGAATGTCTCTTAAAATAAAATTCATTCTTAGGATTTAAAGTTTTTTCCAGCCAAAAATAAATTTATCCCTAATTAATCTTAATTTTCTAATTTATTTAATCAATAAATTAGGGACCCGATCCGAACCCGTGAACTCGCTAATATTTCCCAACAACTACCCGGACCCTAACCCGAGTCCGTGTTGACAAACCCGGACCCCAACCCGGACCCGGATTTTCCAAATTTCGAAAACCCGGATCCAGACCCGGACTTGGCTCCGAAAAAAACCCGCACCCGGACCCGGCGGGTTCCTTAAAAAGGCAGAACCCGCACAACACTGGTAAATACACGTGGTATGTTATGAACAGAGGTAAGAGAGAATATAAATAGATAAAATTATTTGTTAACATATGCATATGTGTGAACGAAAATAGAATAAGTTTCATGTATAAGTATAACTCGAATATAAGAAGGTCAAAGAAATTTATTTGCCATGAAAATATTCACTCTTAAGTTGGTAGACATTTGGAGCCTCTCATTTTTGAATAATTGGGAATTTAAGGCGCACGTGTGCGCCAGGCAGTGGGCCCATGCACGGAAGTGGGGCGCCCCCGCGACCATTCGGAGGGTCCGGGTCTGCTCGCAGGTTGGGTCTGTTGGCAAGTCGGGTCGGGTCCGCTCACTGCTTGCAAATCGGGTCTCCACGCAGGTCTTGGGTCCAACTGAATGGTCTGCTCGTCGCGCCGCAGCCCGCAGGACTTAGAAATTTTTGCGGGAAAACTCACCCATCAAGAAGAAGGGTACACATGCAACGCCAGCCAGAACCATCTTTAATACACATTTGGAACATCCAAATTCGAACCCACAATCTCATAGATACCACTCAATGCACCCAACCACCACACTACCCGCTGCTTGCTGATACCCCAACATTTTTTTTTTCTCTTAACCTAGAAAACAGCCGCAGTCAGCCCAAACTCGGCTCGCCTAGGGTGAAGGCCTGTGGGCCCTACCTAGCGGCAGACCATACAGAACCCACCCCGGTCGGGTCATGGGTCGCGGCGGGGCCACCCAAGGGCGCCCCACGTCCGTGCGTGGGGCCCGCTGCCTGGCGCACACGTGAGCCTTAAACTCCCAATTATTCAACAATGAGAAACACATCTGGACGCTACTTATGAGTCTGAATGTACCTATATAGCCTTGAGGCTCTTTAAGGGCACTTCTAGCGATAGCCCTTCAATTAAATACCAATTTTTTTTTGCGAAAGGGGAGGGAGGCCCTTGAAATAAATACCATGTTTACATGGCATCCATCAAGTTCACCCTGAATTAGGACAAACTGTCATGTCGTGCCCTTTGAAAGGCTGGGCCGCCCTTCAAACATCAGGCAACACTGCCATAGAATGGTTGGGTAGCATGTGAGCGAGCAAATTGGCATTATCTATATTTTAACTTGAATATCCAAAAGATTATCTTATCGAAACAAAAATGTGCTCATGTAAGAAAAATTGCAAAATTCCAAAAATCATTGTTACTTGAGCAAAAGCAAATGATCAATACTCTGGGTTTGAAACACTTTCAAGTATTTTTTTGGTCAGCACATACACACGACAAGATGAGAGGTTCATGACTTCTTTACATGAGATTCCGTAAGAAAAATACAAGAGGTCTGCCATTCGTACAAATAGCTTTGAAGAAACTGGTTGACTCTCGCCGAAGCAAGCGTAACTTATGGTGTTGAATGACTATTGCATTCTGTTTGGTGAACACCTTGTAACTGCCCGTAACCAGGGCAACCCGGCTGCCCAAACCTTTCCCCCAAGGATTCAAATTAAGCACACATACACCAGTGGGTTTTTTTCATAGTTTTAAAATCGCTGGCGGGGCCACCTGTGAATTCTACCCAGTGCCCATGTGGCGAGAATATCGAGGTAGCATAGTTAGAAAAGTGGCTATATTCCAGGTGTCACGTTTTAACTAGTCCACGTCGGCAAGATTAGGCCCCCGAAATTTATCTGCTGCTGCTTTTTGGCGAAAAAGTCAGATTTTACCCCCCATAATTCCTTTGTACAAGTAGCTGACGTAGTTTCCAGTCGAAATTTGGCGATTTTTCGCCAGAAACAAAAACACTGACATACACCCATGTCACATTAGGTGTTTGGTTGATCCAACTACCCTAATTCTTTTTATATAGCTGTATACAAAATGTTTTAAGAAAATGTTATTGGATGCATACAATACGAGTATCGTTGTCGTATTGCAAGCAGTTCATGTGAAAAGTGTTGGATGATATTACATGACAAAGTGAAAGAGAATGAAAAATATGACATCATGTCCATTTTTAAATGCTTTGATTTTATTTGATGATGCAACCATTTAGTATTCATCATTTTTATTTATTTATTGGCTCTTCTTTATTCTAAAGAGGACTAGGCATCAGTGTCAAGAATCACTAAGCCCGTTGTGAGGCCTTCCCACGTGTCGCCTCCGCTCCTTTGCTGGTACCTTCTCCAGGTAGTACCCCCCTCAGGTTATTGAACAACTATGAAAACAAATGGATGAGTTTTTGAGTTTGTTATGGATGAAAGTAGGTTCCACTATTCACAAGGAGGAGACGCAATTAGATGCTTGTTATTTTTCTTTCTTGTTTTTTCTTGGATGAAAGGAGGCTGTCACTGCTACTCCTATTTAAAATTGGGAGAGAAAAAAAACTAACAACCATAAGGCATACACCCTTAACTCACAAAACCCTTAAGCAATAGGCCAAAGCTCGTCTAAATGAAACCATAAACATCCTCTTTAGAGATGGGAGCAAGAGATCGCAAAAATACCAAAATAACTAGACAACAAGATGCAAGAGCAAGCTCACGAACCTCAAACGACAAGCCAAAGCCAGCCTACAAATCCAAACTAAAGCATACATCCCAGAGATGGGAACAAGAATCCAAGAAGAAAAAGACCACCGTAGATGTTTTTGAGCCAATGGTAAGTTTTTGGCATAGGATTGTTGAAAATGTGTTTTTGTTTAGCGAACGGACCAGTGAGGTGGCCAGCCTGGGCTTGGGATTCATAGCTTTTGTATTATTGGACCATCACCAAATCTGATGTGAGTGGGATTGTTAAGTTGGGCATAAAAATCAAACCAAGAAGCCAGCTGCATAATGTCCAACTTAAATCCATATCATTTGAAAAGAATGTTATTATGAATCTCTTGAACGAATACATATGTTGTCATGGCTCCTAGCCACTACATTGTTACCATACATCAACCCTAAAATCATCTTGTACGACCACCTCTAAATTTCTCCAAACCCTCTACTTTATTGTTGTTGCTATCGCTATCGGATCACTTATACCTATCATCCTTAACAAGCACAAAATTGAAAGTGGCCAACTTGTCACATTACAGATACATTCCTCCTTTAAAGCCACCGAGAAAGGAGACAGTCCCCACTGGGGAAGGGCTTTTATTTACGGTAGCTCCGGCTAACGTTGTATATGTGTGTGTGTGTATATATGTACGTATATATGTATTGACGTGGTTGACGAATGTCCATCAAGGATCTACACTGTCAAGTTAAATAAACACTCTCGAGTTGAGCCTGCACGACCGAGCTTCCTCGCTGCTTAGCATCTGAGTGTACTTATGGAGGGAGAGTAGGATGTTGTGGGGTGGAGTCCCCATAGCTTGGGGTGCCCCTGGCTCGACTCTTATTTTAACGAGTGATTGTGTTGTATTTCGTGTTTCTATGTCATTGGACAGTGTGAGTTTAGTTTTCAATCACTCGAGAGAGATGATCTATCTAGTTTTTTGTAGTGCTAAGCTAGATAGATTTCTTTTATGTTAACACTATGTCGATGGTATTTGAAGTAGGGAAAGCACGACTCCTAATGAGTGGTTAGGGTAGAAGTCATTGTTGCTAGTTTCGTTCGCAGTCTGGTACGATGGCGTGCACGGGAGGCACAAATAAGAGGCGAGATGGAGGCTTGGACAGCCTCGTAGGCTCTACGCAGGATATACAAAGCCGGAGTAGACAGATGTGCGGACAAACAGCTCGGCAGGTTGTTGCTTGCAAGTTGGTGAAAGAGCAAAGCGGCTTGTTCAAAGTGGACCGTGAGAAAGCTGGTGGAGTGTTGTTTGTGTCATAAATGTGAGTACCATGTTCTGATAAGATGGCCGGACACATTTGTCATCAGTAATGAAACACAGGAAGAGGCTAGATTGAAGGTCAATACTGTTGGTCACTGAACATGTGCTCAATGTTGATGTTCATGTGCCGAGACGGTTGAAGACGAGTTGAAGGGGCTATGCAAGGTTAAGTGAACTGCCATATATGTTGCTGCAGCCGTTAGCCCTGTAGCCCATGAAACGTCCCAAACTCGAAATCACATGCAGCTTACAAGTTCAGAAGTCGGTTAATGCTTGTGGGACGGTTGTTAAGCCATGTCTAGAGCTTGACCCTCTAGGGCTTGTTGATCGATAAGACCTTTCGATGCAGGGGCTCTAATATTGATGGCAGGTCTAGATCATTTGGTTCATGCCTTGTCCGATAATTTTGACCAACAAATATTATGGACCAGCAAACTATGGTTCATGTTGAAATCAGGAATTTTGCTGCTTGTCAACGCTTCATTGCTTGGGGTGATCATTACATGTTGATTATTTGACTGCAAGAAATTAGCTCGATCTATCACCAAAGCACTATGGCTTGCGGGGATGATGCAAGGTTGGTTATCGATCAGTTCACGAATTGGAAGTTGACAGTATTAAAAACCCTATAGAGCGATCAGCTCATGAGAGGCAAAAGGCTGAAGTTGTGGCGTGCAGGTTGTCAGAATCTGAAGCCTAGCATGTTTATGTGCACAAGAAAAAGAGTCTGGTGATCAGCCCGTAGTTAGCCTCCCAGTAGCATATTGGGCAATGAAGTCTTGCAACAGGGGCTAGCGGTTGCTGCAACCTGGTGAGACAGTGCAGGCACAAAGAGGGGTTGGGCGGTGTTGAAGCAGCCACATAATACAGTCGTGGAGCCTGCAAGGTAGCTAACTGCTTGCTCCAACAGAGTTCTGTCTGTCCAAAGCAATATTGAGGCCCTCAACGCCAACTACAGCAGTTTGCTGTCTATTGCTAATGCCTGACTCCCAGTATGCAATCAACTCGTCTAACTGCTCTCCACTCAAATCAGTCTGAGTTCCTTGAGAAACATAAATCTTGTCTCCTTGTGTGCACAGTCTAAGGGAAGAGACCTGCCCTTCAGTCACGTCCTCATTGCCCCCAGCCATACAGGGAAGACATCCACAGACTTGTCTCTCATGTAGACCACAACAGGTTCTAGAAACAGAGTTGTGGATCTTTCATAGCATCCACACACTCACACTAAAAAAATTCCATAGATTTTTAGCAGAGTCCAAAAACTAAAACCTGAATATGTAGATTTCCACAATCTGCAGGTCCCTACGCAAATTTGAGGTCAAACAGCCTCTGTATGACCAAGTTATGGCAAAAACAAGCTCTGTATAATTTAAATTTGATCAGAAATGGATTGTTTTTTAATTTAAACTACACCCAAAATACTGGTTCCCAGTTCGCTGAGTTCCCTACTGGTCATCTTTGGAACGTGTGACCACGATCGTGCTAGCTTCCCGCAAGCATGGTCATGTTGCTGGATGATCAGCTATCTAATATGGGGCAGACCAATTACAGAGCTGTAGCTGTATAGATGTTCTACGAATTACCAGGACTGGGTTATTCGATCATTGAAGTGCCCATCGCCCATTTTTGTGTGCCAATTTGTCTCTTCACATTTAACCAAACGACTCTGTAGAGTATATAGCCAAGTGTCTTCGAACTTGACAGCAACTACCTCGTCTCGTCATTCAAGGAATCCGTCAAACAAATCGCCAGTCCTCTTCGTGATCTTCTTGTCAAACAAACTGAACTGGTCCATATAGCATCATTCGATTTCAAAACCATCATATGTTGTTCCCTAGCACTGGTGAGGCCGTTGCTGCACTAGCCAGGCCTGTCACGACGTTCCAACCGACAGCCATGCTAGAAACAATTGCACCACTACAGCCTGTTGTGCCGTGACTGGCGAGGGCCGCGCCATTAATAGCTCCTTATGTTGGCCTACTAGAGTACTGTGTAAGCTTCATACAACAAAACTCGCCCTTAAATGTTCCTGGCTGCACAGGGTCTAAGAGCGACCAAGCATCTTGTAGCTCGGGTGTATTCCTCTGTTCTGCAGCTATAGGTGAAATACCAAAGTAGGTGGAATCTAGGCTTGGAACACAGCCAAAGACAGCCCCGGGGACCAAGGTGTTCAACCATAAGGCCGTGGTTTACTGGAGCAGAGGAGCAGGAGCTGCACAAGTTTTTGCAATCAGACGTGGTTGCAGCCGGACACGCTCTGCACGAGGCAACCACAAGCGGGGGTTCATTAGTAACGAATAGTTTGTTCTACTTGAAGGAGATGCAGTCATTCGCAACGAGGACACTCGCAACGAGGACACCCGCAACCGTCTCAAAGCTTTCGAGTTGAGAGACCGTCAGACCCTACCTTTATTTTCTTTAGTATTCAGTGAGTGGGAGATAGGGGAGTATTGCTTTGTCTCTACTTGGCAGAGAGAGGAGGAGGGTTGGTTAGAGCGAGCTACTGTAGATTGGGATAAGGTTAGTGGCAGGTTTCTGGACATAGATATTTCTCCCACACCTTACCATTATGCAGAGCGAGGCACTTTGAGAGAAGTCTGACAGTTGATAGCATAGATCAGGATTAGAACTTGCTTGGTTGGGCCTCTATTCTTCCCCTCCCTCTCTTTACTATTTTCATTATTTTGTAGTTGTAGTTGCCAAAGCCTCTCTTGGTGGAGGCTAGTCAGTCCGGGGTTTTTGGGCCGGGGTATTCTGCAGGAGCAGCACTGCAGAGGGATTTTGGTGTGGGGGTGTTGATGTTTTGATTTCTTGTGTTTGGATCCCCCCACACCTGCATGCTTGACTGTGCGCCATGTTGGTTTTGTGTGGGCACTTGCTTTCATAGGGATTAGGCCAGATTTGATCGCCGGTCAATCCTAGAGTATGTTGTCGGTGGTGAGGCTGGAGTGATGACCAGCAAGACCACCAGTGTTTCTTCTATGGTGAGGCTGGATTGATGACCAGCCAATCATAGGAGTTCTTGTGGTGGATGCAGGTGCAAGTGCCCTTAGCCATTGGGACATGACCTTTTAAGCCGTATAACAGGTGCCCACCCGTGCCACTGTTAGAGCTAGTTATAGAGCCTTATAGTGTCACGTGGACAGGTTTGGATAACAACGGGCATCACAGAGTTGCCTGAGGGTTCAGAAGGACAGGCCAACACTAGCACCAGTACTGTTAGTGGGTTCACGAGGCAAGGGGATCGGTTTAGACCACCTTCACCCCCACCTTCATCTAGTGCAGAGTCTGACACAGACTCGGAGGCTTCATCAACATGTGTGCAGTTTCCTTCGCCATTGTTGTGGGACGACATGGAGCTACCAAGGGGCCTCGCAGGTACTCTGGAGTTGTGGGCACAATCGAGCTGGATGATTTTATCCAGGAGTTCGACAGCTGATGTGATTTGCAGCAGATGCGCAATCCACAGCTATTCACGCCATTCATGGCATGGAAGGGTTATTTCAGCACCTTGAGGGGCCGCCTATGGACAATTACTACGAGTTCAAGCGAGGACATGAGGTAGAGATTGAGGAGTGGAGGATGTATTGGTCACCTGACTACGTTTCCATTACTCGAGGCACTACGCGACCAGCAACTGCATCAGCACCAACATCTCCAACTACAAGCATTAGTAGTGGGACAAGTGGTATAAGAGCTGGGAAATCCATTCAAGCTCCTCCTGCAGCACCAGCACTTGTGCTTGCCTTCAACCCGGTGGTGGAGTTCTTCCAGGAGTTGCAGAGGAACTACCAAGGGGTACGGACAGAGAAGTTGCGAAGTTTGCAAGACTTCCAGTGCAAATCCAGTAAGAGCTTGCGAGAAGCTTACACTCGTATGAGGCGCTTGATAAGTGTGACCCAAGGGGTTACTTAAGCTCAGGTAGTCATTTTGGACAAGGAGCTCAGGAGAAGGGTGCCGGATGCAACCCTGTTACAAGCGGCCCAACCCATATTAGCAGATATGTTTCTACTGGCTGAGTGGATTGAGTTCAACATGGTGGAAGAGCGAGTTATTACCATTGGATTTGGCAAGGACATGCCTGCACGAGGCACATCTACCAGCCAACAAGCACAAAGGACTGCCCAACAGCGTGGTCAGGGGGGCAAGGTTGCCCCAACCCAATTTCATGGAGCTTACAGGGGACCTCAGGTACAGAGGCCAGTAGCTTCTTTTGCAAGCCAACAACAACTAGGGGTGGTGTGTTGGACATGTGGAGGACCCCATGTCAAGAAGGATT
Organism: Takakia lepidozioides; assembly: GCA_030704615.1. NCBI lineage: Eukaryota > Viridiplantae > Streptophyta > Takakiopsida > Takakiales > Takakiaceae > Takakia > Takakia lepidozioides. The sequence continues at coordinate 23,821,238 of CM060732.1, read as the reverse complement.
GCCCAGAGAGTGGCAAAGGGCCAGCACAAGCAGAGCCTGCATAGTTGCAGTGTGGGCATTATGGCAAATATGGGCATGGAGAGGCCCATTGTTATGACTTGCACCCTGAATTGCGGCGAGGCCAGTTCCAAGGGAACAATGGCGGCCAAGGGCGAGGTGGAGCACCTCAGAGAGGACGAGGTGGTCAGGCACGAGACGCAGGACGAGGGCAAACACAGCATGGCCAAGGTCGTGGAGGTCAGGGCATTGACCAAGGCATGGCCAACCGGCTTCAGCAGCTAGAGCAGAGGCTTGTTGCCATGGCCACAGCTCAGGTGATACCAGCTCCAAGACCTGAGGGTCCACCTCCTGCTCCTCCTCAGCAACATTATCCTGACAGAGGAGACATGGGAGGCATGGGATTTATGTGCGGGGCAGCACTCGGAGGACCACTTGTACAGGTGGATTCTGCTTCAGCTGTGACCCGAGCAGCAGCACGAGTTCATGAGCCACAAGGTGCAGAGGTGGAGTTAGATCCACAGCGTGGGGAGGCAAGCCGTCAGGCTAGGCTGCCTCAATCATTCACATTGGTAGAGACAGCTAGAAGCATTCGTGTCATTTACCATTGGGGTAACGACTCATTTTGAGTCGTAAAAGTCAAAAAACTGGGATCGACTGAAGTTACAAACGATTAGTTACAACAGACGTGGTAGTTGGGTTGGACATCCAATGATTGGAGTGGTAAAAGACGCAGATGCGCGAACAACTACTCAACGATTAATGTGATTAATGCTGAAGAACCACGTGGCGTAACCGGGCAAGCCGCCCGTGTGTCTGACCTTTTGGGCTGACTTTGACTTTTCCCTCCGGATGAGTGGACCGACTCACCGGAGCGCGGTGACACATGGACGCGGACATGGACGACGATGTGGACACCGACGTGGCGGCGCCACGACGAGCAGCACTGCTGCCACGTGGCCACGGGCCCGAGGTGCCACGTGGTAGTAGACCACATAATTTGCAGTGCTACATGCCCAGTGGCAATTGCGATTACGGAAGTTGGCGCAACCACTGCTTTACTACTTTAAATGAAGTGCTCGAAATTACTTGAACTATCATTCATAGTAATTCATGCTTTGATGTTTTGGTGTTTGTAGTGAGTCAACTAGTACATACGCATGTAATGCCATACAAGAGAACTAATCATGCATTAGAAATGCACAAACAATGAAAGACATTCCATGAAACAAAATGAAATGAAAATGAATGAAATAAAACAAAATGGTACTTTATTACATCTGCGGAAAGCTCAAAGAGCTTATGGGACAAAATGAAAAAAACAAAGTAAAAAAGCAGCCCAAAAGCTACTGCTGCTCTGGGGATTGCCTAAGGGTCAAGGCCTCGTGCAAATAAGCTGCCAAGCAGTTCTGATCCTCATAATGCAAGACTTCAGAGAGTTCCACGGAATAGACCATCTACTCATGGAGGTTTCTTGTAGTTATTGATCCACAGGGAATCATAGGTAATCTTGTGCTTGAAATTTGGCCCTCTAGGATGAATCTGGACCCACACTCTATCCCTTGTTACATAGCAGTATCATGTCAAAGTCACTCCAAACTAGATTCACTCAACCAGCTAACTTGCAGAATTCAACATGGAAATTTTGGGCCGATTATGATAAGAGGGAAAAACAGGGTGAAATGTGCTGAAGAAGATGCCTTCATTACAATGTCTGATTTTATCAATTGTGTCGTTGCTGCCAGTTGACCATCTACCCATGCAGGTTTCTTGTAGCTTCATAGTTAATCTGGAGCTTGAAGTCCGGCCCTCTTGGGTGAATCTGCACCCACACTCTATCCCTGCTCCTTCAGCTATCCATACCTCGCACGAATCATGCATACAACCTTGCCTTGTTGCTAGCAGTTGACGATGACAACCTAGACTCGTTCTAGGAAGCACCCAACTCAACTTATCACACTAGTTCCTACGCTCAATTGCATCTGCTACTCTCTATAATCCAACAAACATTCACCTTCTTGCCTCGATTGTCCCACCATTGATTGGGGTCAGAAAAGTATTCATTCCACAACTTCTCCTCGTCTGTGTTACCTGTTTCTGATACTTTCCTGTTGTCACATTGGCAGAATCATGTCAAAGTCACTCCAAACTATCAAAGCTTCACTCAACCAGCTAACTTGTAGAATTCAGACATGAATAATTAGGGGCGATTTTGATAAGAGGGGAAAACAAGGTGAAATTGAAGAAGGTGCCTTCATTAGCAGTCATTAGCACATAACTATGAAAGCTATCAAAACATAATTGTTCTAAAGCCAGATATTTTAACACACGTTTATGGATGAAACTCATGAAAAGCATTTTGCAAAACTACAAAACTTACAAAACACCTCTCAAACCAACCCAGTTCCAAACAACAAGAACCACTCTAGATGATACACACTTTGTTTGCCATATCCAACGCATCATAATTAGTTGTCAGCCTTACATAAGCCTTCTCCAGTCCATCAGGCTTGTTGCACAAAATTGCAAGCCCAGAGGTAAGAATACATGTAATAAGCACCCATAGGGGAATAGTCCCTGCTCTACCAAGCCAGCCTTGAGGTTCCATTCTAAGCTTGAGATTGCGACTTGACACAGCTAACAGCAATCATGTCAGCTGATTGAGTGTTCCTGAAGATCTTGAAAATAATCAATCATGGTAATCTAGTCAGGTTGTCGCCCACACAATAAGAGAGGGTGTGATGGTAACTCAGGCAGGGCTACTCCAACCCTACATGACAAGTGGATTTTGTTTCAGAGTGAAAAGGATAGCGTAGCATTCTACTAGGCAAAGAATTGGTATGATCTTGAGAAAACGAGCGGTATACTTTGTGAGGGGACTGCTTCTCATCCAAAGGCACTACAGCTTGTGGATGTACCATCATGCCTACCATGACAAAGAGGTGAGAATCTGTGAAAAGCCTCATGTCAGCCATGAAGACAACATATTCAGTCCAAATCATACCTTATCAAAGTGTTAATATTCTTTGTCTGGATGTCGATCGTACATCTTCTTCACTTGAAATCTGGCCCTCTTATGAATCTGGACCCGCACTCTATCCCTGGTCCTTCAGCTATCCATGCCTGTGTACAAACCATGAATACATCTTCAGCCTTGCTGCTAGCAGCTGACACTGACGGCGTGAAGTTCTTCGAGGAATCACCCCGACCCTACCTACAGTAATATGTCAAAATCACTACAAAACCACCATAGATTCACCAACGAGCTTCTCCACATCTATGTTATCTATTTTTGGATAATTCCTACTGCCACATTGGCAATAACTCCAGGTTAGGCTTCAGGGCAGTGTTCAGGCTGACATCTAGTACATTTCCAGCTTTGACTATGTCACCAGGAACCGGTAAACAGATGCAAAGAGCAAAAGAGAATGTAATTTCCCGATGTCTAAGCATCGCAGCTCCATGCATGTAAGCCCCCAAGCATTTCTGATCCTCGTAATGGGAGTAGACCTAGAGGGGGTTGTGTCCAAAACTGTAGAGGTTTGGTGCCCAAAGACTGTCCTTGAAAATGAGGTTAGACATAAACTACCCTAGACTTGTTTTCAATCTATGACCAGAGCAAAGATCCGATCTCATGATCTCAGCAAACACCCCTTTATAATGTCACCATGGACCTTATAAATTGTCCTTTTCTTGGGCTGCCAAGCTTGCACATACAATGCGCATTGCAAACACAAAGAAACCTGATGTGGTCAATGGGCTAAGCACACCTTAATTCATGCACCATTTGCTTAGAGGTCTTCAAGGACTCCATCCCACTGTACATATCCTGCAATCATGGGCTCCATGATCATACCACATTTCGTTCAGCCATATTGTTGAACACTCCCTTTGCATCCTTGATGCACCCACATTTGGCATACATGTCTATGTAAGGGTACTATTCAGAATGACATATGGTACAATTCCAGCTTTGACGATGTCACCATGGACCTCTTTGCCCTCTTGGCCTCGACCCGGCCAGGCTGCACTCCTTCCCGCAACATTTGCTCATATGTCTCCAATTCCTCTTTGAGCTTGGCATACATCTCCACAAGAGTATTGTTCAGAATGAAATCTGCCACAATTCCAGCTTTGACAATGCAGCCATGGATCTCCTTGCCCTTCTCCAGCACGCTCGTACATGCACTACAAACACAAACAAACGTAAGTTGTGGTCGGACTTCACCCCCTCCCAAACCATTTGCTCATAGGTCTCCAAAACCTGCAATCCCCGCCCTTATTGTGCATGTCCTGCGATCAGCACGTTCCATGACACCTTGCTCAGCCATATTGTTGAACACTCCCTATCCACAAGGGTATTGTTTAGAATGACATCTGCCACAATTCCAGCTTTGACGATGCAGCCATGGATCTCTTTGCCCTTCTCCAGCAAGCTCGCACATGCACTACAAACACAAACAAACATAAGTTGTGGTCGGACTTCACCCCCTCCCAAACCATTTGCTCATAGGTCTCCAAAACCTGCAATCCCCACCCCTGTTGTGCATGTCCTGCGATTAGCACGTTCCACGACACCACATTTTGCTCAGCCATATTGTTGAACACTCCATGTCCACAAGGGTATTGTTCAGAATGACATCTGCCACAATTCCAGCTTTGATGATGCAACCATGGACCTCTTTGCCCTTCCCCAGCAGGCTCGCACATGCACTACAAACGCAAACAAAACTGGTTGTGGCAAACTGGGAGCAATATGTGTCAGAAGAAACCACTGATACAAATCTACAGCTTACAAGCTGTCTCTATCCTCAAAATTGGCAGCACGTCACCCGCTGCTATGACATATATTGCCCTAGTCACACATTGCGCCTTGCCTTCCACCAATTATCTGTAAGTCCTGTGAAACTGTTTTTGTGGCAGTTTGTAAGCAGTGGGCAGCGATGATGGGCTGTTGTAGGATTTGATGAACTCAATGTCGTGTACTGACAGCAACCCCTCATCTCTTATGCAAGCATTCAACAAGCCAAGTTGACTGCAGAGCATATGCAGCCCCCCACGTTTCTAGTTGCCTAATGTTCTTCATCTCCTGGGCAGAGGCATTTTCCAGGGTCTCCATCTGTGATGATACCTTGATAAGACTGAGATGAGTTGATGCAGGATGGGGGGGGGGGGAGTTGCTGGTGTATGTTATCTGATAGGCCCCATGCAGAGAGGCAGAGCTGGAAGTCAGCCTTGCACGGACCCAAGTGAGAGAAGTCTGGTGGGGGTAGCATCTCGGGGGATTGTACCGTCAGGAGAGGAGAAGAGTGCAGTGATTGCACCAGGACCACCTCAGTTGTCGCCATTGGACACCACACCTATTGTGTGGCAGTGCCCGGATGAAGGCATATGCCTTCTGGACTTGTTTGGCGGGATCAACATTGGATTGGTTGCAGTGCTGCAAGCAGGTGTACGAGTTCGACATTACCTGTATATGGAGAGGGATGAGACTGCACGACGAGTTTCACTGAGCCATGTTGCTCAGTTGGTGCAGCAATACCCTGATTTGTTGTCAGTGTCTGCAGTTCGTGGATACCAGCAAGCCTTGCCAGCAGACATCTCTTTGTTGGGGGCCCATGATTTGGAGCGGGTTGGCCCTATTCAATTGGTAGTGGTAGGTTGGCCCTGCCAGGGGCATTCATCAGCCGGGCATGACAATGGGTTACAAGACTCGAGGTCACGCCTGTTTTGGGAGATGTTGAGGGTCCTGTGCTATTTACAGCTTTAGCAGACAGACTCTCCGGCATATATCTTGGAGAATGTGCCAGTGATGGGTGATTCTCAGGCCAAGGTGATGGCCAGTGTGCATCAAGTGCGGTCTTGGCATGGGTCAGAAGTGTTGCTGAATGCAGCTGCAGTGGGGTCACGGGCTCATCGCCCACGATTATGGTGGACCAACTTGATGACTACCCAGGCTTGTTGCACCTGTCTATCAGCAGCCTGCTGCAAATCCTTGCTCGTGCCCCACAGTGGAGTGTGAGCAACCATGCAGGGCAACTCCGCTGTACCATGCATATCATCATGTTCTACTGGAGGTGGCACATCCTCTGCATGAGCATTGCCTTCTAGCAACTCTCCAGGCCAACTCATTGCACCTGTGAAGGCTGCTAGTGTCGGCATCTTGCCCCGCTGGGCAGCTGCAACACCCCCAATGAATGTCATATGGAGTTACACACGTTGACCATCCCCCACTAGAGGAAAAACGCGGAATAACCACTCTAGCAACCACTCATTTTGAGTGGGAAAAGACACCCAACCACTCTGGCCCCAGAGTGGTCTAGAACCAATGGATCTTGATTCAGCAGTGGTTGAAGACATGACGTGTCCGAAGTGGTTAAAGACATTGGTTACGACAACTTGCCTCCGAGTCCAGCTGTTCGCTTACGTTCACAGTGGTAAAATAACCACTTATGACGTGTCACAGTGGTAAGCCAAATCACGTCTGACGTGGTACAGTGGCAAACTAACCACTTCAGAACATAGTGATTCCAACCACTTCCACCGTATGCGACGTGGACGCATCAACTCCGTCGATCATACTTAGCAATGGACGGACACGTGTCCGTATCCATATGGACACGTGGACGAATCCGGTTGCACAGTTATGTTGACCATGATCTGAACACGTGGCGATATTGCAAATTAGCACGTGCCCTATTTTAGGGATGCGCTGAAAAATGCAATGACTACACAAACAACTCTGTGAGTGAGCATTGAATAACAAGAATAGTCATGAAACGAGAATAAACAATGTATATTATCACTTATTGAGTGGTTCTACCAGTATTGCAATAGTGGTTAGGATGTGTGGTAAAACCACTTTCTGAGTGGTTCTAACAGTATTGAGGTAGTGGTTAGGTTGTGTGCTAAGACACCTACTGAGTGGTTGTAGCATTATTGCAGTAGTGGTTACTTTGTGTGCTAAAACCACGGACCGAGTGGTTGTACCAGTATTGATGTAGTGGTTAGGTTGTGTGCTAAAACCACTCACTGTGTCCATAAGGGACCACATATTGGAATTATTACTGCCAGAGTGGTATGTTAGTGGTTATGGCTGCATCTGGAGGCATACAACCACTCTTGCCTACTATGACAGTCTCACATATACCACTAACAGAGTGGTGTGCAAGTGATTCATACATTCTCATGCAATTCCCATACATTCCAAGCGAATATGCATAGTAACCCAAATATTCTTGAAGATTCACCATTCAAAAAACACAATAGAATCCAAGAGAGAAAGTGCTGGAACAGAGTCAATAGAATCCAGCCATGATAAAGGGTGACATACTACATCTACACTACATCTCCGCAAGCATGCTAAAAGCCATGAACTACTTTCATGCTTTTTCCTCACTGTCAGCAATGTTTATACGGGCGAACCATACTTCTAACCCCTCATCGGGTTCTTCTCTGGCTAAAGGGTGTTCCTACCAAGGACGTGGTCCAACTCGGTTTGCGGTGGGTCATCTTCCTCATTAGGATGAGGCAACACACAATGTGAAACATGGACATACTGGACCTCAACACGGTACATGCCTTCAGGAATAACTCGACAGTGATATGTGTCTTTGCCAGGCACACTAGTGACAACTCCAGTGCCGACCCTATGTCGTGATGATAAAGGATCATACAGGTGGACTTTGTCCTTCATCTTAAACTGCACCCAACACCCACCACAAAATGCATATGAATCAACTCATGAATACATACATATACTGATGGTATTGAAAGCTAGAGAATGAGGAATGTCAACTACAATTAAAAACTGAAAGAGTACAGTACTTTTGGTAACATAAGTGGATCTGTGAGAGTTCTCCGTGTCATCCACTCGATAATGATTTCCATATGCCTTCATATATGCCTTGAAATGAAGCTGATCTCAATGAGGGGGGAATAGACAAATGAATTACATCCGTATCCTCAACACTATGCTCAGCGACATGGGCCTGGACAACACAACGTATCCATACCGGTAGGGGTGGAGAATCCAACAAATGGGGAGGGTATGGCACCGGAAGGCTGCGGTGACGTCGACGATTGGCACGCCACTCACGAGCACATGCCTCTCTGTCTGCAGTGAACTGTGCATTATCTGTTGCATACTTTCTGTCACAAAATGGCAACAAGAATGACACATGTTAGCAATGAAGTGTTGCATTACTTTGCAAAAAATACCTAGTATGAATGATACTTTGAAAACCACTGGATGAGTGAGCAGAATGACTTGTAAATGAACATGCTCTTCCAAAAAATCACTCACTTAGACATTCCGTTACTACAGAAGTGGTTATAATCACGATGAACCACTGACATTTGTGACTTTGTGGGTGGTTTTATTACACTGGTGACAGTGCAATTGAACTTGATATGAATAAGGTGCAATGAAAAGAAGAATTCACTGCACCCAATGAACCATCACATTGGTATTGTTCAACACATACAAATGTGTTGCATCCCTCTCAGCTCCACTTATGTCCCGCTTTTTGCCGACACCTTCCAAGACCTCGTTCTCAACCCCTTCCTCCCATCCGCCATTGAGTTGCATCAAATGATTGCACATACTCACTCATGAACCCCATGGCCTCATCAAGAACATACCCTGCAGCCATACTCCCTTCTGGCTTTGCGTAATTCCTAACGTATCCCTTGAGATCTTTCATGTAACGCTCCATGGGATACATCCACCGTGAAGACACCGGACCACATGTGTCTAGTTCATCTACGAGATGAACTAGCAAATGGGTCATGACATCAAAGAAAGAAGGGGGGAACTCTTTCTCTAACTGACACAAGGTTATAGCAACATCCTCACGCAATGAATCTATTTCATTAGGGTCCCATACTTTGGCACAAATCCGGCGGAAAATGCGACTCACACGCATAATAACCCCACATGGGCCTGGAGCCATGCAATGGCGAGTACACACAGATAAAATCTGTTGCATTAAAACGTGATAATCATGGGACTTCATACTTGTCAAATGTTTCCTAGACGGGTGTATGTGTTTCTGAAATGCACCTGCAAATCCCGAAGAACTTTTGATAGCCCCCAAAGTATCAAGAAATATCGTGATTTCAGCGGGAGTGAGAACATACAGTGCTGTTGGTTTCATGATACGTGAAGGGTTCTGTGGATCAGGCCGAAGCCACAAGTGACGTCAGATGCCGATTACCTCCATGTCATTCCTCACCTTCACCGTGTCATTCCGTCCGAAAATCGTCTTCAACAAGTTTTCACAAATATTCTTTTCGCAATGCATGGGATCCAGTAAGTAGCGTTGCAACAGATCCTGCAATTGGTGACACCATTTCAGGAACATTCCGACAGATTGCAGTCCTATACAAATCATATTCTTTTATGAGCATTATATACTTCTAAAGTGGTTGTGATGCTTGACAGTCCCTCTTCAGTGGTTCAAACAACTCATTTAGTGCATTATTAGCCTCTCAAGTGATGTCAACAACTTCCTAAGCATCATGGATACTACCTCTTACCACTCTACGAGTTATTAATGTGAAGTCCAAATTACATGCAACACTGCTACTTTACCACTCGGAAAGTAAGAAGTAACCACTACAGGGGCACTACCTTTTCCATTTACAAAGAACATTGAACTCAAACAAGTACAAGTGCAGGGGGTACCTTCTAGTATGGTAAATCCCATAGGCAGCTACGCCTTTTGATACCATGAACCTTGGCTGGATGAACTTCAGGATCAGTAAAAGCACGGGGATCAAGGTCATAACCTTCACCTCAACACCAGCGGCCTTTTGTTCAACCGGTGTGAATGGATGTGGCTTCGCACGCATCTATCTCCACCTGTCCATTGAAGTGTATGCGGTTCCTGCGGTATGGATGGGCCTGAGGGAGGATCCTGCGGTGACCTTGATAGACAGTTTTGCCCAGAACTTTAGAGTGTCTTGCATCTACGTGAGGACCGCATACTGGACACCCTTTGTAGCCTTTTGGGACACATCCTGCAAGTAGGCCATAAGCAGGAAAATCGTGGATGCTCCACAGTAGTATGGCGCATAGTACGAAGGCTCTCTCACCAACAGGTTTGCATATGTCATATGCCCGAACCCCCCTCCATAAAACAAGTAACTCCTCCATCAGTGGTGCTAAGTACACATCTATGTGCTCACTTGTAAGTGACTGCTTTCCTAGAATCAAGAGAGTAAGCATGACAAAGAACTTCTTTGTAGTGAGCCATGGATGTAGGTTGTATACCAGCGTCAACACTGGCCATGTTGACCAGCAATTGTTCTTATCACCAAACGGGTTGACTCCATCGAAGGAAAAACCAAGCCTTACATTGCGAGGCTCTGCTGCAAAGTCGGGCCAAATAGCATCAATGTGTTTCCAAGCCTTTGAATCAGCTGCATGATGCACAAGGCCATCATTGCTTGCATTCCGACTGTGCCAGGTCATTAATTCTGCAATAGAATAACATCTATACATACGCAAAAGGCGTGGTATCAATGGAAAAGTCGAAGCACCTTAAAAGGTACCTTGGATCTCCCCACATTTTTGAATCGGGCTCTTTGACACTTGGGGCAACTCTCTGAAGTTTTCAAGTCCCCCCTAAACAACTCACACCCCTTTGGGCAAGCATCTTCTCATAAGCAAGCCCAAGCTTGCTCACCATGGTCTTTGCATGGTAGAAAGATGTGGGTAGTACGTTTGGTTGTGGCAACAAGGTTTTCTGCAGCAAAGAGAACATTTCCTCCGCAAAGCCATTTGTAACCCCATGTGTTGCGCATAGATTCATTATAAGCATGGTGGCTGCAAGCTTAGAGGATTTACAGCCTTCATATAAAAGTAGACATGCCTCTTCCAATGAGATGGGATCATCAGTGTGAGAGTCCCCACCCGCAACCGGGTCATGGGCTTCTTCTGGGGTGTTCGTGTCACATTGAACATCTATATCATCTAACTCCACTTCTGCCCCATTTGCAATTTCCGGTGTGTCTATGATCTGAAAGGTCTCTTGGATCATGCGCTGCACCTCAACATTCATATCCAGTTGTCCATGTGTCCGGTGAGGCTGTCCTGCAATTCCAGCAACATGATCCCAATTAATCCCTCCATTTGCTGAAGCTACATCCTGACCGACCTCCATGGCCTCCTCTTCCCATTCATCGTCAGAAGCATGCCTCCTTGCTCCTCTCCAGGATCTGAACGCATGGGATCGACCAATCTCCATTAGATGTTTTCTCACTCTATCTAACGCAACAGGTCGTCCTCCACCCTTACATTTCCTGCAAGGGCATGTGCACTTGTTGATACCATGCTCTCGACACCGGGCCTCTTCACGTTGTCAAAGAGCATCGTCACGCTCTCGACACCGGGCCTGTTCACGTTGCCAAAGAGCATCGTCACGCTCTCGACATCGGAGCAGGTGGGCAGCCGCTCTATCAGGCTCCATGATGCTAAGGAATCCCTTGCCTGGTATGAGGGGGAGAATCAGGATTAATAGACTAAGTCCCTAAGAAGGACTTACAACAACCTACTGTCAGTACTCATAGACTTGTAAAAAACCACTTTGTGAGTGATTGTTTCAGAGGTCATCATTCTACTTTACAACTATACAAAGAGTGAGTATGACTGTGACAGTGCAGAAAATGGAAAAACATGACTGTTGTGATCTACAAACCACCTTCCTAATAATATTTGGAGCGGATTTAACCACTCATTTAATGAGCTAGCAGACCCTACTTCTAGCTACAAGGTATAATGCTTTAAGATTGGATATCTTTAAGGTGGTGAGCAGCAGCCCAGCCCATTTGTTGCATCTCTTCTTGGCATCAAGCGTCAGCCCATTTGTTGTCATGTGCTTGTATCTACAGCCTAAGCCATCAATCAATTTGAATGTTGACATTGTAGGGTGTAGTACTATACTCTCTCTTCCCAATTTTGCAAAAGGCCGAGAGTCCTTCTATGGCAGATAGTGAACGCAGCCCAAAACACAAGAATGACAATTACACTGGAGACGATTTGGCAAGAGTCGTTGCTGAATCTAATGGTGGGGGAGAAAAGGAGTCACTTACCCCAGGAGAAGAGGATGGGATGCTCGCATGCGAAGCCTTCTGTGCCCAAAGAATAGCCAAGAACAAAGCCTAGTTGTTACAATGGCAACAGAAGGGCAGTCATGGGTAAGTCAATGCAGTCTCCACGCTCCACTACTCTACATACAGTGCTCCCCTCCTCCTTCATTGTTTGGCTCATATTCTCAGCTCCTCATTTGCTCAAGTAACACTTGCATTGCGCTCCCCCTCATTCCTGGCCCAATGTAGCCTCCCATGCGTTGCCATGGGCCAAACTCGCTGGTGTTACATAAACGACGTCCCTAGATTACAATAGCCCCTCACTGACTGCCATGTCAGCAATCAGCAGTTGTTATGGACATTAAGGTAGTGGTTACTTTATACCCTAATTTTTATTTTGAAAAAAAACGACGTGTCCACATCCCATCTCCGCCGCTGGATGGACGTGGACCGTCTGATGCAACCTGGGACATGGACAACGTCGCGACAAGTCTCTCACTTTTTCTCTACTCACACACACAGTCTTTCGCGTTTTTTTTGCATAAGTCGCTTTTACACACTGCTGACTCCCTCTCGCGATTGTTCTCCGAGTTCCTACTGTAGAGAGAAAGAGTGCGCCTCGCGAAAAGCCCGTTATGTGTGGAATGGCCCATTGCGAAGAAGTAGTCGTTTGAGTGCAAATACTCCTATTCACATGGGTGTGGGGGAGAAGGAGTCGAGCGACTTGGAGAGGAACTCGGAGGAGGATAGTGCTGCGACTCGTAGTGCAGACTACTCCAGAGTGCAAGAGCGCGGAGGAGGAGGACGTGGACAGTGCTGACAAGCTTGAGCCAGCTCGTCCACAAATGACTCCTTATATCAAGCGGCCTGCTAGGACTGCCACCCCCACTAAGGAGGCTAACAAGATGGTGGTGGGATCCCTTAAACCTCTCTCTTCTCTCTCTCTCTCTCTCTCTTCCAAGGTAAGTCACATTACCTTTCCTACGAGTCTTACAAACCTAGTTTTTGACCATGTTTAATTCTGTAAGTACGCTGGTTGGGTGGTGGTGAGGGCACCTTCTTCTTCAACCTATTGCAGCCTGTTTTGCCCTCTCATCAGACTCAGCCCTGAATGCATGTTAAACCCTAAAGTTAGTTGGTTGGGTGGTGGTGAGGACACCTTCTTCTTTGACCTATTGCAACCTGTTTTGCCATGTCATCAAACTTGTCCTTGAATGCATGTTGAATTCTATAAGTTAGCTAGTTGGGTGGTGGTGAGGGCACCTTCTTCTTCAACCTATTGCAGCCTATTTTGCCCTCTCATTAGACTCGGCCCTGAACGCATGATGAATTCTGAAGTTAGGTGGTTGGGGTGGCGGTGAGCAGCCTGTTTTGCCCTGTCATCAGACTCGGCCCTAAATGCATGTTGAATTTTTTAAAAGTTAGCATTCTGGGCGGTGGTGAGGGCACCTTCTTCTTTGACGTACTATTGCATGTTTCCCTCTCATCAGACTCAGCCTTGAGTGCATGTTGAATTCTGTAAGTTAGCAGGTTGGGTGGTGGTGGGGGCAGCTTCTTCTTTGACCTATTGTAGCCTATTTTGCCCTCTCATCAGACTCGGCCCTGAATGCATGTTGCCATTCTGAAGTTAGTTGGTTCCGTGGTGGTGAGGGCACCTTATTCTTTGACCTACTGTTGCATGGTTTGCCCTCTCATCAGACTCAGCCCTGAATGCATGTTGAATTCTGAAGTAAGCTGGTTGGGTGGTGAGGGCACCTTCTTCTTTGATGTATTCCCGTTATGTTTTGCCCTCTTATCAAACTCGGCCCTGTCAAATGCATGTTGAATTCTGCAAGTTAGCTGGTTGGGTGGTGGTGAGGGCACCTTCTTCGTTGACCTATTGAAGCCTGTTTTGCCCTGTCATCAGACTTGGCCCTGAATGCATGTTGAATTCTGTAAGTTAGCAGGTTGGGTGGTGGTGAGGCCACCTTCTTCTTTGACGTATTTGCAGCCTGTTTTGCCCTCTCATCAAACTAAGACCTGTCAACTGCATGTTGAATTTCTGGAAGTAAGCAGGTTGGGTGGTGGTGATGGCACCTTCTTCTTCAACTTATTGATTCAGTGAAAGTGGTTTTTTTAAGCAGCGAGACTTTCTTGTCAGATCTATCAACATGAAATTGTACCTGTAAGAATGAGTGTACTCCCAAGATGTTGTTTACCGTTGTTTGCCGTGCCCATTGACCCGCGCCCACATTGTTTGGTCAACAAAGGTACAGGCAGAATTCCCTTGGTAGATTTGACGAGAGGGTCTGTCTGCTCAGAAAACCCCGGACAGTTTAGATTTTCAGAGAGAGGGAGGGAGTCAGCTGCAATACAGCTTGGTTTTGTCATGGGTTTTTCAATTACGACAGTGGGTACAGATAGGCGCCACTGAGTTTAAATTCAGTCTACTTTTCCCTCTCATCAGACTCGGCCCTGAATGCATGAGGGAGGGTAATTTGGACCAGGCAGTGTACATTTTTTAATATGGAAATGGATGTGGTCATTGCAAGGTTGCCAGAGCATGACGTTCCATGCATTCACAACATCGGATGCCAAACATTTTAAGGCACTTTGGGCCAAGGTCTATATGCGTTCATTGCTAGCATGCAGGTTCAACTTTTGCCATGTCAATTCTTTTTTCCCCTAAGTTCCAACTCTGTGGGGTGGAGGGGCTTGTGTTAGGCTGCATCAGAGTGTGCAAAGGAAAGGGGACCTCAGGCTATGGCTCCTGCTGCTGGTCCACCTACGACATGGGTGCAACAAGCCCCGAATGGGCCATGGGTACAATCCACAGGCGGGCAAACATGGATGCAGCAAGGACCGCCTACCTGGCAGCAGCCCATGGCCCCACTACCCACAACCAATTCATGGTCATGGATACCAGGTGGGTCCAATTCCGGAGGTAATGGAGCATGGGTACAAGGAGCTGCCCAAACTTGGGCACCTCCTTGTCCCACTGCTGGTGGGCAGTGGGCAAGCCCCCCTTTTAATGGTGGTCCTCCTCCATTCACACCCCCTTATGGTGATGATCACAAGTCCACACAACAAGGGGATGTGCATTCTGAGGCTGCAGACAAAAAACGTGCAAAGAGGCAGACTTCAAAGGCACAAGAAACTAATGCCAAATCCCGAAAGGCCGTTGGGCTGAAGGCGCACAAGGTACAACTAAACTCTAAGGGGGCAGTAGACCAGGGGTGTGAGGGAAAGGATTACTGGCAGAGCTCCTTGCGGGGACTGTGCATCAAATATCTTGATCCTAGTATTTTGCTAGCAGATAAGCAAGAACCCAGTGACATGGCCATGGACGAGGATTTTGAGTACAATCCTGAACCTATGAGCGTATCCAAGTTCCATGCAGCATGTGGGAGGATTGTAAAAGTGTACCGCCAAAAACTGAAGTTGGGGTGGAAGGCTCGAGGTTCGTGCCCTCCAAGTGTAGAGTCCACCCATTGGGATGCATTGGTGAAGTATTGAGAGTCCCCCAAGGGGCAGAAAGAGAGTGAGAACATGAAGAGAGCACGATCCAGTGTTACCAACCCATCGAGGGTTGGAAGAGCAGGGATGGTTGGACAGGCAAGGCGCTTGGTAATATGAATACCTGCACCACATGTATTAGTATATGTATATGTGTATATATATTTACATGGTCTATGTGCATGGAGTAGGACAGTAGAGGCGCCATGTGAGTTTGTTGCAAAGTGGTGGTACAGTCTTGACTCTGTAAACTTGGAAATGATTTCATGAGTAGGGGCTTACTTGTTTTTGTTGTGGCACTGGCAGAAGAAAGACCGAGCAAGCAGTCCCAGCTTGACTGAGCTGGAACACGCCGCAAAGGTGGACAAAGGATATGGCTCCCAGTCATGTCATGACGTAGAGGTAAATGTCGTGCGGCCCTTACTTTGTCACTACTTAGATTTCTTGCATTAGCAGACAGACCATACAAACTCATTATCTCCATGTTGTTTGGGTCTGTAGGGAGGATGGAGTGTGATGCAGGCTCGACTGTCCCATCTTGAGGGTAGTGTGGTTGCCTTGTCAGAAACCCAGATCCCCACGATTGAGGGCGCATTGGCCACTATAAAAGCTGAAGTGGCTAAGGCTTCCAAGGATAATGCCAAAAAACTGGATGCATTGATGGCAATGATGGTGGGAATATCGACGCCCGCCCCTCCTCCAATTGCTATCCCAATATGTCTTTTAATTGCACCAGTGGATGATGATGCAGGCTTGGAAGGCAACACTTTTGTGCAAGAGGTGGGTTACATTATTCTTCACCCCACATTTTTTTTTGGCATCCCTAAAGTGTTTCTTGAGTTTGAGATGAGCTGTTGTGGTATGTTTTGCTCAGGTGCAGGAAGAAGCTCCGCAAGTTGGGGAAAAGCCACATTCAGTGGTTGAGGACCTTGTAATCACTACTGTACGAATGGGGCGCAAGGGGGCTCCTGAAAAATTGCCACGAGGTGGAGGTGGGACATCACTGGCTCCTGGTGATGACGTCTGCTCCATTGACAGTGCTAGTAAGGGTGATAGTAGGGTGTTGGCAGACAAGAATGTACCTATTCCTCACCAGGCAACTTCCCCACAGAAAGAGGTACATCCTCCCAGACTTTATCTTGTTTCATTTTCTTGGGCAGACTGTCCGTCATCTGTTACTCTCATGTATGTTTTATTTAATGGTGTGCGTGACACCAATACAACCATGAATGCATTATGAACATATTGGTTAGTCGTGAAGGGAGCTGAAAAGAAACAAACACGAAAAACTGAACGTGTGACCAGAGCCACTGCTCCCAAAGACAATTTCAAAATGGCTGATGCAATTGGCAACATAACACCAGCATCTAGCGGGAGTAAGGATCACGTGGGCCTTGAGGAGGCACCTGGTCCTGCTGTAATCCCCCTACTAGAGGTGAGCACCCATAAGCCTTCCCTGTTGGCTACGTTTGTTGTACAATGTGGTCATTTAGCCATGTTGGGTACATGGCTGTGACATTTACAAGACTTTAGAGCTCTAAGGGGTGTTGGGGGGTGATGTTTGCAGGCTGAGAAAGCTGCTCTTCATACTTCCACATGCACTGCACCAATTGCGCCTGCATCAAAGCCAACCCCCACAATTCAACCCCCTCGTCTTCTTGTCTCTTTTGATTCCAAGGTTGCATTCGTCTTCCAGCAACAGAGCAAAAATAGTGTGCGTGATAGAAATCCAGTCATGTCACCATTAGAGTACGTTGAGGTCATCAAAGAGATCTTGAAATTGGATTATGGACGAGTGCACCCCATTGTATTTTTGATGGTGCCACGGCTCTAAATAAAGAAGACCTGGCTATGTTGGCTACCATTCAAGCGACATTTGTGCAACCAACCGCTATTCCAGTTGAGCAAAGTGATTCAGAGGGTGACGAATAGGTTTCAGATTCAGAATAAAGTTTATTGTTGGAACCATTTGTTCAATAGCATCATCCCACAATGGTCTGGCCACTTGTCTGTTTTTCAAAGTCTGTCACATGGATGGTGTCGACACTACACTAGAAACATTCGTGTCTTTTCCGAATCGATTGCATGTCCAAAACCACTGAGGGAACAACTTTGAGATGTTTGTTACTACTGCACAGTCGTATCGGATAAATTCGTATTTCTAATGGCGGATAGAAGTTGCATCAATGACTCCGCAGTCGGCGCAATATTCGCGGCGATTTAATTCAATTACGTAAATTGTTTAAAGAAAGAAAAAAAAAAACATCAATTACAAGTGGTTTTAAGCACTAGAGAACGACTCTTAACAACTAGGCATTCATTGCACACCCAATTCAAAAATGGAATTTTTATAAGTGCTCCACATGGCTCATGACGTGGATTATTTTAATATATTTTAGGGCTTGTGTGGCTCGTAGAGATTGTTCTAATCGTCGGATGTAAAATAATCTAAGGGTGGAAGAGTAACTTTGTCCTTTGCCTGAATTTGTTTAAGTGTTGGGAGAGGGATGGAGGCTTGGGAGAGAGACGAGCAAGTGATGCGAGAAGAACGAAGAAGACAAATCGAGGCCATGTCCTGTTGTTGCAAGCGTTTATGCAGGGGTGCATTATGTGCAAATGTGGGCTCTTGGCTCCCCTTTGTACCATGATTTGGTATTCTTCCTGATGATCACAAGGTTCTTGGGGGAATCAGCTTGGTCTTAGCAGCCCACATTTTAATCTCTGCCCGCTCAGCTGCACCGTGGTGGTTCTTACGGACCAATCCCACATTACCTGACTACAGATACAAGCAGCATGCACAAGAGGTCTTCTTGGGTTCATGGTCAGTCTAATCCGCAATGGGTCATGACACAAGGTAGAGGACAATGTGGTGAGGGCACCTTCTTCTTTGACCTATTTCAGCTTGTTTTGCCGAGATGACGTAGTGTCGTGGAGTGCAATGTTTGCAGGGTATGCACAGCAGGGACGTGGGATGGAGGCTTTGGAGACCTATGAAGTTGCGAAGGGAGAGTTTGATAACATGGCTGAACGAGATGTTGTCTCATGGAACACACTGAATCTCGCAAGATATGGCCAGCATGTGTGCGGGATGGGCATTGGAGACATATGAGCAAATGTTGCAAGAAGGGGTGCAGCCTGACCGGGTCACGTTCATTTGTGTTTGCAATGCATGTGCAAACCTGGCAGCCCTGGAGACTTGGAGACCCGGTAAAGGGCAAAGAGGTCCATTGTGACATCGTCAAAGCTGGAACTGTACCAGATGTAATAATACCTCGTCGACATGTATGCCAAACGTGGGAGCATTCCCTTATGGACAAGGAGTGTTCAACAATATGGCTGAGCGAAATGTGGTGTGGTGGAACGTGATAATCATAGGACATGCACAACATGGGCGAGGATTGCGGGTTTTGGAGACCTATGAGCAAATGATGTGGGTCTAGGGGGTGAAGCCCGAGCACATTACGTTTGTTTGTGTTTGTAGTGCATGTGCGAGCCTGCTGGAGAAGGGCAAAGAGGTCCATGGTTGCATCGTCAAAGCTGGAACTGTGGTAGATGTCATTATGAACAATACCCTTCTGGATAGGGAGTGTTCAACAATATGGCTGAGCAAAATGTGGTGTCGTGGAAAGTGATGATCGTAGGACATGCACAACAGGGGCGGGGATTGCAGGTTTTGGAGACCTATGAGCAGTTGATGTGGGAGGGGGTGAAGTCCGACCACATTACGTTCAGAGAGTTCAAATGCCTCTCCACCATGATCTTGCTTAGCTAACCATGCCTTGCTGATGTTGTTGTCTTGCACTTGAGCTGTTTTTGGACATTGGCTGGAACATCCACAAGGCGGCTCTGCTCGAGAGAGAAATCAGCTTGAATGCAGGGGCAGATTTTGAGATACAATCACCACTCAGAGCGCTATTCTTTGCACCGGCATGGCATGTCAGCATGCATATCAGCCCAAACTCATTACTCCGTGAGCTTCCACTGCCGGAGTGTGCCCATTCAAGCCAGATCTTTGAAACGCAGGGATGGAACGGGGTTTTGAAACCAGCATTGCCCAACTGGATACCCAATTCAGCTCCGCATCTTGGTCCATTAATCTGCTGCACATTGTGAAGTTTTCTGCCCATTCACCACAAGTTGAAAAATGAGTATTCTTAAAACACGGGTACTCATAATCTGAAAATGGCTCCAGCTTATGTTGCTTGAGTGCGAATATGAGTGTGGGGCAGGATGAGGCATTATCACTGACAGAGTAGGTAGTGGTCACTGCTCAAGAGGTTGCAGCATAGCAACCACCGGACGCGTCTTCTACCTCTAAGCCTGCGGGACTTAAGATTGCAGTCACGGAGGACAACTGGGAGCCTGATGTTGGACCCATAGTCATCGGAGGAGAGAGACGACGTATACGGTGGTTCTTGAGGGCTTGCAGGAACTGCTTTGCCTTCAGTTTGAAGGACTTGGGAGCATTGAAGGGTCAAGAGATTCGCATTGAATTGGCCACTGACACGCCAATCTTTCGGAGACCCTATGGATACAGTGACATGGAGAGGTCCATGATTCAGATGAGGACTCAGGACCTCTGGGAGGCTGGTTTGGTGGAGCTATCTGGTGGAGAGTATGCTTCAGCCACAGTGATGCTAGCCAAGAAGGATGTCTATGGCAATTGGACGGAGAGATGTATGTGTCGCGCACCTCACTTCGGTAAACTCCCCTTCAAGTCATAGTTACTCGCTTTGATGCGCGCTCCTGACTCCCAACCTGGCCGTCGGGCCAACTTGGAGCTTCGGCTGCTCACCGGGACATAACGGTCCCCCTTCGCTTCCCTCTAAAACCCTCCACCTAATTGGGACTAGGAGAATTCCCTTTGGTAGATGGCAGTCCGGAATAGCTCCCCACTCTTTGGTCGCTTTCCGGCTCGCTCGCTTACTCACTAGTTTTTGGTCACCAACGGGCTTGCACCGTTCTCGGGGTTACTACTCCCTCATATATACTTCTGTAGCTGTCCGCGGGGGTTTCACAACCAGCCATGCCATTTTATGGCGAACCACCACGAAAACCCTCGACTCCCGGTGATGAGTCGCGGTGAGTCTTGGCCCACTCACCACGGCCCCTATGGACCGTGATGAGTCCCAAGACTCCCCACGACTCCCACCACGAGGTCTCCGCCCCCATGGTGAGTCCTATGCCACCCCCACTAAGTCTCGCTAAGCTACCACCACCCCTTGTGGAGCCACCCCCACCGCAACCCGGTGTGCGGGGCTCCACCTAGTGAGCGCCTCCGCTTCCCTGAGTGCCTTGGGCACTCAAGGGTGCTTCAGCCCCCCCCATACCTATTCGCTGCCGCTGCCCCCACCACAGGGGCAGCCCCTCGTGTGTCCCGACCCCCTGCCCTCAAGGCAAAGGGCCGCGACACACACCCCTACCAACAGGGAGTCGATGTCCTCATCGACTTGTCCATTTTGTAGAAACGAACCTTCAAGTTGTGGCGTCCCACATCAAGGAGTTTGTTTCCGTACCCTGGCGTTCCATGGTAAAGAACCAAACCCCACACTTGACTCTACTCTCCACTAGCTAGTTCGACCGACTTCCTCCAAGTCCCAGCCAAGGGTGGAGCCTCTCTAGCTCCTCCCAGTGCACTCTTCTTGGCCTACTTCAAGGCCAAGGAACGATCCTCCCCGAGGATCGAATCGCCTTACTGCAACAACATTGCTTGCGATCGCTCATGATGCCGCTTTTGGCATCACCTTGAGCAAGGGTTCACCTGGAACCCTCTTTGACTAGGAAGATAACCTTGAACCAACCGTGCGCCCCAATCACTACAATTGGGTCCGCCTTGGAATGCTGGCCTGAGGTACGGGAACACGCCGAAGCCGCACTACGACTTCGTCCCGAGGCTACACGATTATAGTACGTGAACGGAAGCACGTAGCTTCCGCGTTAGCCCGCACTACAAGGCAACCCCCTCGGTAGCGCAGTTATAGTACGCGCACGCGCCAGGTGCGCACTAGCACGTGAACTCCCAAAGAAGGCGCAAGTTTCCTTGCCCCTTGGATGGGAGTCACCCGATTTTGGCATTGCGCAAACACACGATTAACCCAATTTACCTCTCCCACTTTTGTAAGCTAGCATGCATTCTACACACTAGCCAACCACACCATGCATCACCATTCCAAACAAATAGGACGCACAATATTTGGAACCCATTTCCTTTATAACAAATTTTTGTACAATACAAGTTTTTGCAATCGGATTCCTGAGCTAGCTAAACCGGGCTAAGCATGCATTTCCTCCCCCACGCTCCAAGGTTGATGTCCCCATCAACGCTTCTTCCGCTTTTGAGGTCGCCTTTCGAAAGCTGCAACCGCCTCGGATGCGTTTCCCATTTCTGAGGCACGCACCCAAGATGCCTCCACATGATGATAGCCCTTCCATTTGACGAGATACTCCGTTTCTCGGTTCCTGAACCTCCTCGACTTAAGTATTGCCTCCACCTCGTACTCAGGTTCATTTTCATGATCCAACAGCATAGGTGGCGGACGCAACACTTGATGCCGATTCGGACGCGCTTCATCTTTGAAGTAAGGTTTCAAAAGGGAGACATGGAATACTGGGTGCACCTTGCTGTTTGCCGGCAGCTCCAATTCATACACATCCTCATTCATAACCTTCCGAATGCGAAAGGGTCCCGCATACGGAGGTACGAACTTCGGACTCACTTCCGGAGGTAGTCGGAAATTCTTGATGTTCAACCAGACCTCTGTGCCTGCCTCAAACTTCACTTCCCTCCGCTTCTGATTCGCCTGCTTTTCATACCGTTTCCTAGCTTTGGCAATATTGTACTTTGCGAGCTTCAACAAACGCTCGCGTTCTTCCAGTACCGCCGCTACTGCCGGTTCCTTAACGTCCTGGGCGGCCCAACTTGTCGGCACCAGAGGTGCTTTTCCATAGACCAATACGAAAGGGGAAACTCCCGTTGCGGAGTGTTCTGTGTTATTATAACAGAACTCTGCCGCGTCTAAGTGTTCCATCCAGTCTGATTGGTCTGCCGACACGTAATTCCGCAAGAATTGCTTCACTACGGAATTCACTCTTTCCGTTTGGCCGTCCGTCGTAGGTCGGAAGGCGGTGCTTATCTTCAGCCTCGTCCCCATCTTCTTCCAAAGTGTCCTCCAAAATTTACTCGTAAACTTTGGATCGCGATCCGAGACAATATCCTTTGGGACTCCATGATGTTTTAAGACGTGGGCGAAGTAAAGTCGCCCTGTCTCCTGCGCCGTTGCCGTCTCCTTGGTGGGAATGAAATGGCCCATTTTACTGAACCTATCCACCACCACCATGATTGCATCGAATCCTTTTGACAGCGGCATAGCAGTCATGAAATCCATTGAGACGCTTTCCCAAGTCCCCTCTGGAATCGGCAAGGGTTGTAACAGCCCCGCTTGCTTTTTGTACTCGCTCCGGTTTTATTGGCATGTGGTGCATGTCTTGACATACTCCTCTGTCTCCTCCCTCAGTTTGGGCCAGAAATACTCTTTCTTCAGGAGTGCCGCAGTGCGCTTGGCTCTGCCGTGGCCTGCAAGCGGGCTATCATGGCATTCTCTCAAGAGGCTATCTCTGATCCCTTCTTTTGGCACGTAGAGACGTTTTTGCTTATACCGGAGCAGTCCATTTTGCAAGTGGAACTGCGATTTAACCCCCATCCTCAAGTCCTGCATCACGGACTTCGCCAGCTCATCCTTCCGGCAAGCCTTCCGGATCTTCTTTTGGAGCGCCGTCTCGCACCTGTACACCAACAGGAGCTGCTGCTTTCTACTTAAAGCATCGGCCACCACATTGTCCCGTCCCGGTTTGTACTGGATATCCACGTCGAACACCGCCAAAGTATCTTGCCACCTAAGTTGTTTTGGGGACAACTTGGGTTGCGTGGCAAAATACTTCACTGTGACATTGTCCGTGAACACCTTCACTGGGTTGGAACCAACATAGTGGCGCCAAAGCTCAAGGTAATGCACCACCGCCTTCATCTCTTTTTCGTGCGTCGGCCACCGTCGCTCCACTTCATTCAGTTTCTTACTTTCGTAAGCCACTGGACGTCCATCTTGCATAAGTACACCCCAATCGCGAAGTCCGACGCATCTGTATGAATTTCAAATGGACAATCGAACTCCGGGATTTTCAAGACTGGAGCTTCCGCCATCCGCTGCTTCAATTCAGCAAAAGCTTGGCCACAAAATGTGTTCCATACCCAGACTTTGGTTTTACACAGAAGGTCCGACAACAGCCCCGCGATCTTGGCGAAATTTCTCACATACTTCCGGTAATATGAGGCAAGTCCTAGGAAGGATCGCACTCCCGGGACCGAAGTCGGAGGCTCCCAGTCCAAGATCGCCCTCACCTTTCTGTCATCCATTTTGATCCCATCCTGTAAATTCGCACTTTGAAGCTTTGGCATATAGCTTCCCTTCTCGCAATTTTTGGAACACCCTTTTTAGGTGCTCCAGGTGTTCTTCCTTTGTTTCGAGTACACCACGATGTCGTCGATGTACACGATCACAAAGTCATCCAACCACTCCTGGAAAAGGCTGTTCATCAGCGTGCTAAATGTCGCTGGTGCATTGGTGAGCCCAAAATGCATCACCAAGAACTCATATGAACCATACCTTGTCCTGCACGCGGTCTTCTCCTCATCTCCTTCCGCCACCCGAATTTGATGATAGCCGGAGCGCAAGTCGATCCGGCTGAAATACTTCGCTCCTGCCAACCGATCGAAGAGGTCGTTGATCCTTGGCAAAGGGTACCGGTTTTTGATAGTCACCTTATTCAGAGCCCTGTAATCGACACACATCCGCAGCGTCCCATCCTTCTTGTCTGCGAATAGCACTGGGGCTCCGTAAGGTGACTTACTCGGCCGGATGTGCCCCTTTGACATTAGATCCTTGAGCTGAGTCTTCAGCTCGACCAACTCCCTGTGGCTCAACCGGTAGGGTGCCTTGGCAGGCGGTTCCGTTCCCGGTATCACCTCAATCTTGTGGTCAACTCCTCTTCGCGGTGGCAAGCCGCTTGGTAAATCCTCCGGCATCACATCCTGGTATTTTCCCAGAATGAGATCTACTCCATCGATCTCGCAGATGGTGAAGTTCTCACGTCCCTCCCAATTCCCCAGTTGAAGAGGAACATCAAACGCCAACCTTGTCGTCA
Organism: Takakia lepidozioides; assembly: GCA_030704615.1. Taxonomy (NCBI): domain Eukaryota; kingdom Viridiplantae; phylum Streptophyta; class Takakiopsida; order Takakiales; family Takakiaceae; genus Takakia; species Takakia lepidozioides. Next base: position 23,796,455 of record CM060732.1, on the reverse strand, counting down.
ACTGTGGTTCTCCTTTGGCAGAACGCACCTCAATAGAGGCCCCCACGTCCCTTGTCGGGAGTCCCAACTTTCGCGCCGCCGCCGACGTCATGAAGGAGTGCGACGCTCCTGTGTCCACCAACAACGACACGTTAGTTCCGGATATTATCCCATCCACGAACAATAACTGACTCCCTTTACGCAGGGCGCCAGTTTCCTGATACAACTCATAAGAATAGTTGCCTACCTTGCAAGTCCTGGCGACCACCGCTTCCACCAAGCGACTGATGGTATCTTCCGACAGCTCCGTGGTTGCCCGAGTCATGTTCAATTGTCGAGGTTGGCCATGTGCCCGGGCTCTCCGCAATTGAAACACACTCCATCAAAGGTCGCCTTCTGTCCGCCATAAGCCGCTCCACCCGCTTTTCCTTTCGAAGCACCGGGTGCCGCCTTGACGTGTGAAGGCCCTCCCTTCGATTTCCACGTGCCATTGTCGCCGCGTGGCCTATCCCACTTCTTTTCCGGTCAGGAGGAGTCACCTTCCCGCCGGGTCTTCTTGTGGTTCAGCTCCGTACGGCCTTGTCTCTCACCCCTAGGGACATCCGAGAAACATTCAGCCCTCTCAATTGCCTCGTTCAAAGTCTTGGGTGGCTTCTCCTCCAACTTCCGCCTGGCCCATGGGGCCAGTCCCGCCACAAAGTTGAAGACCATTTCTGGTTCTGCCATGTCCGCGACTTCGAGCAACAGCACATTGAAAGCCTGGACAAACCCCGAATGTCATCTGTTTGCTTCAAATTCCTCATCTTGTCTCGGGCAAGCCAGGACGCGTTGAGGGGCACAAACTGTCTCTTCATCAATTGCTTGAGTTCAAGGTTTCCGGGCTTGGGCCTCGGTCGTGAAGGCATTTTTGCCACCATTGTTGAGCATAGCCCCTCAAATAGGTGGGAGCCACTTCTACCCGATCCTCGTCACTCAACTTGGCCGCTCGGAAGTACTGCTCTAGCTCCAAGAGCCAGGTGTTGAGTGCCTTCCGATTTCGGACGCCCTCGAAGGTGCCGGGTTCCTTAGGCTTCACCTTAAACTTTGCCTTAGCGGAAGTGGCATTAGCCGCCTTCAACACGTCTTTCAACGTCCCGCCAAACTGCGCCAACAACCCTTCCCAAAAGGCTGTCGGCATGGGAGGCATCTCTTGGTTTGTCGGAGCTCTCAAGGATTCCTCGGGCTCCGACTCCTCGGATTCCTCCCGCTCTTGGGCAGCCTCGTTTTCGGAAACATGCATCGCTTTCTCAAACGGCCGCCTCAGTGACACGCCGCCCCCATCGGGCTCACCGGGATCATCATCTTTTGGGCCGTTCCGCTTTCGCTTCGGCTTGCCCGACCCCATGATGAGGCCAATCTCAAGGACGATCGCGTACTGAACTCTAAGCTCTGATACCAAGTGTCGCGCACCTCACTTCGGTAAACTCCCCTTCAAGTCATAGTTACTCGCTTTGATGCGCGCGCCTGATTCCCAACCTGGCCGCCGGGCCAACTTGGAGCTTCGGCTGCTCACCGGGACATAACGGTCCCCCTTCGCTTCCCTCTAAAACCCTCCACCTAATTGGGACTAGGAGAATTCCCTTTGGTAGATGGCAGTCCGGAATAGCTCCCCACTCTTTGGTCGCTTTCCGGCTCGCTCGCTTACTCACTAGTTTTTGGTCACCAACGGGCTTGCACCGTTCTCGGGGTTACTACTCCCTCATATATACTTCTGTAGCTGTCCGCGGGGGTTTCACAACCAGCCATGCCATTTTATGGCGAACCACCACGAAAACCCTCGACTCCCGGTGATGAGTCGCGGTGAGTCTTGGCCCACTCACCACGGCCCCTATGGACCGTGATGAGTCCCAAGACTCCCCACGACTCCCACCACGAAGTCTCCGCCCCCATGGTGAGTCCTATGCCACCCCCACTAAGTCTCGCTAAGCTACCACCACCCTTTGTGGAGCCACCCCCACCGCAACCCGGTGTGCGGGGCTCTACCTAGTGAGCGCCTCCGCTTCCCTGAGTGCCTTGGGCACTCAAGGGTGCTTCAGCCCCCCCCATACCTATCGCTGTCGCTGCCCCCACCACAGGGGCAGCCCCTCGTGTGTCCCGACCCCCTGCCCTAAAGGCAAAGGGCCGCGACAGTATGTGCGGTGATTACCGGCCTGTAAATCGTCAGACCAAGTCCGATAGGTATGCCATGCCAACACCAGAGGAGATCTTTGATGTCATTGGGCATGCCAAGGTCTTTAACACTTTGGATTTACGATCCGGATATCACCAGTTGCCGATCAAGGAGGCGGATAAGCAGAAGACGACATTCTGGGGGATCAATGAGCATGGGAAGGATTGCCTATATCAGTGGCGGTTCTTATCATTTGGGCTTAAGAAGGCTTCTGCAGAGTTTCAGAGAGTCATGGACAAGATTCTAGCAGGGGTGAAGTTTATTAGGTGCTACATAGATGACATCATCATCTTTAGTGCTATGGTGGAAGAGCATGAGAGACACCTTCAGGTGGTATTTGAGCGCTTGAGGGCGCACAGATTGAAGTTACATCCGGGGAAGTGCAAGTTTTTCCACCATCAGATTGAGTATCTGGGTCACATGATATATTCTGGAGGATTGGGGGTACAATAGACTAAAGTAGAGGTGGGCAGTTGCAGGTTTGGGTGGATCAAAGGCGGCACATGTTGAGTCCACTGGAAGTCCATGGATTTTTTTTATTTTTTTTGAGTCTATTGCTTTCAGTTTATTTTTAATAGATAGATAGTAGTATACATAACATTTGTAGTAAAGATTCCCTCCTCAAATATTGAAAACATTCTTTACTAGATATTTTAATCTTTAATTTGAAAAAACATTTAGACGTCAAAATCTAGAGTTTAGGACCGCTTGTCCATGTACCCACCTGACACCTCTAGATTATAGGTTTGTATGTCTTTTTAGTAAAAGACAACACCTCAAAAATCCAAAACATAAGATACTATGGACTAGTGCAAATCAACCTGTTTTTATGTGCAATATAGTCCATAGCTCTCAATTCCTAAAATAACTAGTCCATATAAAAATGGATTTGGGTTGGATTTAAAAATAGCACCCCTAGTGTATTTTCCTTTGTGCTAGTATATGAGTGTACATGATATTTTTTCAATCCATAAGATTTTATGTGTAACATCTACACTCCACAGTAATCAACTTTAAAAGTCCATGGCTCTCTCGTACATGATTGTTTTTGCAATCTAACAATTGGTACACATACTTATTGTAGTTAGAAACCCTATACCATATAAATTTAGATGAAATATTGAGTTGTTGAACAAATATGGGTAAAACCATGGAGGGAGGTCACTGCAGAAACTGCCATGTTTTACAAAAACTGAGACACCCAATCTTGCAAATACCCACGCCATTGCATAGATTCCACGCCCCACGGATGTGAGCCGAGTTCGAGCTTTCATGAGGTTGGTAAACTATTATAGACGGTTTGTCAAGGGATTAATGCCATTGCAAATGCTCTAACCAAGCTGACCAAGGTGGACTAGGAGTGGTAGTGGGAAAATGAGCAAGAACGAGCTTTTCAAGAGCTGAAGGCAAGGTTGACCTCGACACCCATCTTGAGACGACCTATCAGGGAACGTCTTTTTCAGCTGCATACAGATTGGAGCATGCTGGGGCTTGGAGCGATGCTCACACAGGTGGATGATGAGGGAAGATAGTTCGTAGTGGCTTACGCTAGCCACTCGAACAAGGTTGCAGAGACTAAATATAGCTCATATGAGGGAGAGTGCTCTTGTCTTTGGGTGTGGAATACACCCACACGGTTTGGATCTTGTTGGGATCAAGACTGATGCCAGCAGCAGAAAGGAGGTGGCCAAGAAAGTGCAACTGTTTCATACAGAAGTCGCACTTCTTTGCTTTAACTTTAAGTCCTGCGGCACGAAGTCTGCATACCACTCTTCGCAAGTCCAACATATGAGCTTCAAAGGTAGTAGAGTAAACATTGATGTCGTCTATATAAACAAGTGCACATTCCCATCGTAAGTTACCGAGCACCACATCCATCAGTCGCTGAAATGTAGCAGTGGCATTACAAAGCCCAAAAGGCATGGTCTCAAACTGATACATGCCCATCCTGCATGTAAAAGTAGTTTTCTCTTTGGCAGAGGGAATGAGAGGTACTTGCAAAAACCCAGCAACAAGATCTAAGGATGAGAAAATCATGGCACCATTGAGCTGATCTAATGTCTCATTAATGCGAGGAAAAAGGTACACATCACGTTTAGTAAGAGCATTCAATCGGCAAAAGTCAACACAAAACGAGTGGAACCATCCTTCTTACCTACTAACACAATAGGCCAGCTGGCCCACGGAGAGATAGAGGGAGTGATTACGCCTGCGTCAAGCATGCGGGTGATTTCCTCCTGGATGATCTTGCGTTCATGAACACTTTCCCGGTAGGCATGTTGTTTGACAGGGGAGCCATCAGTGACTATGTCATGTTGCAAAATATCAGTTTCGCCAAGATCATGAGGACACGGCTGAAGATATCTAGATTGCAGCGAATGAAAGAATGAAGCTGGTGCATCTACGGAGAGGTCAGATGATCACCGACCTTAATGTCCTGGAGCACTTGCTGGAAATGAGCTTCCCGGTTAGGGGTCAGGCTGGGGCTGACAGCAAGACCACGATGAGCAGCAAAACTTTGCAGCTGGTCAATAGGGGAGTCAACTAACCCAATATCTTGCAAGCTGAGAGCTGACTGCACAGACGTTAAATCGGAGAGTGGCACGGCAGTCAGACGTGCAAGCACTTGCCCTTTGCGGATGGAGACGGTAATGCGTTCGGGATTAGTAATAAGAAGCCGGGTTTCTCCTTTGAACCCTCGGTCAAGGACACCAGCAGCAACGAGGCAGTGTTTCTGCAAGGCTAACTTCCGCCACCCTTCAATTTCTAAAAAATGACCCTCAGGACACAGAAATGCAAGTCATGTGGGAACAATTCGTTGAGAATAGGCAGGGATGACAAAGTCAGTAGGAGCCCTTAACATAAGTGAAGTTTTTGGTATAGGAAAGGGAGCACTGCCCTTGCTGCCAGGGGCAGAAAATTGCCATTGATGCAAGCAGTTATCCACAAGTTGGAATTGACTGAAACGAGACCAGTTGTAGGCCAGTCCCACTTGATCCCGCATTGCAGCAGCTTGCAACTTGGTTTTGGCATAGTTGGCCATAGATGTACCAGCAACCAAGGTCACAGGCGACAGATTGACTTTGTAAGGACTGCCCTCTCCGTTGTGCAGCCACATCATATGTCCCATGATGTCAAGGCTGGCTTCAGCCCCTTGCATCCAATCCAGACCTAACAAAAACTGTTCCCCAAGAGTGACAATATAGGTCAGTACCACGCTTTTGCCACTGACTCTGATGGGCAAGGTGACCAAGCCTATAGGTTCATAAGCAGTCCCATCTGCAATGGAAACAGACAAACCCTTGGCTGATTGCAGTTTAAGTCCTAAGATGCGAACCACATTGAGAGGGATGGCAGACATTGTACACCCTGTATCAATAATGCAGGAGAACGAAAGGTGACCAACATGACATTGGGTCATCAACGGATGCATTCTGAGTTTGCTGACCTTGCGAAGGGCCTCACAATGTAGCAACTTGAAATCTTGAGATAGGATTGCACTTACCAGGGAGGGAGGGCTGAGGAGACGATCGCCTGGCACCCTCACAGACGACCGTTTTCGTTAAAAGCTCCATTCTTCTCCTTTTTAAGCTGCTCAATTAAAGCTGGCAAATCTGACTGATAAGGGCAGCAGCGAGTGTAATGTTCCGTGGACTTACAAATCATGCAAGCGGGTAGCGATGCTTTATTCACATACCTCGTGTCGGGTTGGGATTTGCTCCTAAAGCCACCCTGGTTGGGCTCTTGTTGATTTTGACTAGAAGGATCAAATCCCGAGGCTCGCCAAGTAGCCTCATTTTTCATCGTCAGGAACTGTTCTTGAACATCACTACGAAACTGGCTCAACTCATGAACCAACGTGGGCAGTATCTGATCTGCAGTAATGGTCACCTCAGGATGCACATTAGCAAGATTAGTGTCCTTACTAGCAGCCAAAAAATTCGTAGCCTTGAGAGGGGAGGGGCTCATGCCAGCCTTGGCCGCCTTCAATCTAAGTCGTTTCTCCAGTAAACCTACCATCTCATCTTTATGGTGGTAATGTTGTTTTTGTAAAAAGACCCTGTCAGCTGAGGGTAAACCTTTGATGAAGCAATGCTTCAGGATAGCTGAGCATTCAGATGGATCATCCACTGCCTTACAAACAGCTGTACGAAGATCAGAGTAGTACTTCCAAATACTGTCACCAGGGGAGAAGGTTAGCTCAGGAACTGTGTAAGCAATGGGCTTTACTTTGCGAAACAATGTATCTGCCAATTGCCTAGCTTCCTCCCAGGTCAGCTCATTCTTTCCCTTAATGCTGGACTCAAAAATCTTCCTAGCCTCACCTTTTAAACACAAATGGAAGGCCTTGATAATGAACTTCTGAGGGACAGAGTTCAATTCTCTACTGATCTCAAAAAACTCTAGAAATGATTCAAAGTCTTCACCCAAGTTGAAATCTGGAAAGGGTTGTTTGTGCATCCTCTCAGCCGAATCAATGGGTTTGACTGGTGTCACCGGAATATTTTGATTGATCAACATTTTCATCAAAGGTGGACAATTAGATATGACTCCCATAGCCTCACAAAGATCTTCTATATCAAGAGCTGGCTCATGAGCAGCCTTATCCTTTTCTACCCCTCCATGACCCGTAGATCCTTCACCATGCGCAGCTTCATTCCGGTCAGCAGCTAACTCTCTCTCTCTTCTAGCCTCAAGCTCACTTAAGCCTACCATTTCCTCAGCCTACTTTTCCAGCATGGCCCTAGTGTGGACAAGCATGAGCAGGGGCTAACACCTCTTACCTCCTATCCGCTGGGGCCTGAATGAAGTCTTCCCAGTTCGCCACACAATGGCAGCTGATGTAACGCTGTTTGGGCCAAAGAGAGACGGCCTCTCCCAATTGTTGCCAGACTTCCCGTTCACTTTTGAGCCAAAACGCAACCTTGACAACCGTACGCACTCTTCGTTCTTTAACTACCGTGTGCGGAGGGTACTCAGCCGCCTTGTCCAGTTGAGTCAGCCCAACACGTTCTTGTTTGAAAGATCGGCCTGGAAACACTACCACGTCCGAGGGATGGTGTTGAAAGCGATGTTCCAGAACCCCTGCCACAACCTCTTCCCAGGTGGGGTCGGCCTCCTCGGAAACAACACCGTTCAGACGAAGGTTGGCAAACACAAGGGCAGTACCGCCTCTAATGAATTCCCAGAGTCACAACAGACTTTGGCTTATGAGGGTAGGCAAAGCCCTCCAATTCAGTGTGCACATCCCTGCTCACTGTGAACTGCGACACACCTATTTGAGGCCTGCTAAAAACCTCACCAGCACACATACGCTCCTGAAGCTAGGGAAAATGGAGCTTCGCAGCAATCTCCTCGGCATGCAGTACCTGCAACAACTTCCTAGCCCAGGCACTCTGCAAGGCTTGTTTCACCTTGCGCTTCTGCTCACGTTTTTGAGCAGGTGTGATGGCCTCTTTGGCCGCTTCCTCCGCCGCCTCAGCTTCAAATTTTGCAATCCAAAAATCCGAGGGTGTATCTAACTGAAGTTCCTCGCGGGGCCAGGGTTCATTCTCATCAAAGGCAGTATATCTGCAAATGTCCTCGCTCAAACGCACCCTCAACTCATGCAGAAAAGTCTGCTCAAATTTTTGGTCAAGCGTGCATTCGCTAATGACAAGAACAGACTCAGAGGGAGACGCCATTGCACACAACAAGGAGAAACGCGGCTAGCTTGGACACGAAAGAGAAGAAGGCACACAAACGAAAAATGAGACTCGCCGCCATTTCGCCTTTCTGACGGCTGTACCTTATGCCCTTGCAACACACACATTACCTATGATGATTAATACATTTGTTCCCGGTAACGGATTAAATGCCCCCATCTCCACCAAGATTCCGGGGCCAGATTCCGGGGCCATGGGATTATTCCTCTCTATCCCGAGAAATTACCTGCACTGGGGTTGTATGTCTTATGGAGCAAAGCACGCTAACTAGGGGGCAACAACTTAACACAAAGAGCCACTTTTCATCCAACACAAGTACACCAAATCACACACAATCCACTGCAGTTCCTACACCAAATGAGATCCAAAATCCACCACCCCCATTCCTTGAGTGCTTTGATTTATATAGTATTTAAGCACGTAATCCTATCTAGGCCAAAGGGCTGCCTTTCATTGGCCAGCCAGATGTTATCCCAGCTGGACCACACAAGCCTGTCACACCACGTAATCTAATCCTGATCTAACTGTTAACTACAGACAATGCTAACTTAATAAGCCAGCTGTACCAGCGTCAAATATGTTATGGCTACTCCACCTACATCCATCTAGGATTAACTGAGAGCCTCATCCTGTGCCTATTCGTTATCCTGAATGAGCATCATCATCGTGCTCCATCCGCTGTATCATTCATCCATGGCCAAAAGCAAGCAAGTCGGAATCAAGTCTTTACATCCTTTAGGGGTTAAAATCACCCTCGCCACTTACCTTCATTAGGCGATATACAGTTCATAAGCTCAGCTGGGATATCTATTCGATGGAATAATTTTGACACAATTTGTTTCACAACTCAGAATAATTCATTATATTATGCCTGAAATTATATATGTATTGAATGACAGCCCTTTCTGAGCCATCATGTGGCAAACCAAGGGACGAAAGCACGGCGATTGAATCCCCAACCCACTGCAGAGGATGGGGAATAGTATCTCAGAGATACTGTTATCCATTAGATGAAAAATCACATATGGTTTTGAAAAAGAAAATGTGGACTTAGATTATGGTCTCTCCTGATCCGGCCTTCCGTGGGAAAGTGGACACTCAACACCTTTATGACATCCAACATGTGGTTGAACCCACAACCTGCGCTTGGTGCTGTTTGTCACCGCTGAATGTTGGTTGTCCACTTGTGGTATAAATGTGAGGACACAGCCGAAGTATGCGTAACTCATGGTAGTACTTGATCCCCAAGGATCTATGGTATACATTGAGCAGAAGACTGGAAGCCTCCTTAACTAAGAGCCACCATATTTTTACAAATCACATTCACTTCCCCGGAAATACAGATCACATACTGTAAATTCAGTGCCTATAGAGGTAGCCCCCCCCTTCCCCAATTCATATCTTTTGGGTCCCTTGCTTTTCTTGCTTGTGGAAGGACTTGGTAAATGGCTGTTGTGCCTGCTTGCTTTTAGGTGTTGCTTTCCTTTCGGATGGCTGCTGGCAAGCTGGCAATTTACTCCTTCCGGGTCACAAGTAGATGAGAATTGGTTGCAACAATGCCAACATCCACTCTTCTCTCTTCAAGCAAATCCATAACTGAGCCTTTTTCACCCATCACTTCACATTCTAAAGGAGAACAGCACAAGACATGCCAGCACTGGACAATCCTGAGATGAAGCTAACTCCCCCCAAAAAGGCTTGTGCTCTAGAAGGATTTGGTAAATTTTAGGACAACAGTGAATTTGGCCACGCAAATAGAAATTGAGAGAGTGACTTAGATCCCTAGTTCCTTCTTCAGCTGAGCCAGCATATCCTCGATCTCCGCAATGTCTTTCTCCACTTTGCTCTTCTCATCACTAGGAGCTTCCCAACTTGAGGTCTTGCTGCTATCATCATATAGTTTGGAGCGCTGCCGTCTGCCATCACTATTAGCATCTCCAGAGAAGTCGCCCCCTTGCTTCTCATCCTCGCTGGCCTCACTGATGTTCAATTCTTTCTCAAGGAATTCCACAAACTCCTCTCCAATGTCCTGCATGGTGGGCCATCCAACAAGCCCTGTTAGTCCCTTGCTGCCACACCTACAGACAATACTGTTTGCAAAAGAATCTTAGCCATACTCACCGCCAACTCTTCCCACAGACTCTTGGGCTTTGCCTGGGAGCTCATAGAAGCCTCTCGCTTGCTGAGGTCAGACTGCAAGTCCTTGAAGAAGTCCTCTGCACCAGAGAGCACAACCGCTATCATCAGCTAAAAGATGCCGGGCCAGCCAGCCCTGCCCCACATCCACACATTTGCAGGCCAGGGTTGACAGCTCTACCAAGAGACCCCAGCAGATCCCTCCACAACTCGCCTGCACCCCCAAACCCTGCCTCATGAGTCCATACCCTAATATCTGTGTGTATATGTAAGAATGCGGAGAATACTCTCATTCTATTCTTTGGAGGTGTCCATGGATGCCTTCATACAAACCTTCACACCTCTCTCGGAGAAAATTGGATAGGCTGTAGGAAATGCAGTCCAGGTTGGTAATGCAGGTGCATGTGTAGGCCGGATTATAACCAGAAAAGAGATCAATTCAAATGATAACACAGGAGTATAAAAGTATAAACCCAGGTCTCTGGCAAGAATATCCAATCAGAATGAGCCTAGGTAAGGACCATACCCAATCCGTAAAACTCCTCCTGCTCCTGAGTCCTCTCTCTGGCTCTCGAAGGAGAGGTCCGTTGGAATGGCTCCCAATCACCAGTTTTTGGGCGCAACGAGGCATCGTACTTGGCGCGACTCCGACCATCCACCAACGTCTGGTATGCTGTCTTTATACGCAGAAACTGTTCTTGCGCATCGGCCTGGAGCACAAGCAGCAGCGTGATGCGAGGGGCTCAACCATCTAGACCGAAATATGTACAAGTGAGCTAGGACAGTGTGCCTCACTATCCCAAATTCGGCAAACAGTAAATGCGACCCAGTTCCCCCAGGATTTGCCAACTTTTTCAGAAACCCAAGTCCTACTCCTAGAGCTGCAGACATGGACCAGGGGGCAGAATGTGTCGAGCAGCAGTCATCTCCGAGTAAACGCGTGCTCGTACCTCTTGAGTGTAATATGCTAAGCATGAAAAGCACACACCAGTCTGGGAAAACAAACTGGGTGGGTCACTACCTTGCCAGTGATCTATAACTTATGGACACTCCCACCTATAAGTGCCGACGTTTGAATGACACATCGTCGCAGCTATCTCCGAGACCCCACTTCTTTCCTTTCCCATCTGGATGCATTAAAGCCCATGCTATCACCCCCTTTCTGCTCTTGCTCCCGCCTCCCGACCTCTTCTGAGATTTTGTACAAAGTCTGAGTTTGGTGTCCAAAGAGCTTACTCGTTTATTGACATCGGGATGATATTTGAGAGCCAATCGCCGATACGCTTGCTTGATGTCCTTCTCTGAGGCCGAGGGTGACACTCCCAAGGTTTCATACAAGGATTCCCTGGAGGCGGCACACACAACAACCCTACGTTCTCTTCTCGATGCATAGTAGTTTCCACCCCAGCCAACACAGTCACCTCCTTTTAATTTTCTGTTGTTCACCAGCCTTGCTCCTGCTCCTTCACTGCTCAGAACAATCCTGAATCCAGTATGGGGTGGATCACAACTGGTGCAGTTCTTCCTTCTCTGGAACACAGCCCCCGCGCAAACCAGTCCTGTCGCTAGGATACCCATAACATGTCCGATAGCCGTAGACACAAGCGGCACGCTCCCCCTGCTCAATCGCAGAGCATTGCCCTCTTACGAAATGACTTACATAAATCTGCAGTCATTAGATCGTGAACTGATGTAAGTGCTCCACAAAAGACTGCTCATGAACGTACGGTTGTGGTGTAACCTGGGTTTAGTTGGATATCATGAGGAGGCAACGAAAAGCGTAAACCGATTTCATGCATGTGATCAGAATGATTCAAGGATGATTTCAAATAGGTAGGAATGTGCGTGCCTCTTTTACCCACGAGTACTGGATCCTCTCCGTCATGCTGCCGCCTTTCACCATCGCGTCATGCCCTCCAATGCACAGGAGATCTCCTGCATCCCATCCGGACAAGCATACAACAGTCGCTCCAAATTGTCGTGCAGGGTAGCGAGTTTTCAACGTTGGAAGCTGAAGCAGATTTTTCAATGGCCGCAGAGTGGCAGCAAGGGCATTGCTTTTGGCACATCGATAATCACCAGTGCTTTGGAAGGATGGGCAATGAAAGGAGGGGAGAAGGACGGAGGCATCAAGGACTCGAGTGGCATTGGTGGGGATGTGAGCACCCTTTGCAAGGAGGGACGAATAAAGGAGGCTCTCAACGTTCTGGAACTGATGGACCAACAAGGGATCCCAGCATACTCCGACACCTATGTGTGTCTCTTGCAGGGGTGTGCCAGGATGAAAGCTCTCGCACACGGCAAGCATATACATGCGCACATCATCAAAAGTGGATTGAAGCAAGATATGTTTCTGAGGAACACCCTGATCAGCATGTATGTCAAGTGCGGGAGTGTTGTGGATGCGCTTCGAGTGTTTGACAAAATGGCCAGACGGGATGTGGTCTCATGGAATTCGATGATCGCAGGATATGCTCAGGGAGGATTTGGTGAAAAAGCGATAAAACTCTTGTCGCATATGCAACGGGAAGGCGTAAAACCAAACAAGGTCACCTTCGTTAGCATCCTCAAAGCATGTGCCAGCCCAGCAGCTCTGGAACAGGGCAAATTGCTCCATGCTCTTATCGTTAAAGCTGGGTTTCAGTCTGACATTCACGTGGGGACTGCCCTTGTGAGCATGTATGCCAAATGCGGGAGTGTGGTGGATGGCCGCCAAGTATTTGACATAATGCCTATACGAGACGTGGTCTCATGGACTGCGATGATTGCAGCATTTGCTGAGCAAGGGCAAGGTGAGGAGGCATTTGAACTGTTTCGGAAAATGCAACAAGAAGGTGTGAAGCCAAACAATGTCACTTTCATCAGCATTCTCAACGCATGCTCCAGCCCAGCAGCTCTGGAACAGGGGAGGTGGCTCCATGCCCACATCATTAAAAGTGGATTCGAGTCTGATCTCTATATCGGAAATGCCCTTGTCACCATGTATGCCAAGTGCGGGAGTGTGGCGGATGCTTGCACAGTATTTGACCAAATGTCTAAGAGAGATGTGGTCTCATGGACTGCTATGATTGCAGGATTCGCCCAGCACAGACTTTGCAAAGAGGCATTTGAACTCTTTGAGAAAATGCAGCTAGAGAGGGTTAAGCCCAACAAGATCACCTTCATGAGCATTCTGAATGCATGTGCCGGCTCCAGAGGTCTGGAACAGGGCAAGTGGGTCCACTCCCACATTATCAAAGATGGATTGGAGTCAGATGTGTGTCTGGGTAATTCCCTTGTGACCATGTACGCCAGATGTGGGAGTGTGGTGGAGGCAAGTCAAGTGTTCAATAAAATGCCTAAACGAGACATTGTTTCATGGAATGCGATTATAGCAGGATACAGTAATCAAGGGCACAATGAACTGGCCTTTGACCTTTTTTGGCAAATGTGGGAAGAAGGCCTGTGCCCGAATAAGATCACCTTCATGAGCATCCTCAATTCGTATGCCAGCCTAGCTGCTCTGGAAGAAGGCAAGCGGATCCATGCCCTCGTCATCGAATCTGGACTTGAGTCAGATGTCTGTGTGGCAAGTTCCCTTGTTGACATGTATGCCAAGTGTGGGAGTCTGGTCGACTCACGAAAAGTTTTTGACAAAATTTCAAGGCCTGATGTGGTCTTGTGGAGTGCAATGATTATGGGATATGCTCAGCATGGGCATGGCAAGGAGGCCCTTGAGCTCTTTGAACAGATGCAACTGAAAGAGGTGAAGCCAAATGAGGTCACCTACGTTGGTGTCCTCTCCGCATGCAGCCACATGGGCCTAGTTGATGAAGGTCGACACTATTTCTATTCCATGACTCAAGATTATGACATAACACCCCTGGGGAATCACTATGGCTGCATGGTTGACCTTCTTGGCCGCGCTGGGCAGTTGCTCAAGGCAGAGGCCTTCATCAACAAAATGCCATTTGAACCGGATGCTTCGGTGTGGGGTGCCTTGCTCGCTGCTTGCAGAATTCACGGCAATGTGGCAGTTGCAGAGCATGCTTCAGAATGTATTCTCAAGTTGGAACCACACAATTCTGCAGTGTTTGTGCTGCTATCAAACATCTATGCTGCGGCTGGCAAGTGGGACGATGTAGCTAAGGTGAGGAAAGCAATGAAGGAAAAAGGTGTGAAAAAGGAAGCAGGGCGCAGCTGGATTGAGGTCAACAGCAGGGTACATGCATTCTTTGCAGAAGATAAATCACATCCACAAACAGAGGAGATTTACATTGAGTTAGATAGATTAACTAGGCAAATGAAGGAGGGAGGATATGTGCCCAACACCCAGTTTGTTTTGCATAATGTGGTTGAGCAGCACAAGGAACAGTCTCTCTGTCACCACAGTGAAAGGCTTGCTATTGCCTTTGGGCTCATACGTACACCCCCCGGGACTCCTATCCGCATCATTAAGAACCTTCGGGTATGTGATGACTGCCACACTGCAACCAAGTTCATATCCAAGATTGTTGGTCGTGAAATCTTTGCAAGGGATGCCACCCGGTTCCATCACTTCACAAATGGGGTGTGCTCTTGTGGGGATTATTGGTGATGCAAGCTACTGGTAACTTTAGCTGGGGCCTTCTCTGTCTGTAATTTTGAGCAGGAGCCCACCTCTCACCTGTTTGCTATATGCCGTTTCTGTTTCTACAGTGAGATTGGCATGCAAAAGACATTTATTACATGTGCAACAAGAGGACCAGAGCTGCAGTGCAAGAATCTATCTCATATTTCCTAGGGTGATGTCAGTGCCAGCACATGAATTGCTGACGCTCATTCCTGGAACTGTTGATAGCTGCGCACGGGCGTGATGGGAATTTCCTTTGACTTGCCAACCAAGATGACTTCACACCTACTTCATGTCAACCACTTTGATTGGGCATGAACCTCCGATATTTCTTCTCATCCATGTTAAAATGTTCTCTTAAGTTGAAGGCTTCCTGCACGCCAAAATCATGTTAAGACTACTTTCACACAACGGGACCAACTGTAACATCAAAGTCAAACCATCCCCCCTGAAACTGTTGAATGCAGGAAGAAATGTTTTTGCAATTTAGGGTTCAAGGTGAGAGAACGCCACCTTAGGACATGTTCATAGAGACACAGGCCTGGCAAGGCTGCACAATGGAGTAATGCTGCTCCAGACAAAGTGTATGGCAATAGCTTCCATGAAAAGGGAAGGTTGTATTTTGTACCAGAATAAATGGTTTGGACAGGCAGAATTGATATCCAAGCCATATTTCCCACTGCAGAGACATTTAAAACCACACACCAAAGCGGTGAACTGCAAAAAACTTCTGGAAAAATGGCAAACACCTTTCAAGAAAAGGACAGGTCTGATTTGGCACCATCTTGTAGACTTCAATACTAAATGAATCAGAACCCTCAAAATTCCAGTGTTAGAACAATGTTACCCCACAGAGAGAGAACCATCCACATTAGTACAATTACTGAGTGTTCATTGTTATCTCTCTATCAACAAAAATGCATCTACTAAAGATTTGGAGAACCTTGGTACTTCAGAAAGTCCAGGGAGATTGTGGAATCCCCCGTCGGTAGCCTCACAATTATTATCCGTTGATCACATGGTCTAGTCTTGACTCAGATTCGAGGGGAGCCTCTGGATGAAGAAGTCATGGAGTTCGTAGAGTCCAGCCATACTGCTTCCCAGTCAGTTCCATTACTGCCATGATTTCATAGTCATGTATTGGAACAAGTGACAGCTTTCATCCATTGGGCCTGCATGGCTTCATGCAGAGAGGACACCAATGGACAACTCATTTGGTTTCACCCCTTCCCATAACATCTCTTCCAAAACTTTGGAGGGCTTTCTTACCACACCAATGCTGAGCATATGCAACCATTCGCAGTCTGCAAGAAGACATCTCAAGACGCTCTGTCAAACCTTTGCAATGTATTCGTACAAATGGCACACAATAGTATGGCCTATGGCCCCCAGCGAGACAACTAAATGTCAACTCTGATAATGTGGGTATGGACAGACTTGCAAACTCCCGGGGCTGCCAGGCTGGTGCTTGCACTAGGGATGCTAGGGAAAGTGACCTGGTCAGGCTTCAAACCTTCTTCTTGTTGCAATTCCAAAGAGTTTTTACACCTCTTCTGTGTACCTTGCAGACAGTATGGTGGAATCATTGAGTCCATGAGACATCTTGTTGATGTAATTTGTCAAAACAGGTGGCAAGCATCCAGCTTTATTGGTGGGGACATAGTTCTGGAGCTGCTAGGTTGTAGGAATTGAGAGTGCGACCTCGTCTGGCTTCACACCTTCTCAGTACATTTGCAAAACACACTTCAACTGCATCTTCACTGTGTCTTGTTGAGCACATCCTGCAATCATTGTAATAGATGGAGCAAGATTCTGGCTAGGCATTTGGTTAAACTATTGGCAGGCAGAATCTCACATTAGGCGTACATGCTGACAAGGGCAGTTCCAACATGGACATCCGACCCATATCATGATGAGAACATGCAAGGCTTTCCCTGTTAAGAGTCTCTGGGTTGGCACCTGCTTTGAGGATACCACTGACGGTGACCTTGTTTGGCTTCATGCCTACTGTTGTTGCAATTCTTCACTGACTTGTGGGCCCCTTCAACTTCCGGAGCACATCCAGCAATCATCACATTTCATGAGACCACATCTCGATTTGTATTTTGAAGAACTGCATTCCACACTTGGCACAGGTCCGTGGATGGCTGACAACTTCAGGTCTAACGATCTAGCATAGGACTGTTTGCTCTGTTCTAAAGTTCTAAGAGTGAGCATGCCATGGAAGGTGAGGTTGTTGGAATCTCCCCTTCTCACAGCATTTGCCGATTTCATCATGGTTCTTGAGAAAATCCTGCAAGAGTCTCATGGCTCAAGACCACATTTCAGACTCCCAATGCAGTGCAAACTCCGTACACCCGCTCTTGCCATGCCAGCTGCTCCCTGTACTCAGAGCCATTTTTCATCATAGGCGAAAGCAGTGCCTTTGTCAGGTCCAAAGCTGCTGGACTGGAGCATGGAGCATGCAGTGAGATACTCAACATAAAAGTCAACTTGTCAAGTTTCATGCCTTTTCTGGCAAATGCTACAATCCTCAGCTTGTCCTTGATGGAATACATATCGAGATGTGGTCTCATGGAACGCGATGACAGAGGCGTTTTATCAAACACTTGGAGCGAATACAGTTGACTTCGGAACTCGGGATATACTTGGCGAGCCCTATGTTGACAATGACCCTCGCCACACGGACAATTCAGCTTTCATAATGTGGACAAATTGACAGCATGCACGTGAGTGTTCGAGGGAGAGGAGGTTGCTTGGAGGACTACTGATCTAGACGAAGGAAAGGGGTGAGGGACAGAAGAGAAGGTGCTATCGGCGGTTCCCAAATCTGTGTAGAGAAATCAATGTACCAGTATTCTGATGGTTTTGACTAAGATCCTGACTTGAGACACGTCGTTCTTACAATTCAAGTGTTGCTTCTAAATTCGAGGCACTTCCACCGCACCCCTGAACATAACATCCTCGTTCGCATGTGTCACGAGCTCGTAATCGTTGAGGATGTTCTCCAATTACTGGACATAACGCCTCGCAGATATGTGGGTTTAATGAGCTATGATTATAGCCACCGGCACCCTCAACCCGTCATGTCCATTGCGATGTACAATAAGGACAAAGAAGGCACGAAAACACAAGGAAAGCGAATATGTACAGAAAATTTTCGAAGATGATGTGGTAACCTACAGATCTGGAATCTTACCATGAAGGAGGCTGCGATGAAATGGATTCATGTCACTATTTGATTCCCGAGGGTGCTGTCAATGTTTGACTGCCCCGGCATTCACCCTGAGACACCAAATCGGACTGGAACTAAGTTGCCAGAGCAATCTCTACAATGTACTGCATATTTACGGAGAAGACACTAGAAGCAACAACACTCCAGATTGCAGGGCCGGATCGCGTTAAGGGTCACGAGAGGAAATTGCAAATCCAGGCTGAAAGCACAGATTCAGTCCTTCTAAGCGCCGATCGCAATAACCCCTCAACACATTCTGAAAAGAAGAATATCAATTGCTGCTTTAAGTCACTCCAAGAAATCCAGGAAACAGCAAGCAACATAGCCAAGAGAACAGTTCAAGATGAACACAAAAGGACAGCTGTGACAGAATCTTTCGTACACATCACAAGCAATCGAGATCTCCGCCCAGGTAGGTAGAAGCAGGACATCTCATTAGCAGAGATCAACCCCAAGGTTAGGCAGAAGAAAGCCGGGCATGAGCACATTCTGAGAAAATTGTAGCAAAACCATCTGCCAGATCTGAATGACTCCCGCAAGCTATATACCTAAACTAGAAGCTCAAACCGTTTTATGGTTATCTGTGGAGAAGTTGAGGCATGGTAACTGAAGCAAGCAGGTTGGCGTGCACGCATTGGCCAATGCAGATGGCCTTCACAACACTCCATCTCCATCATTACCTCGTTCTGTCACTTCAATGGGCCCTTCCTTTCAACTTGGGATCCAACGTGCCCACTTCTTCCACTGAGTTTTGGTGAGGAAAGACTCACACTTGAGTTACTATGAGCTGTTTTCCTTTGCTGACTACTTTGCCTTCTTGTTGCTCTTTTTTGTTTGATTTCAACCTTGACCTCAGCCTCGTCCTTTTCCCTTCATAATCAACCCCAAATTATGCTGTCATTTCACTAAGCAAGGGGGGCTTTTTTTCTTTCTTTTGAAAAAAAGGGCGGAGCTAAGAGGGGTATTTGCCATTGGGAAGGTGGGCATCTTGATTCGTATACAACAAATGCGACATGCTCACACCAAGTTGTTGGATTGGGATTGCGCATGTACGAGAAGGGGACTTTGATAAACAAGACTCTGGCCCAAGCCACCGTAAATAAGATCCTCTTACATTTAAGATGTATTTCTCCACAAACTATTAGGGGGAGTCAATCTTTGTAGGAAGTGCATGATTGTGGTCCAAAAGCCAGCTAGAGTGTTGAGAGGGGCTGTCAATGGAATCCAAGTGCCAACTTTATCACAACAATGTGTAAAATCAATTATAGTGCATTGAGCACTTTAGGTCCCCCTCTTATAGTTAGGTTGTCCGAAGTTTGGAAGCCGACTGGTGGCTAATGAAGATTCTGATGTCAACTGGGGACATAGGAAGTCGCGCGAGTTTCTTAAATCTATGCGGAGTCCACTCCCCCCTCTTCGCACGCTCGGGCCTTAGGCCTTAGGCCTTTTGGGACTTTTGTGTTGTAGTTCCCTTCTTCGTAGTCCCTTTACATTTCCCTTATCAACGAGCAGTGTTTATCTCGTTCTCGTGGTGTCGGACTCGGGGTGGTATCTCCTATGTACTCGCCTTCACAGCTCCCGCAAGGTTAAATTTTCCTTGCTTTAACAGGGCCTTTGTCCCCTCTCATTAATTTTTTTTTAAGTAATGGGAGAAGTATCCAAGTATGTCCTATGTATCCAAGTGTGTCTCCCCATCTAAGCCCAAGTGCAATCGTCTATTCATGTATCCAAGTGCATCTCCCATGTAGAGGCCCAAGTTTTCAGTGTCATCTAAGTCCAAGTGCAATCCCCTATGTATCCAGAGTCCCTAGTGTTTGGGAGATCTAGGCCTAGGGTAGCCTATGCCATTGGCCCATGTGTGAAGAATTGAAATTTAAGCCCAAGTGTAATCTCCTATGTATCCAAGTGCTTCTCCCATGTAGAGACCCAAGTGCGACCTCGAGTGTCCAATGTCATCTAAGTCCAGATACAATCCCCTATGTATCCAAGTGCATCTCTCGTGTAGAGGCCCAAGTGTCCATTGTCATCTATGTCCAAGTGCAATCCCCTAAGTATCCAAAGACCCCACTGTTTGGGAGATCTAGGGTAGCTTGTGCCATTGGCCCATGTGTGAAGAATTGAAATCTAAGCCCAAGTACAATCTCTTATGTATCCATATGCATCTCTCATGTAGAGGCCCAAGTGCGACCTCTAGTGTCAAATGTCACCTAAGTCCAAGTGCAATCCCAAAGCCCACTTTGCTATTTTTGCAATCTCCCCTGTCGAGGCTACATATATTGATATATCAACTTTGATATTTTTCATGAATTTCCAGCCACCAAAAGCACTTGAAATTCCAAATCTCCACATGAAGGGCCAATCATTTGCTCCAGGAAAGGTCACTTTGCTATTTTTCGTGAATTTCCAGCGACCCAAAGTACTTGGAATTCCACATCTCCCGCACCGCTGGTCCAAAAATCATGAGACCAAGCCGGTGCACCCCTCCTCATCGAGGGCTTTCCAACGGCACCAAGCACCGGGGCTGGGCCCCCATGGTTTGGGAGATCTCAACGACGCTACAAGACAAAACAAAACAAAACAAAACAAACAAACCGGCTTCCTTCATATATTGATATTTTGTATATTGGTTCTTTCTTTCTAAGTCCTTATTCTTATGTGGCGGCGGACCTTTGAATGGACGCAGACCCTTTAGCGGACTCACAGTCCACTGTGCACGTAGAGTGGACCATCCAGCGGACTAGACTGCAGAGTGGACTCACCTTCTAACGGACTGGACAGACCCTCCAGCGGACTCTACAAGTGGACTCACAGTCCACTCTGCACGTAGAGTCGACCCTCCAGCGGACTCTACAAGTGGACTCACAGTCCACTCTACACGTAGAGTCGACCCTCCAGTGGACTAGACTATAGAGTGGACACTATCCGAGTCCGTGAACCCTCTAGCACACTCTCCAGAATAGAATAGACTATCCAATGGACCCTTCGGCGGACCCGGTGGATGGGAGCTGGTCTTACGAGAGTTGACCCATGGGCAGTACGGGCGGGCCCAGAGGCGCATTGAAGATGCTATTATCTTAAAATGAGAGCCAATTTGATACAGTCACCTCATAATCGGACCGTAATACCTTGTGGAGAGTTTCCTACATTTCCCTATTCTTAATGCCTCTCATTTTAAGATAATAGGGTCTTCAATGGGCACGTGCGATGTGGCCGGTGGGCCCCACGCACGGACGCCCGGCTCCCCAGCACCCCGCCCGCCGCTGCGCGCGGTCGCCCAGCCGCGGGCGCGGCTGCAGTAACCGCGCCCGCGCCCCCGTCCGCCGCGCGGCCAGTCCCCCACCCATGAGTCCGCTGCCCTCCAGTCTGCCAGTCCGCTGCTGGCCAGTCTGCTGCCCAGCAGTCTGCCAGTCCGCCAGTCTGCTCGCCAGTCCGGTGCCCAGCAGTCTGCCAGTCCGTCAGTCTGCCCGCCAGTCTGCTGGCCAGTCCCCTGCCATCCAGTCCACTGACGGCGCAGGATCGCCACCGTCCATTCCCATAACCCATCCGAGCCCTTCATTTTTAGGGCTGCAAAAATGGCAATGATCTTCCCACCAAATCCCGACCGCTCTCTTTTGACGGCTGTTTGTTGTCCGATGTTGCGGTAGGCATTTCCATGCACGCGATTGTTCCTCTTTTGCACGCGATGTTCATGATGATGATAAAGCGTGTGCTTGAACATGAGAGGACTGTCTCAGCACTACAGCCACCATCATGCATATGCTTCCACTATTTTTGCCTTCTTGTTGTGCTTTCGGGAACCTTCGTTTTATGGTTTGGTTCTATGTCATAAATATGGAAAATGCGGACATCTGTCGTCGATAACGTCCTCTGCTTGTGATCCGTCATGATACGTTTAGCCCCTTCGTACTGCATCCCTCATGAGAGCCTTCACAAGTTTAGTTCGTTAAAGGAACCCATGGGTAACATGGACGCGAAAATGGCGGAAGTGTATGCACATGGGGGCGTGTATTGCAGATTTCGTATCGGACGATGGGACTGTTTATGTGACCAAGTATAGCGGCTTGCATCCGTCATGCATAAGTTGTGGAAAAGGGTGGAGAATCTGAAGAAACCCAGCTTTGTGATGGATCCACATGGTATTATATAAGGGATGGCAGTACAAAAAAGCAATTCGAGTCGTCACGGAACACCATCCAGTCGTAAGGTCCTCAAACATCCACACGCACCTACTGAATGCAGATGTCTGAGCCACGACGGGAGTAGGTGCAGAATCGGTACATTGTCACATTTGTCAGGAGACGGACCAGGCTGAGACAATTACATCTGCAAATGCGCGTGGATGTTTGAGGTCCGTTGTGTCACGAGTCTGTTCACAGTGGGTCCGCTGGCCCGTCAGTGCTCCGGATATTCCCCTTATCGCGTGCATAACAGTCAGTTTGGAGGCGGTCTGCTGGAAGTCCGTCTGTTGGGATATCAATCTGTCGCACTTGTGAATTTGTCAGTCTGTTGTGTCGAAAGTCTGTTGCACTAAGTCTATTTGACGTCTTATTTTCCCCCTAGTCAGCCTTTTGGCTTGTTCTCCCGCCAGTATGGCGAAACGTCCGTCTGCTGGACAGTTCTCCTCTATGGATATCAGTCTGTTGGACTGTGCATGCATCAGTCTGTTGTGCCGCGAGTCTGTTTGCAATGGGTGTGTTCAACTTTCCTGTTCTGCCCTTACTCTCTTTTGTCTTCATTCCGCTGGCAAGGAAGTGCCTCCAATATGAAGCCGCTTTGCCTCAGCAAAGCGAATAGTCCGCTGGACTGGCGGTCCGGTGGACTCTCGGCCCGATGGGAAATGAGTCTGCTGCACTTGCGAGGACCGTGGATGAATTTAGTACGATGCGTTCGTTCGGTTGACGTATTCAATGCGATGACGGCGGATAGTTGGCGCCTGTGAAATCGCGCCACGTTGGCAGTGCCATGCCCGCTTTCCCCCTTCTACTTCTACTTTCTTCTCATGTTCCCTGTGCGATCGACTCCATTTTCTTCGCGCCTGTTTCTTTGCACTGTTTTGTTTTCCTCTTTGCGTTTCCATCACCGTAACGAAAGACGGCCGTTCTTCCCCAGGTGTGGAGAGTCGCGGTGAGCCGCGAAGCGTCGCAAACACGCTCGCCTTCGTAACAACTCGAAGTTCATCGGCTCAGTGAGGTTCTCACTTGTTGTGGTGTTTCCATTCCATTCTGTGTCCTCTTCTTGCTTAGGGTGAGTCTTTTCATAGGACTTCTATCTGGCGCTCATTGTCCTTGCACCCTCGTTTCATTCTACAGCGATGGAGGATGCTTGTGAAAAGGGTGGAGCGGACTGGGTGGATTTTGTGCACCAAACCAGACTGAAGAAGGAGCGAAGGTACTGGTACTCACCAGACAAGTTTGATCATAAAATAGTGGGAAGTATTTGTAGACCTCCGCGCCCGGAAGCCCAAAAACTCGAACTGGCAGAAGGACAAGCTCTTCTGTCCCTTCTGTGAAGAGGTTATCAAGGACAAAATCCAACTAAATCGGCATTGTGTTGACACGAGTTGCAAGGAGACTGTTGCAATGATTCCACGGGATTTCAAGCCTTGGCCGATACTGAAAGAAATGTCGATTGTCAAAGAGGCCACAATGCGCTTGCGCGGATCAGTGCTTGACCCCCGCACTTTGGAATTAGACGAAGTGCGCGCACGGTATGGCGTCCATTTTGGTGGCCCGTCAATGGAGGATTTGCAAGTGCAGGGAACGCCGGACGCTGCCAAAAAACGTAAACTGAGTGATGGGGCCCAAAAAAAGGAGAGGCAAAAAAAGGAGAAGGCTGCAAGGTCTGCTCGCGAGGCAAGGGCAAAATCCACACAACAGACTGAACCCCGTCCTGGGCGGCAGACCCACACCATCAGTACTGATACTGAAAGTGAATCTGCTCAGGGCCTGGAAGGGTGACAAGTCCAGTGGACATTGACTTGCCTGACCAGACTCGGCAGCAGACTCATACAAATATCGCGACCCATGCCATCAGTTTAGGGTCAAAACCAAAAACTCAACAGAGCACTGAAGGGCCAGTCTGCCCTAGCACATTGTGCCTTGTTGACTTTGGGCTTTTCCCACCAGAGTGCCTACCAATTGGGGATCCAGACTTCTTCCGTTATTTCTACAGAGTTGCCCAGTCAGGTCTGCTACGCACATTCATCCGACAGGCGGAACAGAACTGGTTGAACAGTTTTGAAGATGAAGATGACGATGATGAAGTAGAGGAGGTAATGGTCAGTCTGACCGCCCAATCTGTTCTCTGTGCTGTTTGAGTCCATCATCGGGGTCATGTTGCCTATTCAGTCTGGTCAGTCCGCTGCGTTCTCTCCTCAGTCCGCTGGCTCACTCCGCTCGTCAGTTAGTTTGTTTTATATCGCTGCATTACTTACTGAGTCTATTTGTCAGTCCGCTGGTCCAGTCCACTGGTACAGTCTACTAGTTGCCTCCACCCTATGTACGCACGTTACGTCTATCAGTCTGCTGGTCTGTGAGTCCAGTCCGCTGCATAAGGTGAATATAGAGTCCACGTCCATGTTCCTGACGTCCAAGTTCTCTGCCGTGTACCATGATGAACGTGTTTCTATTTGTAGGGCCATTCAGGCTTGGCGGATACCTAGCAATGATGCTCCTTTACAAGTGACTGCAGTGCGTGTGGAAATGGACCGCGTGCGAGAGTACATATTATTGAAATATCCTGGGTCATCTGCTGCTATAGCGGCATTACATATTCAAGACGTGTCGGGGGGGGAATGCGTCTGGGACAGCCGAGTCTGCCATCCAGCAGACTCCCATTCAACAGGCCGTCATCCAGCAGACTCCAACGGAGCAGACTCCCAACGAGCAGCCTGTCATCCTGCAGACTCCTCTCCAGGAGCCCATCATGCAGCCCATGCCAATGGGAAGTCATGTCATCCAACATACTGTGGACCAGCAGACTGACCAGCAGACTGCATTTCTCTCACATAGCACGGCGTTTTTGCAGTTTGCCGATCGCCATCACCGGTAATTCGACCCGGAGCTTAAGACCTCACACTTCCCCGGCTTAGGGTGAGAGAAATAAATCCCCATTTGGATTGGCATAATGAGCTCCACCAGATTGTTGCGGACCGCCGGTGGTCATTTGTACCCTTTCATTATTCCATGGAGTTTTCTATTGAGGAAGCCAACCATGTTTTGGAAGCCGCCTCTGCTGTTGCCATTGAAGCCACAAGCATCCAAAATGCGCCGCCTCTACTTGTGCAGCTGATTCTCATGGATGACCCACGGCCTGAAGACCTCAGACATATGCCTATGGCACATCCAACCTTTGGGGTGCGAAGAAAGCACTTGTTCGGATTTACTGAGGAGGACTTTGAGCACATGGCAGCTTCCTTCCTACAACACAGATGGATGCAATTTGGCAATTTCCGCTCATACAACAAGTTGATGAAGGATCTGCATAGTTTGAGGATGGACTTACTCCATGGAACAGACCATTCACAGAAGATTGTGGTGGATGACGCATTGCACTGGTTTGCATTGGTGATGGAGCGAGCAGTATTCGACATTGTTTTGCAGAATCCCAATGTCTTCAAAGTCGTGTGGTGTGGGATCCCAACTGAAGACCGCATCGGCGTCATTGCTCATCTTGATGGAGCATGCCTGTGCCAGCAAATCAAGGACATTGGCCTCGTCGGAAATCTCTTGGAAGGTAAAATGTTATGGGCAACTTTCGTGTTTCAGCTCAATTTTTTTTGCCAACTTTTTTAGAAGTTCACATTTGCATAAACATGTGTTACAGGGCGAGTTGATCTGGGAGACAAGCAAGTGCAGGCTGCTTTCGACTCTTTTGCCAGAGGTGCAAGGGACCTTGTCCTGGCTTTACAAGGAGTTCGGAAGACTGTCCAGCAGACTGGCCACAAGAATGTCCAACAACATATTCCCCACGACACATGTGGGCAGACTGCCCCGCACACACATACTCAGTATGTGCAAACAGTACTGAGCGGGCAGCAAACTTTGCAGACTTTGCAGCAGACCGGAGAACAAACCGGCCAACAGACTGCCCCTCAGCCGACTGTGCAGCAGACCAACAAACATTGCCACCAGACTGCCCCTCAGCAGACTGTACAGCAGACCGACGAATCCAGCCAGCAGATTGCCCCTCAGCAGACTGTGCAGCAGACCGACGAATCCAGCCAGCAGATTGCCCCTCAGCAGACCGTGCAACAGACCGACGAATCCAGCCAGCAGATTGTCCCTCAGCAGACTGTGCAGCACACTGGTGAATCCACTCAGCAGATGGCCGAGCAGACTATCCAGGAGACTAACAGCCAGTCTGTTCCCTGGATTGTGCAACAGACTCGGATGCGCTGGCCTCACCGGGACCCTGTGGACGAATTTCTGCTGAGTTCCCAACAACATGTTTTTGAATCTGCCAGTATGAGTGTTTTGACCGAGTCCACTTTTCTCCCAGGCACATTCACTGACGACGTCATCAGGTCACCGGTAAAGCATTCTTATCCAGCTCCTCGTGGCCTGCCTTCTATGACCTTCCAGCTTAGTCCCGTTTTCGTGCGCTCAGTGGCGAAAGCCATAGATGAGTCTTACATGATGACCGAACTCAATCTAAGAATGCAAAACCGTATCATAGATCTTACAGAAGAGTCTGAGGAAGCAATTGCCGGTGGGTCTTCCATACATGTTCTTGATGTTTCCCAAGTCCATGGAGATCCAAACACCCAGCCGGCTGTCTACCAGACTGACCAGCACACTGAACAGTGGACACATGGAAGGACTGCCGAACAACCTGTGGCGGGGTAGCATACTGTCTTCATTGATGAGCAGACTGAACCGCAGACTAACCAGCAGACTGCACAGGTCATAGATGGAAGGAGTGACCAGGATGGCTCGGAGCGGCAGACGGCACGGCCTGACCAGCACACTGCACACTTCACAGAGGGAAGGACTGACGACCAACCTGCCACCGAGCACACTGCCCACATTGAGGAAGAGACTGAACCGCAGAGTTGCCAGCAGACTGCACAGTTCACAGACGAAAGGACTGACGAAGAACCGACGGCCGAGCAGACTGCCCACATTGAGCAACAGACTGAACATTCTGGCAGGCACACTGACAATGAACCACATGCGGCGCAGACACCGTCTGGTATAGCGCTAGATTACATGGAGTCTGCTCCCTCACCCCTGGGCAGGTTGTGCCATTTCCTCTTTCAGCACTGTTGTTTATGTTTTAGCACATTGTGAAATTGGGCTAATTTGCCATTTTGCTCGGTATCCTCACAGGATGTTCGTCCCTCCGTCGGCAGACTGTCTACTTCTGAGGACATGACATCTTCCGCCCATGCTGCAAACGTGGGATCGACAACCAAGAAAGGTGTGGGGGTGAGCACGCCCCTCGATGCGCGGGTCAGTTCTACGCATGCGACCCACAAAGCTGCAAAGACAGGTCCAGCAAGTGTAAACAAACCTGCTGACCAGCCTCTGTTGCGAAGTAGGGCGACAGCGCTGCGTTTGTCTGCTCTATCCAGCCTGCCTACAGCTGTCCCTGCTTCCCAGGGAAGAGGCAAAGCCAAGAAGCGGACTGTCGTGGACCATGCTGAGGAGGTCGAGGAGGGTCCTGAGTACCAAGAGACCGGCGAAGAAAAAGTCTGGCGTCTTTATGAACAAGAACCGCAAGCTGGCCTTGGACATGGACAAAGATGTGGGTCGTTTCTTGGAGCAGCACAGGTGAGTACTGTGCTCAGTCTCCTCGTCTGTCTTTGTCGTTAAGTGCTTTGCGCTCTGTTGTGGTCAGTCTGCACGCTGGTCAGTCTGCTGTTGGTTTCATCATTGTCTGTTGTGGTTAGTCTTGTCAGTCTGATGAACTGTTCAGCCTGTAGAGTGTTTGGTACCATGTTGACGTCAGTCTGTTCAGTACATGAGGCTTCCCGAAGGATGGTCTGCTCTGTGCAGGATGGGTGCTCGGTTTGGCAAAGCACATGCCCTGCACGTCAAGGCGGGTAATTCCATGCTGATGTTTTTTTGAAGGGGACCCACGGTTTGAATGCGGATTGTCGCCGGATGACATAAAGGCGCTCCAGAAGGTTGAGTCGGAGTACACAGATAGACTCCTGGAGCTGTGGTGTTGATTCTATGAGAAGTCGGTTGAGGCTGCGTTCACCAACACTATTGCTGTTCTTCCAACGTCAACGTGGACGGTGTTGAAGTCATTGGGGGTGGGGCAACGTGAAAACCTTCTGGAGGTCTTGAAAGGTTGCCTCAGCACTGAACAACTGGGCAAGGACTTGAAACAGTGTGATTTCATTTTGGTGCCAATTGGGGACGAGTAAGAACTCTTCCGAGTCTGCTGAGACTGTCTCCTGAGTCATAGTCTGGTTTCGCAGTGTCGTCTTGACTCTGAGCGATTAAGTTGACCTCTGTATTTGTGCAATAGACTGGGTTTGAACATTGAGTCTGCTGAGTGCTGAGTCTGCTGAGTGGTCGGTCTGCTAAGTGTCAGTCTGCTGAGTCTGCCCATCATGATTATGCAATGACGCCATTGCAGGGGGCACTGGAGTGTTTGTATCATCGACCTCCGCAAGGGCTGTTACACTCACTTGAACTCTATCAGGGACTCGCATAAATGTCTCTTTGTTCTAGGGTGGATTCGGAAGCTTCATGCTGAGTGCTTAGGGTACTCGATGGATTCGCCGGAGTAGCATGAGATTGTCCAAGCATTTCAGTTCCACGCGCCTGATATGCCCCAGCAACCATTCAGCTGAGAGTGTGGCTTTTATGTCATGTCATTCATTCAAGTGTTTTATGAGTGGGTAAAAGTCAGAGCAAATGTCTCCAAGACTACAAAGCCAGAGAGAGGAACACCTTTCACGAAGGACTGGTTTACTTTCAAGTTTGCACTTGGGCAGCGAATGCAGTGTGCCCAGTATATCGTGCGGGGGTTGGACAATGTAGAGAAACTGCTCTCATGAGTATGATGTACTTGTCCTATGAAGTCTATGTACCAAAATAAAAAATGCGAGTCTTTTCGCTTACTATTCCAGTGGTGATGAGCACTTTTGTGTACTGTGGGTGCGGGCATGTTTTGTAATGTTGTCACTAAACTCAATGGACATAATGGTGTCAATTTTTCCATGCACTGTGCACCCGAGTCTGCTGAGCTTGAATGTGCGAGCAGTACGCTGCCGAGGCTAGGACTAGTGGGTCTGGTACCTAGTCT
Organism: Takakia lepidozioides; assembly: GCA_030704615.1. Taxonomy (NCBI): domain Eukaryota; kingdom Viridiplantae; phylum Streptophyta; class Takakiopsida; order Takakiales; family Takakiaceae; genus Takakia; species Takakia lepidozioides. The sequence continues at coordinate 23,767,338 of CM060732.1, read as the reverse complement.
GGTAGGCACCATGTCCATGAGTCCACTAGGACGCTGGATTGGCATGAGTCGTTAGGGAGGTAGTCCACTGGAGCCTGTCCATTTTGAGTCTGTTGTTCTGGATGAGTCTGCTTGAGACTTAGTCTGTCCAGCAGTCTGCTGGAAGAGTTGCAGGGATGAGGTGGAAGTGTGGTGAGCAGATTTTTGGAGTGGACAGCAGACTGACCAGCAGATTGGCTTACTGGCGCTGGCAGTCTGTTGACTGTGACTCTGTTGGGAGATTGTGCATGAGTCCGTTGGGAGACTATGCTTGGGAGACTGTGTGGGAGTCAGTTGGGAGACTGGAGGAGTCCATTGGGAGACTGTGCATTAGTCCATTGCAGACTTGTATTTCAGAAAGGGACAATGCTACCAGAGGAATTGCAGACTTATATTGTCTTCTTCGTGACACCTACACGACGTGAAACCTTGTCTCTTTTCGATGCATTGCAGACTTATATTGTCTTCTTCATGACATCTACACGACCTAAAACCTTGCGAATTTTTGAGTATATATGTGTGGCAGGTGCAGGTGCAGACACCTTCTTGCTGGTTCTCCGCAAAACCCTAGGCCGGGCTTTCCAGGCCTCCACGAAATCTCGTCTCTTTTTCAGAGACATGTTGTTGTTGTCGTTCAGAGGACGGAAAGCCTTCGCTGCCGCAGGATGCAACATTCCAGCCGCACTTTTCGCCAGGATATCAACGAGCTGCCCTCTGCAGAGCAGATCGGGCATGTGCCTCCAGGTATTTGTCATCACCTACAATGCAAAGTATGTCCGCGAATTCTTGTTCCATTGAGGCTGAGACCTCCAGAGGTGCCTTGTCGTACGGGAAGTCGTCCGGAGGATGTCTTTCCATGAACTGATTGGATTCGTCGTTGCCGCCGGCACCATTGCCCAAGAGCAAGTTAGGTAATCCTCCATGAATGGTTCCCAGCGCCGTGCCACAAGCGCGCACAAGGAGGCCATCCTGCAGGTCAGGGTGAAGCATCTTCAGGACACGGACCTGATGTTTGCATAAGTTTCCCTTCATTGCCCATGGGCACGTGCAACAACCCCAATCGCAATCAGGATTGTAAACAATGTATGTTGTGCCGGGGTGGTTGAAACGTGGACTCTGGTTCACCAGGACCCAAGGGAAGAGTAACACTCTCAGCAGGAATGTCTCTTGCCGCAAGTATAGAACTGGATATGTACTTTTCGTGTTTGTCATTTCTTATGAACCCGTGGGTCTTCAAATGGATTGCGTACCAGTAGTGTGTTAGCACACGGCCAGTGAGTTCCCATATAAGCCAGTCCACTCTACGACCACTCATCTTGCCTTTCCCCATGGCAAGTCTTGCCTTCATATTTCCATGGTATGCCTCAATGCTTGCGTTTGTATCTTGGCTCGCATGAGGGACATGGCGGGCTGTTGTACACCACATTGCTATTTTGGGCTTCCAGTACTATTCGATATAGTCAAGAAATTCATGTCCTTTTGGGTATTTTGACCTCATACGACGGATTCTCCTTGCAACCCATCGAAGCGCTCTTTTCTCGTTGCGTGGTCCCCCTCTACAATACATGAGGCCTCCCATATCCTTCAACAAGTTTACAGCGGTCACCGGATCCTTCGTTTTCTTGCATGATTGCTTCACCCATGCCTTGTGGACATGCCAAAGGCAGAGGAAAATGAGTACTCCTTCAAAAACAATTCTGCACAACACACATGGTACACATTAGAGTCTTGGGATCGGACTGCAATGGTGGACTGCCGGAGTGGACTGTAACAGCGACCTGTATCAGCGGGCAGAGCCACTGGACTCGCCCAGTGGACAGTACAATGCCATGACGTTGATGTGCTAGAATAACCCCATTGGACTACCCAGTGGACTTCCCCATTGGACTTCCCCTAGCTAGGACTAGGGCAGCGGACTGCATCAGCGGACTGCCCCATTGGACTGCCACAGCGGACTGCCGAGCGGACTTGCCAGGGACTGCCGAGTGGACTTGGCAGCGGACGGCCGACCCTAGGGACTGCTGAGTGGACTTGCCAGCGGACTTGCCAGCGGACTGCCGAGCGGACTTGCCGGGACTGCCATCGGACTTGCCAGGGACTGATGAGCGGACTTGACAGCGGACTACCAGTGGATTTGCCAGCGAACTGCCATTGGGTTTCGCCACAGGAGTCTGCCAGTGGACTGTAGCAATGGACTGCTGCAGTGGACCTCGACAATGGACCGATGCTGTGGACCAACAGACTTACCGAATAGCGTTGATTTCTTTCGGCATCGTCCACAATGAAGGCATTGGGTCGCCAGCTCGGCAAATCTGCGAGGAGTTAATCGCGCAAGGCTCTCATCCACGGAACCAGGTCTCTTGTCCGATTCCTCGCGGATAGGACATAGACAACTGGTATACTGTTCAACCACTCATCGAAGACCATCAACGTGTACAATGGGAACTGTTGCACAATGTAAGATGGTCAGAGCATGCAAATTCCGCTCAGTTCTGCACGAGAAGACTTCATAAGAATGATGAGGTCTGCAGCGGTTCACAATGGGTCTGCCCCTCGGTCTTCCGCAACGTACACATGAAAACATACAGAAATGGTCAGCACACCAAATTTTATGTGAATGTTGCATGGTACTATGCTATCATGCTCGTACAAGTCCATGGAATTGTTCGAATAGTACCTTGTCATGATTTGTCCCAAAGGTTGTATCACATGCAACGATACGGTCATGTCCTAGTTCCAGCATTCGTCGTTTCTGCCACGGAGTTTGTATGCCAATAGTGAATGTCAAATCTCCATCAAAATGCTCGAATGTTGGCTCTAATTTCTCCTCTTGATAGAAAAAAACAGACGCAGGATTCTGGTCTCTCCACATGCGCACACTCTCCGCATCATCGGCGTGCTTTTTGAAGGTTTGTCACGCACGTTTCTTGGCAAGGTTGCGAACATCTTGCTCCAACAAGAAATCATCGCGGGTCCATGCATCGCCCAAGCCGGTGTTGTTCATCACGTGCTCTTTATGCTCCATCATGATTTGGGCGACCGACAGGCCTCGGCACAAACACTCGATGACCCAGGCTTTCAATTCCTCGCTAATGTGTGGTGCATAGGCGTGGCGGGTGTTCCTGAACTCTGCGAACTTCCCATGCGAGGGTTTTCCTTGCGCATCTGTATGCTCCACGTTGTTGTAGTACGTGAGGACACAGATGTCAGGGGCGAGATAGCATTGCTGGACCTTGAAACAGCATTGACAACCACGCTTGTAAGACTCTCCATACTCCGACTTCTTGCTCATTGGGCCTTTATGAGGGCAAGATGTTCCAGCACCCACAAGAGGTCCTCCACGCTTTTGTTTTGGATCCTCCACTATTGCCTTGTTGGTGCGCTTGTCATCAGGACTGTAGTAGCATTGATACCTGGACAGAAAATTCTAAAATCAATATCCAACGACTTGAGGAAGCATAAAATCAGAGAACTCGTGAAACAAAAAAATGGCAAGAGACATGCAATGAAACGTCAAAAGGACTGAGGATGGTGCACACATAATACTGGACAGAAATGTGTTGGCTCTGGGTGCTTTTCGCGAGCCGGGTTCCACTTTAGAATGGACATTCACCCAAAACTGAGTGGGGTAGTCCTCCAAACTCTCCTCTCCCAGGACAAAGTCACCAACTCTATCCCAAGGTATGCAGGCCTTTTCAACATTCACTCGCACACCCATAAACCCATATATTGCGTCTCACTCTTCCAATGGAGATCCTTCATGTTGAAGGGTCCTGGTTTTGCTGTTTGCAAACATTGTCGAAGAGGCCGTATAAGCGGGCTTTCCGTGATCAGTATATCATCGGGTTTTGCTTCCACGTCCATGCCCTATACAGTACAAAGGACACGCTTCTGAACATGCAAGAAACGCGCCGCAGTACAGGACACGATCGACAACGTGCCAGGAGAACAGTGCGCACGTTCACGGCTGCTGGCAAGTGGCAGGCGGCAGGGATGCAGGTTTGAATTGCAGCCCTAAAAATGGAGGGCTCGGATGGGTTACGGGAATGGACGGTGGCGATCCTGCGCCATCAGCGGACTGGATTGGCAGCGGACTAGCGGGCAGACTGGCGGACTGGCAGACTGCTGGGCAGCGGACTGGCCAGCAACGGACTAGCAGACTGGAGGGCAGCGGACTCATGGGCGGGGGACTGGCCGCGCGGCAACGGCGGGCAGGGTGCTGGGGAGCCGGGCGTCCGTGTGCGGGGCTCACCGGCCACATCGCACGTGCCCATTGAAGACCCTATTATCTTAAAATGAGAGGCATTCTTAATGGAATTAAAGAACCAAAAACTCCGAAATATCCTAGATCACCTTCTTAAAAGTCCATTTTTAATTTGTACATCTATTTGTCTTGTCTATCTGAGTCGTTTCCATCTTTTAGAGAAGTTCAAGAGAAGGGGAGAAACAATGGTAATCAATGGTCACCTGTATCACTTCTCTATTACAACTATGCACATTCTTCCAAAAAACCACAAACTATATATATATGTATATATAATTATTTGGGGGATGAATGCAAGATGTGCGAAAGAGGGGGGGTCAACCGTGTTGTTTGACAACAATGGTTTCCTCCCATGATTGATCCGGCTATATATATATGTATATATATATATATAAATAAAATCAATGTCCACATTCTCCTATCATCTTTGGCTATTGCTCTCTACGTTGTTGTTCGACTATCCGTCTTACATCGATGCGATGTTTCCAGTATATTTGCTCGCTCCTCTTGGCTTTGAATGTGTGCCGGTCTCAAATTGTTCCAAATATCCTATGACCAATTTCGCTAAATCAGGGGAAGGGTTTTCAGGCTCATCTTACATTTTCCCATTTGCAGAAATACGGTTAATTGTCATGTTAGCCTCCATTGAGATAGATATCATATCCGCAATTATAAATTCTCAGCCTTCATGGCTTTGTAAGATTATTTTGTCCTTACTTCATTAATAAAATTTATCAGGGCCTCTGTCCCCTATTCTCTTATATATATATATATATATATATATATATATCTATATCATACCGCCACAGTTGTCGGAGATGGCACTGGGCTCCTGTGAACCTTTGGACGCTCATAGGCTTATGTTCTAGCATTCCGTATGTCTGGATGTCTAGATGGATTTGTGATTTTCAAAAGATTATGCTCTTATTTTACATTGATATATATATATATGACAGTCAATAATATTTTTTAATATTTTTATTATCATGCAACTGCACTAGTTCGATGTAGGGATGTTTCTTCTTGTCATAAAACAAGCGGCTAGTCACGTATGGCTCATCTTTGTGAAATCTACTTTCATCCATAATAAACTTGAAAATCCATCTATTTCTATTGTTGGTTTTTTTAATCTACTATGTAAAGCATTTACATATACGTCTTTTCAGATATTCAATGTAGAAAAAAAATCTTTGAATATAATGTTTGTAGTCAAATCAAGTTATTCATCTCCATAAATATTTGTGATGTTATGTCTTTATAAAGTTTTTTATCAGTTTCGCTCAAATTGTCCGTAAATGGTTCTTAAATAGTGGTTGAATCCATAGGAAACAACGGATAGTGAAAACGACATACAGCTTGATTTCTTTTTCGACAAATACGTTTATGTTTATGGATTTGAGTTTCTCTTAAATTTGGTGTAAGTAAATTATGATCACATATTATATATTTATCCACCAGAAAATTATTATTTTTCATTATCATCTATTCTATAAACATGTGCATTAGCTATCCATAACATACCATGATCATGCTCACTTCCTCAGCTTTGAATTCACTAACAAAGAAAAATCTTGTAATTGACCAAAAATAATGGGCCATTCATACATAATTTTCTAAAAGCCCCCATTCAATGATCATAATATCGTGCACTTGTAATAGGATCTGATCTTATTAATTCAGCTACGTGTTTTAATTTCAAATTATTTATATTCTCAGGAATATATATTTTAATGATTAAGCGAATGCAAAGTTTCATGTAATGGAATCCATTTGCTTTCAGCACTTGTAAATGTAGCAAAAAATGTTGGTGGTTCTAACTGACGAACCATTGCAATGCTTCTTTTCGTAAAGGAGCCAAATAATCAAGTGATGTTCGTAGTCTTTGTAAATCTCTATAGCAAGATCAGAACGCAATAATTTATCCAAATATGGTTTGTTTATGAGATCTACTGTTTTTAATTTTCTACCATTAAGTTTGTCTTTTCGAATACAAATCCAAGACGATGATGTAGCTCCATGAATCAAGGTTTGGTATGTAAGTCGTAAAATTATGATCTTTATGCATCAATTCCAATTGTGCTATAGCTTGATAACTAAAAGAAGAAGAAATTTGATTAGATCTTGGAAACCCAAAGTATAAAATAGAAAATTAAGTTCTTCACTATGAGGGTCTTGAAAAAGACCCAATGGCTTAAAATGTTGTCTAGGAGCAATAGATAATATATCGGCATGGAATACCTGAATTTGTTCAGAAATGAGAATATTTTCAATCAAAGTATATGTTGTTGGGTTTTCTTCGACCTCTTCAAAAGTATTATTTATATCAATATGTTTTTTCAAGTCGTTGGTATTATAATGATGGACGTTTTGCTCCATCTGTTGTGAAACTGCAAATACACCTACCCACTTTGGACGAATGGTCATACAAGCTTCCGCATATAATGGGGTCTTTAGAAGATCGTGCAAATCTAACATAATAGAAATGGACGAACATTTCTTGATAGATATGTAAATTTATATTCAAGCCGACACTTTAAAAGTATGCCAATCGTGTGGTAGTCAAGGTAAAATTGAAATTTGACTGTGCTTCATTTCCATTAGAAGGTACATTTATTATACTTCCACAAAGTCCATATTGTCCATAACGTTCAATTGGTAGAAACCATACGTGGAGCTACTAATCTTTCTTCTAATTCATTCAGTTTTGTAACAGAGTCAATGGTTTTGTTTAATACAACATTTGTAGGTACAAGATATTTAGGCATATTATCATTTGTTAGGGCAATTTTATATCTTCGACATAACATCAATGATATGTGAATTGGCGCCTTTTATTTGCTTCATATTCGCTTCGGATCATTTAGAAATTCAGTGTCAACTCATACGACGTCGTAATGGAATATAACGAACTCCATTGCAAATGTAATTTTTGGTAGAAAAAACATACACATCTTGTAACATAATAAAAACGTATAACTCGCCATAATGGAATATAATAACCCTCATGTTTGTGCCCAACCCTTGTCACCAAGCACACCAAGAACTTAGCAATGAAATGAAGCAGAGAAGCAGATAACTTAGATACGGAGCCAACCCCTATCACCACCTGCTGCAGCCAACCTCTACAACCAACGCCGATAGTGAGCCTCCCTCCAAGGTTTTGCTTTCATTGGCTTCATGGTCGCCTACATGGTCCTCGCATACACTCCTTGCCTCTGGTACACTCCCTGCCTCTGGTACAGCCTCCCCTATGCTCTAGTACAGTCCTCCTCGTACAACCTGCCCTCTCTAGCCTGTGCTAGAATGCTAAGCTACTAGGCAAGTACGTTCTAGGGGACCCGCTCTAGAACGTTCTACACTTTAGAACATTCCAGAAGTATATTCTCATATTAGGGCACGTGGCACCCACGTGGGGCCCATGCCATGTACCACATGGTCTAGAATGCAAGCTGCCACATCTTTTTGGACAGCCTCTTAAGTGTCCGCTGGGCTTTCGCCGATTTGATTTTTTGGACATTTGGGGCAGATTGGATTTTCAACTTCAAGTATAGAAAGATTGTACTTGGATAATTTTTGTCGCAGGTTTTTCGTAAGTTTTTAAGTCTGTTTTTTAAACCACAATCAATATCAACAGTAGCATTGATGAATTGGAGTATCAAACAATTTATCCATTTACTAAGTTTTATAGTCTCGTTTTTTTTCTTTTTTTAAAAAAAAAATTAAGGGAAACACCTGGGAGCGACAACTCACAAATCAGGCCCCTTAGAAGTGAGAGGAGAAAATGACCTCTTTCATTTATACACCATGGAGGCGAATGAGTGGGACACTGCCTAGGAACCATACCACACCCGTCAGTAGCAAGATTTGACCCCAGAATCATCTGGGTGGCACTCAGTGCACTTAACCAACTGAGCTACTGACTGTTGGTGTCTCGTTTAATGTTGGTAGACTTTGAATGAGACTAGGGCTTCGCGTTGCTCCGCACTACTAGCGACGACTTCTGAGAAGGACGTCCGGACGGATGGGCCATACTCGAGGATCATGAGAGAGAGTACGGATTCGATTGGTAGGGGGAGGAGGGAGTTGGAGGGGTTTTCCATGGGTCGTCTTGGTACAACAAGTAGATTTGGACTATGATAAATCAGTATTTTTTTATTATCCGTTGTGAGCATGCATTGGGACAAAATGTAGACTTTTTGAAGAGGAGAAGGAGGACGGTCTTTATAAAGTTGTCGTCATTCGACTCTGTCTCCTCTCGTGCTTTGGCCAACAGTTTGACCCCTTTTAGTTGGAATGAAAGCCCGTGTTTCTTGTGACGGAAATTCATCCAATATCGGATGTTACACTTGACTGCAACGAGATCCCCTGAACGTACGGATTCTCCATCCATTTTTTGGCCATTTTCGTTAAGGACTTCTATTGTATTGTACATCTCGTCGTTGTTTGTTTTTTGACGTTTGTTGTTACCGGACGTCGAGCCAGAGTTGTTTGCGTTAGTTTTTAGGAGCTTTTTCGTGAAGCTCATGTTGTTTCCACCCATCCACGTCATGTCATCGCCTCTCCTCCTCCAATGATCGGACCATTCCATTATTGTATTTGCGTAGTCGAACAGGAAATGGTTGTCTTCTATCAATTTTGCGTCTTTTAGTTCTTCGGCGAATGTCACGAATCTGTAATTCCCGGTTTTGCCAAGGTAGGGGAATTTTGCAATACCTACGAAGATTGCTCTTTCTTCACAGTCCGAAGGGACGTTCCACAAGGCGCTGAGGAAGTTTGTACTATTGGGCAGGCGTTTCCATGTGTTCCCCCCTTTAGGGCATGATGGTCATTGGATGTGAAACTGTCATATATCATGTTTGTCATGTCTTGGTGGGTTATTTCTTGGTCCGTTACAGTGTCTATTGTGTTGGCTATTTCCGACGTTGACATGGTTGTTTGTATATATGGTGCAGAGAGAAGAGAGAGAGAGGCGGGGGCAGCTGAAAGTATATATCGGTGGATTTTTGAAAACCCTAAGAGTGCAACTTTAAAATTAATCACGCTAATCTATAGAATTGTGGCTTTCTCTCTCAGACCGAGGTTGATGCTACACCGCTTTGCTGAGAAGTTAGGTGCAAAGTGCGATGTAACAGTATGTTATATGCCTATGTTTCACCTGCACTTCCAACAAGGTGTCACTGTTAAACCTTATGGCTATCTTTTCTTGCTTGTCTACTGTCCCAGGAGTGCCTCAATTCTCACAAACACGGTTAGGAACATGAGAAATAATAACATGTACATACATGTCAGTAACGTTGGCTCCAGACAAGTAACTCCAAGCCACAAATCACTGCAGGGATCACCTCCGCTAGCATTCCAGTTCGTCAGTTGTGGGGGTTGATTAAGGGAAGAAAATAGAATTGTGAGTCCAGTCACTGCAGCACCACGGGACACACACAAGGCAAAGTTTCATCGGTATCTTGTCCATCAAGACACTCCCCAACTGTTGTGACCACCACCATCATTCAGGCTACTGGACCTTGGAACAGCACCACCGGGCACTGAAGCGATGGGGGCAAGGCTTGGACATCCAAAGGAGTAACAATCCAACATGTCTTTCACTACTTCAGACCACGAAATAAATGATAGTTAGAAATTTTGCGTACTAATGGTTCAGAATCTGTAACTTGCCCAACGTCGAAGACCTTACAGTTATCTGACGATTGGTTATGTTGTCAGGGAGTTCAAAACCACAAGGGAAGTACAGTAGCAGATTAACTGCATCCAATGTTGGTACAAGACAATTATCCTGTGAGCATTACCTATCAGGAGCTGTTGGGGTTTAATTCCTCTCCATGGGCACATTGTGAAGTCTTTAGTATGATCGTCTGTGAATGCCCCTCAATTCCTGGGCTCCACATGAGCTATATGAGCTATATGAGCTATATTTTCTCACTATATCACTACCTACATGCATATATGACAGTCCGACAGGAGCTGAAGACCATTAAGTCCCACATTGGATCATATCTGCTCCAAGTAATGCACCTTTTCCCAATGTGTGACAGCTTGCAAGTGCATGATCTCTGTTGGTAATGTTGATGGACTTCACTACCAATATATACTTCAATCTTGCTCAACTTGCTAGGTTATTATAAGGTCTGCAATGAAATTCAGCCAAATCCGATTTCTTATAATAACATTGCATCCATAACCACCAGCTACACCTCATGTTGTACTGCTCCAACTACAATCACGCTTCAGGGAATAGATTTTGACCTAAAAAACTAGCTTGACATCCAGCCATTACCATTCAAGAACAGGTTGGCATTTGAAGCGACCCCTAACAAAGGTCCCATTGTCCATGGTCCTACAACCCCACTACCCGTCAAAAACCTTTGTCCCTCTCTCTCCTTCCAGTCCACTACATTTCCTTTCCAATTGCGTTCTTGAAGTAAACACCTGCTCAATCAGGTTGCGTACAACAATGGCTGGATCAGGAAGCCCATGGATGATGTGGCACTTTGAACACCCCCAGATATTGCTGTTGTGATGTGTAAACAGGCTAGTATAGAGGTAGAGGGTCAGGGAAGCAGACACAGAAGTTGATGAGCATCCCTTTAGACACTCTTGAAAAGCTATGCACACTGATATCATGCAGCAATTAGCTCTGATGGACCTAGTGGCAGATAGGGCATACCAGGGACCTGTAGGAAGACTGGTTGTCGATTCTCTCTCCCCCTTGTGGAGCCACAATTGCAAGTGTATTTTATTTCAAAAGCTAATCCAACACCTTTCCACATAGGGAACATGTAGATCTGGCACAGATAAGAAGTCCAGGGCACATCACCGCCCCACATAAATGCTTACATTGCTCAAGAACTCTTCCCTAAAATTTTACTAGGATAAATTTTACTAGGAACTCTTCATGTTTCCGTGAACTTGTTGGTTAAGGGTCAAAAGTTATGTTTGCTGTACATTTCAGGACCTTTTCTTGTTCACAGTTCTATGTCTTTCCTACCCAAAATCTTTTGAGCTGACTGAATCACCGTGAACCATAGTGTAGGGAAGGTGTGTTTAAATGGATACATTAATCCGGCACGAGCTCCAGTACTTTCTTGAAGTGATCCTCTGGATTTAACAAGCTTGGATCTAACAGTATTTTCTCCTCAAAGATGAGTATTTCTGCATATGTTTGCCTGCAACAGTAGATGGAGTCTTCAGAGATTAGCCTCACACTAATTAGAAACCGAAATAGAGGGGCATGTATTTGTTCATGAGAGATTAAGAATCTACATAAATAGATGGAGGTGGGAACCAGCCATGCACATGTCATCTTCATCTCCTCTCCTGTGAAGATTGAGAGGGGCGACTAGAGAAAAGGAAGAAGGGTACAAACAGCAGGTGACAGAGGCACCAAAAAAAAGGGCCAGATTACACTGTTTAAACGTCATACTTTTGGAATCTCGTAAAGCCTGTTCTCTCTTCTCAAAATTCCCGGCGGTAATGCTGTAAATGCCAAAATGATGCTAACTTATCAATTAGTAGAATTCACAGCATGGAACAAGCGAGAGTCTACACTGCGCCAACGCTAGACAATTAAGGGCAAAAGAAGAAATACCTACAATGATAAGGAACTTAAAGTAAGTTTTCTGGGTTTGTTGTAAGGTATTGACATTGCTGCATAGAATCCTCAAGTTACTATGCTATGCTTGTTGGTGACTGATCACTATTTGACTATAGTCGTTGGGTGCCCAGTCTAGTATGATTGAAGGGCATAAAGAGCTCATGTGAAGCTGTCGTGAGTTGCTGCAAGAATTTCATTGTCTAGTGTCAGTGGCATACATTTAAAGAGTGTGGCCTTGTTACTTGCAGATGGGTTTTTACATTTACCTCTTTTATGTTTCAAAGCTATACGTATTTGTGGATACGGTAAGAAAGCATGAACCTGACCTACGTTAACTTGTTTGAGAGCCAATTAGCCCAATCAGGAGTTGGTAAATCTGGTCATGTCAGTTTATAGGATCTTCTTTCATTCACAGAATGCGAATCAAGAAACCCCTCAAATACCCTACTTGCTCCTGTATCCTGTTAAATGATGACAAACAACCGTTGTATGCACTCCCAACAGCCAAATATTAGAGGTCATCTCCACCACTCCCTCTCCTCTCTCATGCGCTGGATCAGCCTGAACTAGGCACGGGGTCTATGGCCACAGGGCAAAAAACGTCTTATGAATATATATTCCTCTCACACTCTGTCTGTCTTAGTTCCGGTCACTACACGTAGCTGACTGTGCGATGACAGACAATTGTATCACATCCGTTCTATCAAGAGATCTACATTCTGCCACATTCTCTTTACCATGTAAACCACGGCCACAGTCAAACCCATCTCAGATAGAGCCTGTATTCATGTTGAATCCAAGCCCTTAAAACACACATTTCTATCCTCGAGCAAGTGGCATACTCAGGACAAGTCACAATATACCACTAGAAGAGAAACCGGTTTTTTCCACGGCTTTTTCCATACTTTTTGCTGTGGAATCAGCCGCAGTCCACACCTGCCGTGGGTGTAAGAAACGACTAGAGCTTTAGGACACCCCGTGGACGGCCTAGCTCTCGGGTGGCCCTGTGAAAAAGTCCACGGGAGGCTTTTTCCACGGGTGGCTTTTTTCACGGGGTGCATGGTGACATGGCCGATGGCATAGCTGACATGGCAGAGTGTGAAAAAGGCAAGTGTGGCATGTTTCACGGCGGATTTCACACCTTGAACAAGCCACTATGCGACACATGTCATATTTCACACCTTCGACAAGTCACTATGCAACACGTGTTCGTTCTTGTGTGGTGGTACGCATTAATTAATTATTAATGGATTTCTAATATTAAGTTTGAATATTAACGGATTTAATTTATTGTTATTATTATTATTATTATTATAGGGAAAATGGACAGTGGCCTTGATGAGAATATTATTAAATAATAAAATATTGAAATTATGTTTTTAAAAACTATATTTATTCGCTCAGATACCAAAACACACCCTTTGCAAGGAAGGAGAGTTTGCCTTAGTGTCTATGCTGAGTTGCGTCTCCTACTCTCTGTAATCTAATAGGCATTCACCTTTTTCCCTCAGTTGTCCCACCCTTGACTGGGGTCAGAAAAGCATTCATTCCACAACTTCTCCTCATCTCTGTTACATGTTTCTGGATACTTTCCTATTGTCACTTTGGCAGTATCATGTCAAAATCACTCCAAACTATGTACCATCTACCCATGTAGGTTTCTTGTAGCTATCATTCCACAAGGAATCATAAGTAATCTGGAGCTTGAAATCTGGTCCTCTTGGATGACACTCTATCCCTGCTCCTTCAGCTATTCATGCCTCCGCACAAATCATGCATACATCCTTGCATTGCTGTTAGCAACTGACAATGGCAGCCTAGATTTGTTCCAGCAAGCACCCAACTCAACTTATCACACCAGTTCCTATTCTCAATTGCATCTACCACTCTGTAATCCAAAGGCATTTACCTTCCAAGACGGTTGTCCCACCATTGACTGGGGTCAGAAAAGTATTCATTCCACAGCTTCTCCTCTCTGTTATCTATTTCTGGATACTTTCCTGTTGTCACTTTGGCAGTATCATGTCAAAGTCACTCCAAACTATCAAAGGTTCACTCAACCAGCTAACTTGCAGAATTCTTGAAACATGAAAATTTAGGGTGATTCTGATAAGAGGGGAAAACAGAGTGAAATGACATGGCATTGAAAAGAACACAAGTTCATAGAGGGGGAATGGTACCTGGGAGATTCAATAAGCTGCTTCACCATGGTCGCTTGTAGTTGGATATCACTTGAGACGAAGTGGGGAGGGTATAGGGCATGTAACCTGACCTGCATTCTGGTGTTTTCATAATGTGAGAGTCCTTGGTCTGTCATTGTTGTGGATGTTTTGAGATGGTGAGCAACAACCTGTTGTCTTAAGCATAGCGGAAATGTACATATACTGTTAGTGCTCATAATCATAAGTCCGAGTTCCTGTATGGTGTGGCAGGGGCATGTGCCTTAGGGTGCATAGGTCGGAGACATAGAACGTTGTCAGCATGGTTATAGTAATTACTGGTACAGCAGTTGATAACATGTGCCATTTGGTAAGTAGACTTCAGATAAGTATGTAAAAATAAGATACTGAGTGTTGATCCATGAACCAGGGCATGTATCTCTAAATACATATCATAGGATGGAACAAATAGAGGGGGGAGTGTGGCATGTACATTTGGAAAGCGGGCATGTGCATGAGAGTAAAATGATCAGAAGTATACTGTTGATCCAAGAACAGGGGCATGTGCCATTGAGTATACATCATAAACAGGAGGTGAAGTAAAGAGGTCACAGTACCAGACACCATCCGAAGAAAGAGACCAGGTACAGAGGTTGGGCAGCCTGAATATATGAAGTTGGAGTCCCAAGCAACATCAAAGCCCACCCACCATACTCAACCCCAGTCGATCAGCCTTAGTGGCAGGGAAAAGAATGGCAGCCCACTCGCCAATGCTTCCATACCTTGGGGTGCTTAGTTTGTCAAACTCGGAGTTGAGGGAAAAACTACGAGCCAACGCGTGGGTGAAATTTGACGGAGCAACAGATTGGCCATAACCTGCACACATCTTCATACGCCCAATACATGCAATGGCGCAGGGAGAAACAGCCTCCTGATCAAAGAGACCATGACACTTGGTTAATTTGAAACCCTGATAAGTAAGAGCTTGTGCATTGCGTTGTGCCTCCACTGGCCTAGAAATCTGGCTAGCATATGGGGCAGCCTGATGGCATGAGATCAGCCTAAGCCTGAATGGTTTTGGTGTCTTTGCCTTTTCCTAGTTCTCCTTGTCTACATGAAATGTGCCAGATCTCACTTATTGCAAAAGTTGGAGTTCATGCAATAATACAACATCAATGCTGATCCCTTCTCTTTGTATCAAGGATTGAGTTTCCTGCAGCACCCCAAGGGCCTCATTAGAAGGCCTGAGATGCCATTCCGTGTTGCCATTCATAGCATCATCAACCACAGAGCCTGAAGCAATTTTAAGACTGCCTCCTGATGACACCCAGCCTTTTCCAGCAATTTGGCAGCATTCGTCAGGGATTCAAGCCGCTTGCAACCCTTGTGTTCACATGTTGTCTTTGAGATGATCAGATTATGGCCACCAAAAGGTGTTTGAGAGGGTTGATCAATGAGAATGTAAGCCCAGATTTGTGGCGTTCTTTCCTGAGAGTTAGTGTGATACTGTTCAAAGATCTAGCTAATGTCGCCGAGGTTGGCCTGGCCCATAACAACTTGGAGATAGTGGCACAGCTCGATGCTCCTCATTGGCTCGTAAGGTTGACTAAAAATAGATATGTCCTTGCCCACGCAATGCTACCGCAGGATCTGAAAGCAACGCTTGAATTTGTCCTTGACGAATTTGGTTCTGGGAGTGGATTGTAGAGCATGATGGGCTTGGAATCCACAAGCTGCAGACAGGCTTGAAAATCTATGACTGAGTTGGTGGTGCTGCCACAACATAGCCCTTGGTCAGGTCCTCTCCATCCACCACCAAAAGCCCCGGAAGGCCATCATGAACAAAGCTGACCTTGGCCATTGTACTGACGTGGAGCACGAAATCAACACCCAAGGGTTCCCTGCAACCAGAAAGCCAGCGAACAGACTGTCAGAAACTGAGGAGAACCTTGTATAAGAACAGATTGAAGCACTCATCTTACAAGCTTGTGACCATTTTCTCTTGCCTATAAAGTTACACTCTGTAATGCAGACATATTCCCAGTTCCTACTACCTTTTAGTACCTACGCTCTCATGTTTGTGCCATCCAAAGCTTGCTTCATGCCTCACTCTATCATTACAGCTATGTCTATTTTTCCATAGAGAATCACCCCTTCCCGCATCATTGCTCATAGGTCTCCAAAGCCTCCATCCGCGCCCTTTGCTGTGCATATCTTGCAATCATCGCACTTCACGACACCACATCTCGTTCAGCCATACTGTCGAATACTTCCTTTGCATCCTCGATGCACCCATATTTGGCATAAATGCAGTCCACCAGGGCAGTGTTCAGAATGACATCGGGTACAACATGGTACTAACAAGAGCCAAAAGCCCACATTTGTAGGATGGACAAACTTCTTTACATCCTACATTAAGAAAAAGCCACACCTTGCAATTGCGATTGTCCCACCATCGTGAAGAAACTCATGCCAGCTCTGCTCCATGCTGCAAATTCAGGGCCGAGTCTGATGAGAGGGCAAAACAGGCTGAAAATAGGTCGAAGAAAAAAGTGCCCTCACCACATTGTCCTCGACCTTGTGTCATGACCCATGGAGGATTTGACTGACCATGAACCCAAGAGGACCTCTTGTGTGTGCTGCTTGTGTCTGTAGTCTGGCAATGTCGGATTGGTCAATGAGAACCACCACGGTGCAGTTGAGCGGGTAGAGATTGAAACACAGCCTGCGTTAGGGTTCAACGTGTCTGGCATCATTTCCTCATATGTCTCCAAAGCCTTCGTACCACACTGCGATCATTGCATTCCACAACACGACATCTTGGCAGCCATTTCGTCGAACACACCCTTCGCATCCTTGGAAAACTTATGGCTGTTGTCCCACCATCGTGAAGGGTAAAACTCGAGTCTGATGAGAGGGCAAAACATGCTAAAATAGGTCGAGGAAGAATGTGCCCTCACCACATTGGTCTCGAGTTCCTGCTATCACGATGTTTGGCACTAAGAAAGACCGAACCCCAAAAAACGCTAAGTCCCAGCCCTGCACACCGCGACCTAGCAGCCCTAAATTCGAGCCAACTTTTGAAGTTTTTGAATGTTTTGCACCCTAACATTATATAAAATAATTATATGGTCCATGTAATTATGTGAAGGTATTTTTAGCTATATATATATATGTTAGGGTGCAAAACGTTAATATATAACAAGGTACAAAGGCCCTGGTTAATTTATTTACTGGGTAAGGTTCATAGTCATGAAATGAGTAGTTAAAACAACTATTTCTATCTAATACTGATTTATATATTTCAATTTACATGAATTTAAAATATAATTGTGGAGTTGCTAATGAAGTTGTTGAAACCACTTACAATTTAAAATAAATCACCTTGTATAGAGACTCACCATGCTACCCACCTAGACCTGGGTTTCCTTTTTGGTCTCTTGTTAAAATTCTATAGATGTTTTTGAAATATTCTGGTTTTTTCTTTGATGTGTGAGATGACAAAGTCCAAGCATGTCACATAAACAAGAAGTTCAACGTAAGGATGATGCAAGTGATTTGTGGCAAAAAATGTAAATCATGCCTATGCTTGTTTGTCATAGTTGTGTCATAGGTTGCAACGGAACAGGGCCACCTTTGAATGCGATCCCCATGCTCATTTCACCAAGGGCATTATAGACTTCATAATGTAGAGATTGAAAATGGGGTGTAGCAGGGGGTGATTCTTCGCTTGCTAGTAGCCCATCGTGCAGATTTCTAAACATGAACATGAAGCTCATGATTATTTTCCAAGGGCATCATTCTCAAACTCCCCATACACCACAATGTGGAAATTCTATGGTCCCATTTCACACATGTGTATAACATGCCATGTACTAAGCCAACTCCCGCCACCCTCATGGTTGTTTTCACACCGTTCTTGCCTTGGGTGTGGATCACATGTGAGACACCCCACAGTTAGGGCATATTTTGAACCACACCTTGGCTCACTCTACAGACCCGTGATAAAAGCCGTGGAATGTGCCAGGTGTGAGTTGGCATACCCGTGGAAAAAGCCGGTTTCTCTTCTAGTGTACTCTCTATGTTGTATTTGAAGCCATCCAAGAAACAGACTAGCAACATTGGCTTATAACCTACAGCATGTCACTTTGATAGACAATCGCTGCTTGGTATGCATACGCTCGTCTGCAACAGTAGATGCCTGGTGAACATTAGCCTGTCTGTAGGCAATTCAAATCTGAAAGTCTAGTGCTGAAGCCCAAATGTTCTCTGCCATCACTGGCAGACCAGAGATATATTCAACGATGAACTGAGTGTAAACTAGAGAACCTTGTCCAATAGAGCTCTTTATTCACAATTACATGACAAGGGGCTATTAACAGACTCCTCATTTCATCCTAAGAAAGAAGACTATTTTGCTCCAGCCCACTGTGTCTTGAGCCTCTCACTGAGAAAAGTGAGACATGTGCATAGTTGCAACCATGGCAGTTCAGAAGGGTGCAAAGGAACATACAAGTGACATCTCTCATCCGCGCAATAACACAAGATGGGGCACAAATTCCTTCCCCAGATCAGGAAACCCATCTCAGATAGAGCCTGTATTCATTGTGTTGAATCCCAGCCCTTAAGACACACATTTCTGTCCTCGAGCAAGTGGCATACTTTGGCAACTTTGGGATTTGCTTCAAAACTCGAAGACTGTGTTTAATATCCAATCAGTATATTCCTCTGCACAGAGAATTGACTATGTTGTCTCGTCCCTGCCCTAAACTCTCTGAACATGTTAAGGTCATGAACTTCAATATAATGAGGATTGGAACAACCTACCCTAAAGTTTGCGGAGAAAAGTGCACCCCATTCTTTTCACTACTAGTTTTTAGAGGTGTCACACCGTCGTCAGCTCCTGACGCAACTGCTTCTTCCTTCAATGCTGCCCTTGGGAATTGAATGGTGTCTTTTGCATTATCCCACCCATGTCTGCTCTTCACTACATATCTACACTGCAAGTATGATTGTTACGTTAGTCTGATTGATCGTAACATGACAGAATGGCACAATGTTACGCTTTGGCTTTATAAGGGGTATTCACTCCATATCTCTTACACACCCAAAAAATCTGAAGTGTCGCAACAGTTGATGTGAAGTAGAGACATACACCGTGCTTTCTTACATCTGAATCTATCATTGAGTTCGCATTAGATGTATCCTTGATACTTTTCATGTCTTTTCTTCGAGTGGACTAAGAAATGCAGTTACTAACAATTCGACCTTTGTACATGTATTGTTGAATTAATAAGCAACTGGAAGAGGCTACTGGCTCAGTGACCTTTTGGCAAGAGTGAGAGTGAGTGCCTTGCTTGTCCATACCCTGATTCCGTGATGCGATGCAGAAGTTGGAGCGACAATTTGCACACCAAAACCTAAAGCCTGCAGCTCTGGGGTTGAAGCCTTTCGCTAGTCCCGCAAATCAATCTTTCTCTCCCGTGCGTTCACTTCTCTCTCTCTCCCCCGTGCGTTGACTACTCCCCCTCCCCACCTGTTTACTTCTCTCTCTCTTTCCTTGTCTATTCACTACTCTCTCTCTCTCTCCCTGCGCGTTCACTACTCCCACCTTCAAGGAATGACATCAAGAAATGACGGTTTAAAGCAGTTTAAGAAGTTTTTAGACAGTTTAAGCAATTCAACAAGTTTTTAAGCAATTCAAGGAGTTAGAGAAGTTATTGTTATTGTTCTCATGGCGGATGACTCGTATAAGAACTCCGACCGGGAACTCCGATATTCCCTCTTTTTCGTTTCAACTAAAATTAAATCCCTAGATATGATCAGATCCCTCACACAGCCAAAAACTTCCATACTTACCTAGCTTATTAGGCACTTCCACCAATAATAATTAATAAAATGAAAATTTAAATGGTATGTTGTTTTTTTGTTTTTATTTTTCTATTTTTTGGATTTTAAATAATATAATTTATGCATTGTTTCCACATATTTGGAAATTTTGGTATTTTTCAGAATTTCCGGGCTATTAGGCACTTCTCAAGAAAATTTTCCAAGTTTTAGGCACATTTTCCAAAAATGTTCTAAATTTAATTACGCACTTATTTTAAATTAATAATTGCCTAATAAGCTAGGTAAGTACGGTATGTGTAGTTTGTTTAGGCGGCGTAGTAGTCGTAACCCGCCAATGATCCACTGGCATCTGGACTAAAATTATTATATACACTCCCTTCAATTCAAGGTCACTTTTAAAATGAGGGCGAGGGAATATGGGTAATAGTAATTTAATATATCTACATTTTCAACTATTCAAAATATAGACGAGAGACAAAAATCAGAATCAATATTATTATGAAGTTTTAGTGAATTGAAATGTGTTTATTACGAAATTGAAGTGATATTTGGAAGTGCTGTTAACATTTACATTGAATACCCCCAGCCCAAAAAAAGAAAATCCACCTAGAAAATCGAGAAATTCAACTCCAAAGCACCAAGACACTGAGGCGGAACGATAAGAACAAATGTCACGTCATATCGGGTCTTCATATTATGAATGTTGTTTTGGAAATGGATCAATTCTTCGATCGTTTATGCAATCTCTCAAGTGGGTTCTCATGGCCGATGTTGCGTATCGGGAATCTGCGGGAGCTAATCCGAATGCTATATCCGTGGCATAAGCTATCGCAAATACGCCACATGATGAACTGTCACTTTGTTGCATGACATCGGCATAGAAATAATTGAATTGTGGGACTGGGATTAATTTTTTTAGATGTTGTTCTATTTCGCTCGGTAACTTCTTATCCGCGGGCATGCTGGAATCAAACACCGTACATTGATGATTTTCGTTCCGTTCGGGTTTATCATGGTTAAAATCCAATGGTTGTTGTTCACGAACATGTTCTGCAGACATTTCTTGGTGTATTTCGTTCTGCCCCAGTAAAGTCGAATACGCATGTTGCCGGTAGTTTTTTGTTTCTAGTTCCTGATCAAATAGTATTTGCATCCCGGCCGCCAAATGCTGGTCACACAACCATCCGTTATCATCCAACAAGATTTGTTCGTCGTGCATCGTCAATAGAAGATCTTCATGCCAATATGTTTCTTGATGTATATCTGCGTGTTCTGTGTTGGATTGTTCGTCTTCGGAGTCGATTTCTATGACTTTGACTGGTGTGGGAGATAATTCTGAGCAAGTTCGGTTTTCATTTGGTTCTATTGGTGTGGGATGTTTGGCTTTAGAATCGGTTGTCACTTGTATTTTTTTGGATACGTGTCTCGGTTGGATTGGATGTGGATGTGGTGTTTTGATGGCAGGGTTGGTATTCACCGTGCTGATGTGTTCCGTGGTCTTGTATGATTTTTGTTCTTGGACATTACAATCGGTTTGTGGAGCCATGAACTGCAGTGAGCATGTCTTGAATTTGGCTGCCTGGATGTCTTCGAACTTGATTTCTCGAAGTATTACTAGTCCTTGTAGGGAACGCAAACGAGACAGTGTGACGTAGATGTTGTGCATGTTGAAGGGGTGTCCATCTGGTGATTTTTGTAAGTCGATGACTATTCTGTCGAAAGTTTTGCCTTGGCCTTTGTAGTCGGTTAGGCAATAGGCGGGTATCAGAGGCAATTGGTGTCTGCTGATTTTGAATTTCTTTGGTTTTTTTTGTTCATCCTCCGTGTGGAGATAATCGAACGTTCTTGAAACGGGTGTAATCGGCACTACGTTTTCTGGGAGATTTTCTAAATTTACGTTGCTCAATGTTTGCTGTTGACTCATGAATTTGTTGAAGTCGATTAGTACGTGATGTGGCGGGTGCATTAAGTTATCTTCCCGTACGATCCAATCGTCGTCTGTTGTTGAGATCCCCACTATTTGTCTGACTGCACCGTTTACAAGCCCCAATCTAGGATACAAATTGTCGGTAAGCATGACTGTCATTCCTTTGTACAATCTAAAAAATGGAAGAAGGTTGTGGTTTCTATTCCCAGGTTCAGTCTGTCAGATTGCGAATTGGATCTTGTCGCGGAGTGTGTATTTCTTGTAGGTGTCTGTGGCTACTATGGTGTAGGACGCGTGGTTAGATTTACGTCTGTAATATTTTATCATTTGGTGATTGTTGACGTTTTTTAACTGGTTACGAGGTACAATGTACGTTGCTTTATCCCAGGGTTCGTTGAGCAGGTTGACTTTCAGGTTTGACATGAATCTTGTATGTAATAATTCGAAATCCGTTTGGGTGAAGTTGTCTTCGCATAGATTTGGTAGCAATTTCACATATTGTACATCGTGGGCTTGTCTCATTTGCTGGGTCAATATGATTGTGTTAGGGCGTATGTAATTTTCCCATAGACTTTTGCCTATAATTTTTTTCTCTGTGTATTTTGTGAATGTGAATATGGGATGTATGTTCGTTGAGTAGAGAGGCGCGTCGGTGACTGGTGGGAACTGCATGAAATCGCCCATGAATATTATGTTGAGTCCTCCAAAGGGTAACATGTTTGATTTGAATTTTTGTAATTTCAGATGAATATCGGCGATCATGTTGCATCCGACCATAGATACTTCGTCTATAATCAAATATTCAGTTCCCGACCATTCGTTTATGAAATTTTTTGTGTATTCATTGATGTTCTGGCTGATTTTGAATCCCAATAGAGCGTGGATGGTTGATCCCCGTATGAGGGTTGCGGCGTTGGCTGTGTAAGCACCGATTTTCAAGATTTTTGGTCTCTTGGTTTTTATGAAGTACGTTTGCATTGCTTTAATTATTTCGGTCTTTCCCGTTTTGGCAGCACCTCCCACGTACATTAACGTTTGTTCCTTACATCGAGATGGTGATTTTGTGGGTCTATGAAACGTTCAAATGCTGATTCATGCGAAGTGTTGAGCTTGTATTTTTTCATGAAAAAATATTTAGCTATTTGATGTTGATCTGCATTGTGCACGATATCGGGATCTACATCGTAATTGTCGTCATCTGGGATGTCCCTTGGTTCGTTTTTTGGAATTTCCCTCAATTCTGGATTTTTGTGGTGAAGGTTATTATTTTTGGATGACTCCCTGCCTGCTCAGTCAATGACAAGGCCTCATCCTGCCCCATCATCTCATCCTCGAGGACTTCCTCAACCCGAGAAAAATCCCCAAACTCATCCATCACCGCCGCCTTGGCTGCCAACTCCCTCTGAACCTCAAGCACCTCCCACGTGTGCCATGGATGCATGCACCCCATGGTCCTCACATGCTTGCCCCCACTCACTACCTGTACCGTCTCGGTAGGCAGAGAGACCAGCAAGGGAAGTGTATTCCGCACTCTGCGTTGCTCACCCATAGCTCGAGAGGTTGCAACATAGCAACCACCGGACGCGTCCTCTACCTCTAAGCCCATTGGACTTATGGTTGTAGTTGCATTTGCGGACTCGTACAGTCCGTTGTCAATGCCAGCGGGCGGATTTTTGGATTCGCGTAATGTTTTCAACCATTTATTGATTTGGGTTCTCTTTGATTTTTTGGATGCAGTTTGGACCATTCTTATTTTTGGTGCGGTATGGGGTCGTGGTGATATTTTCCCGTTGGCATCCGTAACGAGCTTGTTGATAATATTGGCCACGTAATTGTTTTCGCTTGTATTGCACATAAAATATTCGATTTGTAACTTCTGGCCATTTGTGACTATGTCTTCTATATGTTGCGACGCCGAATTCTCGTCTACATATATATCGTTGTCATCGTCTTCGTGCATTTCGTCTAGCATCTCATTGTATAAGGGATCGATGTTGATGTCTTTTGGGTTCTCATCGTCGTCTGGATTTTCGTTCTTCAGTAACAGTCTGTCGGAGTCTCGTGATTCTTTGCATTCATGTAGCATGTTGATATTTGCGATGATTTTTCTGTTGAATTCCGAACATGTTGGATATAGTTCGTCAAGAGTGTCTTCCCAACTTTGTTGTGATCTTGGCTTTAAGTCGTGGATATATCTCCATGGCATGAACAGAATACAAATAGCGTGAGCGTACGTTGCCGCATCATTTTTTTTCGATGGTATTTTGTAGCCTTGCATTACCGGCACTTTGGTTACTTGAGATTCATATACACTGTGGGTGTCACTTTGCAGATGTTCATGCATGAATTTGTAGTAGTACGGGCTTTTTACCTTGCACAATTTACTGCAGAACTCGTAAGGTGACATTTCCCCGAACTTGTGTGGTCTGCTTTGGTAGTCGATACGAAAATTATACATAATCAACTTGTCATTATGTTTGGATCTCTCAATTTTGAATGTTTCGAAGGTGTTTTCGGGGTCGTTATCGTCAGGTGTGCTGTTCAGATCGTTGTTTCCATCTTCGTTCGATTGAGATTTTTCTTGTTCGCGAATCCATGCCGATAAACTATATCACGGCAAATATGCAAACTGGTGGACTGTCAAATGGTCTGGATATTTCATAAGGTAACTGACTGCCCTTGTTGCTGAGATCTCTTGTTGCGATCCGATCATGTTTAAACATCGAATCAACAATTTGCGGCTTTTCTCAACTGAATATTCGGAATATAGATCGTCATAAGTCGTTTTGATTTTTTTTACGGCTATTTGCAAGAGCGAATACATGTGTGATGTGTAGACGGAAGATTTTGTGATGTAATCCGTGATGTAGTATATCAGAGCCTTTGCGTTTCCCTGAAGCACCGATGAATTTCAAATCGTGGTTGCATCTTCCTGATACTAACATCCATGGATTTGCGTTGTTCAACCATCCGTCGGTTCGTTTTATATGCAACAGCCCGGTTTCGTCGTCGAAATGTGTTTCTTCAACTAAGACAGCGGGAAATCTGTATCTACAATTCTTTTTGAAAACGTCTTTGTTGGTTTTGTAGCACGAGGGATTGCAGACGTAACGATTGCATACATTCAGCAGTTTTGAAACGTCGCGCGCAAAGTGAGCATGAAATTTTTTAGAGTGAACATCGGGAGGTCTAGTAGTGCACGGATGAATTTCGGTGTTTACATTGTTTTCTTCGTTCTCAGAGTCAATGGTAGTGGCTGGAATATCGTCGTCGACTGGTATTTTGGATTTGAATTGGATCAAGTCGCATACTATGATGTTGTCCAAATATGCCAACATTTTACATTTGAATTCTTCGTCGTCTTTCAATTTCTGTACGAGGTTGTTTGGATTTGGGACATTTTCTAGCCACAACAATGTGTGTATGTGAAGTGAACCATTTTTCGCGGTTTCGTAACAACCGTAATATGCGTTTATGTTTCCAAGTACTCCCGTATTTGTTATGGTAGTTTTGGCAGTCTCTCTGACACGGAGTAGGTATTTAAAAATTGCATTCACGATGATGTGTACAAATTTAGCTTGAGATCTCGGATTCGTAGTGGCAATTGCACGTCTTTTATTGTGGTCCGGGAGGTTGTTATCGAAAAAAATGTCAAGATTGATGTCGTTCCCACTTAGTAGGGACACTAGAGGATGATGTACGAATGTTGGATTCAAAGTGAAGAATAAATTTGGTGTTCCCAACTGCTGTATCATGCTGAATATTTCGTTTCTCTGTGTTGCGCGACTGCTTCCAGATGCCATCACGTGTATACTTGATACTTTCAAGTGTCGCAATAACTTTTATATTTTCGGTTTGTTGTTTATTGTTTTCACGTCGTCTATTATGTCGTTGAAGTCTTCTGAACGGATATTGTTAAGGAGTTGTGCTTCACTTTGAAATGCCGATCTCGACACTGTCAATTTTGCGCCTAGGCATATTTGTCTATGTTGCATCAAATTGAACATGAAGAATGGAAACATGTGGTGTTTCCAAAAGTCGTGATGGATATCAGTCAGACTCATCAAATACTCAACGTGGGCCTCCAAAGTTACTTTATTTTGACGGTTTTTCATTTCGGTTACGCCAATTCCAAACGGAAATAACGTTGGAAACATGCACGCGATCAGTTTTGGGTTTACGTATTCATTCACCATTTCGGTTTCATGCGTGTATGACAGGTACATGTTTTGTTGTAGTTGTAATCCATTTAAAGCGTTGGAGATTAGGTCGTCGTGTTTTATGTCGATTCCGTCAAAATCGATGAGTCCAAACGTGTCTATGACGGGCTGGATCGTATCGTCATCTTTGTTTATTGGTGTTTTTTTGTTGTGTAAATCCGTTATGTTGGTACGATGTTCAGCGTTGGCGAAGTCAATGTCCGTGGATTCAAACACCGATCTCAAGATTGATGATGGAATATCGTTCTCTGGTAGTCCTATGTCGTTATCAATTTGAATGTCCTTGTAACCCGTGTGATTATTTTTCAGCCATGTTAACCATGTCGTCACTGCAAGTCTACGTACGTATAGCAAATTATATGTTTTCACGATGTTAGCGGGTGGATGTGAAGTGTCGACGAAGTGGACGGCGATAATATCGGATAATGAAACTAAGGGTGGTGGCAATTTGTTCAGCAATTCGACCGCACGACCTGGATTTTGAGCAAAACTCATCAAATTTCCTCTCAATGCGCGTTGTCCATTTCCGCCCTTATTTACATATCGTAATTTGAACAACATCACACGACAACGGTATCTTGCTATTAACGCTTCTTCAACCATGGTTAATTTGGCAAAATGTCGTGAACTTTTCCGATCCACAAACCGTGCGAGTGTAAACTTTGGCAACTTGTTCTTTTCAAGATGAAACTGCAGTTTTTACAATTGAAGATGGTACGTGCAATATTTGATACTCCTCGTTTGTCCAATAACAACCCATTTAATTCATCCAGCTGATGTTTTGTGTCATTGATCAATTCTTGGGGAACCTCCTGTAGAAGAATATGTTCTTCGAAGTGGTTTTCTACTTGTAGGCTGAGCCATTTTTTCATGTGTTTTAAGATCTTGCTGTGTAATTCATCGATTCTCCATTTCAACATGTTAGAGGTTGCTATGTCTCTGCTGCAAACACAACAATACAGATTTGTGAAAGTCGCATTACTAATGTATTCGTTGAAGTTGGATAAACAAAACAAGTTATTCTCCAGGCATATTTCTGGTGGGAACTCATGATCGTTCTTTGGTTTTTTTGCAAGAGTGCAATACATTTGCTCTCTTTTTCTTTTGAGTTTTTCTTTTTCTTCATTTTCGTTTGTAATATATTTCTGAATTTGTGCAGCACATATTTTATTTTTGATCAATGGATCTTGGTTTTTTTGGAATGCATATTTTGCCCTTCGTTTCGCATTTGTTTCGTCTGGATTTATTTCTGTGATTTG
Source organism: Takakia lepidozioides (assembly GCA_030704615.1). Lineage (NCBI taxonomy): Eukaryota > Viridiplantae > Streptophyta > Takakiopsida > Takakiales > Takakiaceae > Takakia > Takakia lepidozioides. The sequence continues at coordinate 23,740,035 of CM060732.1, read as the reverse complement.
TGGTGGATGTTCGAATTTGTATTTTCCCCGTCGTTTAACATTTGTTTTGTTTGGATCTATTTTCGTGGTTTGTGGTTGATTTTCAATTCTGAAATTTTCCCTGCGTTTAGCATTTGTCTCGTCTTGATCTATTTCGGTGGTTTGTGGTGGATTTTTGATTCTGAATTTTTCCCTACGTTTAGCATTTGTCTTGTCTTGATCTATTTTCGGTGGTTTGTGGTGGATTTTTGATTCTGAATTTTTCCCTGTGTTTAGCATTTGTTTCGTGTGGATTTATTTTCATAGTTTGTGGTGGATTTTCGATTCTGAATTTTTCCCTGCGTTTAGCATTTGTTTCGTCTGGATCTGTTTGTGTGGTTTGTGGTGGATGTTCCAATTTGTATTTTTCCCTTCGTTTAGCATTTTTTATGTCTAAATCGGGAGTCGGTTGAGATTTACATCTTTTCCGTCACCCATCATATAATTTCTCTTTATTTAAAGCATACTTTGCCCGTCTCTTAGCATTAGTAATTTCTTTTTCTATTTTAATTTAGAACTATACACATCTGAAAATATGATTTATAAATAAATAATTATATTCACGGTGGACATGACATTAGCGTTTTGATAAAATAAATAATGACTGTTCAGGTTTATATGAAATTTTAATGAAAATAGTTGTTTTTGATAAAACTCGTGTCTTGATAAAAATAATTATCCTTGTTAAAAATCCGGCTTGATAAAAATAAACGTTTTTGATCAAAATCATTTGTCTTGATAATGATAGCGATACTGATGTTGATAATAATATTGATAATGATAATGATAATGATAAAATTGATGATAAAATTGATATGATATTGATATTGATATAATCAATCTTAACACCTTCAGAGTGGCATGAGTACTACTGCCACTGCTCATGTGTATGAAAAGCTTGCAGAAATCTATACGAGCTCAGGAATGAGCTTTCAGGATAGTTTCGAGATCCTCTCATACGAAGATATGAGTGTGGTGCACTGTCAGAAATTTGGGCTGGCTGTGGACCCACCAGTATCTCCCGACCAGCTTTCTTTTGGTGGTCCAACCGTCTATCTAGCAGACATGTCGGTAGAAGTAGAGCATGATGCAGCCAGAAGAGCTTTCAAGAGGCAGTGGACAACCATGGCTATGGTAGGAGGCAAATGCTATGCTTTTGAGTCCTAGCTACTGCTTCCAAATAGCCCATTAGTGAAAGAGATAGACGTCACAACACAGGTGGTAATTCTAAGCTTGGATCACATCTAAATTCACTAGTCCCCAGCACAGAGAAACTTACTGCCACTTCTTGGCCAGTAATCTAGGGACCTACTATGCAAGGATTAGGTGTTGACCTAAAGGACCAGAATCAATGAAATCTGACTGTACAACAAAGATATTTTCTCTTGCCGTAAATGCATAATAGAAAATGTACCTGGAAGCATCATTTGATTACCCCTTCACTTCCTGCTCACAATTGTTTTGTTCCTGTCATAAAACCAGAGAACCTCACATCAGAACGTATAGGCTTACAAATACATACAGATCCATTTCCACTTTTTCAGTGCTCAAAGACTAGCACAGGCATCAGAATACACATGAGGTTCATCTACCACGCATCACCCATTCACAATCTCCAAAGCCTCCCTGCCACACCCAGTACATAAACAGAGTACACATAAGTTCCTTGCTTTGCATCCTCAATGCACCCACATTGGACATACATGTCACCAGGGCAGAGTTCAGAATGAGATGTGGTACAATTCCAGCTTTGACAATGTCACCATAGACCTCTTTTGACCTTTTCCAGGGCTGTCAGGCTTGCACAAACATTGCAATAACACAAAAACATGATGTGGTTGGGCTTCACCCCTTCCCCCATAACTTGATCATAGGTCTCCAAATCCACCATCCCACGTCCCTGCTGTGCATACCCTGCGATGCTTGTGAGTGTGCACCTGCTTTCCAGCTTCCAGACCTTTCTTGGCGTGAATCCACGTCAGAGTTTGTTGGCACTAGGAAAGGGTTGAGACTGAGCTGCTCAACTACTCCCTGGTCTTATTGGGTTTACATAGTGTGCCAAGCACAACATCTGGTGCCAAAGCCTCCATCCAGTGCCCCTGCTGTGCATACCCTGCAAGCATCGAGTTCCACGACACCACATCTCGTTCATTTCATACATGTCCACGAGGGTATTGTTTAGAATGACATGTGGTACAATTGCAGCTCTGACAATGTCGCCATGGACCTCTTACACTTTCTCAAAGTTTGCTCCCACACTGGTATCACTGGTAACAAAAACGCATACCTCCTCGCCTAGGTAGGGGCCGCCCAATCCCCACTGGATCCCACGGTCGACCCTATCCATTCTGGCTAATTCACCCAGTACCAAGACCCCCTACTACCAAACCTATACGTAACTTAAAATCCACTCTTACACGCGAAGCACACAAACAAGCCTCAACCTCTACCAGCCATACCAAAGCCCATATCCAAAAATGGACACAATCTACAGTTCTTCATCACAAATTGTCAAACTACTTCTGACACACCAAGACTATCACCGACGCGCAAATCCGACAAACACTCAGATTTCGTTACGCCCAATACATAGGACACCAACGCAAGCACATCTTTTGGCCACGCCTATTCCCATCCCCCAACTGCCCATTATGCTCACATACACATATAGTGCGTGACACCTGGCCCCACCTCCTTAGTCAATGTACTCACCCTGTTATACATGATCTCCGCGTCACTCGCCATAATCACGCAGTTTGGCACATCCATAAACTTCTCATGTCCAGATCAGAAACCAGATGGTTCTTATTTATCAATGCTGGTACCTACCAAGGCTGACCCCCTGACCACACTATCATTCACTGGATACTTCCGTGTAGTTGTCATCACTCACCCTGTACCTGTCCCTCTCGGCTCTGCCCGAATATCCTACTTGTCCAATGCTTACCCATCAACACCCCCCTACCTACTTCCCCTTCCCCAAATTAACCATTCACTTTGTTGAATTCACATACTGTAATGACCGATACCCAGCCCCCTCCATTCTAGAGAAACGACAAAAATATGCCCCCCTCATCCTCGCCATCCGCCAGTGTGGGTGGCACACCGGCCCCTTATCAGTTATCACAACAGGTACTAGAGGTGGGATTCATATCGCCAGTATAAACGCGTTACATGACAATCTTAAAATCCCTATCCCCCCTATCCACAAATGCTTTAAAGCCATCCACGTAAGGCGAAGTGGCTCTTAGATACACCAGCTTTGGCCGGAGTCTTCTCTCTCTGAGTGAAGGTCAAATTCAAATCCACGATTTTTTTTGCAAATACTTGAGATATATCTTTGAGTGTAGAAGTTGACATTTCAATTATTAATTCGGTCATTATTTGATCACGCATTGGCAACCAATGACACCGTGTTGGTTTTAATTTTTGTTGCAAATGTACTATTTTTTGTCGATTTTTATTTGGTTTGGATTCAACTAATGGACATGACAAGATCGAGCTTTCGATATTTTGAAATTGGTGAGAAATAGTGGTATCTGTCTTTTGTGATGTATGTTGATGCTCATGATAATAAATGTGGATTGTTTGTATGACATATGTGTTGTAGCAACATAAGCCAAATTGAAATTGTTGGAGACAATGGGTTCGTAGTGACCACTTCGTGTTGAACATGTATCATCATACATAATTTGTAGAGGATTATGTGTAGAAAATTGATCGTCTGCAGAAAACATAATATGTTTGTTCATACGAGACCACATATGTATTGGTGTTTGTAAAACATTTGCCAAACATACGATGGAAAGATTATCACCTTCCAAAGTTCCTCTATTTGCAGCACTGATAGCCATTTTTTGAGTAAACTTATGCAACGAATGAACGCCATGCAATTCATATAAAATTTCTTGAGAATAATGGATTGAATTGTTTCAGTTCTATCATTATTTTGAGTTTGCAAAGCTTGCAAGAAATTAGTTACGTTGTCACAACTTAAGGATGTAGATGTTTACGCATAATACAATAAATATGCAATAAAATCAAACAAACAATCACCAGCAATATATTGATAATTTTGCATAAAGTGCTGCCAACTATGCAAAATTTGAATCTATGTCCATATTGAAAATGAATGTAAATTTTTTTGGATGGATGAATTTTTTTGGATGCAATTTAGTATGTTGTAGTTAAATATGTAAATATTAATAAATATAAAAATAAGAATTATGTAAATATTAGAAATTTTGTTGTTAATCGTAACAATAATCGGTGAATAAAAAATATAATACAAATTATATTAGTGAAAAAATTATATTAAAATATTTTGAATATAATTATTTTACTGTAATTAAATCATATGATATGAAGTAAAAAATTAAACTTCCAGTTAATACATTGGTCTTATTCAATTGTCAGATTTTAAAATGTTCAAACTATGAAATAAAATTGGTGAAAATGAAAACATTAGATATATGGGTTGGGCATGCAGTAGAATAATATAAAATAAATATGAGAAATATGGAACAATTTTTTGTTTTTTTGTAATTGAGATAATATAAATATAAAGAAGTAATTTGAAAATAAAATTATAATATGACATTTGAAAACATGACGTTTATTATGAGCTGAAAAGTATTTTTTTGACTGAAATACTGACAAAAATACTGAAATAATTACTGAGAAACTTATCTAGATGTCTTTATATGTTTGAAGAGATATATACTGAAAATCCATAAAATTGTAAAATACAGAGATAGTTTTTGAGCATAGAAGATAACATGAAGAAGCTAAAACCTAAAATGTGACAGTAAACCCTAAACTGAAACATCCACATCCGTCATAGTAGAGAAAATAGTGCAAAGAAGAGTCAGGAGGCGGGCATCTCCAGTGGAGGTTGCACCAATGTTTTTGAATAGCACATATGTGGCAGCCCTTATACGAAATTCTTGGACTAGCCGTTCATACTCAGCATGAAACGTAACATAAAAATTCACATAGTACATATGCAATAAAAAAAACAATCATTCAATAATGTAAAAATACATAACAAAACATGAATGGAACTGAAAGTGAATTATGATCTTACAATTTGGATGTCGTTCTGTGATAGACCATCTGCCATAGTCGAGTCGAAGCATTGTTTCACCTGACCATGGACCCTGATAATAAAAACAACAATGGTCGCTGTTGCAATTTTATCATGAAAACGCTTGGAAAAACTGGAAATTGTGTCATTGGCCAAAAAATTCAAGACATGATGGATTGGAAAAGGTGCAATGGTTTGCACATAGCAGCAGTTATCTTCATACAAAAATCAAGGTCTCACTTCTCAAACTTGAGCTTGGGACAAACACAAAAATTCTTTAAACGGACCTACCCGCCCCTAATAAATTTGTCAGTGGGGGTCTGAATAAGAGATATGAAATAGTAATGCTGACAGTAGTTAAGCCCTCCTTATCTGTGATATTACAATGCAGATACTGCCAAGTTGATGGAGAGTCCAAGGCAGAAGGTTTGGAGAAATTCCCACAGCGGCTCAAAACTTGACCTTCAAAAATAGCATCTCTAACGGATAGATCTAGATCATCTACCAACAAGAACTAACACTCTCTCTTGCGCTTGATGGTAGTCATGAAAGAAGAAGCAAAAGCAAGAGTAAAAACAAAAGCAAGCCGACTTACAAAGGTGTAAACAAAATGAGCAAACTAGCGAAAGTAAGATAGAAAGAATGCTGGAATGAGGGAAATTTATACTTACAGATTACTTCATGGGAGAACCATATGATGTGTGGGAATGCAAATGTTGCGATGTGGTGTAGGAATGGGTTGTTTTTAGTGCACCGTCCAAACACCCTGCAACGCCCGCAAAAATTCAAAACAAATAAGAGAAAGACAAGCAAAGAAGCGATGCGACAATGTTGGGGTGTTAGGGTTAGTTAGCTAGGTTAGGGCAGAAAATTGTAACCCCTAACTTGATATAACTAAAAGATAATGATGAAGAGATTTGAACTTCGGATGCATTGTGCCACAATGAGATAAGGCTATATGAACTAACCACAAGAGCAATCTTAGCATCGTGACAACATCTCGTAAAAGATATGGTTTTTTCTTTTTCTTTTTCTTTTTCTTAAAAAAAATATTAAAATAAAGTCCTAAGCTTTGCGACACGTGTCTTTTCATCCATTTTTGGATGTAAAAATATAGAATACATCTACAATTTGGGCATTTCTATCACCGTTTTAGAGTTCCGTCCCTCTCTGCCGCCATCATTTTATTATTTGCCACATTTTCCATCGAATCTATGCATTTAGGAGAAAAAAATGCTTCAGTGGAATTCGAACACAACATTTCTATTTCTACTGCGTGTCTCTTTTATTTTACCGTCTACCTAATGATAATTTCATGTATAATACTGATTATTTTTATATATACAACTTTTACAATCATTTGCTTTGGATAGCTTGAGTGTACCTGCCTTAGAGCATCTCCAACTGTGAACGCCATCGGGCCCCGCCAAGCTGCTCATGGCATAGAGCTTTGGCGTGGGGTTTGGCTCATGGCGTGAAGTTTGGCGGAGGGACGTCCACCGGGGTCACGTCAAATCTAGCACCAAGGTGGGCTTGCCAGCCTGCCGAAGCCACGTGGTGGCTCTAGTCTGCGCCGCATCTACTCTTCATATCCCCAAAAGCAAGAGCGCCTATTCCTCATAACTCCTGCGCGACGTGCACGCACCAGATTTGCTCCCTGTGCTTGGGCGTGCACGTGCGCGCTTGGCGGAGGCTTGGTGAGGTACGCCAAAGATTGAAAATATGGCATACCCCCTGCCCTTGGCATAGGTCCCTCCGCGCCAAATATAGTGTTGGCGGGGTACGATGGGGCACAATCCAGGAAACGCCATGCCAAAATGGCGTTGGAAATGGCATGGCGTACCTGCGTTGGGGGTGCTCTTAGCCTAACCACTCAAATTTACCATGCACCAGATGTGGTGTCCGTGCTTTCATTGCAGAAAAATGTATGTAGCAATTTTGAACACAACACTTATTCGTCAACAAGCCTCTGATTTACCAACGATCTAAACACAACTTCTTGTGCATTATGTTTCACATAAAATATGTACGAAAGTTTCACAATCATTAGCATTCAATAGTTTGAGTGCACCTGCATTCTCCTCACCTCTCAAATCCACCATATACTAAATATATTATATTGTGTATTATTTGAGTAGTATGTCTCTTTTTAAACATATATTTTATTTGATATATTTCTCATATATCTCATTCAACTATCAGGGGCATTTTTTTTTGTCTTTTTTCCCCCTCTGTCCACACAACAAATACCTTTCCGTTTTCGTCTCTTTCATCTTTGGGGAAAGATATAATAACTCCAGAGGTGGGGACCCATACAAGGCGCTATCCCATGGAGGTTCCACGTCTCAATACGTTTTATATGAGAAAGGTATGTCTATATAGGCTTATCTGAGGGAGGTATATTATGATCGTTCTTGGTTTTGGCACCAATGCGTGGTCTCTCCTTAAGGGAGGAGCCAATAATAAATGAATGAAGATCTGATTTGCATCGTTAGTTGTTCATTAAGTCACTAGGGTTGAGATTTTAAAATATATGTCATACTTCTAAGCATTCCACACTAAGTGGTGTGACAATGACAATGTATTATAAATAAATTTAAACCAATGTTATGCGGATGTTTTATTTTTATTTTTTATCTATTGATTCTGAATATCTTACAAAAACTTTCTTTAGTGATCTTGCGGTTTTAGAGTTTTGGAATATTGGGATCCGTAACCACCTATCATGCAACATATAATTTTGTGTATTGCATCCAGAATTCAGATATGGACAAATGGATTTTTCAAGGACTGACACTGGGCAGTTTAATATCTGCTTGAAACAGTTGTACTGACATTTTGTTTTTTCTTTGCTCCTCTTTTTGACTTCCGTGGATACCAGATCTGAACCATTGAGGTCCTCACGTGTTCTTACTCTTTTCTCTCCGTAAAAGGTCCATCTGGCTTTTTAATCATCTTCTTGATTTTTGTCTGTGTTTTTATTCTCCTCTAATTCTATTTGTGTTCTTGAACTCTTTCTCACTCTCTCATTTTCTTTTCATTTTGTTCATATTTTGTAATAGTTGATATAGCTGAGGCCATAGTTTTTGTACTTCTCGTGGAGCTCTCTATTGTGTACTACCTACATCATTCAAGCCTATTTTGCCTTTTATGAAATCTTCATTACTATATCAAAATATGTAGGAAATTTGGCTCGGCCAAAATGAGTTTATACTGATCACTGGAGTGAGATACACATTGAAAACTATTCAACCTGTTAACGTGTGTGTCATGGTTTTCCTAATTCTGATCTTTACTCTACTGAGGACTCATTAGTCTGCTTGGTCAACAACATATTGCATGGGTTTAATGCATATAAAAGTTCCTCGAACAACAAGAGAACGGTGTTGAAGCTTCTGGATTGCCAATAGAAATTTGTTGCTCTCCAACTCAACTATAATTTTGTAGAATATGAGATCAAAAGAAGCAGATGTTATGACTAAATATTACACCTAATTACTAAGGCCAATCGGTGGTCAAAAACTAGGTTCTGATTCTTCCAAAACAAGAAGATTTTCGTCTTTGTATCAACTTTGTTATATTACAGTTTATACACATATGAGTTGATATGGCTTAAGAGAAATTTCAGGACAACTCCAACTTGCAACGACTGACCGAGTGATTAGACAATGATTTGTTCATTGAATCCATGGTTACGCTTTAACCATCGACAATTAGCAATTATCTACTCTTTTGAATTGATTTGGTTCAATCAAATATTCTTCCATGTGTGCAGCTATGGCCATCCCAACATAACGACCATTTTTCGAAATCACAAGGGTTACAAAAACGAAACAAGTTGAACATTCTTGCTTTGATTTGTGAGCGGTAACTTACGTATATATTGTATGAGCAGCTATGGAACCTAAGGCAACTGCAGCGGCTAAGCCCACCCCAATGGCTAAGCCAACCTCGTCGGGGCCCCCAGGGTCACCAGAAAGGGTACGAGTCTTCAGGAAGCCAACACCAATGGATCCAATATCAGCCAACAAGGTGTGGAAGGAGCATTGTGACAAGTGCGATGCTTTGCCCATAATTCAAGGGCATTTCCAAATTGATCCTCGCACTAGTACTCTCCTCCCCCCCCCCCCGGCCCGTAGACATAATAAATACATTTCTTTCTGTGTCTTGAGAACTACAATATAGCTGCTTAAGAAAATGAACCAGAAGGTTCCATGATTTATAATTCCTTTTCTTGTTTGTTTGCGACGGATAATCTGGTAAGGAAAAGCAATGTTCTTAAACACAGTTACAGTCACCCTAAAAAAATAACTGCTAATTTGAAGGGTTTTATTTAATACTTTTGACCTATTAAGTGCATCCATTCAATGGTCCATCATTTGATGGGGAAAGATAGGGAGAGAGAGCTTACTCTTTTATTTTATTTTATTGTTCTCCAGTGTTCACCATCACAGACAAGCCCACGAATTTCAAGCCTTCCATCAGAGGTACTCATTTTATTACACCTCGCTTTTGTTTGGTGATATTTTCTTAATGATCAAAAAACAGATTTCTTGCAGGGGTTCTAATGATTCAATATCATTGAGGTATCTAACACTTCGATGAGATGGGAATACCAGGGTAGGTATACTCAGTTCAAAATTGCTTAAGTAATTAATAGTAAATACTCACACATAGCTACCGACATGATAGTAGAGAATCAATTCAGGGTTGATTGATGAGAAAGCACGATTTTGTGAGTTCACATCATTCATGATATGTACTGTATAAGCTTCTAGATGACACAGTTTTTGTCTAGTCTCACTCTACTATATCATTATAGTGGAGGGACACAAGCCGGAGCTTTCTAAGCACAGACCTCATGTGGTATATAAACTCTTCCGAGTTAGGTGATATACTTAGTCTGGAACTTTCAACTGACACTAGATATGCAAATACATTGTGTTGGGCAGTTACAATGAAAGAGTTTGAGGATGCAATCAAGCTGATGGAAAAACTGTCACCTATAAAGAACCCAGAAATGCCACCCCCAGATAAATACGAACTGCCTTTGACCACCACCCAAGAATATGGTTGGAGTTCCAAGCCCTTGGTATCTTGCCTTTTATAAGTCTACCGTTTCTTTTCATTTATATTTGAATTGCATGTCTCTAATTGGAGAGCCATTCCAATCTTTCACTTGAAAGAAACCTAAGCCTACTGTAAAGGACAGGAAGAAAGAAAAAGCCAAGGAAAAAGCCTCACACCTTTAAGACCTTTGTTTCTAATGTAGTTGGGAGGGAGGCTAGGGGGGAAGCACTTAAACAACTTTGATTACTTTACTCTATTTTTTGAATGTTTTGGGGTAGGAAAAGTTGAAGATACTTTATAGCGCACACCAAAATTTGAAAAAAAAAGTGTCAATAGGTTGTCGAAACAAATGTAACTTATGGTATCACTTACCCCGAAGTGTTACTGACTTCTGGTGGGAAGATGAACATCTTTATGACAGCAAACACATGGTTTGAACTCACGACCACTAATGAGGTGGCTTATGCTAATGGTTGGTTGTCGCTGGCCACCAATAAATGGAAGTTGTAGAACATAACTGATGACATATTACATTGCATTAATGCGCTTTGCAAACTAACAACGTAATATTTTTGTTTTATGCAGATCAATAAACATCCCTTGTTTACCTTTGAAAGACATTCATGTGAGCTCACTCTATACGCCCACAAATACTACATGAGTCAAGGTGTGAACCCTTTCGCTAAAACAAAACCAATCACCGGTCAAATTGGCAAAGCAAAAGAAACAGCTGCACCCGCAACTGGAAAAAGCAAAATCGGAGCTTCGGCTGCAACAACTTCAGGTGCTCCACCTACTCCAAACAAAACTGCAGCTCCAACCCCAGCTGCATCTCAAGAGCCAACCCCTGCTCCGGTTTCACTATAAAGCTAGGAGTTAAGAGGCCAATACCTAAAGCTAGGAAAATCATGTTTTAGGGACCCTCTCACAATCGGTTATTTTTTTAGCAGCAACACCCAGTGAAGACGAAAGGCCTAGTCCATTGATGTTTGATTCAGGCCCGGCTATGCTGATTGAGGAATTCCAATAGGAGATGTGAAGTTTCTGAGCTTATGATAATGTGAAATTATATGTTAATGTTTATTGATTAGTTCCGACATGTTTGAGCCAAGTTCTTTGCTAAATCCTGTAATAGACCAGTCGGCTAAATGAAGGTTGACCAATGTATGATCACGCATTGAGCAGATGTGCTTAGGATTTGGGAGATTATGTATTGTGCATTTCCATTCTCTCATTTCCAGAAAAACACACACCTTTATTATTGAGTGATAGAGCTTGATAACATGGGCTAATATTCAAAATCAACTTCGTACATTATCAACCATTTTAAGGTGGTTTTGATTTTTTTGGACATTTTTGTTAGCCCGTTGCACTAAAACTAGTGCAACTACCTACCACCATTCATCCATAAATTCCAATTGTTTAACGTTGAGCCTAGTTATGCATCATACCTCCGGAGTTGGCTAGATTCCACTATGGAAATACATACATAATAATGTTTTCGTGGACCTAAGATTATAAGCTACTACAAAAAAACTCCCACAAAATTCTGCTCGACTAGACCATAAATTATGGGGTAATATATTCGAAAGAAATATATTTTATTAGATCAGTTTAACCTCAACTGGATTTTTTGAGATACTTCAAAAATATGGCTTGTGGTATATATATATATATAGACACACACATATACAGAACATAACTTCAGAAAATTATGTGGTGGTCCATCAAAATATAGAAAATAGTCTATTATGGATTTCTTGAAATCGAACAATGTCTCAAATTATAGCATGATCTGGGCTTTGTAAGACCTTCCCTTGTTGCAAATACACCTCATTACACCTTGACTACTACACCCCAAAATGAGGACCTCCCTCACATTATGCACAGAAGAATCTTATTGCCGTGACTGTAAGCCTTTGGTCACAGTCGAGTCCCGCATGTCCTCAGTCACTTTACCGCGAGTAGATTGACGCTTCCGTCTTGTCCGCTTGGGCTTGGGATCCCGACTGGCCACCTTATTGCCTTCCCGGTCCCTCCACAATGGGGGTGGGATGAGGTGGTGGAGGTGAAGGTTGTTGGATAGGGAGGGCAGGCCATGGTGTGCTCTTTGCAGGTACCACAATGTCCAATTGTGGGTCCACTGCCCACCTGCACATGGCAAAACAAGCCATATCAAGTCCCCTAACTTAGCTTGAACCTAGCTCGTAACGTACATTAACTTACCAGGCCTTTGAAATACAAGCAAAGAATCCTTTTCACAGCAGGAAAACATGAGAAGAGAGTAACCCATTGAATTGAGTTGTGATATTGCTTCATGAGCATATTCACCTTAGCCAAGTGGAGAGGGACAGAAGAAACAAAGAAAATTGACTACAGGAAGGAGAGAGAGAGAGAGAGAGAGTCCCTGAGGGCACGTACTACGTCAAGAATGCTTCTCGGCATTAAAAAAGGGATCTAGTTGTGGGAATTCAACCTGCCAGAGTATATGCCGCCTGGAACTTCTTTAGCATTAATGAACAACTCATAAAAAAATCCAGTCACAGGGAATCGCAGGGATTGACGTCATAATCGTCGAGTGAAAAGGATAGTAGAGAGAAAGAGAGACAAAGATGTCATCATTGACCATTCTTCGCAAGAGTTGACTGTTGCACAGTAGTGTCCACTAACCATCCTGAACCAGTTGTAGGGTTTCAGCCGACCAGGTTTTGTGATTTTAAGCCCCAAATTGCTGTAGTGCCTATGCACAACTTATGACAATATGGTTCCAGAACTGTCCATTGATTTAAGGGCTGGTCCTAACTCACGCTAGAAAGTATGAGAGGGTTCCAGCACTGCTCCTTTAGCCCTGTACCTTGAAACAGGTGTTCCTGTGGTTATTGCACTAGTTATGTACTTATTGACCAACTGCCAGTGTTGGCTATGGTGGACCCTTCAAGGCATCGACCCTGTAGGCCTGCTAGACCTCCTGTAACTTTTTTAGAGTTAGATACAATGCACTCATAAGATGCTTGCCGTAGCCTTGTGGCCATAGACACCCAGCAGGACAAAAGGGAACAGACACTACTTCTGTTAGGGGCTCACTCCACGATGGGGACTTACTGTCATATAACTAATTTGTTTGGGCTTTCTAGGTTTCCTCTAGAAAGCTCTTCAGACAAGCACCAATCTGCTGTGCAAGGGGCCTGAAGACAATATCCATTTTCTCATACAAAGTCCGGAGTATTCTCACCAGAGAGTAACCCTTTTCAGGATCATCAAGAACATAGTGCCTGCACCAACTTTTGAAATCTCGAGGCTGAGCCTAAAGCCCTGGCTTGTTGGGGTCTAACTGTTGGGCAGGCACTAACAATCTCCCTTTCCTCTCTGCATCTGTTTAGTGTTCAATAGACTCACTACTCTGAGTTCAAATTTCACTCTAGAGCCGAGGGTAGGTAGAGTTAGAGATTGTACTCATAAGACGTTGTTTGCCGTAGCCTTGTGGCCATTGACCCCGCGCCCAGTTTGAGCGGGAACAAAAGGGACAGAACCTACCTCTGTCAGGGGCTGACGTTGGTAGTAAGACTTACCTTCATATATAGAATTAATCCGGGTTTTCCAGATATCCTCTAGAAATCCCTTCACACAAGCATCAATCTGCCATGTGATTTGCCCAAAAACTAGGCCTCAGGAGGGCCTGGGCTTTTGGCTCAGCCTCGAGACTTTCAAAGTTGGTAAACAGGGGTACAGGCACAATTCCCTTGATAGATTTGAAGAGAGCGTCTCTTTGGTGAGAGAACCCCGGACAGTGTATCAGAAAATGAATACTGTCTTCAGATTGCCCACACAACGGTTTCCTCTCTGCTTCTGTTTGCTGTTCAAAGGTAGGCTTCCTGCCCTGAGTTTAAATTTCAGTCTGGTGCCGAGAGTGGGTAGACCCTTGAGGTCATCCAAGATGTCCTCCCCCATGTCACAGACTGGAAACAAGTTCAGGGAAGTTTTCTGCCTAACTTCATTTTCATCAGACAATCTCATGGCAACAGACATGGCTGAGGACACTACAGCCTCTAAGTCAGATTTATCCAGCAGGGTCAAGACTTGCGGATCCAGGTCCAGGTCCTTGAGGATCTCTTCTACTCTCTTCTGCCAGGACTTAGCCTGTTTGACAGGGCGGTCCTGTTTCCAAGATATAGAGTCGATTAACTTAGGATATCTGGTGTTGGACATATGTTGCAGCTGACCCCACCATCTGACCTTGAATTCATCTCGTCGGGAGCTTAAGGACAGAATGCAAAACTCACCCCGAACAGCCACATTGGCTGTTTTGGAGCATGCTGACATACACTCCTTAAGCACCGCCACTTGAATGGATTCTAGAGACTTAGGCTGGTTGGAGTTACCAACCCATATTGCAGATCCGTACTCCAAGGCAGGTCTAATAACGCGACAAAGCATGGTTTTCTTAACCTCAGAGTTGACCCCTCTGCAGTGGAAAAATTTAGTGAGCCCCAGAGCTTTGCCCTTGCCAGTTTGAACAACTTTCCGGATATGTGCATCCCAATTACAATTGGAGGAAAACTCAACGCCCAGGTAAGTGTAGGAAGGGATGACCGGGATCTCTTGGCTACCCCACTGCCACTTAAGATCACTTCCTCCCTCTCCTCTGTCGTTGAATGCTACCACTGCACATTTGCTGACATTAGCCTCTAGCCCCCAAAGATCAAAGTATCTCTTCGCGCAATCAATCAACTCCTGGAGATTGGTTGGAGTCTCCCCTATGCCTGTAAAGGGTAATATGAGAGGCAATATATTTGAACAAAAAGATATTTTTATCAATTTAACATCAACTACATTTTGAAAGACACATTACTCAAAAACTTGGCTTGAGCATTATGTATACATATAATCGCTGAAAATTGTGTGGTGGTCATCAAAATATAAAAAATCTATTTGTTTTTTGATAAAGCTTTTTAAGGGAATTCCAAGATTTATCCATCTCATCAATATATGAAGCGAGACGTTTGTTTTGTTTTGTTTTGTTTGTTTTACGTTGAGATGTCCCAAACCGCAAGGCCCCAGCGCTGGTGCTTGGTGCCGTTGGAAAGCCCTCGACGAGCAAGGGTGCACGGGCTTGGTCTCATGATTTTTGGACCCGCGGTGTGGGAGATGTGGAATTTCAAGTACTCTTGGTCGCTGGAAATTCCCGAAAAATAGCGAAGTGGGCATTCCTAGACAATGGTTGGAGCCTCGACATGAGAGATATCAAGGAAAAGGTCTCCGGTTCAAATCTGGTCGTAGGCTCTGTGGTAAAAAAATGATTGGACTTGGACACTTGGGCGAACGACACATGCTACCCTGGAGGCCACACTTGGGCCTAGACATAGGAGACGCACTTTGAATTGATTGGACTTGGACACTTGGGGAACAACACATGCTACCTTGGAGACCACACTTGGGCCTAGACATAGGAGACGCACTTGAATGCATAGGAGATTGCACTTGGGCTAAGATGACCCTGGACACTTGGGCCAATGGCACAGGCTACCCTAGTCAATATATGAATCGAGACGTACGTTTGTTTGTTTTGTTTTGTTTTGTAGCGTTGAGATGTCCCTAACCGCTAGGCCCCGACGGTGGTGCTGGTACCGTTGGAAAGCCCTCAATGAGGAGGTCTCATGACTTTTGGACCTGCGGTGTGGGAGATCCGGAGTTCCAAGTGCTGGAAATTCACAAAAAATAGCAAAAATGCCAAAGTGGGCATTCATGGGACAGTGGTTGGAGCCTCGAGGGGAGAGATATCAAGGGAAAGGTCTCCGGTTCAAATCTGGTCGTAGGCTCTGTGGAAAAAAAATGATTAGACTTAGATGACGTTGGACATTGGAGATGCACTTGGATACTTGAATTGCACTTGGGCCTCGACATAGGAGACCCACTTTGGATACATAAGAAATTCACACGTGGGCGTGGGCCTTGACATAGGAGACACTACTTGAATACATAGGGGATTGCACTTGGACTTAGATGTCATTCTTAACCCATGGGCCAATGGCGCAGGCTACCCTAGGCCTAGATAGGAGGGTCTCTAAATACATGAGGATTTCACTTGGACTTAGATGACACTGGACACTTGGGCCAACGGCACAGGCTACCCTAAAGGTTGCATTTGGGCCTCAACATAGGAGACGCACTTTGATACATAGGGGATTGCACTTGGACTTAGATGACACTGGACACTTGGGCCCACGGCACATGCTACCCTAGTCAATATATGAAGCGAGACGTTTGTTTTGTTTTGTTTGTTTTGTCACGTTGAGATGTCCCAAACCGCAAGGCCCCAGCGCTGGTGCTTGGTACGGTTCGAAAGCCCTCGACGAGGAGGGGTGCACGGGCTTGGTCTCACGATTTTTTGGACCTGCGATGTGGGAGATGTGGAATTCCAAGTACTTTTGGTCGCTGGAAATTCACAAAAAATAGCAAAAATGGCAAAGTGGGCATTCCTAGGACAATGGTTGGAGCCTCGAGAGGAGAGATATCAAGGAAAAGGTCTCCGGTTCAAATCAGGTCGTAGGCTCTGTGGAATTTTTTTTTATTAGATATGGCTTGCTTCATATATTGATGCACTTGGACTTAGATGACATTGGACACTTGGGCCAACGGCACATGCTACCCTAGTCAATATATGAAGCGAGACGTTTGTTTTGTTTTGTTTTGTTTGTTTTGTTTGTAGCGTCGTTGAGATCTCCTAAACCGCGGGGCCCGGCGCTGGTGCTTGGTACCGTTGGAAAGCCCTCGATGAGGAGGGGTGCACCGGCTTTGTCTCATGATTTTTGGACCCTCAGTGCGGGAGATAAGGAATTTCAAGTACTTTTGGTCTCTGAAAATTCGGGAAAATAGCAAAGTGGGCTTTCCTGGAGCAATGATTGGCCCTTCACGTGGGAGATTTGGAATTTCAAGTACTTTTGGTCGCTGGAAATTCGGGAAAAATAGCAAAGTGGGCTTTCCTGGAGCAATGATTGGCCCTTCACGAGGGAGATGTGGAATTCCAAGTACTTTTGGTCACTGGAAATTCACAAAAAAAAACGTAAATGGCAAAGTGGGCATTCCTAGGACAATGGTTGGAGCCTCGATGGGAGAGATATCAAGGGAAAGGTCTCTGGTTCAAATCTGGTCGTAGACTCTGTGGAAAAAAACTTACTTAGATGACACTGGCCAGCGGCACAAGCTACCCTAGTATGTATGAAATAGTAGCCATATGATCCTCTAACAAAATGAATATGTAAGTAAGTTTTTTGATCAGCTAATGAAGCTCGAACATAAGACACATGCATTGATTTAGCCATGCCAGAAATGTAAGAAGACCAGATCAAATACGTATCAAATAAATAGGAAAACCATCTTCAGGAAATTCTTCCCTCTCTACTTATAAATACAATGGAGGATGAATTCTCAGAATAATTTAGTCGTCTTAGAGGTTTTCGGGCATCATACTCAATAAATGCCACTGTCCCCTGTTTGGGAATAAATGATAGAAACAAAAAATAATATTGATGTCGAATTTGAAACACATGATTGAGATTTCAAGAGAAAAGATATATTTCAAGGGCAACAAATATTTAAGCGAAAACAAAATCCCATTGACAAAATATTTAAATGAGTTCGAGTGTTGATTGATCTTTCCCTACTTGCACATGCTATTCTAGCCAAAGAGGTAAGTAAGTTCATTTCTTCATGGTTTCACTGTCCAACCAAAATTAAGCGCTCTACGAGCGTCGAGCACACCTCCACCTTCAGCTGGAGGTAGAATTTCTTAGCCGTCTATGTGCATACGATTTGTAGTGGAGAAAGTTTGCGAGGTTGTATTGTGTTCTGTCTGATCTATCATCGGAGCTTGGTCGTGTTCTACTATGGCCCTTAATATTCAGTAATGTAGGGACGGAAATAACCTGATCAAGTCATACCATTGTGTCTGGATCAGTTATTATACTACTCCATGGTTATAGATTAATTAGGGTTTTAGCTGATTTTCAAGGTTTTATTGAGATTTCAAGTTATTGGGAATGACTAAGGAAGTACCATATGCAACACATAAAAGCTGTGAAACTGGAGCTCAAGGTGGTGGAAATGAAAGTCACTCAAGGGGGTAAAAACGGAGCTTGAGGATATGAAATCTAAGCTTGAGGGCGACATTGTCATGATGTGATAAGCTGGTGGCTATTATTGCTAATGCCAATTTACAGTAGCAGATTAGGCGGAGAATATGTTTGGCATCCCAGGCCCTTCTAAAAGTTGGATATGCCTAAAATTTACTAGTGAAAAAGAGATTGCAAAGCATAACGCGATCTAAAATGGAAATTCACCACCCATATCTTTTTTTTTTCTTTTTTTTAAGGGAAACACCTGGGAGCGCCAGCTCACAAATCAGGCCCCTTAATAGTGAGAGGAGAAAATAACCTCTTTCACAGTAACCCGCCATGAGGCGTAGGAAGGGAACCACCCAGGAACCATACCACACTCGTCAGTAGCAAGATTTGACCCCAGAATCATCTGGGTGGCACTCAGTGCACTTAACCAACTGAGCTACTGACTGTTGGTCACCCATATCATTTATGTCTTTCCACCCCACACATCTCTCTCACAGATTTACAGCCACAAACATACACTAAGCACTCAACTCCAGATTACAGATATGGAACTCCAGACTCCAGATTACAGGTATGGAACTTTTCTTCAAACTTTTGACCACTGGTATCAATCTATGATATAAGTAATCCCACTTTTCATAGCCCAACTTACGATACATTATTTTTCGGTTATAAGTTGTTTGATAAATAAAAAATAACTCAAGAAGCCATGGAAGGCTTTGAGTATGCAGAGAGTACATACACTCTACCAGACCAACTCCTCACACTCAATGCAAGTCTTTGATGCCCCCCCCCACCCCACTCTCCTCTTCACCTACTCTTGGTCATGAACAAAATGGGGTGGCCAGCCTGCTGTCCAAACAAAAAGGACTACCCAAGCAACCCACTAACAATCATCCGTCCAACTGGGGCGGGTGATGAATGTGGAAACGGATGAGGCTGCATCTGCGCGCATTTATCCATCTGCCTAGTATGGATGAAACACACCGACAGGATGAAGAAACGTGCGGACGAAATTGAGTATACCGTTGGTCACTTAAACGATAAGTCGGACTTTCAGGAAGGAGGTTTATCCAGCGGTTAGAGGCTCGCAGCGCAAGTTGGCTAAGACTCTGCAGTCCGTTGCTGAAACCGTTGGATCTCCTAAGTAAATGGAGTGTAAAAGAAGGCAAATTATGAGAATGAGGGGCACGACGGGCATTGAATGAGGGCCCCGCCAATTATATCGCGGGCCGGGCCCATACATCACGGGCTCCGACAGCGGGGCTGCCTTTATAGCCCTACCCCATTCCACGGAACGGGCAGGTTCACCCTGTCGCACGTGTTAAACCTCCCGCGACCATCCACCCTGCTGTACATCCTTCTTTTATTTATTTATTTATTTTAAGGGAATTTTTTTCATGCACTGAGAAAACAAAGAAAGAAAACAAATCGAACTGCTACACGAAGGAGGATATACATATTTCAGTTTTTATTCGTTTCTTAAATTACGAAAATGAAAATGATAACTGACTTATCCCCTATGTCAATTGGGGCGGTAAGAAAGGGAGGAAGCCCGAAGATAGCAAAGTAGGTGAGGGCAGGCCACCTGGCAGTGTCCAGCTGGATTCCGCGAGGCCGCTTGGGATGCCCTAACGGACAGAACCGCGTTTCTCGCTCTCCGCGGACGGAGCGCGGGCGACCGCGGCTACCGGTTGGCCAAAAGCCAGGCGCGCACGCAGTTACTATTCGTGGTCGGTGTGGACCGAGCGGCGCACGTAGCGCGGGCGCAGTGAGCCGCGTGGTGGATCAGCGGAGAACGCGGGCCCGTTATCGGGCGGGGGTAAAAACTAGCAAGGTTGCGAGTGAAAACGGAGAGCGCGTTGTGGCCCCCCAACTGCCGCGCAGGACCCCTCTCTTGTGTCTCTCGTCGTCGTCTCGCTTGGTTTGCGATTTCTTTTGTCCGGGCCATGATCTGCATGGCAGGCAGCAGCATTCTTGCGCTTTAATTAGAGGGGGGAGAGTGGGGCCCTCGATCTCCACTCTCCCTAGCGGCTGATTGTTGGCATTGATCTGCTGTGTTGCACTAGTTGCACTGATCTGCTACAGTGGCGAGGAGCAGGTGGCATCCAGTCAGACTACCACATGCACGCTCCAGTGGCTTGTCGCTATCGGGCTCTGGCCCTGTCCCTCTCCCCCGTTCACACTCTAGGGTAGTGGTTGTCTGGTGACATCATTTCGGGCTTTCTCCAGCTGCTCGCCCGTGCATTATTTGGGGGCGAGATTATGGAGCCCGGATGTCTGCTGCTTCAGACGTGTTGCAGTCTAGCAAGCAGTCAACGTCCAATAACAAAATAATGGCACTCATCACACGTTAGCTCTGGAAGCGCAATCCTGAGCAGGTTTAGGATTTAAACTCCTGTCAGACACTCCTGTCTGATATCTGACAATTCACTCAGTACATGGATTCTGATGCAGAATTTATATTCGGATTGTTGATGTACACTCCATATTTTTAGTCTCTGAAGACGAAGACTAGCGCTGTGAGAGCGAGTTCACCTGAGAGTGTGCTCACCATGAATACCAGTAGACTCATCAGATTGACAACAGCTTTGTAGGAAGGAGGGGGCATCCTCACCCTCGGAACATTTTCGCGCTCTCTGTAGCTGGCTATGGAGGAAGAGAGTGCTGCGATCAGATTGGATATTGACTTGGTGCCTTGGGGAGGCCAGGTATCTTATCCGTCCCCCTCGACACAAACAAATCTTTGCTACATCCAGCCTTGTGCATGTCTAGAGGTCGTCTCTGAGGAAGGAATCTTGAGGTTCAGGAACAGTTACATTTTGTAAGGAAATGCCGTGGTATGTATTCAAATCTCGAGATTCATGGAGAATGTAGAGGAATTGGTGTTTACCTCGGAATCGGAAGGAATAACGCAGTACCCTCATTCGGAAAGCTGCGATTGATAGAGGAGCTACTTTCACTACATGTATTTGTCCACATACTGTCCAGAGGAAGGTATCCCGGGAACAGGAGGGAGAGAAAAGGGCAGGGTGAAGGGGAGGGGAATATGAGCACCTAAGGATAATTGTGCATTGAAAATTTTGGACTTAATGAGTTATGTGAATTGTTCATCTCCATGGCAAGAAACTGACTGCTGCACCCTGTGTGTCCGAGTGTGGTTCCTATGTCACTTCATGGCGTAGTTGGTGAATCTTTCTTTACAGCCAGATCATTGTATGCAAGGGGATCATGTCCATCTCAGCTTACAGCAGTACAGTGTTATACCAGGAAAGTTTTTGCATTGTGTACATGTAGAACTTGAAAATTTTGTGTTGTCATACTTGTCCCCAGGAGTTCGTGGTATCCACATCACATGGTCCGATTTCGGTTCTAGTCTGCGGTGACCAAGACAAACCTGCTCTCGTCACTTACCCTGACGTGGGCCTTAATTGTGAGGTTTCTTCTCAGCCCTTTCAGTGAATATCGTATCTAAATACATACAGTCAGCTTGAGGAGACGAGATGATGGTGAAGGCTGCGACCCCTGGCCCTTGAGTAGAGTTCTGGTAGTCCCGAGTCGTCGCTTAACAGATTGTGACATAACAAGAAGCTTTTTCTGTAGTAGATTTCGGTGGCCTACTGTGCTTTGAGAATGTCATACAAGGTGGTTCTGGCACATTGCCATGTCTGTGGCCGTGAAGCCAATAATTGAGGGCGAAGTGATTCGCTGAGGCAGAGGCTTCACAGGCTATGGGTAATGTTGCCCTAGGTTCAAACAGAGAAGCAAACAGCTGATTTGTGACATGCTTGTGCTTGATAACAGACTTGTCTTGCTTTGAAGGCCTTTTCTCGTGCACTGAGGCGGCATCTGTGCTTTTTCATAACTTCTGTATCTACCACATTGATGCCCCTGGTCATGAGGTCCGTTCTAAATCCATTATACTAACTATATGTTGCTTTCCTGACTGTATAAATTCCTGTTGACTTGACTAAATGTTTCGATGACATGGAGCTTGGAAATACTCAAAGAAGGTTAGTGTAATGCCTTTTGGTATCTAGACTTTGTTATGACAGGGAAAGAGATATAGATATAACGCTGGGCTGCAGCCTCATCCTTTGTGAACACTTTTGAGAATTGGTGGACACAGCAGGTCTAGAGATACCACCAGTCATGACTGTTCTCAAGCCTGAGATCTCTTCATTTTAGTGACTCAAATCCTGTCCAATTTGCTCGGGTTTAGCAGGTCGGCAAACTCCCGAACGTCCTGTTGTTAGTTATGTGGCAGGTAGGGGCATGTGAAATTCCAACAAATCAAGCACTATCTTCTGTGGATGATTTGGCAGACCAAGTTGCCGAAGTCTTAGATTACTTTGGGTGAGCACCTTTTCCGGACTATGGCTTCAGTATTCTGATTAAGGGATCAATTTCCTTGTTGAAGTTGAGAGGTGGAGTGCAGGCATAAACAAAGTTAGTAGGGCCAAGGTTGTGAAATGTTTTCAGGACAAATGTCAGTTGGACTACTATTTCTGGGGGCAGCCTAGCTTTGTGTTTCAGAGTTGGATGATTGTTGATCCCTTTTGTGTGTGGTGAGGTGTGTGCCAGTGGAATGTTCAATTCAGACAACAATTTTGATGCTCTCAATTGACTCACATTTTTGTATGGCGAAGAGTGTTGTCCACATGAGATGGCAGTGAGCCTCATGGCCAAGTATGATTGACAAAGAGGATGACCTTGTGTGGTCCAAGTCCTGAGTATTTTTCGATGGTGCCACAGGTTGCAAGAAGTGATTGGACTGGGTGTGGCAGCTGGAGCCTACATCCTCACTCTTTTTGCGGTACAGTCAGGAACAAGCCTCATGTGGTTGAAAGTACATTGTGAAAAGTGATCTCCAGGAAGCTGTCTGGCTGAAAGATGTGGAGTGAAAAGTTGATGAAGTTAACCCAGAACATCTGACTTGAGAGCTTAGGGTCTCATGAAGGAGTTTGCTGCATAGATCTCTAGAATCTGAAGCTTTAACGGTTAAATTCTACAGAACTTAACGGACTGTTTGGTGTTTTGCTTTGCAGTTAAAATACAGGGAACGGATGCTAGGTCTCATTCTGGTGTCTCCTCTTTGCCAGACAGCCTGCTGGACGGAGTGGCTCTACAACAAGGTATGAACATTGGAATTAGCCACACTCAGAAGCTTGTTGATCTCGTTCTCACCTTGAAGGTGTCCCATCTGTCATCTTGTAGCTATCTAAAGAAGGTATGTTGCTGGTCCTCAGTCAAGTCCTTATGGAGGCGTACCTTGGGGTTATGCAGGCGATGATAAACTTGCTCTACTTTTGCGGCATGTCAAAGTTTGTAAAGGAAACACTTCTACAACGCTACTTTAGTCAGGTATGTCAGCTAAATTCTTGATTAGACTCTGTCGAACGGGGGATGAAGGATTGAGGCTGCATTCACCAGACTATAAAAGTTTGTGAAGTTGTATGATAGCCTTGAACTACCCCTCGGCATGTGGGAAAGAGTATTTGGCGTTACAAATTCACAGGAATGAGTTTACTGCTTTTTAGGTGTAGGTAGATCGTAATACAATCAGGTCATATATGATATGCTGCTGTGATTGGATGTTTGACAGGAAGTCCGGAATGCCTCAAATGCAGGGTTGGATGTAGTGAGAACTTACCGCAGAGTAAGATTCTTCCTGGGCCCTTCAAATTCCAGTTTTGGACGGAAGTTATCAAAATTATAGGGAGAGGGAGAGAGGGAGAGAATGTACTCATAAGACGGTGTTTGCCATAGCCTTGTCGCCATTGAGAATGTATTCGTAAGACGACGTTTGCCGTAGCCTTGTGGCCATTGAGAGAGAAGGTACTCATAAGGCGTCGTTTGCTGTAGCCTTGTCGCCATTGACCCCACGCTCTGTTTGAGCGGAACACAAAGGGACAGAAACTGCCTTTGTCAAGGGCTGACGCCGGTAGTATGACATACCTTGGAACAGACTTGGAGAGAGAGAGAGAGAGAGAGAGCAGATAATATTTTCCTCAAATTGCTTGCACTTGTTTGAGATGATTTCCTGAGGTAGGCTGCTTCTTGATGTCGTCACTAGTGATTATCCAGCCATGATGGCCCAAATGTTGATGTGTGCAGCTATTGGATGAGAGGCAAAGTAAGAATGTAATGCGGTTCATCCAAGCTATTCACTTGTGAGTCCTTCACACTTGTACTCCAATGTTTTGCAACTTCAAGTCCAACCGTCAGTTACTGTCTCTTTATTGGCTAACTCTTTAAACTTTGGTAGTTTAGAAGATGAAAAATCATGGAGATATTTGGCTCAAGCAAAGGAAATGGATGAAGTGGGGGATGGAAAGTTCAAGGGTACGAACAGTGACTCTGGATTTTGGGCCAGCTCTTTCAAACTACAGCTGCATACGTGCTGCGATTCCTTATCTTTCAGGGTCGACAGTAGTCACAAAGTTGGAGGGTATCAGGGAGTGTATTTTTGTAAATGGTGCTCTGACTGTTGTATTTATGATGTATGCAGGAGGGTAGATCTGAGTGAGGGCCTTAAGAAACTAAAATGCCGTACTTTGATAATAGTTGGTGAGCACTCTCCCTTTCATCATGAAGCTGTGCACATCAGCAAGGAAATGGATAGACGATACAATGTTCTAGTTGAGGTAAGGAAGACCCTTTTCTGTCTCCCCTTACTTTTCCACCTTCAGTTGGAAGTGCAGCAGCTGTTGTGATTTTTCACATGCTCTCTCCCTCTCGCAATAAAGAAGACTAGATTCTGGGCTTCTTTTTGGGCTCCTCTTTTTTCCTTATTTCTTGCTTGCTTTTGTCCCACATTAGCACTTTGAGCTTTCTGTGGACATAAGAAAGCTTCTTTCTTTCTCTATCCCTCTGTCATACACCAGCCACAAGGCTAAGACAAATTTTAGGCTCAGCCTCGAGACTTTCAAAGTTGGTGAATGCAATTGGAGAGGGAGAGAGAGAGAGAGGTCCTTAC
Organism: Takakia lepidozioides; assembly: GCA_030704615.1. NCBI lineage: Eukaryota > Viridiplantae > Streptophyta > Takakiopsida > Takakiales > Takakiaceae > Takakia > Takakia lepidozioides. Next base: position 23,714,762 of record CM060732.1, on the reverse strand, counting down.
TGAAATGCTGTCTTCAGTAAGTGACTGTCTTTCATGGTCTTAATGTATGAGAGAAGTTCTGATTGTGGGCATTGCACGTGCAGGTGCAAGCATGCGGCTCTTTGGTCACACAAGAGCAGCCGCATTCGATGATAGTGCCAATTGAGTTATTCCTAATAGGCTATGGATTCTACCAAAGACCCACACATGCTCTTTCTTCGACACCCACCAGTCCTCTTAGTCCCCCTTGTGTCTCACCAGAACTTCTGTCCCCAGAGAGCCTTGGGGTTAAGTTAAAGCCAATCAAGACCAGGGTAGCAATTGCAGCAGATTAGATCCTGATAGATCTAGATCAGGGTACAATTACCTTCCCTTCATTTGTTTTAGCCATTTGTGAGTACCATCAAATTTGTTGTTCCCGTTAACAACTAGTCCCTACGGGTGCTTGACAGTGAGGTGCAATAAGGTGTGGGAAGTGTAAGTACACTTGACCTGCACTTTCAGTGCATTTATGCGCATCAAATAGGGTTAAGGAATTTCCAATTTTTGGTGGAGATTTGTCACACCACATATACAGCAGCGATACAAGGATGACTTTAAATAAAGTTTTCTGTGTACATTAGCGCAGTCTCAATGCACTTGTGGTTTTTCTTTTCCCCATTGTTTTGATTGCGGCACCTTTTTTCATTGTTCAAAAATCTGAGTATGTCTAGGACCAGCTTGAAAACACTTATCTGAATTCATGTACATGAAGTGCAGATTGCTCACAAGATTGTGAATGTCAGCATATTTTGTTACCGTGGTTTGAATTTCTACTTGACATGCGAAGATTTTGAGTTTGATGTTCTTCAGGTTGTGTGTATATCTTCACAGGAGTCTCTGGACTTTTTTCCTTTGAGAGAGGGTGAGAGACACGAGAACAATCATTCATTGGAGCTATTTTCTTCACTCTCTTGGACGTTTCCTGGATTTCTCTATTCATTTTTTTTCTCATGGTCCTGGGGGGTCCGGTTTATTGACTCGCTTCCCTCCGATCCACTTGGCTTTGATTCACTTCCTTTGAACACTTGGGTGCCTTCGTCTCTCTTACTTATTTTCTTGGGCCTTCTCTTGTCAAACTGTCTTCTCTCTTCTTGCTCTGATCTTAGTTTGTCTTTTGGCTTTCCTTTTCCACTGCAGCTGTTGCTCCTACTCCTCTTCTCTTTCTTACCCCCTCTTTCATTCCTGGCTCTCATCTCATCATAGGAGTACTCCACTTCTTCAGCTCTTTCATCACAGGAAGCCCCGTCGTCTCCTTCCTCATCAAAGGACTCTTCATCGTGGACTTTCTTCCCTTTATGATCGCTCACCTTTTCTTGCACGTCCTTCTCCTCGACTGCTTTCTCCTCCTTCCTTTTCTTCCTTTGCTGTAGTGCTTTTCTTGTAGGAGTTTTTCTCTTCTTCCCATGAGTTGTCTTTCTTTTGGCCCTACCATTCCTAGCTCTAGCTCTTCCTCTTCCTCTTCCTCTGGGACCTACTCTTCTGACTATCCTCATTGCTTCCCTTCAACAATGCAAGTGTCCTCACAAGTCTTGCTCTCAAAACAAGTGCGGACCAAATATGCAAGAGCAAAGCAAGATGCTAGGTAAGAAAGGGGGCGAAATGGTGGGGTACACACCCCTTCATTCTTCACGTCTACACCACTTGGCCAACACAAGACAAAAGCGGGAGCCTAGTGTGTTTGATTCAAGAGTTGCAACACCCCTTGGACGTACACGCCCCTTGGACGTAATTCTGCACAATAGATGAACCTTCATCTGTTGGTGAAGAAGAGGTTGTTGGGATTGGGTTGACGGACTTGTCCTTACCTATCTATGGAGGTGTCTTGCATCTTTCTCAGCTCAAGAGTACACAAAAGGAGGGAGTTCTGTTAGGCTTTCTCCCTCTTTCTCTCTTTTTTCCACCAGAGTTTAGATCATTGATCACTGCAGGATGTCTTAGAGTTCATTTTCCACAGGCATCATACCAAGTCTATGTTGTTTGCTCTTGTGAGAAATAGCAAATGTATAAAAAAGTTTGTTTAACCTACAGGGGTGAAATGTGTAGTCATCCTCATCCCTTGAATAAGAGTGTCATTTGTAACAAAGATTGCATATGAAAATGAAGCATCACAATGGCAACTGGTCTGGAAGCTGAGAGTTGTGCATGCAGATCAAAATCTAGGAAAGAAGAGGTAGTCATGTTAGACCAAATGTTTTTAAAAATTGAAGGTAGATAAAAGGGTTAAATTCACAAAAATAAGTTATGCAATGCTTGCCACCCTTCTGATTCTGGGCTCAAATCTCGCTTGCCTAGTCGGATGGGTAGTCTTGTTTTCCATTCAGCCTTTTGTTCGACTATGTGGGAAATGGGATACTATGCAGCCTACAACATCGTCAGTCACTAGCCCTTATTGACCAGCATTTCCTAGGGAATGTTTCTCAGACTTCTCAAGTCCTTCACCATTTGCTCAAGAAGATATATCTCCTTCCACAGTGATTCTTTGCTCAATGTTTCACCGGCAAGCACCAAGTATAAGATTGTTCCATTCTTATACATGTCTCTCGAAGCATTTGAGTAGGGGCCAATAAGAATTTGCAGATTCTATCTCATCAACGAAACTCAATATGGAGTTCCAGTGTACCACTACAAGAAAAACGAAAAATAACCACTATGCTCGTCACTCATTTTGAGTAGTAAAAGACATCCAACCATTGAAGCCCATTAATAGTGGTATAGAATGAGTGCTTTTGGACAAGTCAAGTCAATGGTAAAAGACATCGCGTGTCATGAGTGGTTGAAGACAATAGTTATGGTCACTTATCTCTTAGTCCCAGTATGTTGACGTGTCATAATGATTAACGTACCACTTGCTAGCAGAGTAGCAGAGTGATTTCTACCATTGCGTGGTAGATGATATTAAACCATAATTTGACACGTGTCCTTATATAATAAGATTTTCTATTTAATAATTGAACACATGACATGCTTTTGTGTTCTCACTACATATGAAGTGATAAACCAAAACCCAAATGTGCTAGGTAGGAGGATAGTGGAGTCACTCATGTGGGCGATATGTGGGAAGATGGTTTATTACCAACCCCTGCTGGGTTGGTATATATTCCAAATCGTTGTTGCATAGTGGGCACGCTGGGTTGTCAGTATCTGTGACTGATTGCACCGGGAGAATCTTGTGTGCTAGCTTCCAAAGAAAAGCTGAGATTTTAGCAGAGCGGTCTTTTCTCCATATCTCCTTCCAAATTTGATTCCAAGACTGAATATCCAATTTGCCAGAAGAGCTAGGTCGTGGGAAGAAATCGTCTCTCAGATACCACCCTATATGTAGCCAGTTCTTCAGAGCAGAATCCAACACTTCAAACCGCCTGTTTGGATGGCTTCTTCCTTGACGAATCCCCCCATTGTCGTGTTAGTGACGGCTCAAGAAGGCACCTTCATTTTCTGGATTGGACTTCTCAGCTCTGAGCTCAAGGTCTTTACGTCTCAGAGGGTGGGCCAGCAAATTCGAAAATTCCTTTTACCATATCAGGGTGATTGATGGAAAAGGGTTAGCCAACCCCATGCCTCCTCAAGGTCAAGAATTGCAATGGGCAATGCATCCTGAATTCATTTGGTTTTTGAGACACCCTTTGGCAAGTTTTGACCCAGCTGAATGGACATGGATAGACGCTGCTAGACCTTTTTTTTTTTGCATACTCTGTCAAACTAGGATACTCATTCATATGTCCTCCAAGGTCCTTCCATAGTAAGTGGCAAAGGAAGTGGGGAGATGGCAGATTGGATATTCAGTCTTGGAATCAAATTTGGAAGGAGATATGGAGAAAAGACCGCTCTGCTAAAATTTCAGCTTTTCTTTGGAAGCTAGCACACAAGATTCTCCCGGTGCAATCAGTCACAGATACTGACAGCCCAGCGTGCCCACTATGCAACAACGACTTGGAATCTATCGAGCATTGCTTAATCCAATGTCCGGGGGCTCATAGTGTTTGGACTAAAGTATGTCTATTTTATTCTGCCTGGAACTCTCTCATGCCTCGCCGGAACCCTCGTTCTTCCTGCTCAACCATCAGCCAGAGACGAATTCGATTAAATGCCCGGTGTGGGCATGTCTCAGGGCACACACTCTTTGGTTCATCTGGAAAGCCAGATATTCTTGGGTTTATGAAGGGAAACCCCCCAACAACAGATCCATCCTCTTTAGAATTTACTGGGATCTCATGACTGAGGGGAGAAAAACGTGGGTGTCTTTGTGTGCAGCTCTTCCTAGAGCTTCGGATCAATGGAGGAGGGAGCTTCATCATGACTTCGACCTCTCCTGGGGCAAGGGCGGCATGCTCGGCTCTCGTCGCACTTCCAGTGGAATGACACCTTCCCCGCTCAATGGGAAGTCCCCTGGTGAAAAGGAAGAAGGTGACTGCAGCTGGCGTCATCACCGAGCTTGTGACCCCAAGCTCAAGACGCAGCTTAAGTTCTAGGCTCTAGTTCATAGTTTTGGTCCTCTTCGTGAACATCATTTGTCTCTCCATACGCTCCCTCTGTCCCAGTACCTGCCTGTCTTCTCTGCATCTCGGTCTGCTGCATCAGCAGGTGCAATCAACTTCGAGGGCCTCCATCCCCTATTTCTATAATTTAAAAAATAATAATAATAATAATAATGAACACAACGATTTCACTAATTATTTTCATGGTGGGTTTCTTAGAGAATGGTTACTTCATAGGTTATAACATTTCACACGAGACATTACATTATTACTCTGTCTTATAGTAGAAAAATAATCACTCATAAAGTCATTAATTAGATGAACCATGATGTAATTGGTTTGTTAGAGTAATTTTAACCATTTTTCAAGTGGTTTGTTTAAGTGGTATGAAAGTGCTTTGAGCATCAGGCACAATAACTACTAGAACAATGGTGTGTGACTGAGTATGCATACCACGAGTTGAGGCATAAGCAAGTCAATGTTCTTCATTGCCCTACTACTAAAGTATTATACATTGATAATGTAGTACATGAACCCACTTAAAAGAACCTACAATGCATGAACAAAATAGTTGTAGACAAACAAATAGAAGTACATGTTATGTCCTCCATTGCATTGAAGATTTGATAATGTCAAAGTTTACAAATATCCGATGCGCAATATCCCCAAAATTCCTTCATAAATTACATGGAGGACCCATATATGATGAGATATATCTCCATTGTACAAAAAGTAAAGGCCCATCAAAGCCATTGATATGGACGTATGATCAATACTCATCTACCTTGGATATAATTGCATATTGCAACATAGCTAAGAAACACGAGCCATCAGAGCTTTATATATATTAGCTTGATTGCTTGATAAGTAACCATCTTCATATCTTCTAACATACCGTGTTGAAGGAGAAATCAAGTAGAGAATGACATGAGGATCGAAAAAATATTGTTGTAGGAGCAACCACAAATACCCAAGGGTCAGTAACATTTATAAGTTCAATCATAGTAAAAAAATATATACTTGGTTAATTAGAGGTGACTTTACAGCGGGCGATGACAAAAGATTGAAAAGAAAAAAATGAAGCATAAACCAAAAGCTGAGATAAGGGAATGACAAAACTTACCTTCTTTGAACCAAATCAGAAGAATGGAGAATTGGGAGTTATACCTGAAAACAAGATAAGTTTGAGTGACTAGACATCAATGTTACGAGATGACATGGTAAATGAGAAAGAAGCAACAATACCCATGCCCAATAAGAATGACACCCCGTTAATATAAACACCAAATAACAACCAACAGAATGGTCTTTCAGAACGGTATGGAGGTATGTCTCAATTCAGGGACGGGAGATCTCTCGTGATCAGCAAAGAACAAGACCACCAACATGGATAATTCACATTGTCAATATGACAAATGCTCTAACATGGAGGCAACAATAATAAGATGATGATGGTTATTCAATGCTTAGGTTTGACAATAAAATCAGACCAGAAGCTAAAAGAGATGGAGTCATGGGACTTATCTTTCTCGAACCAGCTTTGGAAAATGAATGACAAAGAATACATGAAAGTAATACAAGAAAGCCCCTTTTACTGAAAGCTAAAAGAGGTTATATTCCCCCCCTCACAAAAGTAGTCTGTTCCCTTTGTTCCGCTCCAGCTGGGCGCGGGGTCAATGGCCAAAAGGCTACGGCAAACAACGTTTTATGAGTACATTTCTATCAAGGTAATTAGTCCTACTACTAGAGTGAGACCCTCACAAAGGTAGTGTCTGTTCCATTCAAACTGGGCATGGTGACATTATCAAAGCTGGAATTGTACCAGATGTCATTCCAAACGATACCCTGCATCGAAGCTGCAAAGGGAGAGTTTGACAATATGGCTGAACGGGATGTTGTCTCTTGGAACACGATGATCGCAGGATATGGCCAACATGGGTGCGAGACAATGTGGTGAGGGCACCTTATTCTTCAACCTATTTTAGTATGTTTTGTCCTCTTATCATTAGGGTTAAGGTGTTTGCTGGAAAAAAAAACTTCATGCTGTCAGTGTTAGCTGCTAGAAGCAAGGCTGATTTTCTTCAACCCCACAAAATCCCAAAATGATATCATTCCTAACAACCCATCTAACCAATCGTTTCACCACAGTTCATCTTCAACAACCATCACAGGGACAGTTCACAATTGAAGGCCTATACTTTCTATTGCATGTCGATACATTTCAGCAACAAGTTGTTTGTACCAAGTCTTGAATCTGCAATTTGATAGGCTGAATTCACATTCCCTTGACACCTTGTATGATCACATGTCTCAAGGTGAATACAAATGATATGGAATTTATTTCGTCATGCCCAAGTAGGATTGCTTGGTGGCATATTGTGATTATGACAAATTGCAGGCTGGTCCTTATGCCTTGGCTGATGCATGACCTGCCATAATTAATGGCTGAAAAGGTAAGATGCTGCAACCTATGGGTCATGTCCAAGATGTATGTGTGAAAACGTGTCTTGAAATGGTAATAGGGCAGGCTGATCCATGGTACCTTAACCTTTGCATGACCTCAACACTTTTGTGCTCCTTCAATACATGACCTGCTGGTAAGGTACGTATGTGTGCAGGCTGATCCAAGAGGCCTTGCAACCTGCACAGGGGCAGCAATATCTTATCTTGTTCCACACAAGAACAAACCCCGCCCTCCCACCCTGTTTTTTCTTGGATGATTGGGTGGTGTCATTTGGGATGATTTGACAAGACTGGAAGTGTGAGATAGTGCCCTATCTAGGGCTGTTTATGTCTTTAATTGACAATGACCCTTATGGGTCTTATCCATGTCTTGACATGACGTGAATATCTTCCCTCTCCCTCTCTCTTTTTAACATTTTCTGCAGAGGGGTCAACTCTGAGGTTAAGAAAACCATGCTTTGTCGCATTATTAGACCTGCCTTGGAGTACGGATCTGCAATATGGGTTGATAAATCTGACTTAGAGGCTGTAGTGTCCAAAGCCATGCCTGTTGCCATGAGATTGTCTGATGAAAATGAAGTTAGGCAGAAAACTTCCCTGAACTTGTTTCCAGTCAGTGACATGGGGGAGGACATCTTGGATGACCTCAAGGGTCTACCCACTCTCGGCACTAGACTGAAATTTAAACTCAGGGCAGGAAGCCTACCTTTGAACAACAAACAGAAGCAGAGAGGAAAGGGAGAGTGCAATTTCCCGTTGTATGGGCAATCTGAAGACAATACCTATTTTCTGATACACTGTCCGGGGTTCTCTCACCAAAGAGACGCTCTCTTCAAATCTATCAAGGGAATTGTGCGTGTACCTGTTTACCAACTTTGAAAGTCTCAAGGCTGAGCCAAAAGCCCAGGCCCTCCTGAGGCCTAGTTATTGGGCAAATCACACACGGCAGATGGATGCTTGTGTGAAGGGATTTCTAGAGGATATATGGAAAACCCGGATTAATTCTATATATGAAGGTAAGTTTTACTACCAACGTCAGCCCCTGACAGAGGCAGGTTCTGTCCCTTTTGTTTCCGCTCAAACTGGGCGCGGGGTCAATCGCCACAAGGCTACGACAAACAATGTCTTATTAGTACAATTTTTTTAACTTTTTCTGCACCCTCTCTCCCTAGTGGTTTGTTTATTTTTGTGAGCAGCAAGAGAGAGAGAGAGAGAGAGAGAGAGAGAGAGAGAGAGAGAGAGAGAGAGAGAGAGAGAGAGAGGGAGAGATCAGGAAACCAAAAAATAAATAAAAAATGGGGGGGGGGGGGGGGGGTGGGTGACTTGGTGCTCAATCACCCCCCCCCCCCCCCCCCACCTTTTTCTTTTTTCTTTGTTGCCCCCTCTCGAGACCCCGAGCACTTGCTGCTCTTAGCCCCCGACATGCTTGGTTTTTTTTGTTTTTGATCTGGAATGTAGAGGTTGTTTCCTAATGAGGCCAACTTGTGGGTTTGCATGACAGGCTTATGGGGAAAGAGAAGAAGTCCCCTGCCCCAAAGAAAGGGGTGGACAATCCGTTTGCTCTGCCGGCACGTGTGACGCGCCAGGGCGTCTCACGATTAACCCAGCCCCGTCGCCAGCCGCAGCCGGAGGGCTCGTCTGCCCCCGAGGCCAGTACCCCCCCTCTTGTCCACGGGCGTCGCAAATCCCATTTGCGGACGGCAAAGCCCGACACCCCCTACGACGTGTTTTTTTTGTCCGGGGGTCGCAAGCCGCGACGCCCTGGCGTCGCGAAGCCCGCCACCCTACCTGCGCCACGTCTTTTATTTTTTGATTAAATATAAAAAAAGCAACGCCAGAGCGTCGCGAAAACCCACGCCTGGGCGTGGCGGAGCCCGACTCCTGCTCTTGCTGTTTTGTTTTTTGCCACGCCCAATAGTCGCTTGCAGCGACGCACTGGCGTCGCTTGGCGTACCACCCGGCTTATGCCATGTGTTTTTGGGTTTTAGGATGGGACTCCCGGGCAGGTTAGAAAAAAAAGGGGATGCGATGCCGCGCCGTCGTCCCACCAACGCCGTTGGCTGGAGGGCAGCGACGGCGAGACGTCGCTCGAAAGAGGCCCTTGCCATCGGCGCGGACGGCCTGAAAAGCGACGTCCGGCAGTTGCGGGAGTTGGGGCGGGGGCTCGCTACCCCCATATGTCGCATTTTTGCGACGTCTTTTTGGCGACGCCCATGCGACGGCCGGGCGTTGTAAATTCAGAGCCGGCCCCGTGCCCGAAATGCGCGTTTTTCCGACGCTGTGGCGTGGCCCGGGCGTCGCAAAGGCCCCATTTTCCTGTAGTGTTACTTGCATGACCATGGGATATAATGAAGATACTCCTCAAATCGCCCTCCACGAGCTTCGAAATTTGGCCTTCGAGACCACATGCTAGTCCTCAGGCAGTCCACTAGTGCCTCCACTTATTAGCACAGGCCGTCCACAGGTCAACACGGGCCACCACAAACCAGCACAGGCCCACACAGATCATAGGTCACATCCGTCACAGCCCCACACAGGCCACATGTCACAGCCCATCACAGCCCGTCACAGCCCCACAGGTCACAGCCGTCACAGCCCTACACAGGTCAGAGGGTCACAGCCCCACATGCCACAAGTCACAGCCTATCACAGCCCTACACAGGTCACAGGGTCACATCCCATCACAGCCCGTCACAGCCCGTCACAGCCCCACATGCCACATTCCGTCACAGCCCGTCATAGCCCCAAAACCACAGCCTGTCACAGCCCGTTACAACCCCATCCATGGCCGTTCATGGTAGTTTAGCCATTTCTCCAAGGGGTTTAGCCACGCCAAGCTAGGGTTTGTGATTCTTGAACCTTGAGTTCTCTTGCAACGAGTTATGGTAGCTGTGAAGAAATCAGCAAGGTATTCTTGCTCTCTTTGGCTCCCACACACCACCAATAATAGCTCTAAGTTATGATGAAGATGCTTGCCACAATCCAAGCCCTCTTTCTCACTTAAACTCCCCCAAACACGCCACTCAAGACCGTGACAAGCAACCATGCCTTGCTGGTGCCCTTGTAAGCACTAATTCATGCGTTCTCCTTTGCCATAACATGTATCTTAGAGCCTACTTCAGCCCCCTACACCTGTCACTTCAAGAGCCATGCTCTATCTAGGCTTGACGTTGAAACCCCAACTCAAAACACGCTCTACAAGTGCCGGACCGTCACCTAAGAGCAAATCAGCCCCTTACTTTCCCTTCTAGCTCTCCATAGCTTAAAGGTGGAGGCCTAATTAGGCTGAATACATGCTCAACACAAACACTACTCCCACATAAGAGAAATCAGCCATTCCCTCTTGCCCTCCAAGCTTGAAGATAGAAGCTTCAATGGGCTGAATGCATGCTCCACACATGTGCAACCCCTTTACACAAGAGGTATCAGCCCCCTATCTTGGCTCCTGGGCTCCTCGATGCTCTCTAAAACAAGACTAAGCACCCTATAGCCTTTGCCAAGCTCATGAAACCCTAAGGTCTATATTACCAGCCACAAGACACTTATCTTGTGATGCATGAGCTCCTTTTCCAAGCTCTGAAACCCTAGGTGCACATTCCATGGCCTTACCACACCTCTTAGCTCCTGTTCTAGCCTTGTTCTTGCCATGGCAAGAGCCCCCTCAATGCTAAAGCTCGAGATTGAAACCCAATCTCAACATACTCCACCAAGTGCACTGATTTGCCCCAAAGCCAAATCAGCCCTCTCGCTTGATCTTTTACTCTTCCACACCATGGAAGCTCGTATTCCCAAGGCCAGTTCTAAGATTCATGGCTAGAGCCACTATAACCTGCTCTTGTTCAGCCTCATAGGCTCATGACTGATCCTCTTCCCACTCGTGCTCACCGCACACAATCTGAAACCATCAAGGTGCTCTGGAATTACCTGCAGCACGGTGCTTTCATCTCTGAAGCTGAAGTTCGAATGCCAAGGTCTACCACCTCGTAACCAACATCACCTCCGCTCCTAACAACCACGACCTTGATGATGCTTCTCGCATCTAAACCTGATTTCTCTCATTCTCAAGTAAAAACCACAAGTGCTACAACTAACTCGTATCTGGTACTCACAGATACGAGCTCATCTTTCTCGAGTGATAAAGAAGAATGATACAAGCACACAAGCTCTCTCAAGCTCACACACTTGCACATGAAACATCACTCATATACGCGAGAATAGACACTAGACACCCTTATTAGTTAGATGACGTGGCGTGGGCCATGAATTCAACCACGTAGACAATCGTGAGCCTAGGTTCACGCCACGTCATCAAAGCGTGAGCGTAGGCTCACAGCCTAGCAGTCCGGGACAACTCCCCACACTTTGGTCACTTTCTGGCTTGCTTGTTTGCTTCACTAGCGGACTTGCATAGTTCTTCAGGATACTACTATATATATATTTATATATATATATTTCTGGAGGTGTCGACAGGGGTCTCACAAGCAGCCTATGTCCTTCTTGGTGCACCACCACGGTGATCCTAGACTCTACGTGATGAGTCGTGGTGACTCTTGACCCACCCACCACGGCCCCATTGGACCGTGGTAAACCCCAAAACTCCCCACGACTGACCCACCACAAGGTCTCAACCTTCCGGTGAGTCCTATGTCACCCCCACTACGTCGACTTCTTATGCTACGACCACCCTATTCGGAGCCCCCATTGCAACCCGGTTGTAGGGCTTCACCTAGTGAGCGCCTCCGCCCTCTTGAGTTCCTTTGGCACTTTGCAAGGGTCATTCAGCCCCCACTTCTACTTGTTGTCGCTACCCCCACCACAAGGGCAGCCCCTCTTGTCCGCGACCCCCTTCCCTCGAGGCAAAGGGCCGCAACAGCCGCTGACCCCACCACAACCCGCAAACAACCCCTCTTGTGTCCCAACCCCCTGCCCTCAAGGCCGCAAAGGGTCGTCTAGCTTGCTTGGCAGTCTTAGATTTTTTTCATGGATAACGAAGATGAAGTGATGCCATTTCTGTTAACTCTTGCTGTGTCGGTGGCCGATGTACCGAATTTGGCTAAGTCGCATAGCCGCTGAACAAAAATGACGTAATTGTCAGTGACAATGACCTAGTCAACTACAATCAAAGGGAATTTCCACTTAGCCCACGTTATTGAGAGTTGAGTGGGGAGCAAGGAGGGACCATTAGCTTCGAGTTGGCCCTGCGGCCAATTTGGGAGTTAGGCGCGCGTATCAAAGCGAGTAACTATGACATGAATGTGAGTTTATCAAAGTGAGGTGCGCGACATCATCTGCAACTAGACAAACTTGTAGGCCTTCCTCTCCTGTTAGTGTGGGACGATTTGTGGGAGATAGTGTTGGTGCCATCTGTGCCTGCGCATGCGCAATATCAAACATATATGTGGGGGGTAGATAGACAATACCAACTTCAGATAGCTTACAGTTTGCAGCTGCACACAAAGAAGTGGTGGCTGTAGGTGCATAAATCAATGAGATTGAGAGTTTTGGAGAACCAGAAGAGTCTTGTGGAACGTTGTACGTACACAATGCAGAATCATGACCATTTGTTACAGAAAATGCGGATCACCGATACAGCGACGACCATGAAGCCAAGAGAGCTCATGCGTTTATATGACTAGGGTACCTACAAGGAACAACAGTTGAAGGCGTACGGTTCCAATCATCAAGTTCGGACATCTAGGGGTCTGTATACAACAGTCAACTGTAGGCAACCGCCTACCTGTTTTTTGTCTCAATGTCTGATCGCTGTCAAATCAAAGTCAAGTCAGGAGAGTTTGACCTCAGAGACAAAACGGCTGGTGGGCTATATTTTAAACGACACGGTTGACAACTGTATCTTACTTTCCAAGTATAAATTTTTACGTAATTTCAATGCAGTTTCAAATATGACGTTGGAGGTGTGGCGCACATATACTTTTGGTCGTGATCTTCTTTTATCCTCGGATACGCTATGAACAGGGATCGAGCATGGGTTCCCATGTATTTTGGTTTGTTAAAACAAACAACATTGCGTTGTGGCTAGTTGCAACGACCCACAGTCGATCTTTTTTCCCAGACGAAAATTTGAATATATTTGTGTGAATTCAATTCGAGGAGTTTCTAAGGTGTCTTAGGCTCCCATTAAAAATCCAAAAGAGGTTTAATCCAACAACAGTCGCCGACTGGGATTTTGCTGTACTAAGGACCTCAAACTGACATAATGAAGCCGTCATCGAGCACTATTGGTGTTTTTTTGTGTGTGTCTAATGGTGGGGCAAGACGGTGCGGGAGAAGTTTTAGGGCCAAGCATTGATTTGTCCATACCCTAAAAATTTCCATGGGGATTTGCGGTCAGTGTTTTTTCATGTTGGTGGTTGAACCCAATGGACCTGAAGATTCGTGGGGATTTCAAGGGCACCCCAAGAAAATTTATGGCCAAGTTTTGTTTTGAGAGCCATTTTTGGGGTTTTTTGAGCATTCGTGGCCACCCAAATACAATTGGAGGGATTTTAAAAGGCTAAAATATTTAGGAAAGTCCTCAACTGGTGGGATGAATAGTGCCACCTATCAACTGAAAATTGACAATATCTTTTATTATCCACGGATAATTGGATATTTCATCCAACCTTGTTTATTGTTTTTTTCGTATATAGGAGTATGACTTTTCTTTGCTTTGTTCTTAGTTGCTTGAAATTTAGTTCATGTTTAGTTGGTTTCTTAGAGTTTATTAGTGTGTAGCAAAGCTTGGTAAGGACAACCAAAGAATAGTAAGTCCTAATTTGCTTGTAGCTTAGAGCTTTGTTAGTTGTTTTAGCAAGCTTGGAGGAGGCAACTAGTAACACTTAAGAAAGACTAGAGTGAGGGAGAGGCCTATGCCCTAGAGCTCAAGATTGTGTTGGTCAAGTGCCCTTTATTGAAGTGCAAATTGAGGACTTCCCCAAAAGTGAATATGTCTTGCAAACTTGGAGTGAGGTGAGGCCCTAAGAGAGAGTGGAGGTAGTAAGCAGCAAACCCCATAGGAGATGTGAGCTACAACCCCACCCATTAGGTTTTGGTAGCCCATTTAACAAGTTGGGAGCATTCCAATAGGTAGAGGAGTTCTTGGTCCTTGTTCATTTTTATTTTGCTTATATGCGTGTGTTCTAACTAGTGTTGGACCGGTATATGGGGGCGAGGCGGGGTATCAGCACGGGTAAGGGTATTGCAGCAAGATACCAGACCGAGCGAAGATAAGAAATTGACAATACTCCGGGCAGAACATATTGGGGGCAATATAATAAAACACTAATACCTGGGCTCCTACCAAACCAGCCTGGTATCACAAGGAACACAACTTTGTCGATACCAGTACCTTGTCTTCCGCCGTCGCTTGCACCCTAGGTATCAATATCTGGAGCGTTAAGGATTTAGGGTGCAGCAATGGAGAGTTGCGGCTCTTTGATTGAGGCGATCTAAATGGCGATTTTGGGGGCTGTCAATATTGAGGAGCATTGTCTCATATATCAGCCTATAATATGGCTCTTGTAAGGTGACCTCAAATTACCTAAGGTGAGATCCAGCTCCTTGTTATTATGAATTGCGGCACTCAGCCGCTGGAGTGATCACCTCAGCGGTATAATTTGGACAGATTTTTTTTTCCAGTTTAAAAATAAAAAATAAAAAATAAAATTGTATTGATACCAGTATTGATATACCCCCAATATAAGATTTGAAATTTGAAATACTGATACCATAGCATAGGCCGAACAAAAACAATATACATACCATATTGGTACATTAAAAGCTTAATACCTACCTTGATACCATTACCTGCAGGTATGAAGGAGGCCTCTTCACCGACAATACCATACCCTGGTTGGTATGAAATGTTGATGATACCGGTCCAACACTGGTTCTAACCCTTGACAACTTCCACTAACCCACAAGAAGAGTGAAGAGAGCTTGGAAGGGAGAATACTAACCTCATAGTGGCCAAGAGGCCCATGGGTTTGTTTGTTGATTTTTGACTATGAGTGGAAGGGATCTAACCAGGAGGGCGCTGTAACATGTGGGTTTGTCTTTAACATAATTTACTTACTTTGGCACTAACCAAGCCTAAAGGCTTGACTAGATGCTCATAGCTTTATTGTAGTTTTTACATGAAGTGAGTTGGAGTGAGTGGCGTAGCAATAGCTACACCCATAAAAAGGCAGGGAGGAGTGGAAACCGCACGATTACCTTCGTAGTTTGTGCTTGATGTGCTAAAAGGAAGCCCACTCCAGAGGTGGGGTGGGATCTTTGGTGAATGGAGGTCGAGCTAATACCCCATTGAAGCGGTCCTTGAATGGGGCCTCCAAGCCTGATATGCGCATTACTGCTGGGGCCCAATATTGCAGCGACTTAACAAAGAGAGCGAAGCCAGAACTCGAAGGAGAGATTCAGACTTTAGACGAGGAGCTGAGCAGCGTAGAAAGGAAGAGCCGCGATAGTTTCCAGACTGGTGACTGAAGGGTAGCCGACCGATTCTAGGTGGCGGCCTTCAAGTCTGGGTTCATGATTGAAAGGCGGAAGTCGTGAACAATGGGATGGTGGAAAGGGTGGGATGGTGAACCTAGGATAATGAGGAAAGGGGCGTTGCCATGCAGCGATTGTTCTGGAAGTACGAAGGAATGATGAACTTCCTGGGGTCCGTTAAGCTCTGGAGCATGGGAAAAGCAAATGTAGAACCAAAGGGTAGGCGAAGACAAACTGAAATAGACAAAGAGGCGTCTTGAAAAGTTGAAGCTTCAACCCTGTGATTTTTTATTTTTGGATTTTTGGAATTTGTTTTGAAAGGGAAACACCGGAGAAAAAACACAAAAAAACAAAAAAAAAAATAACACCGGGGAGCGAAAACTCACAGATCAGGCCCCGAGACCTTTGATTTGATCCTAGACAAAGCCCTGGAAAAGGCAGAGGTCAGGTCACGATATCCTGCGATCCCGTTAGCAGACACGAGGCTTGGGAGACACCAAGGGTCCGTTCAACGACTCTCTCTCGCTCACCGCAAATTTGAAGAGATCTTTCTTTATACTTGTAAGTTCATCGCATCGGAGTTATGTGCGCGGTCAGAGCAGCGCGACTGCCGAGGCAGAGCGTGGAGGCTGCGCTACGTACTTGCTATATAACCGCACTCGTTTGCAGGCTCCACACACGGCCCTCGTCTCATCGATCTGCCTGCCTTTCTCCCTCCTTCTCTCGATCGGTCTGTCTCATGGAGGAGCAGCCTGCAGCACAGGGGGGTAAGCGTCAGCCCGGCCAGGACTTCTCTTTGTTTCAACGGCCAGACTGGTTTCAACGCTTTGATTTTGGAAAAGAGTTAGCTGCGAGCCGGCAGATGGTGACTTTCGAGGACTGGCAGAGAGCTACCCCGGCGCGCTTTCCACCAGGATCATATGGTAGTGTCAGTTCCCGAAGGTTTTCTCCCATGATTTATTCTATCTTTGTTCCCACATCCCAGATGTCAGTCTAGATCTCTGTTCCCGAATTCTTCAATTTGGCATTTGTGTGCTTACGAGCTCCTTGAGGGTAGTGCCTCAAGCTGAGATTAATCCAGTGCGTTCAATGGTTTTGGAACAGCCACGGTGTTATGGCATCAACATCACGCCCCGGGTGACCAAGTGATGCAGCCAATGCCCCCACTTCCAGTTATTCACCTGGTTCCATGGGAGCCCGCTTGGCAGCAAGGACTTCGCACTGATCTTGCAACTGATCATGCGGCAGATATCGAACCAGCCCCCCAAGGTTCCTCGGGATCAAAAGATCCAGCTCCAGGTGCATGCACTTCCTTGTCAAAATTGTGCCGCACCTCGCTCAATGATCCCGCGGGTGCTCCCATTTCCTCGTCCTGCAGCAAGATTCCAAGAAATTCCACCTCCCCCAAGAATAAACCAGGGAGGTTACGGGCAAGGAGTTATGCAAGGAATGCAGTCCTTCCCTCATCCTGCAACAAGACAGCCGCAAGATCCTGCAGCCTCTAGTACTACACGGCGGCCGGCATCAAATCAAGGAATGACTCCACTGCAAATTGGTCTGGAGGATACGGAGCTCAACTTGCTGAATGGGTTTGGGATATTTTCTTAGCGTAGCCACACCTCTTGGCACTCGGATCCCTGAACCTGATGATCTGCTCGCAGGTCTCACAGAGCGCAGACTAGCCTAGACTAGACCAGCCACAGCAAAAAACGTATATCTTGTATCTTGATAATTGATTTGTTCAATCGATTTAGTTCTTCAGGTTGAGATCAATGGCAGGATCGCGTCCATCCAAAGAATGAAAATCTGCGCATATATGCAGAAGAAGTACGATTCGTTTCTGAGAATATGTACTAACATTAGTGTGCAAGATGTATGTGCACACCAAGGCTGTCACCCTTCTCTCCATTCTCTTTGGCCTCAGAGATTGAGCGCATTCAATGGCGAAAAATCCAGCAAGACAGTGGCTGAGAACATTCGGCTTGACAGTCATTGGGATGGAGTCGGTGCCAGTGCCAGCAGGAGACCCCCTTATAATTTGTCGATTGATATGATCAGATCCGTGCTAAGTGTGCCCACATAGGTATAAAGGAATACTTCTTGGAATTCTGCTTGACGGATCACGGTCCTGATCATGGTCGGTATATGCATTGCGCGTTTCAGTGGAGCATTAATTCCCAGTTCTGACTGCCTGGCATGAAAACCCGCCTCTCCTATGCATTCACTATCGAAATTGGCAAGTTAAGCGTGCAGGGGGTTCTTAGTTTCGTGAGCCCGGAAATAATTATCCCAATGACTTGAAGGTAATTTTTAGCGCCATGGAAAGAGCTTGGAAATAGGTTTGTTTTC
Source organism: Takakia lepidozioides (assembly GCA_030704615.1). Classification (NCBI taxonomy): domain Eukaryota; kingdom Viridiplantae; phylum Streptophyta; class Takakiopsida; order Takakiales; family Takakiaceae; genus Takakia; species Takakia lepidozioides. Next base: position 23,696,964 of record CM060732.1, on the reverse strand, counting down.
TGCTCCCATCCAATCGACTTGTTCTGATCAGTGGTAATCGTGCTACAATTCTTTGCACTGATTTGTCTAGGCCATGCTAGATCCGAGTCGTATCACACACACAATCCTGACCAGTGCAAATGTCTAGTTTCTCTTGGTAATTGCAAATAGTTTTGAACAACCTTCCATTGAGACACAATACTCTCTTCATGACACACATGACATACGTTCTTGCTCACAGGGCATTCCCCACTTTCTGATCTGTTTCGAGATGATGTCTCTATGGATGACGGAATGGAAAATGTTGGAAGGACGTTAATATATTGAAAGCGAACTAATTGTGTGTCTCAGTCCCTCTCTCTGATCGAGTCGATGTTGTTTGCTCCGCGAGGGTGCCGTTAATTTGAACGTTTTGTTTTGTTTTCCTCCTTTACATAACGAAAATGTTTCTTGGGTACTATTTTTACCGTAGTTCACTGTACAACGTTTTTCTATTTCACGTCATCCCAAGTCCCACACAAGCGATGAACTTTTCAATCTTTATTCACATCGAACAACTTTTCGAGTTGTCAACGTCTACTAGAATAGGAGGGTCTGGCAGCGTAGAGTATAAAAGCTCAGCGAGTTGCCAACTTCGTTCACAAACTTGCTGTTCGAAGCATTCCTGCTGTTCTGCCTTCGCTTTGGCATCCGCATTTTCGCATTTCTTTATTAATTTGATTAGAAGGGCCTCCGTCCCCTTTCTTTTTTTAGAAAAAGAAAGAAAAAGAAAAAGAAAGTGAGGCAGCGCGACGGCCGAGGCAGAGCGTGGAGGCTGCGCTACGTACTTGCTATATAACCGCACTCGTTTGCAGGCTCCACACACGGCCCTCGCCTCATCGATCTGCCTGCCTCTCTCCCTCCTTCTCTCGATCGGTCTGTCTCATGGAGGAGCAGCCTGCAGCACAGGTGGGTAAGCGTCAGCCCGGCCAGGACTTTTCTTTGTTTCACTACGAACGCTTTCCAAAAGAGTCAGCAAATGCGAGCCGGCAGATGGTGACGTTCGAGGACTGGCAGAGAGCTACCCTGGCGCGCTTTCCACCAGGATCAGAAGGTAGTGTCAGTTCCCGAAGGCTTTCTCCCATGATTTATTCTATCTTTGTTCCCACATCCCAGATGTCAGTCTAGATCTCTGTTCAATTTGGCATTTGTGTCCTTACGAGCTCCTGTGCCTCAAGTTGAGATTAATCCAGTGCGTTCTATGGTTTTGGAACAGGCTCGGGGTTGTGCAATCAACATTACGTGGGTGACCAAGTGATGCAGCCAATGCACCCGCTTCCAGTTATTCACCTGGTTCCATGGGAGCCAGCTTGGCAGCAAGGACTTAGCACTGATCCTGCAACTGATCAAGCGGCAGATACCGAACCTGCCCACCCACGGGGTTCCTCGGGATTTCAGCTGTCTTATGATCATGCTGCACGTCGCTCAATGATCCATGAGCGGGTGCTCCCACATCCTCGTCCTGCAGCAAGATTGCAAGAAGACCCACCTTCCCCCATGATAAACCAGGGCGGTTACGGGCCAGGATTTATCCCTGATTACAATCGATGGACACCACGAGTGCAGCCCTTCCCTCATCCTGCAACACTGCCGCAAGATCCTGCAGCTTTTAATACTACACGGCGGGCGGCAACAAATCAAGGAATACCTGCACTTCAAATTGGGTCTGGAGGATTTAACGTAGCTCAACGTGCTGAATGGGTTTGGGTAAAAGTCGACCGCCCTCGGCCAGGTCTGCCTCATCCCACAACGCAGGCCCATTCTAATTATACACCTAGGTAGGAAAACTAGTTACTATCCAAGAGCTTTCCACTAGGACACAGCTCCCAAACCGATCAATTCCGGGCCCCTTTCTAAGACTGGGATTTGTTCAAGGTTAGCGTAGCTACACCTCTTGGCACTCGGATCCCTGAACCTGATGATATGCTCACAGCTCTCACAGAGCGCAGACTAGCCTAGACCAGACCAGCCACAACAGAAAACGTATATTTTGTATCTCGATAATTGGAGGATAATTGATTTTTTCAATCCAAATTGTAGAAGAAGTACGATTCGTTTTCTGACGATATACATGTACTAACATTAGTGTGTATCTGTCACGCGTAAACCCTAAATCACAAGTGTATTCGTGAACACAGGGAAGTTTGGTCAAATTCCAATGTGGAAATTAGTTTAAAATTGCTATGAAGATTGCCTGATATTTAGAACTAAGTAGGGGATTTGCAAATTGAACCATTCCCTGATTGGACACCAGGGAAATTAAGTCCGAACATCCTTTTCAAAATTTAGTGGACTTTTCCAGGTGGCACTTTCCTTAAAAACTCCATATGGTATTATGAGCCGTATTATGATACACTTTCCGGTGGCACTTCTATTGAGATTCCAGATGGCATTATAATAGACTTTCCAGGTGGCACTTTTCTTGAGATTCCAGATGGCATTATAATACACTTTTCAGGTGGCACTTTTTTTGATATTCCACATGATATTTTGATATTCCAGATGGTCTTGTGATACACTTTCCAGGTACTTCTTTTGATGGTATTATAATACACTTTTGGTGTCCATATATAGCAACTTCCCTTGCTTCCTACATATGCAGTTTGTCTCTGATGTGCAGTGCACATAAGCTAAAATAAAGGCCAAGAGGCTATTGTTACTGCAGCTGCCTCTATTGAGGTCCGCCATACAATGCATAGTTGAGGTCCTTGTACAATCCCTTCTTAGCACATGAACAACTGCTGAAAGTCACAAAGGAGCTAGCAAGAGGTGACTGCAGCACTCACGCTACCATCTCCTTCCTTCACCTCCTCCCTGCCCTAAAAACAAAGACGAACCCCCACAATTAATAAAATATGCCCACAAAACACGCAGTTCACTACTTGGTTACTAGAATCACCCCAAGACAGGGTGTGCTGATGCATTTAACACATGGGCACTTGAAATGATTTAGTTATGGAATGAAAACCAAGCAATGAGTGCCCTTACACATCTGTAGGGTAAAGGATGGCGCCCATTGTACTTCCAACAGCGTTGAATCAGATTGTAGTGGGTAAGCATTGCTCCCTGCACAAATGAAGGCAAGGCACATAAAGGCACATCTTGCACGAACACAGATTTGCTAACAGTGCTGGTGAAGGATGAAAGAGACTGTACCTGTGATATAGATCACACCTTCAACTCATTCAAATAGTGTATTCTTACGAGCGTGGTGCTGTGTACACTTGAATCTATGATTATATAAGAATGGAAGCCTGGGAAGCAGGAATCATGACTACTAATCTCTCCAAGTTAAAGACTCACAGTTTTACTGAACTCCACTGACTGCAACAAACCAATCAGCCACCCCAGCCATTACCTTTAGACCTGCAGACCTTAAACTGTAAAGGTGATGTCTTCAAACACAAACAGATTCCATTAGTTCCATTCAAACACAAACATGTTACAAGATGTGTTGCAGAACCCAAGAGAAAAACCCAAGGACGATACATTCTCCCCGTTCACATGAACCGCTTGATCAAGCTCTTTGCTGCTTTTACTACACATCACATTGTCAACCACCTGTGTAAAGCACTTTCCCTCCTGTAAAGAAAACGACGTTCATGAGCAGAGGGTCAGGGAATTTCAACAAGATGCAGTTGGCTACCAAGGTAGTACAGAAAAGTGTGGTCACTATCCTGTCCGTTGCACATCCATGAGCAGTAACATTGGAAGGGATCATCACTTCCATATGAACAAATGGCAGTGGCCCAAATTCTGTGAATCCTCCAGGTCGTTCCAATTTTGAGGTTAAATAACTTCCAAAAAATATCAATGTCTGAAAGATACTTGTCTTGTCTCTTGGAGACATACCTTTTTAAAATTCTTACAGGACCTTCCAAGGAATGCATCAAGATAAAGACATGACACGTTTGGAACTTGACAACAATGCCACAATGTGAAACAATGTATACCAATGGTGAGGGCGATCCAGGTGACCAAACATAATGGTGGACGTGGTTTGTAGTCCTACACTATGTGTTGTCTCCATAATCTGCCCCAAGAAACACCAATTGTCAACATTTGTTAAAAGAAGTTACTTTCCAAAGATTTTGATCTCTTTGCAATCAGAGCATCCTTAGACATTTGGAATACCTAATCTAATTTTATTCGAATGTAAGTCCAATTAATGGAGCAAGCATTCTGTTCTATAAACCATTATTGAGCTATTGTTGTCTCCCTCCCAACTCTCCCCCCTGCTCTATCTAAACCCCACATGGCAAGCAACAAAGTATACATTTCCCCTACTTTTCATTGTGGGCAAGCACTTCAGAGAGGAGAAACACCTCAAACCACTGCTCGGTGTTGATTTTGTGGGGACACAACACACTTCGCACCTCATCATCCAGAATCTGTGCACACAAATTGGTTCCTGGATCATAGTCTCTACACGAATACCTACTCTAGCTCTAAGAATTTTCATCATCTGCACAACTTTGACAAGATACTCCTTGAAGGCTGTAAGTTTCACTCAAGACTCTGGTAGCACTATATGCTCTAGTTGGCAGAAGGGACCACTGTTGCACAAGGATGGTTCAAGAGAGAATGTTGGGTTAAATCTTGGCACATAAACTCCATACAGTGCAAGTCAGACAAACAGAGCCGGACAGGATAAACAGAGATAGAGCAGCATCATACTTCAGCGGCTGTGCCAGGCAATGAACCAAGGCCTGTGCTCTTCAACTCCACCAGAAACTCTTTCACACTGCCATCAGGTCTGTATCAACAAACCATAATTTTGAGAAGAATGTATATACATGCACTTGACTGCTTGCTATGGAAGTTTAGGGTTGAGTACCCTCTTGTCTCAAAGCTAGCTTCTAAATGTCTTTTCCAGAGAGGCATATTCTGAAATCCAGCACTTCCTACTGCTCCCATCAATCCACACAATGCATCCTTCTAGTTTGGCTTTCACAGAAAGATCTATTGATATACTCATTGGATTGTGCGAGCTGTGATAGACATGTGGCCAAAAATTCCATGCCCAAGTGAGATTTAGCAGAAACGTGGGGGATATTTTGAGGAAGAGGAGAATTGCACCCTCTATCACTAGGGAGGCCTCAGTTGTGTTGTGGAACTTACCTTTAAAATGAAAGTTACTTAGGAAAGTTCTTACAAGACCATCAGTTTACTTGTTTGTCAAAATGACGAAGCTTACATTTGTGTTGTGCTTCAGCTAGTTCATTTTAAAGCAACATCCCTCTGTGGCCTTATTCATCATGGTCTAAAATCCATCACCCTCTGTAGGAGGGCTTCCCTTGAGGATCTGTAATGGAGATCTGAAAGGACTTCAAAATTTCGTCAGCCACAACTTCCACCTATTTGGCAAGGTTGGTCCAGCTTCAAGGGAAAGAATAGAGGGTACATTGTCTCATCCATTTGAGGCTCTTCAAGATCCCCTTTCACAACAGAAGCCCAATCCATGTTTGATCCTTCGACCAAAGGGTTTCTTACTCTTCCCATCAATGACCATTTTCAGTGGCTTTCAGGGACCTGTTTCAAGCGCTCAACAAGTGCTCAGCAACCTTCACGACTTTCTCACGAGTGCTCAACGCCTTGATGCCCTTGAAAACCTCTCTATCGTGTTTCTTATTCTCACCCCGCATGAAATTTGTCAACTTCCCATACATCGTGTTGATGTCATGGGTTCCGAATGCTTGCATTACTACACGCTCCATGTCTTTAAAGGCATCACATTCTCTTTATTCTCACTGCCAGGGAACACATAAATGAATTAGCTGTGATCACAAGTAATAAAAAATTCCAAACAATAGAAAAGCAAGAGGGTGCTTTAGTACCTTTGCTGTTTGAGAAGGCTCTCCAACATCGCCACTTTCTTGAGCAGCTCAGTCTCTGTAGAAGATTTCATTGGCGGAGGCGCCGAACTAGCAGGTCCAGCTCCTTCTCCGTCATTGATCATATCCTACTCCAGACAAGATCACAAGATCATCCTCAGCTGAAGTCCACTCTGGCTTTCTACATTTTCTCGAGAAAACGCAACCACATCGCTGCATATTCACCTCACTATTCAGATCCAAGGAAGACTGCATTTGATAATAGTTTCGAGAGTAGGCCAGCACCCGATGGCATTGCCGGACGATTCGGATAGAGAAACCTATTGGATATTGAGAATTTTACCTTCTTTTGTTTCTTCTTTGCAGCTGCCACCTTTTTCTTGAGCTCAGCGGATGCTTCAAGAAGGCTGAGGACAGCTCCCTCACCTACATCATCCAATGCCATCGTCCTCTTCTTCTTCTTCTTCTTCTTCTTTAGCACAGCTGGCAACTTTTTCTCGAGCTCAACGGATGCTTCAGGAAGGCTGAGGACAGCTCCATCCACTACGTCATCCAATGCCATCTCAACCTGCAATTCCAGCCACGGTTCTGTTGAGTTTACATTCTCAATTTACAATTTGACCAATTCAGATGCAGTGGCCAAAGATGAATTCTAAAGACAAATGAAACAAACGAACTCTCTAAGCATGCATAATTTGACAAACGTACTAATGGTAGTAGACATACATATTGCTTCAATTCAATGTTCAGATTAAAACCTGAAAATCAGTGTGAGAAACAAGATCCAACCGGGGAGGACATAGGCTACAATCGCACACTGACATTAAAGGTAATGAGGCTACGGATCTACTTGCTTAGACAGACACCTCTAAATCCATAGTGGACCCTACCGATGACCCTATTCACATCGCTCATACCCACCCGTTTTGGTTCATACACCCAGTCCCAGACCCCCCCGCATCCAAACCAATCCGTAATCTTATGACGACTATGACCCGTGAAGCAAACAAACAAGCTGTAGCATCTATTAGCCACATCAAAGTCCACATTCAGAAATGGACCCAGTCCACGGTCCTCCATCATAAGCTATCAAACCACTTCTGGCACACCAAAGCCACTACCGATGCACAAATCCGACAAACACTCAAATTCAGGTACGCCCAATATATGGGCCACCAACGTAAACACATCTTCTAGCCACATCTTTTCCCATCCCCATATTGCCCACTATGCTTAAATACCCATCATGAACGCGACACCTGGCCACACCTCCTTAGCCAATGTATCCATCCAATCATTCATGCCCTTCATATCACTCGTCACAACCACGCAGTTTGGCACATCCATAAACTCCTTCTGTACCGCGCTTGAACCAGGTGGTTCTCACTCATTAACGCCGGCACCTACCAAGGCCGACCACCAGACCACACTGTACCATCGTAGCTCCTCCCATGTACGTGTACCCATTCACCATGCACTTACCCCTAGACTCTGCCCTGATATTCTCCTTGTCCAAGGCCTACCCACTAACACCCCACCACCCACTACACCATCTCCACAACTCACCATCTACTTCATCGAATTTACATACTGTAATGATCGCTACCCCAATGACTCAATCGTGGAAAAATGACAAAAATATGCCCCGCTCATCTTTGCAATCCGCCGTAGAGGCTGGATCACCGGCCCACTAACCGTCATTTCTGCCAGTACTAGAGGCGGCATACATAATGCCAGTATCAACCCTATACATGACAACTTCAAAATCCCCATCCCCCCATTCCTAAGTGTTTCAAAGCAATCCACCTCACGGCACTCCGATCCCTCACAACTATTATTACCAACAAATGACAACATGAATCCAAATCTACGTCGATACTCTAGATACCCAGGGTACCCCCTGGGCACCCTATGTACCCCTAGTTACTTGGTGTCCTGCATAACACTTGTTTTCTTATAGGGCCTACCCCCGAAAAGGGGCAGTAGCCGCAAGTGAAGTGGCTCTTAGTTACGTCGGCTGCCGGAGTCTTCTCTGTCTCTATCTCTCTCTCTTAGTTCACTCTTATGGGGCACTACCCTTGGTTATTAGGTGTCCAACCGGACACCTGTGTTTATTATAGGGCCCAGCCCCCACAGAGGGCAATAGCCGCAAGGTGAACTCTCTCTCTCTCTCTCTCTCTCTCTCTCTCGGCTGCCGGAGTCTTCTCTGTCTCTATCTCTCTCTCTTAGTTCACTCTTATGGGGCACTACCCTTGGTTATTAGGTGTCCGGAGTGTTTATTATAGGGCCCAGCCCCCACAGAGGGCAATAGCCGCAAGGTGATCTCTCTCTCTCTCTCTCTCTCTCTCTCTCTCTCTCTCTCTCCCTCTCTCCCTCTCCCTCTATAAATCTTTGGATTTCATCTGGCCTTATCCTTTTGAGGTTATTTAGTTTTTCATCCCTGCCTTTTTCATCCAAATCTGGATGATTTTATTTTATTGGATGATGAAACTTAATATACAAAAAGCTAGAGTTACCACCTATTTTTTTCATCTAAACTGGATGATCTACATAAATAATGGTTACCTATTATAAAATCCAAGAGAATAATAAAACTACCATCATAAATGATGGCAGTTATTAAACCTAAACCTATACCATAACCCTAAAAGATACATTGCTATGGGATGTCATCCAGTGACAAAATGCCTATCTTGGTAAAATGTGATATTTTCATCCATCCTGGATGAAAAATCGGGCAGTTTTGCCCTAAGCAGGCCGACACACTTCAAGCACTAAACTCGTGCTTCAGTGAACCTTGATGATGCGCCGTATAAACCTGCTCCCCTGCTGCTACATGGTACTCGTGATTGCTGGCTCTTGGGATGCGCAGTGGTGGTTAAACAGATTCTTCTATGGCAGACGACAAAGCCGTGATTGCTCTGATCAGGAACTCATGGTTCTTTATTTTGCAGCGGCGCTTTTACTCCTTGTTGGGAAGTACTCTATCCCTATTTATCTACAGATTACTTGTTGCTCTCTCTTTGTGTATGAGCCACACTCTAGCTGTGAACGCTTCTACTCTGACTGCGTTCTGTTGGAGACAATCTGTTGGACGCCATGGCGCAAGGCATACCACAAACACTCAAGGTTTTTTGAGTTTACCATTGCTTGAATTGTGATCTATACTTGCTTTAGAATTCAACACTGACATGGATAGCAACTGTGAAGACCTGCCACTTACCTGCTGCATCCTCACTAACACACATCGCTATGTGGTGGTTTTTGGGACGGGCACAGGTAAGGGTCTTCACTTGTCTTGATTTCTTGAAGCTTGCAGTTCCTGTTCTTGCAAGTGTGGATACTGCTGCTGCCTAAGCTGCTGATGCCATCTGCTGTTTCAAACTGCCACCATGCCGCTTCAGACCTGCTCCAAGATTGCTCCAATAAGGATCTGCTTCTCTCCTTACCCCTGTTTGTGGTTTTTTACAACCACATTTGCATGTGTAGGAGTTTAGCTATGAAGGATACAAGGATACAAAATAGCAGTTATTACTTTGACTGCCTTGATACTTGGCTCTGAAATGAGAACTCTTGGTATGACTATGATGGATCAAAAGGATAGGCTTTGATAGATCACACACATTCTTCAAGGCCCTCATATCATTTTGGTTTCATGGCTTGATAACAAACTGGGGTTTCTGAGCTGCTCTTTCACCTTGGCAGAACTACTTTATGTGGCCTTAAAATACCATTCTAGGCCTATACCTGCTTAAGGGGGCTCCATACTGTTGTTTCTTCTTCCTTTTTAAGAATCTTGCTTATATCTTGGTTCTAAAACATCATCTTCAAACCAAACCTGCAATCTGGTTTTTGAAATGAGTTTAAAATGGATTCTTGAGATGATGATGTGTACTATGGTGCTTTCATGATACGAATGACCTGGAATCCCACCCTCCCGCCCTGTTTTTTCAGAGACCCTAAAATATAATTGGGTATTCAAATGAGATTGTAAACATGAAAGAGAATGTTAGATGGTGCCCTGTAAAGGGCTCTCTCTCTCTCTCTCTCTCTCTCTCTCTCTCTCTCTCTCTCTCTCTCTCTCTCTCTCTCTCTCTCTCTCTCTCTCTCTCTCTCTCTCTCTCTCTCTCTCTCTCTCTCTCTCTCTCTCTCTCTCTCAATTCGCCGTTCCCAGGAGTTATGTAGAGAAGTGATTAGTTATGTATAGAGAGTGATTAGGGGCGTATGTGGATTGTGGGGGATTTTGGATTAGTGGTTTAGGGATTTTGCAAGATTTCTGGATCTTCATGGAGCCAAAGTTGGGAGCAGGAGAGCCGCGGAGAAGGAAGCACTTCAGGCTGTCGATGCGGTCTCTTCCGCCTTTTGACTTGGTTCAGAATCAGATAAGTCTCTCACAGCCTTTGGTTCTTTGTTTGTGGTAAATGTATGAGGGTTTATGCAGCTTGTGGGAAACAACGAGTTGGTTTAGGGGCTGCACTATCCAACCTTCGAAGTTGGTACAATTTGCTCTAATTCTCTCTTGTTGCAGCAAAGGCGCCCAATGACTGACTTCGAGGCCTCACAGTCTTTGTTTGCCTTTTTGAAAGTTCTTGATAACCAACCAAGCATTGGTCGGACAATGCAGGTTGGGAGATGGCTGACAGCATACACAGAATTGTTTTGCAAGCCACAAAACAGACTGTGCAAGCACCCATGGTTTCAAAGATGGAGGACTTGCTCACTACGTTGTACAGGTATTTCTCTAGCTCTCCAAAACGCCATCTTGAATTTACTAAGCTTGCTGAGATTGTGGAAACAGAGGGACTCAAAATCTTGCGTAATGTGAAGACCCGGTGGATTAGTATGTTGGAGCCTTTGAAGAGGGCAGCCGCGGAGTACAAGACGCTGATTGTGAAGATGTCTCAAGACAGTGGATCAGTTGCAAGTGCCAAGGTCAATCTTGCCTTGTTGTTGGATGTGGAAACCATTCTGTCCATGCCATGTATTGTGCCATTATTGGAGAGTGTTAACTCGTTGTTCAAATTTGCACAGTCCAGAGACGTGTTTGTGTGCGGGAGGCCGGAGGGGCGATCAGAACGAGTGAGGTATCGCTGAACTGAGCGACTGGTTACCGACTGGATAGCAATCATGGTGAGAAAGGGTCATACAGAAGGTGTCGACGCAGGTCCTGTAAAAATTGAGTCCATGAAAATGTTGGCTAGAGATAAGGCCATTGCAAATAGACGCCTAGGAAAAAAAATACTTGAAGTAAGCGTCACTATAGCGGTAGCAGGAGCAGACATTGATCCAGGTTGTCTCTAAAAAATGGAACGTTTTCTAGGAACACGATGCATGTCAGGTGTTTGTTCACTAGAGAGAGGAGGGACTTTGTTTCATGGCCATTTACAAATGGTGTGTAAAGTTCACGTCTCGAGTTTGATTATGCTGAACAAACAAATTAAAAACGCTTTAGGGTGGGACAATCCAAAATCTGCACCAGCCGGGCATTATGTGCAGTGCAAGCTATTACGAGGCAAAGGCCTACACACATATATTGGCATGATTGGGTAATGTCTGAAAGACATGAACGAACCAGATTTTCGCTTCGTCTACGTGAACGTTTGCGATGGGGAGGTGCAAGATGGAAGGGATGAATATACAGAGTTTGGTGCCTACGTCGGAAAAACAAATGTTTACCTCTCACACCAAAATGTTTTGGAGAGAGCACGTATGTGGTGCAAATACAAATGAGAGGGCAATTGAATTCAACGCTGCTGCGTGTTCTCCTCCATATGATGACGTCTGATCAATATTTTCCTTCTGCCAATTGGATTGTACTGGTTAAAAAACAGTGGAATGGATTTGGAAAGAGTTCCATCTGGAAACGTATGATGAGATCGCGGGAAGTGGAGATGGTACATGTTGCTCGAGTGTTTTTAGAAGTCTCTACTAGATTGATCAGGAATTTGGCATGTAGTGAGATTGTAAAAAAACTAGAATCTGAGCCTTGTATAAGCACCGAATTGAATGATTCAAATAGTGTACGATCTGGCGAAAGGGATACAAGCGTCATCGATCAGCAGACGCCACTTTCATGTAATAAAGTGTCAATGCAATAAAGTGATGAAATGGGCAACTCGTATTGCAATAGGACATTAAAAGTTTGTCGTAACGAGGTGACAAAAAGCTCACATCATCATCAAATTTTAAAATCTCTACTATGATGTACAGGTTCCATCGAGGGATACAAGACTGGGCCAATTGTTATAGATACCTGTCAATTACTTCATGGTTCTAAAGTTAGGGTTTTAAAAATTTTCAAGGTTTTATTGAGATTTCAAGGTATTGGGAATGGCTATCATAGCAGTGTAAGAAGGAAATGAAAGCGGATTTCAAGGGGTGAACCTTGAAACCGAAGCTTGAGGATTTGAAATCCAAGCTTGAGGCCAAACTTTAGGACGTGATGAAAACATGTGATAAGCTTGTGGCTAATGCCAAGTTGTAGTACCGGCTGTGGACGAACAATATGCTTAGCAGATGCACAAACAACACTCATTTGGAAGGTTGGCAGACAGCCCAAAATGCAGCATCAAAGTGGGAGAAATTTATGAATTATCTAACCAAAAAAGAACAAATTAAGTATAGACCATCATAACCGATGCTCAATATGATAGAAAGGGGAATGTACCGGCTCAACAAGACGACGCATGAGGGGGACAACCTGGTTGAAATTGCCCATGCGGTGAATTATAATTTATGTTCAAGACCAACAGACAACTTGGCAAGATCTGTTTTTGTATGCGTATATTAAAAGTTCAATCGATGTGGAGTTCTCAAGCACATGGTAGTCCGGAGAGGGGCTGCTTTGAAGTTTGCATGTAGCTGATTGCGCATTGGAGGTTTTGTTCTGTAATTGATCAAAACTTGGAATACAAAAGCTGACATGAAGAAATTGTGTTTCTTTGTACTATCACGTTCTTTGTAAAGCTGCTTTTATAGCTGATGTCAAGGACTGCCGTTTGTTTTGTGCTTAACCCTTAAAGAACCTCAGCGAGGGTTAGATTGTCTTTTGCTTCTTGAATGTGGTCATAGATTGGAAGGCAACCTAAATTAAATTTACTTTCTCTCTCAACTCTATAAAGTTCCTTGAAGAATTTCACCTTCATTCCAAGCTGGTGTAGTCCTTTTGGCTTCTATTTCAGTGCCACAGTAGTTCTTCGGTTCTGTAGGAATGAAGGTCCCTTGGTCATTAAAATGTCAAGGGTTAGTTTCCCATGAAATTGTGAAATCCTGCTCTGATTGAAGCAGGACATTAAAAGATATGATGAGGCAAGGTGAATTGATGTAACTTTGAGGTTGACAAAAACAGTTCTATAAGCAGAGATAGGGACACTTCATGCCTGGCTGGATTATCAGAGAACCAACCATCCCCTCTTAGTTGAGTGTTCGTTGCATTAAGTCTCTTGCTGGGGGAATCATGTTCACATCCTAGCAGCAAAGTGACTGAGTGCTATGAACTAAGGCATGGTGTTGCTTGAGAATGCAATTATTGGGTAGCTTTTTTTTACCAGTTTTCTTTTCTCAGGTATGTGATGATTACCTCTTTGAGATCCTTTGTCTCTAATCCACTTTCCAATGCATGCAAATGAGATTTTGAGGAGTTTAAGTTAAGAGGACCACTGATGCCTACTAATGCAATCCAATCCAGGATCTGCTGTCCGAGTGGGCGAAGCATAATTACTCAACTTGGCAAGATGGCTCTATAGATCCCCGATTCAATTTTCATAATGTGTTACGCCACATCTCCTCCAAGTCAAGCTAGAACACAACATGACTTAAACATTAAGTCCTATGTGTGGTGTCTCCTTAAATGTAGTGAACAAGGACCTGACGACCTCTCTACAATATGGTTTCCAGTGTTGCTGCAAAAGATCAGAAAGTTACAGCATGATGGAGCATTCAATCAGCAAGTGACAAACTGAAAGAAGTGACTGGGTATCACTGCAAACAGATTAATTTTGTCATATGTATTCCCAATCGTATCTCAAAGAATGTAATAAAATTCAATGGCCTACCTTTGTTTGTCGTGATGTAGAAAAGTCCGTTCTCCCATTCTCATTACAAATGTACATTGGAGGAGTCAGCTCCTACGAATTAGAATTGCCAATTACTTGTCCATGTTGTATTGCTTCAGGTTCGCATGTAGACATGGTAAACAATGACTTGCTGAATGCGAAGACAGTCATCTCTCTTTCAAAATGCACAATCTCCCAAAAAGATAGAAAGTCTGATGTCTACAACGTACCAGGAGGGACATCACTATTCACGATAATATCAAGCCTTCAACATCCTCACTCTGCTGATAAATCCCATCATCGTGCAGTGCTCATCCGTCACAACTTACAAGCAGTATATCCTATGATCGATCAGAGTGTCTGCAGTGCCTGTGAGTCTTCATCATTACGATGCAATCTATGACAAGAGAGCTGATGCGTGGGAGACTAGTGCTGATTTTTATGAGGTTTCAATGGATAACAACTGCTAACTTCATAGGAATCCACTCTAGTCAGCTTTCACCCACTACAAAATCTTTCATTTGCACGAGGTCAAATACTAGTGCACTGTTCTTGACCGTGAACACTACAGGCTCAGAAGCAGCATGTAAGAAATTCTGACTTGGTGGATAGTCAAACCTGACCTAAGCTAGCCTCATGAGCCCGCAACATTTCAAAAATAAAATTACAAAAACAAATTATACAAATTCCTTAAATCTTGTTGCAAAGGTTTTGTCACCAGCGTTGCCACTGTTCAGTATCAGCACCCTCGTCGAAGCCACTTGATGAACCAATCACACGGAAGTCCATCTGCTTGTTATACTTGTCCTTCCTTCGTTGATTGAATTCATCCCAACCATCCACCTGGCATCATGAGAAATTTCAAAGGGTTACTACACTGCAGCTGTTTCATTAGCATACCGCATGGAGTATTGTATAAAATTCAAATACTGTGGTACTCTCTGCAACATGCAACATGGTAAACCCGGTGGTTTAGATTCCCAGACCAAGGGTGCAGTGTCACAAAGTTAGAGATTTGGCCTTCAGCACTAAAAGATTTGATGGTTTATGTTGAATCTGGTTCAAGGTTGGCAATGCCCCATCTAACTGAACAGTCCACAAGAGTTGTTCATACCTGTCGAAGATCATCCATGGTGAGTTCATTCCAGTGAACCGACAGAGTCTTGAGCTCAGAGCACCCCTGTAGCACTTCTGCTGGAAAATCTCTTAGGGCGTTGTTGTCCAGAAGAAAAATCTGCACACAAAAAAAAAGAAATTTGAAGCATTATGGAAAATTTCCGTTGTCTGCTTCATTCACTGAGGGCTTCAAGAAAACAGTAAGAACGAGACAAGAAGTTGAAAGTGGAAACCTTCAGAGACAGCAGCTGGCCAAAGGAGGGTGGAATTGTTGTCAGGCAGTTTGCAGAAAAATTGATCTACAATCCCACACAGAATCAAACCAACAATTAGTATGAAAAACTAACAAGTAAACTTTCAAAGTTGCATAACTAAAACTGAGTGTCACAGCCTACAAGAGCCAAGTCACTTCGGGATGGGAAAACATCAGTATAGATTTACCCACCTCCACAAGCTTCAAACAGTCGCCCAAGCTTGAAGGGACCTCAGTGATCCTGCATAGATCATAAACTTTTATAAATCTTGGACACCTAAGCTCCAGAAAGCTACAATAGAGAAAGCATTCATCCAAATTTAGAAGGGATCTACGTCCAGCAAATGTGGTGAAATGCTCATGTGTGAAATTTGGAGGATATCAGCAACACGACAAAAAAGATCTTCCAATCCATTATCATGTAACTAAATGTGACAAACAGAGTCTGGAGAGCACCAGTCTCTCACCGATTGTGACTCACATCCAACTTCTCCAGCTGCGAAAGGTTACCAAGTTCATTAGGCAAGTATGTCAACTGGTTGTGTGAGACACTCAAGTACTTGAGTGCTAAAAGCTGTCCAATTTCTGGGGGGAGCACTGTAAGTCTGCCACAGATACCCCAACCAAACTTTAATCTTCAAAGCACAAGTCACTGCTGTAGCAAGATCACTAACGCACTTTTAACAGGTGCTTCTCTGAATGAACAATTCAAGGTTCCCTACCATCAACAGTGCTTGTTCAAACATAATTCCATAGAAGGATGCGCACTGAATTCAAATATAGTGCTTGCATCCATTTCACAGGAGATATGAAATGGAAGTGGCAAGTTCCTGCTACAAACTCAGTGCCTAGACTCCTCTCAAGTATGGCCTAAGCACTGATTCAACTGCTTGTTGCCCAACATTTAAAGTTTAAACCCCAAATTTCAATCACTGTATACCAGTTAAAGCTTCTCTAAAAGTGCCACCGGAATTTGTTTTCATAATTTAATAATCTATAAGAGAGATTATACTCATGAGACGAGAGAGAATGTACTCATAAGACGTTGTTTGCCGTAGCCTTGTGGCGATTGACCTCGCACCCAGTGAGCGGAACACGAAGGGACAGAACCTACCTTTATCAGGGACTGATGTCGGTAGTAAGACTTACCTTGAAATAATGAGACAAAAGGGAGAAAGAGAGAGATGAAGAAACTCACGAGTTGTAATCAAGGGCCAATGCAGAAAGGTGACCCAAAGAAGAGAGATCCTTCCAGCTGATGCTGCCATCTCCCAAGTCATTGCCGCTTAATCGCAATCTCTGACAATCCACCCACGTCACATGCCAATAGCATTGGAGAAAGGCCCAATTTTACCTATTATGATACAGTCTATGTCCACCATTTGTTGTGGACCCTCTGATTCATGTGACCGTGGCTCTTCTAAACAACACCTAGGCCTTTGCTGCTTTTAGTAGCTCTGTCAGAAAGACATTTCACTGCCAGCAGTAAGTTAAGCAACTTGCCCACCCAGGTACTGACAAGCTGCTACACTCCATGGGACATTGAGGAAATAACCTGTATGTAAGGAGCATGACGACTCATTTTCTTTACATATGCAGGAAAGGGCGTAATATCAGGTGGACCTTTATGACATCGAAAAGTGAGGATTGTGAGATCAATATTGTGGGTGCCAACCTTAATCTCTGACCCAACTGATGGCAACCCAACAATAATATGTTAACGTTTACCTGTATATTTATCAGAGTGTGAATTTCAGAAGGCAGTGCCGATAAGTTGTTGCCACCAACATCCAATACACGTATGAACGACTCCAAGGTCCATACTGCAGCTGGGACTTTCTACCCACCCCTTGCAGCCAGTGCCAACACTAAAATCAGTGCATTTCTACCAGTCAGGTCTACCTTGCTCGAAATTTCATGATTAGTTGTGGGTTCAACGCCACATAGGTATTTGTTGGATGTCACCCAATATAGCCAACCCCGCTATAAAAGGGTTGTCACTGGGTCAACTGGTAATCTAATGTGCAGGTACCTGGGAACTTTCGAGGACCCTACTGAGATTGTTGACTTTGTTAGTTTCCTGTGGATGAAACCTCACCACTGCAGCAGGGCAGATAGGTTCTAGGAACAGTATTCCAGTGCTATGGCTACTGCTGAATACTGTCTGTGGTACTCATGGCACATGTGCAAATTGATCCAACAAGCATCACTCCTCATGACAAGATGGAAATAATAGTTCCTCCTCTTCATGTCTGCAAAAGAGTCCTATCCTTCAAGTTGTCATTTGGTTCGTTCACATCCTAGAATCCTAATCAGCCAGGGTTGAAATAGGAAGCCAAAAATTCTGGATTGCGCATCTGCTATTCGTACTTTAACCAAACCAAACCAAACTTTAACAACGTTGCCAAACCTCGGTTAATGACTTTCGAGGATTGGGGACTTTAACCACGTTGCCCTGGTTACAGCCGTTGGACGGTGTCCACCTTCCAAACAGAAGGCAGTAGCCCTTTACGTTTGCTTCGGCAGGAGTACACCTTTATTTTGTCTCTCTATTGGTCAATGTTAGGACGACATCTTCTAAGACTTGCTTGCAGTGACGAGGTTCCACTACATAAAAAGATCTGAAAAAGTAAGCAAAGGTGTAGCAAAGACCACCCAGTCTGATTGTCCCCTGGTTTGTGAGGAACTGCCAATACCTGGTTCTGGAACAATATTTGGACGGGTGACCACCGGTAGAGTTGTGCAGCAAAGGAAGGGTAGAGAATACGTTCAACGGGACTTCAATTAGAAAACTTCTCCACAAGGGGCCCTCTGCATATTCCCAGATAAGTTTTGGGCTGCACTGGCCAGCTTATCCTGGCTGGGGAATTTGGGAAACATATTTGGGAAACAAACTCGATGACAAGCATGGCATGAGAGGGTTGGAAGAGAAAGTAGATAACAAGCTGGGTAAAGAGAGATTAAGAATAACACACAAGGAACTTGGAAACCAACAAGGGTCAGATATTCATTTAATATGCACAATTATAGATTTGGTGTCTTCAGAGGGGGCTGAAGTACCTGCAGGCCGCTGTCACGAACAGACACAATGCCGGTCAATTTCCATGCTTTCAACCTGCTCTCATCGATTGAAAGGCTTGAGGGTGACACTGAGTGTGCTTGCTTGCTGGGAGGAACATTCCTCCTCGCCGGAAACTGGAATGGTAAAATGCCCACATTAGCAGGGTCTGTCATACACTATACCTGTCACTAAAGACATTAAAGTACCAATAGCAGATGCACAATCCAGAATTTTTGGCTTCCCATTTCAACCCCGGCTGACTAGGATTCTAGGATGTGAATGAACCATCATGACAACTTGAAGGATAGAACTCTTTGCAGACATGAAGAGGAGGAACTATGTCCATCTTGTCATGAGGAGTGATGCTTGTTAGATCAATTTGCACATGTGCCATGAGTAACACAGACAGTATTCAGCAGTAGCCATAGCACATGAATACTGTTCCTAGAACCTATCTGCCCTGCTGCAGTGGTGAGGTTTCATCCACAGGGAACCAACAAAGTCAACAATCTCAGTAGGTTCCACGAGACATAAGAAAGGAGTTAGTGATAGAGTGTGAAATGTACCCTTTGTTGGAATCCTTGAGCAGCCATGAGCATAATTTTTGAGCCATTTGATAGCTGTGCATTTTTTAAGGTCATCTCTTCCGTCAGCACCTTGCCTGCCAGACATGACACATGTTAGGTTGCTGTCTAGCCTTCACATTTCGAGCACCCATTTTTATCTGACCCCTGCCTAAATATGCACATAGCAATAAAACGAGTTGGGGTCAAGAGGCTTTCCAAAACTCTTTCCTAAAACCCCACCTCTACCCTGCAACTGGGAGGTGCATGATGACATCCCAGAGCTCATCCCAGCTGCAGGGTGAAGAGAATTGTGCTCATGTGCCCATGCCTTTTAGTCTTGTAGTTTACTTGGAGTGTGTCGATGGATCACATTTGTGCTCTGATCTAAGCTTCTCGCTAAGAACAATCCAGAGGAATTGCACAGTTTGTACAGTTTCAAGAATTGATGCAGAAAGAACTAATAAAACTAGAAATTTGAAACGCTCTGCGTTTAGTGCACGATTCTCCAAATGGAGGAAAGAAAATCCTCACAGAATCATAAATTTATAATATGTGGGCCGGCCTTTGGTCCCAGAAGGAGATGGCCTGGCCATGAGATGACAATTGCCAATTAGGATTAGGTTTTCAACGCACAGACCTAATATTCGAGTCTCCTCAGAGAACCATCATGATAACTCTTCTTTTTGGATGGTCTTTCGCATCACCAACAATGCCATGCAAAATCGTGGCATTATCTGCAACTCTCAACTTGCACAGGTACGAAGAGTAAGGGGGGACAAAGAAGCACACCCTTGAAAATAAGCTTCTGGACCCGTGGCAAGACGTCAGTACGCTGCTGCAGCTGTTGCATCAACTCGTGCACTCTTGATGAAGCCGGTAACGACACAACTAAATTTTGTAGCCCGAATTTGACCGTAATGGTAATTGTCTCCGTATTCTTGCCTTCAGCCTGCTTATCCATTGCTCGAAGTGACCGCATGAGATCTCAAGAGAAATTCGACGCACATTCAAAGAAAAGAGCTGAAAACAGTTAACTTGAGACCACTCAGACTAGCTCACTCAACCGAAACCGAGAAATTAGAAATTCGTGATCCTTGCACTCACAAAGCAACGGAAAACCAGATCCAGGGAGAAATGATCTAGATGACGTCTACAACTCAATAATGTCAGATACTACCTTAGTACATACAAGCGTGAAATCCCGAGAGTGGAGAAGAAGCACCCTTCTAGCTCACGTCTAACCTAACTCCACCAGGGTTACTTTCCAGGTCACATTCCAACCGCTCTGGCTCAACCCTAACTCTATCCCCGGAAACTGCGCCCTAGGTTTCTCTTGTTTTTTCTTTTGTTTTTAAAGAATAAAGGGAAACACCTCAGCGACAGCTGAGTCACAAATCAGGCCCCTTAATTCTAGTGAGAGGAAAAAATAACCTCTTTCACAGTAACCTCGCCGTGAAGGCTTTCGCATGGGACACCGCCCATGGGAAGGAAGGGGGAGAAGAACACACCACAGCCATCAAGGCAGCAGGATTTGACCCCAGAATCATCTGGGTTGCACTGAGTGCACTATTCAACTGAGCTTTTCTTGTTTTTCCTTGTTTTTCTTCGGGGAAAAGACTTGAAAGAGTCTATTAAAGTTTATTGGATTTTTAATTTTCCCCTGTTCCCCTGAAAAAAAAAAATTTTGTTTTTACGGACTCATTTACTAACTGTACAAATTTTATTAAATGTTTTGTTTTCTTTTATCTTTTTCTTTTTTTCCCGATTTGTTTTCGAATTTTGTGGGGTAGTTGACTTGGAGGATCTATTTATTGGGAGGATCTATTTTGTTTTTGTTCGTCTTTTTGGGGAGGATCTACATCTACTGTAAACCTACCGGTAGGCTTGACCCTCCCGTACCGCTTTATCAATTATTAACTAGTTTTTCAATTGGATGATGACCCGGCGTAATGTGAGTGGTTGGACCCTGGACCCCTTGACAAGGGTGGCGGGTACGCTTT
Source organism: Takakia lepidozioides (assembly GCA_030704615.1). Taxonomy (NCBI): domain Eukaryota; kingdom Viridiplantae; phylum Streptophyta; class Takakiopsida; order Takakiales; family Takakiaceae; genus Takakia; species Takakia lepidozioides. The sequence continues at coordinate 23,676,062 of CM060732.1, read as the reverse complement.
TATCCGCTCGCGGTGCTGCTGCTGGATAACTTATGGTGGCCGACACTGCGGCACGCGGACACACAGAGAGGGTGGGGCGGGGGGGGAGACGGAAGAGAGAGGGAGGGAGGGCATGGCAAGCTGCCAGCTTTCCAGACAAAAAGAATTGGCTGTGAGGGGCTCCTCTGAGAAATCGCAGGCATGAAGACATGCCTGCGTGAAGGCAGTTAGCAGAATTTAGCATGGAAGAGATCTTTCTTCTGTGAAGTCGGTTGCGTGGCTGGACAATTTTTTTTTTTTCATATGGCTTAAGTTTTTCTTGGCAGGTCAAATTGCATCTTGATTGACAGATTGCGATGGCTGGAAGGGCAAGTCACTCGCTAGCCATGGCGCCTGATTTATGTGCGGGTTTTGTGGCGCTGCAGCGATGCTTGCCCCCCAGCGCTGCCATCGCTGCCCCTCGAGTTTTCCCCACTTTTGAGCCGCAATTCTCTGCTTTTCCATCCCTAGGGTGCCGATCCCCGCCAAGACCGCACAATTGTCGGTCCCTCAGGGATTCTCGACGACGGGGGAGAGAGAGGGCTCAATTTGAGGGATGGGATTGGAACACAAGGGCTGAGCACTGCCTTAGTGGTCGGCATGCATTTTCTTGTCGGAGGCTTACTGACTACGGCTATGTTAGATTGGTGTATAGTAGTAGAAGAGAGAGGTGGCAGAGAGTCAGTTGTAGAAGAGCCAGTGCGCAAGGGGCAGAAGAAGAAACACAACAACAGGGAGGGCATGATGCTTCAGCTGCCACAGCAATGCCCAATCTCAGTAAAGGGGACGAGGGTCGAAGCGGGAAACCTTCTGTCAATGAACCCGAAAGCGGTGGTAACAGTAGCAGCACATCAGGGAGGCCATCCCCGTCGACCCCAAAGCAGCAGAGCAATACCAATTGGTGGCGCAATCCCAAGTGGGGATGGAAATTTAACTGGAGTTGGACCCCTGCCATTCAAGCCCATGAGATTGGGGCATTGCTTCTGCAGTTAAGTGTAATGGTTTTGCTAATGAGGGTTTTGCGACCCGGTGTTCCTTTCCCAGGGCCAGCCGCATCGCCAGCAACCGAGTCCAATGTGGCAACTTCATATGTGAGCGTCTCGTTCAGTGAATTTCTGAATAGAGTAAATCGCAACGACGTTGAGACCGTAGACGTCGATGGCGTCCACTTCACGTTCACACTCCGACCCAAGGCACGCTCGTCAGGATCGTTGAGGGATGCACAGGTTAGTTCGATGTCCTTCCATCACAAGCAATTCTTCAAAACCCCTAGACGAACTGCTAATTTTCTTAAGTCTCCACAGTGCGTGCATTTGGATTGCATAGTTCACAGGTTAGTTCGATGTCAAGCAATTCTTCAAAACCCCTGGAAGAACTGCTAATTCTCGTAAGTCTCCACAGTGCGTGCATTTGGATTGCATAGATCTCCGCCCGCATCAGTTGCCAAACCTCCGGGTAACCTCGGGACGAACGTGACTAATCCCTACAGCACCCTCTGATTCCCAGCAAAAGAACCATGGAAAGTCTGGGTGCAACTTACAAATTCACCTGTTATGATCTGGATAAAGAGGAAACTGCAGTTGGTGGATATTCACATTGTCTTCAGATATTGGAATTAGTTATAGTATCTAGTCAATCTGCCATTTCAACCCTACAGTTGACAGCAGGCAGGAGATGCATTTCTGATAGATTGATTTATTACGTGTTGCATTCACCTAGAGGAGTGGTCGGAAACTTGTCAACCCTCAAGTGAACGGATGTATTTGGAGTCCAAACTGAGGATTCTCATTTGAATTGCATTCCAAGGTCTTCCTGTTCCTTGTCCTCTTCCGAGTAAATTATAAAATCCACGTCACCTCAGCAATGTCTGAGGTATAAAATCTTGGGTACCCTGATGAAAGTCTTGGGAGTGTCTCCCCTTTGGCATTTGATTATGTGTTTTATCTGTCAATGCTCTGGATCCAGACAAATTGTCAAGCTTAATAATTAGCTACTTTGGTCCTAGGTGAAAGTGGCAGAGAGCCAGGAGTATGATGGTTGGCAAATGCCAAAGGGAGAAATTGTTGCACTTGCACAACATGCGCGGTCAAGCACCCCTACAAGACGAATTTTCTACACCACCACAAGGCCTAGTGATATGAGCACCCCATATGAAAAGATGATAGAGAATGCCGTGGATTTTGGGGCTCCAGACAAGCGGTCGGTCAAGCTGATCAATTCTCTATCAGTAAGTGTTTTCTTCTTCTCTCTCCTGGAGATTGTAATCATCTTATATAGGAGGCTCATAGCCAGCTTACTGTCTAGAAGGACTTTTCTCTTTGCAGGGACTATAAGTTGTCTTGTGGAGCACTTGTGTGCTTTTGTCGTCCGATGAAAGTTTACTGTGCACCATGCTCATGGCCTCGTGTGCCAAGGTGTGCATTGGAATGCGAATGCACATTGTGTAGCAAGCTGCAAGGGTTTAGGGAACAAGTTGTTAGTAATCAAAGACCTAATCTTGATCCTTTCAGACTGATGCAGTCATCGTTTTGGTTGAGTTCGATTTTAATACAACAAGCGTTATCTGTTGTGATTTTGAGATTTCACTGGTGGTGTGCAGATTGCTCTTTTGTACCTGGGTCTCATTGCTGGGCTTTTAGGACGCTTCCCTATGAAACTTCCTCAGGTTCTCTCTCTCTCTCTCTCCCTCTCTCTCGTATGATCTTGTATGCTAACACCAATAGTTGTGTCACTGTTAATGGACAGAAGTCTAACTTCTTTGACATAGAACAAGGTGTAGTTCAAGGATGTACCCTCTCCCCTCTGCTCTTCAATGTTTTCATCAATCAACTCCTCGAGGAAGTGGAAAGTGAGGGATTTGGGTTAAGGGTGATGTCACCATACCAGCCCTTATGTTTGCGGATGACTTCGCAGGCATAGGGGAGACTCCTTCCAATCTCCAGGAGTTGATTGATTGCGTACTTTGACCTTTGGGGGGTAGAGGCTAACGTCAGTATCCCTCTCTTGTCTTTATCATGGTAAGTCACACTACCGGAGTGAGCCCCTCACAAAGGTAGTGTCTGTTCCCTTTTGTTCCGCCCGATCTGGGCGCGGAGTCTATGGCCACAAGGCTACGGCAAACAATGTCTCATGCGCATGTTGAAGGCTTATGACTATATGTTGGTTCCCTTGTGACAGCGTTCAACCGGTCGGTTGCGGAGCCGGAAAGGCTTGACATCAGGTGGTGGGAAAGATCGTGAAAGTGGCAGTTCTGTCATGTTTGCTGATGTGGCTGGGGTAGATGAAGCCAAAGAAGAACTTGAAGAGATTGTGGTAGGTGTTTGATAACAAAACGATGTTTAGTTCAGATATCAATCCTGAAAGGGGACTTAGTTGTTAAACTTGGATCTGAAATGTCAGAATCAGGACTAGGTCTGGTTTGGACTCACAAAACCTACTGAACAACTAAAAAACTTCAGCTGATGTAATGACATGAACATTGTTTAGTTTAGTAGTCATACCTTGGAACCCCATTCATCCCAGCACATAAGTCCAGATTCATTCACTTGTTTTGCCTTGGTGCACTATTTTTCCAGAAACAAGACTTGGTTGTTAAACTTGGACGTGTCAGGATCAGGACTACATCTTGGTTTTGGAGTCACAACACCTACCGAACAACTAAAAAATCAGGCTGACTAGTGGCAAGTACATTTTGGATGTCTTTATGCAATGTACACATATACAGGAATGTTACTCAAAGCCCTCTGTTGTTTCACCAGGAATTCCTTAAGAACCCAGAGCGCTATTCAAGAGTTGGTGCAAGACCGCCCAGAGGGATTTTGCTGGTAAATCTCAACCGGCCTTTCAGTTCGAGAATTTGTCAACATGATCATTCTAGATTTGTTGAGATTGAAACCTTTTCCTATGTCTTGCAAGTTCTAAGCCTCAAGTGTATTTCAGCAAATTTGATATCAGCAATGGTTACTCTATGCTTCCCTTCAGTTCAGGCAGATCATATATGATGAGCAACGGATGAGGGGTGCTCCTCTGGCAGGTGGGCCCGCCTGGGACAGGAAAGACGCTTCTGGCTAAAGCAGTGGCAGGAGAGGCAGATGTACCTTTCATCAGCTGCTCAGCCAGTGAATTTGTGGAGCTGTATGTAGGCATGGGGGCTTCACGTGTGCGTGACCTTTTTGCTCGGGCCAAGAAGGAGGCGCCTTCAATTGTCTTCATTGATGAGGTTTGCCATCAGTTTGATGACTAAATTGTACTTGTTCACATTGGTGCTGTCCATGAGTGTGGATGAGATTATTGCTGACAAAAGGTTTCTGTCAGGACTGCTGGGCACTGAGCTTGTCGTTGGGCTTGATATATGCATATGCACAGATTGATGCAGTTGCAAAAGGGCGTGATGGCCGCCTTCGGAGTGTAGGAAATGATGAGCGAGAACAGACACTGAATCAGCTTCTCACGGTGTGTTGTTTTTATCCGAGTGCTGCGTCCTTGTTTATGCCCGCTGCCATGGAATTCCTTATAGGAGTCTCCAATCTTCATATACATGACTTCTCCCGTTTTGTTCCCTTGGACAGCCCTTCGTGACAAGGTTCTAAATGTTAAGTCTCGTTTGTGCTCAATGGCTAATTACTCAGTGGGTAATTATCCTCATAGATTACTGACAGATTACTTTCTAGTTACGGACCTAAATCTGTCTGAAGGGTCTGGCATAAGGTGTACCTCTTGGTGTTGACATCTGAATCAAGATGTCAAACAAATAGTTCAAGAAGTGTGACTCTCATTCAAGGGTGGCACTGCAACCCTACCTTCAAATAGAAAAGAGCTCCATGTAACCTAAGATGGATGTTTGGTTCTCTGTTGAATTAAAATATCTTGCACTCAATCAGTATTAAGTTTGAAGTGTTTGTAGGACATGGCTTGGATAGGTTCTATTGACAGGGTGCTGTGTGGATGAATTAGGAACTGGATGGATTTGAGAGCAATTCGACTGTGATCGTGCTAGGGGCGACAAATCGTGCAGATGTATTGGATCCCGCATTGCGCCGGCCTGGGCGTTTTGATCGCATTGTCACGGTACATGTGTAGTAATTTCCTATCAATCACTGTTTCATAGCTTTGGGCTACACCTCTTGTGAAAGGCCCCAGGCAAACTTTTCAGACCAAACTGCAAAAATATCTCAGTTAAAGGTTGAGTCATCACATAAGCTGGTGTCCTTTGCTTTTGAAGTCTTTTTTGAATGATTTGTTGGTTGAGTGTCCCTTACACACAGAATTTAGCAAATTATGGACAACGTTGAGTTTATTGGTCATGATGTATGTCCAAGATTACTAGTTGTGATGGCATTGCAAAAGGTCAGATAGATGATTATAAGAGCTACCGAGTTAGAGCAAGCAGTACCACTCTGATATTTAGTTTTGGAGTCTGGAGCTTGGTGCGGTGGGATCCTTCACCTGTGGTTCGAGCATTCAACAGTCTATAAATTGTATGGCACGGTGGGGTGTGCAAGGTTCTGCCTCCACTACTGGAATCTCTTAAATAATGTGAAAGGGATGATTGGCCTTCTAAGAATGGGGTTTCTATGTGTGTGTTGGCCATTCAACAGGTGGAGGCTCCTGATCGGCATGGACGAGAAGAGATCCTGAATGTTCATGTGATGAAGAAGCAGTTACCGTTAGCCTCAGATGTGAATCTGAATGTGATTGCAGCAGCTACAGCTGGTTTCACAGGGTACTCCCACTTTCCTTTTTACCTTCCAACCCATCAGCTTCCTTGGCTGTTTGGATCTGTTGGTGGGTCAGCAACATAACCGATTTCGGTGTTTGTATGTTTTTGACACCATTTGTTACTCTAGATCAGAATGATGTGCTTGGATTGGGAAAATTGGGTGTCACTCAAAGTGTGTCTCGGCATTCTCACCTTGACTTGGACCTTGCTTGGTAGTCTTAACCAAGTGTACACAACTTTACAAACTTGGCCATATACATTAATATAATTTTTTGACTACTTTTGAGTCCTACTGCATCAAACAGGGCAGACCTGGCAAACCTGGTGAATGAGGCTGCGCTGTTGGCAGGGAGGGCTAGCAAGCTGGAGGTGGGGAAGGATGAATTTTCCCGGGCAGTGGAGCGGTCAATTGCGGTATGACATACTTACAAATCAAATATAGTGTGTACCAGGATTTTTCGGTTCTCTTTATGGCCGGAAGTTCGTTTGCATTTCCACATGAATTCCTCCCACTTTTTAACACAAGTGGCAGAGGGGGCCTTAGCTCCCATGATAACTGCAGCAAATATGGTTTTTTATTGGGGCAGCTGTGATTCAGCCTTCATGGTATGCAGGGAATAGAAAAGAAGCGGTCAACATTGCACGGGTGTGAGAAAGGAGTTGTGGCACGGCACGAGGCAGGCCATGCTGTGGTCGGTACCGCTGTTGCCAAATTCATTCCTGGCCATGCTCGGGTGGAGGTACTGACCGATTCCTTCTACCATTTTATGAATCAGCATGCTTTTCAAAACGTGTACGTGGTGAAAGAGTTGGAGAGTTCTGTTTGTCAATTACGGAAACTTGTATCCCAGCTTTATCTACATCCTGAAACTTGGACCTCAAATAGTATTGATGCAGGGTCTCACCCATGCAAACGAAAATGCATTCTGGCAAGCCTGCTTGAAAGTCCCGTGTGTGGCTGCTGACAAGGAGCAGCAACTAACCTCTGAAGTGGGCATGTGCAGAAACTGAGCATACTGCCTAGATCAGGGGGCACGCTTGGGTTCACATACATGCCTCCGGGTGCTGAGGATCGCTATCTTCTTTTTGTTGATGAGCTACGGGGGCGATTGGTGACATTGTTGGGTGGGCGAGCAGCTGAGGAAGTGGTGTATTCAGGCCGTGTTTCAACAGGGGCTCTTGATGATATTAAGCGGGCTACAGATGTGGCATACAAGGCAGTGGCTGAGTATGGGCTGAATTCTTCCATTGGCCCAATTTCTCTTGCCACTCTGTCCAGTGGAGGCCTGGATGAATCTGGCTCTTCTTTTCCCTGGGGCAAAGATCAGGTAATCTGCGCCTACGTGTCAACTTCTTGCGTGGAGCTTCTTGCTTAGTCACAAAGGCAAGGTGTAGGACTAACTGTATGTATTCTTCAGCTTATTGAAGTGCTGTTGATGGTGAAGGAAGTAAGGGATTTGCAGAAAGCAATATATTTACCAAAAAGGTTTGGTGTAATATCATCAAACTGGTAACACTCTTGAGACTTTCACCGAGAAGTTCCAATGGCTACTAGGAGAGGACTTCCTGAAGCAAAGGGGCAAAAAGGTACTCTTGTCGAAACAGTCGTAAATTATGGTGCCTTTTCACCCCAAAAGGGGTCGGCGCCTTCATCTAGAAGGTGGCCAGCTTCTAATGGCTGTAACCAGGGCAACATGGATGCCCCAACCTTCACTGATGACTCGAAAGCCCCTAGGGATCCACACATTAGGTGACCGGTTGACCAAGTGAGCCCCTTTTTATAGTTGGGTCGGCTATAATAGGTGCTATCCAACATGCACTCTGGCTTCAAACCCACGACCACTTGTAAGGCAGCCTTGTGCCCTAAGCACTGGGCCATCTGCTGGATGCTTGAAGCAAAGAGAAATCAACACTGAAGGGAATGGAGGGAATGGTTCGTGCCAGAAGAACACATGTAGGTACCCTGTTTTGATGGGTACTGCACAGTATAGTGAAGCTTTTGCTCATGTATCAAGTCGGACTGAAGGTACCAGTGTTCGTCTTACTCAAGAGTCTGATTCATGCATTTGGAGGAGAGGGGTGCAGGGGCATATGGTAGACATGGTGCAAAAAGAAGTGAGAACACTTTTACAATCAGCACTGGCAGTAGCGTTGTTGGTCATTCACTCCAACCCCACTGTCCTCGAAGGCCTTGGTGCGCAACTTGAAGGTAACTTGGAGGTGTTTGGAATCTGTGTGCTTCTTTTAGCCTTCCACTTGAAATTCCACATGATAGAGTACTCAGATCTGACTTTGCAGTCCTGAAGTGAAGCACCCTCTCTATTATGAGTCACTCAAGCAGATATTGAAGACAGATTTCGCCAGACCAGGTGTTCTGGCCCTTTGGTTTCACCACAATCACTCAAATCACAGAAAGTAGTTAGCATGAGGAACTGCAGTTTTATGAGCTTTGTTGGTTTACAGCGGACGAGAAAGTGGAGGGAGCAGTATTGCAAGAGTGGCTCAATCTGGTTGTAGCCCCCATGGAGCTTGCAGCATTCATCCGCGGGGAGAACGTTGCTCCCTTGGAGCTAAAGAGCTGTTCCTGACACCTGTCCATCTGCTGGCCTCAGGTACACCAGATGAAACTCTAACACTCCCAGCTTGCTGCTGATTACTGACAATGTGACGAAGCATTCTGAGAAGAGGAAGGTACTTTTGAGGTGATTGCTTTCATGAAAGTGTAAAGGCTTGTTTGTGTGGCATGATTAGGTAGTGGGCTCTACTTGTATTGGTTGAAGACTGGAGGCTGTGAGAGCAGGTAGCAGCAGTGTTATCTTTTTCATTTTTCCAAAATCGCCTGAGGGGCCACATGTATAAATTACCCAGCACCCATGTGGCGAGAATAACGAGGTGGCAGGGTTAGAGAAGTGGCGATATAACAGGTGGCACGTTTTAACAGGTCCACGTAGGGAAAATCAGGCTCCTGATATTCAACTACTAGCGCTTTCTGGCAAAAAAAATCGATTCATAATTCCTTTGTAGTATTAGCTAACCCATTTTCCAGGTCGAAATCTGGCAATTTTTCGCCAGAAAAAAAACACTGGGTAGCAGGCACACCTTTTTGGGGTTAATGCCCCATTACAAAATTTTGCAAGGAAATCCTCAGGTGGACCCTGTAGCTGAAGACAGGATAATGAGGCTAGAGGCACGGGAAACTGTAAGGTTCTGGGAGGGAGCTTGCCTTTTCAGTTGCTAATTGGGCAACAATGGAACTGCTGCAGGCCCTGGTGTATGAAAGGGATATCGGCCTGTGTACATAAAGGCATGCACATAATAGGCAAGAGTCACAAAAGGATACAGCACTTTGTCCAGTAATTGGGAGTAGCCTGCAGCCTATATTTTTTCAAGCTTCTGGTTATCAGCCCACTTGCTGGAGGGTACGTTATTCTATTCAACCGTTGGTTCAAAAATGTCCAATCATTCCTCAGCTATGCCCTGTACAGTAGTATATCTCAGTCATCAATCAATCATGGCGCTGGAATTCATGCTCTCCTAGTATCAGTCCTCGGTAACAATTGACACTTGCAGGAACACTCTTTTAGAATCTGAGAGAGCAGGATGGCAGTGTGAGACAATGATGTAGGTATTATGAAAAGGTTTTCTGCAGGTGTGCCTTGGGTATCTCTTTCACCATTTTCCTGTGTATAGAACAGATAGTGTCAGGAGTATTTGTGAATTGTGGTAAGGTAACAAAGTTACCCTGTTCCATGCACAGGACCAAGTAGTTACAATGATTGGGACTCTTCCTTGAGGGTCTGTATTGAGATGTGGTGAAAGAAACCAAGGATGTATTTCATAGGGAATTTAGTGTGACAATCTTTCGTGTATGATATATTGAGTTAAATCTGTAGGGAATGGGGCTCCACATACTTGGTACTCTGAACACTTTTTCCTAAGGAGAAACTTCACTAGTTTCAGTCTTGTGCAGTGTTGCAGGTTAGGGTTGCTTTCCACTGTCCCTAGGTGTTGAAGGCGACATAGGTCATTCGAATGTGAGAATTCAGGTTAAGCTGTAACGATCTTAAGCCTAGCATCTCTTTTAGTTTCTATAGAGCACGTGACGAAGAGGTACCCTCATGAAGGGCATTTTGCATGTCACGATGATTAAGTTTGGTAGTTTGTTTTGTTTTGTTTGTTGTTTTTTTAGCGTCATTGAGATCTCCCAAACTGCAAGGCCTCCGCCCGTGGTCTTGATACCGCAGGAAAGCCCTCATGAGTAGGGGTGCATGGAGGCGGTTTCACAATTTTTGGACTTGCGGTGTGGGAGATATTCAATTTCAAGTATTTTTGTCACTGGAAATTCATGAAAAATAGAAAATTGGATTTTTCTGGAATATTGGCCCTTCATTTGTCTTTTGTTACACATGGTCATAAAATATAGTTGAAATATATTGGCGTTTACAATATTGTTTAAAGACCTCTTTTATAGTTGAAAAAGGTATAAACTTACAATATGACATGCTCAATAGCGCAGGCGCCGAATTTTTGCCTGTGTATTTCTTTGTGATGGGCTTCTTGCATACGTTTACTTCACCAAAGCAAGGCTACTAATTTTATGTGGAGATAAATATTGTGTTGGATCTTCAAGGTTTATCCCTTTTAGATGAAAGACCATGAGTCTAACACTCATGCGTTACGCCTTGTTGGTTGGGCCTTCTGTCCTGAAGCTTCCATGTAATATTTTCAACTTTGTTTGCTATCTTTTTCTTAGCTCGTCCTACCAGAGAGTTTATCTGTTTATTGATTGCTGATGAAGGAAACTATGATGTTCCTTTTAGGTGCGACGGTAGTTTTGCTAAAATGCCCTTAATTGATGTATCAGAAAGGTAAGTAGCTGAGGTTATAATTAGCTCACAGGGATGGTAAAATAGGCTGCTAAGCTGCTCAATTCCCCCAGTTATGGGGATTGAGGCAAGCAAGTTGGAAGGAGGCCTAGTGATTTCCTTGACAAGAGGAAAAGATGCATGTGTACTAGTTGTGAAAAGATGCATGTATAAGATGGACGGTATGTATGGATGTCAACCTCAACTTTGTTCATGTTTGTGGACTAGAGGAGAGTACTACCCCAAGATCTTTGTTCTTTTCTACTGTTTGATTATTCACACCCGAAAGTTTTTGTCAACTGAGGTTGCTCACTTTGATTATAGTGGTCAGTGTTATCAATTGCCCCGCTTGATATTTGAGCAAACTTTGACAAAGTTCGCCATTTCTTATGGCAATTGCTTCTTTGTGGGGGTGGGTTCTTATGCGCAAACAAACCTACGTGTCACTAAGTATTGGTGGGGGAACAAATTATTTGTAGATGAAGGTGTTGAGCCCAACAAGAACGGGGAGTGTTATTTTGTGAGCGCAGAGGCGTGAGCCTGTGAGCCCAGGAAACCGTGAGCCTAGCACAAGCTCATGCCACGTCAGCATGCATACAGGGCCTATTTTCGCGGGTGTCACCTATTACCGCGGGTTGATCAGCCATTTCCAGGGAATGCAGACTGGATGTATTACATCTATTGTATCCATCATTTCTATCCATTGCATCCATGTAGACGTTATCAACATACGAAGCCCCTGCATTGGAATGTGCCTACGTCGTGAGCAGGTGCACACTCACATCATCCAAAGCGGATCCCTACGAAATCTTTTTTTACTCACCACCCTTGCGAACATGTCAGGTATGTGCGGGAGCATCATGGATGCTCACCAGAATTGAGAATGCATGAACGCTCTTTGATCACGTGGACTTTATCATGACGGATTTACCGAAAATTCTTCTAGCAGGAATGGTTTGGAGACCAACGAGCAAATGATGCGAGAATGCTCTACCCGAACCAAAGACGTTTGTTTGTTTTTGCAATGCACACAAGCCTATGAGCTCCGCAAAATACTAAATAGATTGAAGGAACAATCCGGGCAGTTCATGGAACCCCCATCTCCAACGATAGTTTGTTCCCATGAATTTGCATCCCACGCACTCATTGCAAACAGGACAACATGGACACACAACCATCCCATTTCAAAATTGGCCCCGAATGAAAGCAAAAGAAAACTTCATATCAAGTGTCACAGTCATCAGAATCAGTATCGACCTCCTGTGCTATGTCGTCCACAAAGATTCCGGCCCCAACACCACGTCTTCTACCATGGCCGTCGATGGTTGGACTGCGAGTGCCATGAATGGACATGCTTGCTGCGAGTGCCTCCGCATAGACAAGTAGCACGTAAGACTGAGGAGGACTTGAAAGAAGTCCAAAAAGGTGTGATAGCTCTGGAGGGTCAGTGAAAGCACGCGGACTCCTGCACAAGTCGACAAAAACCCATTTTGAACACAATGATGCAATGCACAAGTCCAACGAAGAGGATGTCTCTCATGTGCACTTTGCCTTAAGAACAGTGATTCTGGGTATTGAAACAACAATGCAAGCATCCACAGGTTGAACTTACTCACAGGCAAAGTCGGAGTCCAGCTCCTTGTCGGAAGTCTCCCCTGTATCAATATCACCGGGAAGGGGCTTCGGAATGACTTGAGAAGTGTGTCCACCCAAACCCATCAGGAGGTTCTTGAAAATCTCAGCATCCCCTTCAATCCCAAAGAGATGTCGCGCACTGGCCTTGCAAGCGTGGTACGAAGCACCTGCAGTAGAATTGAAGGAAGGAAACAGACATTGAAGACACATTTGGAACGGTGGGAAGTGCTGAAATTGCAAGCTCAAACAAACCTCATGAAATGTGAATGTTGAAGAGACGAACCTGTGCCCATTGACAAATCCAGAACTCTGGCGTCTGTGTAGGTGCAGCACTCCACAATTGTTTGAATGAAAGCCGGGCTCCTCTCCCTGGCCCCTCTCCAAGGAACCCCATTCCCCCTTCGCAAGCACACGTTGTTGTCCACGTAGTTGTGGTGCATGTCATCCGTGGGAGGATCTGTCCTCTCGTCTATGAACTTGCCCCCATGAGTGATGGCGAACTCCCTAATGACGGCTGGAGTCATAGGTGGATGCACTCGGACGAGACAAATAGCTTCAAACAAACGAGTCTGCGAACAAGACATCCACAAGGAACTAAGAAGCTTGAAAATCAGGCCCCTACATATTCATTTGAGCGACTTATGCAACTCCACCCGAGAACCACCAAGAAGAGGAATAAGAAAGCAGATTTACCATCTTTCACGGACGATCCCTCTTCGTCAGGTACATGTTGTTCACACAATTCCATGTCTTCAGGACCCTCATACCGGAGGCTTTCAAATAGCTGGCAAGTGCACGGCGATAGTGAAGGTCGATGGATTGGATGAGCACCAAAACACCTGCATCGGACAGAAAGAAATTGCAAAAGGAGAAAACCCACCGCCAGTAGCGCTCATCAAAAGCATTCCAACCTGGACAAGCACCCGATGGAGGGACATCCGGGACTGGCAACCCATCAGGGATGTCCAAGATGATGAGTTCGGCTGCATATGGCTTCTCCTTCTCGTTCACCCATGATTTGGTCATTTTAGCCTGCAAACAAGCATGCAATGGAATGCTCAAGAGGATTGAAACTATCCATGCCCACAACAGACAGGAAGCAAAAGACAACACGCACCATGCCGAGGAACTCCACAATCCTCTCCCACACTGGTGATGGCTCGCCTTTGTCATCAGATTTCTTGGACTCCATCATGGCAAGGAACCCGACGTTGGCCATCTCCAACCTGGTAGGGCGAATGACCCTCGTGGGATGCTCCACTGCATGGTACGGGTCCTTGGGATCAACCACCCCCTTGTTCTTTCTCCCGGATCCCCTACCATGCGGTGGAGTCTGCAGGACATCCACCACAGGGCCAGTATTTGGAACATTTCCCTGCCCACCTACCTGACCTTGTGCCCCCTTCCCCCTACCCCTTCCTTTCCCCACACCACCAGCAACATCCTTTGTCTTTGCCTTTCTACCTCTACCCGGGGTATCCGGAGCGGGAGGCTCCTTCTCTGCAAGAATCCTCAAATTTCTATCATGAATGTCGAGGTCGGCTGCTACGGCGGTGGCTGCTATACGCTCATTCTCTCTCCTCAAAGACACCTCCTGAGTTGGGGTCTCAGAAGCAGTTAAATCCAAATATCAACCACAAGCCGAAAGATGGTCTGGGCCCCAGTCATGCAAGATCCCCATAGTAAACATGGTCTGGTTGCCAGCAGGGACAAGCCAAAGGTCCACGAAATCAGGATGTTTGTCCAAGCAGTTCTCTGCCATGAGAACATACTTTATGTACCTGCAGGAACAGAGACAGCCTCATTATGCAATGCAATTATTGTCTCCCAGCTTTTCCATCACATCACGAAGACCCCCTAAAAGAATATGCGGCACAATACACTGCAACCACCGCACACAAAATAGCCTGAAGGGCCCAGGGTGTGCACGTTGGTGTTACTACACACGGATAGAACAAATGAGTGTGCGGCACCACAAACTCATATGAGTCAGCCCAACACAGGTTGGATGGAGGATTTGCAAAACAAAGAAGCATAGTCCATTTCGCACCTGTAAAGGCATCGTTTCCAGGCTTCATCTCCTTTCTCCTGCTGGTCAAGCTCATTTGTTCGACTGATGCCACCCTCCTTGCTGAACTCTCTGAAGAAACAAGATTGCCACACTGTGGCTCTCCATTTCCTCATGTATGCTTGGAAGGAGACCTTCGGTGCTGTCATGGTGATCCCATAGTCAGCCAGCTGCGTATGTAGAACCGACCGAGAACCCAAAAACAATCACAGCCAATGTAACATGGAAAGAGAATGACAGAAAAAGCGAAAAGAAAGTGATACAGTAAAGGACATGATACCTAGCTCCAGTAAGTGGCCTTGTGAAGCCATGTGTCTAGCACATTGTCACTGACAGGAATGACACGCTAGGTCTTCTTCTCTTTCTCCAGCCTGGGGAACATGTGGGTATCCCTAACAGTGGGATCAGAGTTCCATATCTGTAGCCACTTCACCTTCTGTTCTGAAGACACAACGGCGGTAGACAACCTATGTAACTTCTCCTGGGCCATCTCTGGCTTGCCTGACTTGTTGTAATGGTTTTTCACCTCTTGAAGAAACTGCGGTCCGAATGATGGGTCGGCAATTCTCAATTGCTTAACAAAAGCACTCATAATAGTCCTTCTTGTGGCCGTCATCTCTTTCTGGATGTGACTCTCAACCCCTTTTGCTGTCCTTCTCTCCTCAGGGGTAGAGCTGTAGTATTCCAGTTTGTCACGCGCATCTGCAATGTCTTGCTGCAAAGGAATGCACGAGAGTTGCATCAATCCAAGAGCAAGGGAAACAAACATAAACAAACATGTGGAAGCAGGAATATCGAAAGGCTAGTTGATGGAAGACGTATCTCAGCGCGTACATATACTCCATGAAAGCCTCACGAGTCAACGAGTACCACGTTTCTGATGTCTTCGAGCTTTCGCACTTCTTGTACGTCTCTGCTGAAAGGATGGTCTTGAAGTTGGTCAAGGGCATCTGCCCGATCCTTTGTATCCTATACAGTGTGTGAACCAGACTCGTTTTGACATGCGATGTCTCTGTCCCTCTGCAGAATGATGTGTGAAAGTGAGAATGAAATTCAAAGAACCGTCAACAGAGGACTGGAACAAAAGAACCACGGAACCACAATTGGAACATGTAGAATGAGAAACCAACCTGTTCACATCATTCATTGCCGTCAGAAGACCCATCATGTTCCCGTCACAATCCAACACCATCGATCAAACAGAGTAATGTAATTCTTCCTCCTGTGAGTGCAGCCTCATAATGACAGCCATCCATGCAAGCAACTGGTGGTTGCCATCCCATACGTGAAACATCTTCCCTGAGAATGCCCGGGTCGAAGGTTTCCTGGAGAAAAGTAGTTCGAAGAATTCGTTCACCTATCTCCAAATGGGATCCCAGGAGTCCACGGATTGACTCATCCACAAGGAGCTCATTGCCTCTGGAATCCCTAGTAGAAATGTAAAAGACTGCGGATCCATCCAAATACCCATGAACAAACTAGGCCTCCAGCTTCAGGATGTCCTTGATGAGGGGTGGACGAACGACGGGCATGGAAACCAGCCTACACAGGGGAATCTTCAACCTCCCACCCAGGGCAAGCATACTTTGCACTGCAAGCTGAGAGTTTACCTTCTGACCCCCCAGCATCTCGGCGGCTTTGCTTTCATAGAACTCAATGTCCACATCAACAATGATCTCCTTCCCCTGCCCCGAAGGGTTTTCATCCGCCACCCTTTGCATCTTCTCCTACAGGGTTGTTCATTCAAATTGATATAAGAGAGAGGCAAGAAAAGATGGTGTTTTGAGCATGGCAGACAGGCACTGTGTGGCCCAATCTGTTTCAGCTTCCAAATAGGGGTGTTTTGAACATGACATTTGGCCCTATGTGGCGTGCCGCTCACGCTTCCCTGAAGCGTGAGCTCAGCTCACGCTTTGCTGCTACAACGTGAGCTCATCTCCCAGCTCACGGGGCTGGGCTCACGCCGTAGCTACGCTGAACAATAACTGGTCATATTTTCCACGCCTTCTTAATGCATTGGGCCTCCGTCCCTTTCAAAAATTATTTTAACCAAAAATACTTTCCAAAGATGGTGCATCAAAAGTGCCTTGTCTCAAAAGTGGAATGAAGGGACGAAAGCTGGGGTTCCAATGGACAACCTCCCCCATGGCTCTCTCTACTAAGACGTCGCAAGCATCTTGATCATCTTCACGTACCAAAGACTCCCATCAAAACATTTGGGACAAATGATACCCACTGCATTGACTAAAGTTGCAGACAAGGAATGATTTGATTAGTCGTCGGTCAGTCAATTGCAAAACCTTGCAAACATGTTACTTGACACAGTTCCGGAGGACTAAATACAGCAAACTAAGCTAAGCTAATTTTCCATGGTCATTCCGCGTCCGCGTAAAAATAGTGCATGCATGTTTGCTGACTATTTCGACCGGCCCATTACAATAGCAAGATCCTTTCAAGGAGGACTTCAACTCCGGAATTGGCAGAAAAACTATATATACACACACACATATATACATATTACAAAAACCACCATCATCAGCATCATTATTGGATTGGATCCCAGGACTCTATTGTGAACAGTGTGTAAGTACATGTGTCTGTTTGTGTCTTTCCGTTGTTGTTTCCATCTCTCTGTCTCTTTCACCAAAAACTCTGACATGTTTGTTTTGGAGCTCCTGTCTGTGAGGGCCGAGTCGTGTGGGTCTTGATGAGGTGGTCTGTCAGCACACGGAGACTACCTAACACTAGTCTTGCTCTTCCTTTTCCTGACATTTCTTCTGTTCTGGGTCTGACCAGGCATGCAAAATTGGAGCAAACTGTGGACAGCAGGTAGAGTTTTAAAGGGTCTCACAGGATTTGCAAATTGCCGTACTCTGGCCAGTCTGTGTGGGTTCTTGCAGTTCTGCAGAATTGTGGTTTTCTGTGCAGCAGGTTAAGAGAAACTTCTTGTGTGGGTCTTGCATATTGTGCGAAATTGTGGTACTGTGAGAAGAACAGGTAGAGAGAAGCTTCTTCTTGTTCGTTTGAAGTGCCTGTGATCAGGGAGATCCCCAACTTGTGCTAAACCATTATGGTACTCTGGACAGCAGGTAGACGGGAATGCGTCATGCTTGAACACGGGAGGAGTTGTGCTGCGGATGAAAGGTATAAGCTCGGCATGCCCCACGGCAGTTCTGATGAGTTTCCCTGCAGGCGCTGAACCATTTGGCATCTTCTTGAGCTTTGAGATATGTAATTCTTGAAGGTGAGTTTGAGAGCGGACTTTTCTTGGAGGATGCACCTTGGACCCAGACATCTGGTCGTAAGGTGATTATAATCAGTGTGTATAGACCGTCTTATGTGAAATAATAACAGCTTCGTGCGCCTAATCAAGAAGAAGCTGGACTTTGCTGGCAAGGTGTGTAGTGGCGTTCTCCGTTCTCAGCATGAAAAATGTAGAGATCCAGTGGCCTCCATGGATCTTTGAAACCTGCCGATGCAGGGTTCGCGGGGGAGTTCAGGTGAGTTTGGGCACAGGTTACTATTGTATAAAAGAGGGTTGCCAGGGATTGAAGAGTTCCGGCAGGAGGATAGTACTCAACTGAGAATTGTTTCTCGGATTCCGTCTGCTGGTTGTATTGGAGCCGAAAGCAACAGGATCAGTTGGCATTGCGTTCAATGTGTTGGGTTTGCAATTAGGTGTCGAGGTTTAGGCAAGTCGTCAGCGAAACATACCCCGGCATTTTCAATCTGAAGGAAGTCAGGTGGAATTTACTGCTGAGAGACAGGGCGGAGGGTTGCACAGGACAGTCAGTGCAGCTGGAGATTTTGGTTTGGAGGTTTTGCGATCATAGCAAATGTCTGGAAGCGCAGTATCATCTCCTTTGTCTGCTGCAGCGACTTGGTTGCCTCAATACCGATGGATTCCTATTGCCGGGGGTCTTGTTGCCTTTGCCTGGTCGTTCATGATTGGTGCCAACGATGTCGCCGTCTCCTTTGGCACATCGGTGGGGTCTGGAGCCTTGACAATGCTGCAGGCAGCCATCATAGCAGCGACTATGGAGATCACAGGGGCAGTCTTAATGGGAAACCGAATTATAGACACTCTCCAATCCGATGTAATTCGAGATCCTCCTGCAGATAAAGCACTATTGATGTGGGGGCTCTTCATTGCACTTATAGCGGCAACATTATGGCTAGCCATTTCAACATGTTGGGAGCTTCCAGTGTCATCCACCCTGTCTATCTGGGGAGCCATCATTGGTGTATGTCTTGCTGCTCAAGGTGTCCACTCTATCTATTGGAACAAGTCTGACTCGTGGTTGCACATGGGTGGTGTCACAGGGATAATCTTATCCTGGATCATTGCCCCTCTAATAGCCGGGGTAGCATCCTTTCTTTTGTTTTCGTTTGCAAAACAGGCACTACTAAGGTCACTTGATTCAGAGATTCGGACATTGAGAGCCATGCCAGTGTTGTATGGTGTTACAGTCATGATAGTTATTTTTTCCATCATTTACAGGGGATCACCACGTGAAGTATCACTCCAGAGCATTGGATCAGCCAGGGCATCCCTCGTTGCTGGACTTTCAGGCATCGGTGCAAGTGTTCTCGCCTACCTGATAGTGGTGCCACTTGCCTCCAAGCGACTTGGGTGCTTTGCGGGGAGCAGGAAGAGTGAACCAAAGACATCACCAGAACGCAGTACACCAGAAAGCAGTACTACCGATTCAGTAGATAGCCAAGGGAAAGACTTGAAGGTAGATATTCCGGACGACTCCACACCTCCAGAGAAAACTGCGGATGAGCTCATCAAGGAGTACACAGAGCGGCATGTGCTGGAGACCGTGTATGAGGGAGATGATGAAGATGAAAGTGAGTCAAGCCCAAAGGCTGTGGTGAAGTGTAGCCCTGCGTGTGGGCCGAAGATCTCATTTGGGCAGCTGCTAAAACAGACCCCAAACCGGCTCACGGCTTTTAGGCGCATACAGCGGCCGAGAAAGTTAACACCATGGGGGAAAGTTGTGCGCTCCTTTCAGAGATTGAAATCATCTACTATTGACAATAAAATAGACTATGACCAGCGTACACTCATACGGCATGCTCTGGCAGAGAAGTTTGACCACCGAGCTGAAGAACTTTTCAGCTTCCTTCAGATCCTAACGGCATGTGCGGCCGCATTTTTGCATGGGTCAAATGACGTGGCAACAGCATTGGCTCCCTGTGCAGCTCTTTTCCAGCTCTACCAGCACCACCATGAGCTGGAAGCACAACTTGTTCCAACATGGCTGTTGGCTTTTGGGGGTGCTGGAGTCTCTCTGGGCTTTGCATTCTGGGGCTGGAAACTAGTCCGGTGCCTGGGGGGTCGCATTACATATATGTCTCCGTCAAGGGGTTTCTGTGCACAATTGTGTGCAGTGACCACGGGCTTGTTGGCGACCAAAGTGCATCTCCCAGTTTCAACAACACATATTCTCATTGGATCCATCTTTGGGGTTGGTCTTGCAGATAGCAGGGAGAACGTGAACTGGAGGCTGCTGCCAGTCTTTGTTTTGGCATGGATGGTGGCATTGCTGTTAACCTGTGGGACAGCAGCTGGCCTCTACTCATTCACAGTTTACTCGCCGTCTTACTCTGCCCATTGATTCTACAGTATGATCAATCAGCGTTTGCTTATCACGATTCAGTAGATGTGTTGGTTGTCATTTGGCTGTCATGAAATCGCGAATGGAGCAAACTGTTGATTTCATATAGTGAACCCTCCCTCCAACATGCTAGGGAAGCAAAACCCTGTGAAGGGAACAGGAAAAGTGCTCACATCGCTTTCATTCGCCTGCTTGAGATCATTGGGGGTGCAGACCCCTCCTCTTCACTCCTCAGAGCAGAAGCTGGCTGAGAGAGGTCCCCCATGTACAGTCATGGAATCCTCGAATTTTTCTTTGCCATGGTATATCAGCTGGCTTAAGTGTATAGAGATTTTTGGTCGTGACTGTGTTCAGCTTGTATACTTGATGGAGAATTTCAAGGTTCAATGAATGATGCTGAGATCAGCACCCTGAGATGGTCTCCCGTTGTATTAGAAGTGGGTGTTGCATCCAGCGAGGGCTGTGCAAGGGTTGCAATCACAGAGTATTATCAAAGTTTTCCTCATGTGAAAAGCGGTCTTGTAGCTACTGTCCTCCCCCAGCCTTTTTTCACTGCAAGGGGTATTCCTGTGAAAGACAAGTTTGCATCCTTTCCTCAATGTGGCCCATTGTGAGACAAACTGCAACTTATGTTATCTCTCTTTTTTCTTTTTGGATTGTAGAGAGGGAAGGGGCAAGTCTACCTGAAATCAAGCTTTTATTGGAAAGCCTCTTCACACAGCACTCCCAGCATCTAAAGCCTCGAGCAAAGCCGAAACAAAGGCAGAAGAAGGGGGAAGAGACGACGCACCCACAACGGATCCTTTTTCATACTTCCATCCGAAGTATCATCCATCCAAACCTCATGCCTACTGTCATCCATCCATCAGTTGACCCGTTGGTTATGAATTCTAATATAATCGAGTCAAGAAATTGAATAATTCAATAACTCTGTTATAAAATAATATTATAGTTTCTTTGTTTTTTTCATCTTTTTTCCTTTCTAAAACGGAACAGTTCATTGACCATTCCCAACATTCAATCTCCAGGCAGAGGCATCTATAAGCTCAACACCTCCCTTCTTAACCCCTACAAGACGAGCTAACTTTTTGGACTTTTTGACAAAACAGGTATATACCCTCTCTAAAATCGCTGTAACTACCTAACCACTGACATCCACGTGGATGAACCGTACACGTGCATCCCTACTGACATCATGAATGACATGGCAAACTTTTGACCGTTGTATTTGGGAGATTATAACAAAATAAAAAGGCCTAAATTATGAAAATGCAAAAAACCAAGTGACAAAAATGGGTTTGACCATGCCAAATTGGCATTTTCCAGATTTTTCCTGAGTGAATGGGTTCCAAATTCTGAATTTGGGCCAGTGAAGGAGTACTCCTTGCAAAAATGGGCCTGAACCCACAAAATTAGAGGGGGGGTGCTAAAGTATGTGAAGCAAGGAGGGTAAAATTCATTCCAAGTTGCTCTGGTCAGCTCAGGGCTTCCAAATGCCCTGAAATAGGGACTTGCCAAGAAATTCCAACGGTCCATCTATGCAGCACTCCCTTGCAAAGGCCTTTGCCAAAAAAAATTGGATTTGGATTTGGATTCATACATGGATGGGGAAAAGAATGGATTTCCTGGCCATCGGCAAAGCGGGCCTCCTGCCTGCGGGATGTTTTGGGCCACGTCACTGGAAAACCGAGCGATGGGGTGGGTTGCCCCCAAAGGTAAAAATCGCCCGGCACGACAATGGTGGCTTCGCCCTTCATCAACCCGGGGCAACTGCCAAGCTGCAATGGCCTTCTTCTTCCCTGGAAGCATGACATGAACCCGAACTGAGGGGGGATCAAACCCCCTAATCTGCCACAACAGACAATCCTTCCCCCCCCCCACCCAAGCAGCCATGCACTCCCCCCCCATGCCACTTCAGCTGCAACTATAAGCTCCCCTGAGCTGATCTTGGACGTCCACCCCACGCATATACGTCTGGTACTGGACATGCATTGGCACAGAAGGGACCAAAACCCGCTGGTTGCCCACAAACCACTTGACATTCACAGGAGAGTTGGGGCCCGATGCAAGCCGAGCCATGAAAACTCTTTTTTTGTCCCACCACAAGCATGCAGCCACTTGTCGGCTCTTATGCATTCGGAACTAAGTGTCACATTGTTTGGCATTCTTGTTTTTTTTCAAGCTTGTCAAGGAAGGAGTGCAGCTACGGCGTGAGCCTAGCCGTGTGAGCCCAGGAGCTCGGCTCACGATTTGCCCTCTAAGCGTGAGCCCAGGGGTTTAGTGGAGGAAGAAGCAGGTCCCATACCCGAGTCCTCTGTTTAGATAGGGTCCTATTATTGTGGAAGCAGTTATAGCGCTTAAAAAAAGAGGTATAGAAAGAATGGAATGGTCATTGTGAAACTTAATGAGGTTTTCTTATTGAAGAAGAGGTGAAAAAAAAGGCTGGGTGAGTCATCATGAATCTTACTTAGGGATTCTTGCATGAACAGAGGCAAGAAAAGTTTGGATGCTCATTGTCAAGCTATCTGACGTTTCCAGTATTTCATCCATGGTGGATGGATGAAATATTGAAGGAGAGGTTTAAAATAATGAGGATGGGCAAGAACAGGCCCCAAAATATGACCACTCATTGTGAAACAGGCAATGGTTTTTATTAATGTAGATGAGGTGAAAATTTAACAGATGACCATCTTCAAGCTTATTTAGGCTTTGTTTGTGAAGAAGATGTGTAATAAAATGAGCGGTTTATTGTGGAACTTGTTCAAGTTTGTGTTATTGAAGATGAGGTGAAAAAAAAAGACATGGTCATTGTGATTGCTTATTTAGGGTGTCTTTGTGAAGAAGAGGTAAAAAAAAAACATTGAGCTATCATTGTGAAACTTGTTTAGGATTCTGTTATTAAAGAAGAGGTGAAAAAAAAAGTTAAGCTCTATCATTATCAAACTTGTTCAGGTTTCTGTTATTGAAGAAGAGGTGAAAAAAGAAATCAGATGGTCATTATGAATGTTTATTTAGAGTTTGTTTGTGAAGAAGAGGTGAAAAAATTGAGCTCTCATTCTCAAACTTGTTAAGGTTTCTGTTATTGAAGAAGAGGTGAAAAAAATATTAGATGGTCATCATGAATGCTTATTTAGGGTTTGTTTGTGAAGAAGAGGTGAAAAAAAACTTGAGCTCTACCATTGTCAAACTTCTTCAGGTTTCTGTTATTGAAGAAGAGGTGAAAAAAAACCAGATGGTCATCATGAATGCTTATTTAGGGTTTGTTTGTGAAGAAGAGGTGAAAAAAATTGAGCTCTATCATTGTCAATCTTGTTCAGGTTTCCGTTGATGAAAAAGAGGTGAAAAAAAAATCAGATGGTCATCATGAATAAATTAGGGATTGTTTATGAAGAAGAGGGGGAAAAAAAACTTGAGCTCTATCATTGTCAAACTTCTTCAGGTTTCTATTATTGAAGAAGAGGTGAAAAAAAAATCATATGGTCATCATGAATGCTTATTTAGGGTTTGTTTGTATAGAGGACGTGGAAAACAAATGAGCTGTCATTGTGAAACTTGTTCAGGTGCCTATTATTCAAGAAGAAGTGGAAAAAAAACACTACTCGATATTGCCAATGTCTCGCTGCAAAAGTGTCCGTACCTCACCAGGACCTAGTGGCGCCTGGTGAATGACTTGGTCTCTTTTGGGATCACAATACATCATGCGCAAAACAGATGTAGTAAAGATGCTTGCATGGAACCCATTTCCCTCTCTTTCCTAGAGCTTCCTCACGCATGCACACGAAGTCGGGACAGCTACACCCCGGAAAATTTCCCATCGTCACCTGATAGGCCCTGTCGTGCAAAACAGACCCAAATGTGACCAAAGTATAAACCCGTCCATACCCAGGTGAAGGTACTTCCATAGTTCCTGTTACCCGAGCCTGAGTAGTCTGGCCGATTCCACCTTCGCATCGTGATCAGGCCCCGAAGCCACCCAATGCACTGTTTGTCATTCCTTATCGTGGGATGCGAAGTATCGTCTGGAGGAGGCACCATAGCAGTAAGGCCACCAGAGTCGACGCCACAGATCGGTGCAGACGAAAGCCACCAATCTCCAGTGTTGTTAGGGAGGTTCCCAGCCGCACTGGCCAAATGGTGGGTGGGGGAGGCTTAGCAATGCAGGAGTCGCGGACGGTACCATTCACACAGCGAGCCATATCGTTCGGGCAGAACCAGAATTTGTGCGTCTTCGACTCCTTTGACATATATGGCCGAATCAAACCTGTGAACGTCAGAGCTGGAGTACCCGCTGAGCCTTTGGCTATCTTGGACGTACATTTTTTATAACTAATGGCCCTCACAGCAGCGCAGCCAACTCTAGACCCTGGAGTAGTTCACTCGATGTGCCATTCGGAGTCAGCATAAGGTGACTCCTGCATTGCCCCCATGTGGTCCTGCTGGAAACCCGCAATTACAGGGGTTGCAGGTAGAGGATAGGTCTCTGTGGAAGAAGATGCACCAGCAGCCTCTTTCCTACTGGACGCCATGCTTTGTAGTGGAGAAATCTTGGGTACAGAAAAGTTGTCTCTGTCATGGCGATGTGAATCCCCATCTGATCCTGGAGGTGTATTTAGCTTGCGTTTGCAAGTCCCAAACCTTTCCTCTCCTTCCAGATGGGGCTCCCTTGATTGGAGAGGCGAGCCCATTGTGCACCTGTTCATTGCCTTTGCCATCTTCGTTGGATCCCCGGACATTCTTGCAGCCCTCAGCATCAACTCTACTGTATCTGGTTCCTTGCCCCCACATCGCCCCCTAAGGAAGTCATGATATCTTGTTTGTTGGGTTAGAGCTCGTACCAGATCATCTGTTGTAGCAATGTACAGATCTCTTCCTGCTTTGCCAGATTGCTGCTTCCAGGCGGCGTGAACGCTTTCTGCCAGGTTGCAGGACGACATGTCCGCAATGTTCTCAAGGGACATGTCCTGTGAAAGGAAAATGAAAGAGCGTCATTCATGTAAGCGTGGACTATTCTGGGAACAAGGAAAGAAACTGGGCACATACAAGGGATTGCAGAGGTGAAAGGCAGCTTACAGTAGTCATGAAAGCCCCCCATTGCCTGTATCTGAAGTGCCAGAAGACCAACCAGTTTTCCAATTCTTTAACACCGTCCTGATCAGTAGCCCCTGACGAGAACCACCATGCTCTCACTGTCTGGTACATGGTCTCAGCCTCTTCCATTGTAGTCGCATTCTTGTACATGAAGCAGAGCCTCATGTGCTCCGCCTGCAGATCTCTTCTGATGCACCTCTTCGTATGTTTCTGCAGGAACTGAGTCCAGTGGAATAGACATGTGCGCTCCCTATTAGGCATGGGTACCTTTGGATCACCAGATCCAAAAACTCGGCGCACAGCGTTGAAGTTAGCCTATGCACTATCCGCCATAAACCCGTTGAAATTTATGCCTGTATGTCCATTGGACTCCATGACTGAAAGCAAATAATTCCACATTATCATCTGGGACTCTGTATCTTCAGACTGCATGTCACAGATGGCAATTGTCATTATTCTTTGGTAGTTCGGGTCGTAAACATGGCAAGACATGGTTGTCCAACCCGTCACTCGTTTACTATGATCGAACATCATCCAGGCTTTCTCCAGATCCCCCCCTGGTTGCATACGTCTGGCCAGGCTGACGCCACTGCCCTCGCCCACCGTAGACATCTTGAACAAGTAAACCTTTGAAGACCCCTGACCCGGGAAGACGCTAGATTGGATAAAGTCATATTGACTTATTCGCTTGAGCTCCATAATGCTGTCGATGGACCCTGTGTTTCCACCGCACACTCTCAATGCATTCACCTGATTCTTAATATTGGGGGAGCTCAACACGGAGAAGTGATCCATCACTGCATCCAAAGACGCCCCCTCAAGTCTTGAGCTGGATTCCCTTCCTTGCCCCAGAATGTGCCTCTCTAGGAAACTTTTGCTGGCAGCCAGTGCTATGGCAGATGGTTTGGCTGAAGGGGACTTTGCAAACTCCTCCACGACAAGCCCACGCGCCAACTCCACACTATCTATGCAATCGCCGTGAGACACATGATGGTCGTGAGTGCCAAAATGAATGTAGGCTCGAGAATATATGCCGCTCATATCATGGCCTGTGTCTAAACCCGGCCTAAGATCCCTTGTTTCAAGCAGGGTCTCCGGTTAGCCTGGTCACAGGCTGGGTCATTTGACCCGAACTCTTCTGAAAGGTTTGCAACCAAACTAGAGGCCGTCAGCATAGCAGCCTAGAAAATGAAAGCCCTTGCGGAGGCTCGGACCAGGAAGGTCAAAGCTCTCACTAAATGCCTTAGGGTTTGCCAGGTTAGAATAGAGTCACCCAGATGCGATGACCACACCTTCCTCACCTACATGGGGGCCAAGAAAAACTTAAATCTCTTCTAGAGCAAAAACTCAAGGTTCAAGCAGGTATCAATTGGTCAACAAAGGGAGAGAAAATGATGAAATATTTCTTTGACGTGACAAAACTCCATAGAACCTCTCGAAATATTACTGAACTAGTTGACTCATCTTGTGGCTTCTCAGCCAAATCCCCCAAAACATCTCACAGGTCTGGCCAGCCAGCACTTCCGAGCCCTCTTCAGCATTGACACTTTGGGGGAAACGCACCCATCACAACTTCAGCGTTTATGCCTTCTGGATACCCCAACTCTTCTCACCCTTGACCTGTCAGGGTTCCTCCAAGGACAACTTACAAACATGGAACTAGAAGACATTCTCTCCAAAATGCAAAATGGGAAATCCCCAAGCATCCTAGTAGGCTTTGTGGTCAGTCATATCCCAAGATTTCCGCGCAATGGCCAATTTCATCTTATAGGAAGGAGGGGGATAGAACCAGTATCTCTAATTATCGCCCAATTACTCTTCTCAATGTCTCTTACAAGATCATAACCAAAACCCTAGCCCTGAGATTACAACCACTTCTCCCATCCCTGATCAGACCAAGTCAAACTAGATTTATTAAGGGCAGATATAGATGTAGTTCACTATACACTAACCAATAAAGCCATTATCTATCTATGTGTATAAATTATACTTTTATTATATATGTTCATATACATCAACTAACTTTAAAAAATGCATGGTGTTATGTGGTCTAGCACAGCGTTGCACAGTGCCACGTGGAATCGCGTACATGATTTTTCATATCTTTGAATTTAAAAAATTTATGAAAATAATAATCATTTGTTAAAAAAAACAATTGATGAATTGCCTCTCACCACGTGGCGCAGCGCGGTGCCACGTGGCAGACATTGCTTGATTTTTTTTAATATTTTTGAATTTAAAATAATTAAATATAAATATAAAAACTTGATGAATAGCATCTCACCACGTGGCACGATATCCATGAGTACACTACCTTTTTGAAGTCATGGTCGTGACTCTTCAAATTGGTAGAGTCATATGTATGATGTTTTATGGTCAATGCTTCTTTGAGTCATGGTTTTAGTCATGAAATCCATGACTTAATAATATAAAGTGTCATGAAAACCATTTTTGGCGTAGTGTTGTCCCATATTTTTTGGGATTTGCAGATTGAGGCCAAGAGAGCTTGGGCGAAATTTTGTGCAAATATCGACAGATCTCCTCAACAAACAGCGACATTGTACGCAAGCTTCACAGCCTCCTAGGCAAGAGACTATCACATATGCATCAGCTCTTCACCAGCTCTCTGTATCTGGACCAGCCTCCTCTCTGTTTGGAGGAGAAATCTCAACTCGGCCCTCCATGGCCTCGGTAGAGTTTAATCAAGACGTCAATTGGCGTCATGTCAAGTTGGCAGCATGATGTCACGGACATAGCCCAGAGATCTTTCCAGGAGTAAATACCAGAAGTTATTAAGTTATCATGTTACCGAAAATTATCATGATTTACCATAAATTACCATTAGTTACCGGGAGTTTACCAAATTACCGAGAGTAACTTGGGAAACTGCTCATGAAGCTTCTTTTGGAAGAAACTTCTCCATCAAGATACCTCATTTGCTTAAGGAAACTTCTCCATCAAGAAACCTCTTTTGGGGAAGCCTCTTAGGGAACCTCTTAGTAGCCAGTATATATAGGAGGCGAGATGTCGCGGCCCTTTGCCTTGAAGGCAGGGGGTCGGGACACATGAGGGGTTGCCCCTGTGGTGGGGGCAGCGGCAGCGATAGGTATGGGGGGCTGAAGCACCCTTGAGTGCCCAAGGCACTCAAGGAGGCGGAGGCGCTCACTAGGTGGAGCCCCGCACACCGGGTTGCGGTGGGAGTGGCTCCACAAGGGGTGGTGGTAGCTTAGCAGGACCTAGTGGGGGTGGCATAGGACTCACCATGGGGGCAAAGACCTCGTGGTGGGAGTCGTGGGGAGTCTTGGGACTCATCACGGTCCATAGGGGCCATGGTGAGTGGGCCAAGACTCACCGCGACTCATCACCGGGAGTCGAGGGTTTTTGTGGTGGTTCGCCATAAAATGGCATGGCCAGTTGTGAAACCCCCGTGGACAGCTACAGAAGTATATATAGGGAGTAGTAACCCCGAGAACGGTGCAAGCCCGTTGGTGACCAAAAACTAGTGAGTAAAGCGAGCCGGAAAGCAACCAAAGAGTGGGGAGCTGTTCCGGACTGCCAACTACCAAAGGGAATTCCCGCTGGTTCCAAATCGGTGGAGGGTTCTTTGGGAGAACAAATGGGGGACCGTTATGCCCCGGTGAGCAGCCGAAGCTCCAAGTTGGCCCGGCGGCCAGGTTGGGAGTCAGGCGCGCGCATCAAAGCGAGTAACTATGACTTGAGGGGGAGCTTACCGAAGTGAGGTGCGCGACATTTGGTATCAGAGCTTAGAGTTCAGTATGCGATCGTCCTTGGGATTGGCCTCATCATGGGGTCGGGCAAGCCAAAGCGAAAGTGGAACGGCCCAAAAGATGATGATCCTGGTGAGCCCGATGGGGGCGACGTGTCACCGAGGCGGCCGTTTGAGGAAGCGATGCATGTTTCCGAAAACGAGGCCGCTCAAGAGCGGGAGGAATCCAAGGAGTCGGAGCCCGAGGAATCCTTGAGAGCTCCGACAAACGAAGAGATGCCTCCCATGCCGGCAGCCTTTTGGGAAGGGTTGTTGGCGCAGTTTGGCGGGACGTTGAAAGACGTGTTGAAGGCGGCTAATGCCACTTCCACTAAGGCAAAGTTTAAGGTGAAGCCTAAAGAACCCGGCACCTTCGAGGGCGTCCGAAATCGGAAGGCACTCAACACCTGGCTCTTGGAGCTAGAGCAGTACTTCCGGGCGGCCAAGTTGAGTGACGAGGATCGGGTGGAAGTGGCTCCCACCTATTTGAGGGGCTATGCTCAACAATGGTGGCAGAAACGCCTTCACGACCGAGGTCCAAGCCCGGAAACCTTGAACTGGAGTGGGTTCAAGGAATTGATGAAGAGACAGTTTGTGCCCCTCGACGCGTCCTGGCTTGCCCGGGACAAGATGAGGAATTTGAAGCAAACAGATGACATTCGGGGGTATGTCCAGGCTTTCAATGTGCTGTTGCTCGAAGGCAGAACCAGAAATGGTCTTCAACTTTGTGGCGGGACTGGCCCCATGGGCCAGGCGGAAGTTGGAGGAGAAGCCACCCAAGACTTTGAACGAGGCAATTGAGAGGGCTGAATGTTTCTCGGATGTTCCTAAGGGTGAGAGACAAGGTCGTACGGAGCTGAACCACAAGAAGACCCGGCGGGAAGGTGACTCCTTCCGACCGGAAAAGAAGTGGGATAGGCCACGCGGCGACAATGACACGTGGAAATCAAAGGGAGGGCCTTCACACGTCAAGGCGGCACCCGGTGCTTCGAAATGAAAAGCGGGTGGAACGACTTATGGCGGACAGAAGGCGACCTTTGATGGAGTATGTTTCAATTGCGGGGAGCCCGGGCACATGGCCAAGAAGTGCACGAAACCTCAACAATTGAACATGACTCGGGCAACCACGGAGCTGTCGGAAGATACCATCAGTCGCTTGGTGGAAGCGGTGGTCGCCAGGACTTGCAAGGTAGGCAACTATTCTTGTGAGTTGTATCAGGAAACTGGCGCCCTGCGTAAAGGGAGTCAGTTATTGTTCGTGGATGGGATAATATCCGGAACTAACGTGTCGTTGTTGGTGGACACAGGAGCGTCGCACTCCTTCATGACGCCGGCGGCGGCGCGAAAGTTGGGACTCCCGACAAGTGACGTGGGGGCTTCTATTGAGGTGCGTTCTGCCAAAGGAGAACCACAGTTGGCGACAAGGTTGGCGTTTGATGTTCCTCTTCAACTGGGGAGTTGGGAGGGACGTGGGAACTTCACCATCTGCGAGATCGATGGAGTGGATCTCATTTTGGGGATGACCTTTTTGAGCAAATCCGGAGCGGTCAAAGATGGCCGCAAGAGAGTAGTCACGCTGCCATGTGGGAATGGTGGCGAGGTCTTACGAGTGTCGGAAACGCCCAAATCCGTGGGAGGGCGAATAAACCTTCTGTCAGTAAGGGAGTGGGCCGTGGAGGAGGCACACGAGCCCGAGTTTTTGCTTTACATTAGAGAAGTGAAAGGAGAAGGCGATGGGGAGCCGAGCCCAGATTGGATCAAGGGGATTTTAGAGAAATACCAGGATGTGATGCCGGAGGATTTACCAAGCGGCTTGCCACCGCGAAGAGGAGTTGACCACAAGATTGAGGTGATACCGGGATCGGAACCGCCTGCCAAGGCACCCTACCTGTTGAGCCACAGGGAGTTGGTCGAGCTGAAGACTCGGCTCAAGGATCTAATGTCAAAGGGGTACATCCGGCCGAGTAAGTCACCTTACGGAGCCCCGGTGCTATTCGCAGACAAGAAGGATGGGACGCTGCGGATGTGTGTCGATTACAAGGCTTTGAATAAGGTGACTATTAAAAACCGGTACCCTTTGCCAAGGATCGACGACCTTTTCGACCGATTGGCAGGAGCGAAGTATTTCAGCCGGATCGACTTGCGCTCCGGCTATCATCAAATTCGGGTGGCGGAAGGAGATGAGGAGAAGACCGCGTGCAGGACAAGGTATGGTTCGTATGAGTTCTTGGTGATGCCTTTTGGGCTCACCAATGCACCAGCGACATTTAGCACGCTGATGAACAGCCTTTTTCAGGTGTGGTTGGATGACTTTGTGATCGTGTACATCGACGACATCTTGGTGTACTCGAAAACAAAGGAGGAGCACCTGGAGCACCTCAAAAGGGTGTTCCAAAAATTGCGAGAAGGGAAGCTGTATGCCAAAGCTTCAAAGTGCGAATTCGGGGTCACGAAAGTGGAGTTCTTGGGGCATGTGATTACACAGGATGGGATCAAAATGGATGACAGAAAGGTGAGGGCGATCTTGGACTGGGAGCCTCCGACTTCGGTCCCGGGAGTGCGATCCTTCCTAGGACTCGCCTCCTATTACCGGAAATTTCGCCAAGATCGCAGGGCCGTTGTCAGACCTTCTGTGTAAATCCAAAGTCTGGGTATGGAACACCTTGTGTGGCCAAGCTTTTGCTGAATTGAAGCAGCGGATGGCGGAAGCTCCAGTCTTGAAAATCCCGGAGTTCGATCGTCCGTTCGAGATACATACAGATGCATCGGACTTCGCGATTGGGGGTGTACTGATGCAAGATGGACGTCCAGTGGCTTACGAAAGTAAGAAACTGAATGAAGTGGAGCGACGGTGGCCGACGCACGAGAAAGAGATGAAGGCGGTGGTGCACTGTCTTGAGCTTTGGCACCACTATGTTGGTTCCAACCCAGTGAAGGTGTTCACGGACAATGTCACGGTGAAGTATTTTGCCACGCAGCCCAAGTTGTCCCCAAAACAACTTAGGTGGCAAGATACTTTGGCAGTGTTCGACGTGGATATCCAGTACAAACCGGGACGAGACAACGTGGTAGCCGATGCTTTAAGTAGAAAGCAGCAGCTCTTGTTGGTGTACAAGGGCGAGACGGCGCTCCAAAGGAAGATCCGGAAGGCTTGCCGGAAGGATGAGCTGGCGAAGTCCGTGATGCAGGACTTGAGGATGGGGGTTAAATCGCAGTTCCACTTGCAAAATGGACTGCTCCGGTATAAGCAAAAGCGTCTCTACGTGCCGAAGGGAGGGATCAGAGATAGCCTCTTGAGAGAATGCCATGATAGCCCACTTGCGGGCCACGGCGGAGCCAAGCGCACTGCGGCACTCTTGAAGAAAAAGTATTTCTGGCCCAAACTGAGGGAGGAGGCAGAGGAGTATGTCAAGACATGCACCACATGCCAACAAAACCGGGAGCGAGTACAAAAAACAAGCGGGGCTATTACAACCCTTGCCGATTCCAGAAGGGACTTGGGAAAGCGTCTCGATGGATTTCATGACTGCTATGCCGCTGTCAAAAGGATTCGATGCAATCATGGTGGTGGTGGATAGGTTCAGTAAAATGGGTCATTTCATCCCCACCAAGGAGACAGCAACGGCGCAGGAAACAGGGCGACTTTACTTCGTCCATGTCTTAAAGCATCATGGAGTCCCAAAGGATATTGTCTCGGACCGCAATCCAAAGTTTACGAGTAAATTTTGGAGGGCACTTTGGAAGAAGATGGGGACGAGGCTGAAGATGAGCACCACCTTCCGACCTACGACCGACGGCCAAACAGAAAGAGTGAATTCCGTAGTGAAGCAGATCTTGCGGAATTACGTGTCGGCAGACCAAACAGACTGGGTGGAACACTTAGACGCGGCAGAGTTTTGTTATAATAACACAGAACACTCCGCAACGGGAGTATTGGTCTATGGAAAAGCACCTCTGGTGCCGACAAGTTGGGCCGCCCAGGACGTTGAGGAACCGGCAGTAGCGGCGGTACTAGAAGAACACGAGCATTTGTTGAAGCTCGCAAAGTACAACAGTGCCAAAGCTAGGAAACGGTATGAAAAGCAGGCGAATCGGAAGCGGAGGGAAGTGAAGTTTGAGGCAGGCACGGAGGTCTGGTTGAACATCAAGAATTTCCGACTACCTCCGGAAGTGAGTCCAAAGTTCGTACCTCCGTATGCGGAAGGTTATGAATGAGGATGTGTATGAATTGGAGCTGCCGGCAAACAGCAAGGTGCATCCAGTATTTCACGTCTCCCTATTGAAGCCTTACTTCAAAGATGAAGCGCGTCTGAATCGGCATCAAGTGTTGCGTCCGCCACCTATGCTGTTGGATCATGAAAATGAACCTGAGTACGAGGTGGAGGCAATACTTAAGTCGAGGAGGTTCAAGAACCGAGAAACGGAGTATCTCGTCAAATGGAAGGGCTATCATCATGTGGAGGCATCTTGGGTGCGTGCCTCAGAAATGGGAAACGCATCCGAGGCGGTTGCAGTTTTCGAAGGGCGACCTCAAAAGCGGAAGAAGCGTTGATGGGGACATCAACCTTGGAGCGTGGGGGAGGAAATGCATGCTTAGCCCGGCTTAGCTAGCTCAGGAATCCGATTGCAAAAACTTGTATTGTACAAAAATTTGTTATAAAGGAAATGGGTTCCAAATGTTGTGTGTCCTATTTTGTTTGGAATGGTGATGCACGGTGTGGTTGGCTAGTGTGTAGAATGCATGCTAGCTTACAAAAGTGGGAGAGGTAAATTGGGTTAATCGTGTGTTTGCGCAGTGCCAAAATCGGGTGACTCCCATCCAAGGGGCAAGGAAACATGCGCCTTCTTTGGGAGTTCACGTGCTAGTGCGCACCTGGCGCGTGCGCGTACTATAACTGCGCTACCGAGGTGGTTGCCTTGTAGTGCGGGCTAACGCGGAAGCTATGTGCTTCCGTTCACGTACTATAATCGTGTAGCCTCGGGACGAAGTCGTAGTGCGGCTTCGACGTGTTCCCGTACCTCAGGCCAGCATTCCAAAACGGACCCAATTGTAGTGATTGGGGCGCACGGTTGGTTCAAGGTTATCTTCCTAGTCACAGGGGGTTCGAGGTGAACCCTTGCGCAAAGTGATGCCAAAAGCGGCATCAAGAGCGATCGCAAGCAATGTTGTTGCAGTAAGGCGATTCGATCATCGGGGAGGATCGTTCCTTGACCTTGAAGAAGGCTAAGAAGAGTGCACTGGGAGGAGCTTGAGAGGCTCCACCCCTGGCCGGGACTTGGAGGAAGTCGGCCGAACTAGCTAGTGGAGAGTAGAGTCAAGTGTGGGGTTTGGTTCTTTGCCATGGGACGCCATGGTACGGAAACAAACTAGTCATGTTCTCGTCCTTGACAGTTTGGCGAGACTAAAATTTGTTCTTAGTTGGAAGGCATATTTGCAGAAATGGTCGTCACATTGCCGAGTCTTCAGCTAAAGATGCAAGAATTTCGTGCCTCTACTGTCCATCTACAAACTGATTAGTCTCAAGATCTTGGCAACGCTCTCAACAATTTGCAACAACAAATGTCAGAGTTGAAGGAGTCGAACAATGGATCTTCAACCTTACGAGTCCCTACTACAACATATCCTACTGCAATGGTTCCTCCAAATCTTCAACAAATTACAAGGGAACCAAAGGTCAGCATGCCCGTGAAATTTGATGGGACGAGATCAAGATTTCGCGATTTTGTTCAACAAGTACGATTGTTCCTATGACTACATCCACAACGCTACCTTGATGAAGGTATTCAAGTGGGATTCGTGGGCACCCTTCTATCAGGCACTGCCCTATCTTGGTTTGCACCGCTATTAGAGAAAAATTCGCATTTACTATACAATTTTGAAGCGTTCATGTCCGAGTTCACTGCAACGTTTGGAGAGAATGATAGAGAGAGAGTTGCAGAGACAAAGATGCGAAATCTTCGACAAAGAGCACGTCCAGCTTTCGTTTATGCTGCCGAATTTCAACAACTTGCGTGCGACCTCGACTGGAATGAGAAGAGCATCATTAGTTAGTTTCGATGTGGCCTAAAAAAGGTTGTAAAAGATTTGTTGCTGACAATGCCAAATGTGAGTACACTTAGCGAATTCATCACCTAAGTCATTGCATGTGATTATCGTTTGTTCGAAAGACGGTAAGAGAAGCGATTTGGATGGTCGATGACGCACCATACCGCTGCTACTACGGCACCAAACACAATGATCCATCAGACATCCGGTAATGATCCTATGCAGATTGATGCTGTCCGATTCAAGCCATTGACGCCACAAGAAAAACAAAGACGACGCTCGAATGGATTATGCCTTTATTGCGGAGAAGATGATAACATAGCATTAAACTGCCCCAACAAGAAAATATTCAAAGCTCGGGGCACAATTCAAGTGTTCGATACGAGGAGGTCGGAAAACGAAGATGTCCAGTCATAGTAGGAACTATGCGGCTGGACACCCCAAATTCCTCACCAAAAAAAGGTCTATTTCCATCTCCAGACCCTGTATCTTGTTTCACAGTTCTAGTAAAGATCAGGATGCAAAATCGAGATATCTCCTTAGAAGCATTTTTGGACTCGGACGCTTCAGCGTGTTTTATTGACAAAGACTTTGCGAAGCAACACAATTTAACGCTCGTAAGAAAGAAATTCTCGGCCCCTGTTGAAGTCATTGATGGACGACCGTTAGCATCAGGAAATATTGACCATGAAACTCGACCCTTTGAAGTGAAGCTTAAAAATCAAGCATCACAGATTGTTTTCAATGTCATCCAGTCTCCAAGGAATCATGTGATCCTTGGACTTCCCTGGTTTGTACTTCATAATCCTGACATCGACTAGCGATCACGAAAAAATTTGGCAAGACAAAAATGCAAAAGTATCAAAGATATTCAACTGATGTTTCTTGAAGCTAGAGCCTTCATGAGAGTTACGAAGAAAGACGTAACATTTGCACTTTATGCGACTTCGATCAAAACCACAACAGACCAAGGTACTTCGACATTACCCACTCAATATCAAGATTTCAATTATGTTTTCGAGAAGAAAAATACAGACATGTTGCCAGAACATCGACCTTATGATTGTGCAATTGAGTTGCAAGAAGAAGCTCAACCACCATTCGGCCTGATCTATAATTTATCTCAGACGGAGCTGGTTGCTTTACGCGAATACATTGATGAAAATTTGTCAAAGAATTTTATTTGACATTCGAAATCACCTGCGGGAGCACCTATCTTATTTGTGAAGAAGAAGAACGGATCGTTACGCATGTGTGTGGACTATCATGGGCTCAACAAAGTCACTATAAAAAATCGTTACCCACTACCGCTGATTTCCGGACTCCTCAAACAACTTGGACGAGCAATTTTTTTCACAAATATCGACTTGAGAGGAGCTTACAACCTTCTACGAATAAAAGAATGAGACAAATAGAAGACTGTTTTTCGCACAAGATACGGACATTTCGAATACAGTGTTATGCCTTTCGGTCTTACAAATGCTCTAGCAATTTTTCAACACATGATGAATGATATATTTCGAGAATTTTTAGATGACTTTGTAGTCATCTATTTGAACGACATTTTGATATTTTCACAGAATGGAGAAGAACATGGTCGCCATGTACACCTTGTCCTTGATAAATTGAGGGAAAAAAAACTATATGCCAAGTTGAAAAAATGTCTTTTCCACCAATCTGAAATCGAATTTCTGGGCTACATTATTTCCGACAAATGAGTCTTTATGGATCAGAAGAAAATACAAACCATCATCGAGTGGATTAAACCAACTTCGGTCCGAGATGTATAATGTTTTCTAGGATTTGCAAATTTCTATAGAATCTTCATCAATGACTACTCCAAAATTGCTGCACCATTGACACGACTCACAGAGAAGGACAAATTTGTATGGGACGAGAAGGCTGACCAAACATTTGAAAGGCTGAAGCAGGCATTTACAACGGATCCAATACTAGTACCTGCAGACCCATCATTCTTTTTGGAAGCAGATACATCAGACTTTGCACTTGACGCGGTATTCTCTCAATACAGTACAGATGGCCGACTTCACCCTGTTGGTTTTCGTTCTCGCAAATTTTCCGCTGCGGAGATTAATTATGAAATCCATGACAAAGAACTTATAGCGATTATCGATGTTTTTGAGGAGTGGAGTGCTCGTGTTTTGAATCGACGTCAAACGAAATGGAGTATGTCACTAGTAAGGTTTGATTTTGTTATTACCTACCGTTCCGGACATCTTCAAGGAAAACCAGATGTTATTTCTCGACGATCGTATTTTGCGCCAAAAGAAGGGGATGCAGCTTTTTACTAACAGAAATCCATCATCTTGAAACCAACAAATCTCCAATTGAATATGTTATCCATGTCCACCTATGACGATGTAGAGATCATAAAGGAGATTCAGGAAGCACTGAAGAGCGACCAATTTGCCACGACACTACGAAGTCAACTAAATCGACCTTGAGACAATCCACGTGTTACAAACGACTTCGAATTCAAAGATGAATTACTTTATTTCAAGGGACTTCTCTATGTACCTCCAGGACCTACATGACTTCGAATTCTTCAAACATGTCATGATCTTCCGGCTGTATGACATTTCGGCTTCAGCAAAACAATGGAATTGATATCCAGGGACTATTGGTGGCTGCAGGTGTGGAAACTCGTGAATTTTTTTGTAAAATCTTATAACACATGTGCTAAGGCGAAGGGTCCATGATATCGACCTTATGACCTTCTTCAACCATTACCCATTTCCAAGGGTCCATGGTCGTCCTTGTCTATGGACTTTATTACGGACCTTCCAATTTCCAAGACCTCCGACTCAATCCTTGTTATTGTGGATCGTTTTACGAAAATGACACATTTCATTCCATGTAATAAGACGGTTACTGGCGAGGAAATTGCAAGACTCTTCCTTAATAATATCTACCGTATTCATGGACTCCCGAAGGACATCGTATCTGATCGAGGACCACAGTTCATATCAAATTTCTGGAGGGGATTATTTCACATATTGGATACTAAGATCAACCTCTCTACAGCTAATCATCCACAGACTGATGGTCAAACCGAATGCGTAAACCAGATTTTGGAACAATATCTTCATTGTACGATAAATTATCACCAAGATAATTGGACGGACCTTCTGCCATTAGCTGAGTTTGCCTACAACAACACTATACATTCTTCGACCAAACAAACTCCATTTTTCTCCAATTATGATCATCATCCTCGATCAAATCTTTTCCACATGAAAACTGTTGGAAGTCCAGCTGTAGAAAACCTTGCTACTCATCTTGCTACTCATTTTGCTACGATTCACAAAGAGCTTACATTCCGCCTCGCGGAAGCTCAAAAACAATACAAGGAGTATGCAGATCAACATCGTCAACTCCAACCCCAGTTCAAGGTCGGAGATCGTGTGTGGCTTCTTCGACATGACATACAAACCTCGCGACCATCAAGGAAGTTGGATTATCAACGCCTGAGACCATTCAAAATTACTCGACAAATAAATCAGGTCATTTTTCGGCTTGAACTCCCACGAAATATGCGCATCCATTCAGTCTTTCATGTTTCATTATTTGAAGTTGTATCATCCCTAGAATATTCCAGGGAGAGTCTCTGTACCACCTCCATCAATCGACGTCAATCAGGAAATCGAGTATGAAGTCAACGAAGTCTTAGACTCTCGCATCAAGTATAAACGTCTTGAGTATTTCGTACATTGGAAAGGCTACGACATCAGCGAACGAATGTGGGAACCTTCATCCAACCTCGCCAATGCATCTGACAAAGTCCAAGAGTTTCATCAACAATATCTAGCTAAGCCCCGTGCTACACGTCAATAAGACGTCACAACGATGATGTCAGCCAAGTTAGCTTCAAGATGAAGACTCCACATTCAGTGTACCTGATACACACTAAGGAGGAAGGAGCATCACACATCAATATATATAGCTACACTTCCAACACTCTTGCATCTTGTATTGGCAACATGGAGTCACATGAACCAAATACATTAGAGCTGTCGCTTACCCAACTACTAGATCAGCCGTTCCGACTCTCACGACCTTCAACATCACGCCGACGCTCTCGAGACGATGGGCCACCAATGCGACGCGTACTTCCTCGTCTGGACCCCGTACGACGGCAAGTGAAGCCTATTTGAAGTCTGATAAATCTGTTGGAGGTTGAGGCTTCGGACCCAGAGGATAACGAAATCATGTTTGAAGGCAGTTTCGAAAATCAGAATGCTCAAATCACTACGTGATCCCAAGTTCAAAGTGTTGGACACTATCGATGGTTGCAGGGACCTGTAAATCATTTGAGTCAAGAACGAAGAGCCGAATACTTGGCAAGTACCATTCGCCGGATTTTGGATTTTCTCCAGCTCTAAGAAAGTCCAAGATTTTATCGCTCCTCGAGAAACTCGGCGCTAGAGAAGGGGGTGATGTCACGGACATAGCCCAAAGGAACTTACCAGGAGTAAATACCAGAAGTTACTAAATTACCATGTCACCGAAAATTACCGTGATCTACCATGATCTACCATGATCTACCATAAGTTACCATTAGTTACCAAGTTATCGGGAGTTTATCAAATTACCGAGAGTAACTTGAGAAACTGCTCAGGAAGCTTCCTTTGGAAGAAACTTCTCCATCAAGATACCTCCTTTGTTTAAGGAAACTTCTCCATCAAGAAACTTCCTTTGGGGAAGCCTCTTAGGGAACCTCCTAGTAGCCAGTATATATAGGAGGCGAGACTGGACACTCTTCAGTCTCGCCAACATCAGTTCAAGCTACTCTTGTTTCCAGTTCCCAGTACTCTAGCCCAATTTCTAGTATCTGGTACTCCAGTCCAGTTTCCAGCATTCCAGTATTCAAGTCGTGTTCCAATATCTTGTACTCTTGTTCATTGTCATAAAGATCGTCTTGATTCTTATTTACTCATCATGCATTCGGCCATGCCGACCTTGACTTCTTGTCTAGTCTTGTACCTCTAGTTTGATATCTTGTTTGTGTTCAGTCATGTTCTCGTCCTTGACACATGACTTCAATTCCGCTGATTACTTCATTTTATCATTAGCTCTTCGTAGTCTTTGTCTAGCTAGTATTAATTCATTTTCAAGACTTCATAAGTTTTCGTCATTTGGGGTGTCATAACCTTGGTTTTCTCTAGTTCCCCTAGGAGGTTCATTCATGGTTTCATTGAACATGGTGAGTGTGCCTAAATAGTGTACTCGGGTGTTTTTATTATTATTATTATTATTATTTATTTTAAAAAATTAAATTAAATTAAAAAAATTAAAAATTAAAAAAATAAAACCCTCCAATAATTCCAAATAAAATTAATCCAGGGCCTCTGTCCCCTGTTCACTAATATATATATATATATATATATAGAGGCCCTCGAAATTGAGATTAAAATGAGGAAAAAATGAGTTCTGAAATAGCCATGGGAACGTATTATCCCGTAGCCAGTGTCAAACATCAAAAGCGAGTTAGGAAAATTAGGAAGTTAAAACAACAAGGGAAAAAAGACTAGAAAAGAACCTTCGAAAGCAAGTAAGAGGGGAGAGAACCCCCAGCAACCGAAGGAAACCAGTGAACAAAGGAG
Organism: Takakia lepidozioides; assembly: GCA_030704615.1. NCBI lineage: Eukaryota > Viridiplantae > Streptophyta > Takakiopsida > Takakiales > Takakiaceae > Takakia > Takakia lepidozioides. Next base: position 23,635,609 of record CM060732.1, on the reverse strand, counting down.
TGAAGGGAACTACAAGAAGAAGACCAAGCTAAGGGTGAGGGAGATTGACAACAAGTTGTGTTTTGATCTTATTGCGACTTTTCATATGCCGCCAATTGATCTCAAGATCCTCTCCTTTGGCTAGAGAAATGTCAATCTTCGGGGAGTTTGTCATGCCAGGTAACACGCGAGGCGGAAAGTCGTATGGCCTAAGCCTAGGCTCATGTTTGCCACGTTGCAATATACCAAGCTCTCACTACGTCATCAAAAAAAAAGTCCATATACTCGTGGACAACCTCACTTTGCTTATAACTGTGGAATATACTCAATATAGACTTTGATACATTTCGATATGTTTGTAATTATAGATATGTTCATACATCATGTTTTGCCCATTGTGTTCCATCTATTTGTCGATCAAAATCTAATATGGAGGCTACATTTAATGTATGCATTACGAGAGTCACAGTTTTTTTCTAACCCTGAAAAAGACTTTGGCATCTAGAAAGGAAAAAAAATCAAAATCAAAATCAAAATCAAAATTCTTGGAGCTACGAAAAGCAAGAAAAATTGCAATCATTGACGCATAGTCAAGGTTTTGGCTATGATGTTATAAAATGAGTTGAACAAGGTGATAGGTCCATACATTGCTTGTCTTTCTTGCAGATAAGGGTAATCAAACCTTGAGAGATCCGGGAAGGCAAGATTCCCTAGTGAAACACATCATTTTCCATGTCGAGGAAGTCATCTCCAATGACCGACCACATGGATTTAAAGAACTCAATTGGGAGCCCGTCCAGATCAGGGGCTTTGTTGGGGATGAGGTTGTCAACAAGATCCCCCAATTTAATGGAAATGAAATAATCATTTAGTCTTTCCGATATGAAAGGAGAGACCAGATTATGAATAGAGTCTAGATAGATAGTTTGCGCAAATCAAGAGTCGTTTGTTATAACGACTTTAGGGAATATATTTGAGAAGAAGACAACAACTATTTTTACCATAGTGTTAGGACAATCCAAAATGCCACTAAATGAGTCCATAAGTTCAGCAACTGCATTAAATGACATACGCTAATAGGCTTATTGGATCCAGGTGTGAACTGCCACAAAAGAGTTGGAAATTAAAGGTAGGGTGATATAAGGATGGTCGTGCCTCCTCGAGAGTCGATGATGGTTCTGTTCCACCAAACCACGTTGGATGACAAAATGGAGCGGCCTAAGTTTGATATTTTCATATCATACAATTTATGATCTTGGAGGAATATGATAGCATTTTGATTTAGAACTTGAGAAGCCCAAGTCTTGATTTGTGAGCGTTTAGGGGCAAAGGTTTCTAAGCTAATGCCTCTGATGGTCCAATTGAGGAGAGAGATCTTCATGGGGGGAGAGGGTTTTGGGCCCATGGAATTTTCCATTCCAGGAAGAAATGGCCCAAAGGAGTAGTGACAATAATTTTAGTTATTTCGTCCTTGTTCGGAGCACCGAGATCCAAGGGTAAGAGCAAGGGTTTGTATCATCATGAAGTTGAATAGAGAGAACCATAATTCAACCCTTTGCCTTCTGAGCTGCACACTAATTTTGTTACTTGAAAAAACCAATCTAAGTCACTTGCATTGTCATACATACTTGCATACCATATATGATCTAATGTATTTCTATCCAAAAATTGTGCGTGAAGATAACTCTTGTATTTCCATGCATGACCATATATTTCTCATGTATGATTATGCATGCCTGCAGATAAGCATCCAAACTTGGAACTCTTTTGAAGTAGTAAAATCAAACAAAAATTCTAATATTGTTTCACGTCATATAGTAATGGCATGGATATCACTGAACTTGCGACCCCCACATGCATGACCATATATCTATCATGTACTTCCATACATGTATGACTATGGGCATCCATTGTGTATGACTATTTCGAGGGCCCACCCCCGAGAGGGGCAATAGTCTTGAGGCGAAGGGGCTCTTAGTTACGCCGGTTTCGGCCAGAGTCTTCTCTCTCTCTATGCCTATCTTCTGAGGACCGGGAGTTTTTGTTGGGACTGTAATTTCTATATTGCTCTTACCACCAAGCCACCCACCTCTTCTTGCGCCATTTAATGTTAGTTATACTGAAAAATGTAATTCGAGGTGTGTGGGACCCAACAGTGGACCTATAATACATGCGGTGACCGTGCGGAGGTGAGGTGCTAGAGTACGGGGGTGGGCGGCTGCGGGTGGGCGGGGGGCTATGGAGGCGTGCCGGGCTGGGCACACTCAACTCCCGGGCCATTTCTATTATTTGCCTAATTTTGTCAATGCGGATCTTCCAACGTCACAGTTGACCTCATGCTCCTCACCTTCGACCAGCAGATTCCCATCCGGAGAGAAGCCATTATGCTAGATAACTTTAGAATGAGACACATGGGTGCAAAGGAAGTCATCCAGTGTTGTTTTTTGACATGTAGCTCTACCTTTTTTGTGATAGGTTAATTTTTTTTTGACTTTCACTGTGACAGACAACTTTGAGAAAATGCCTTTCACATGACAGGTTGACAGATTTTTGACCTTTCACACAATTTTGTCATATGAAATCAAACAGAAAATGAAAAGAAGTGTGAACTTCTTACAACTACAATTAGTGAAGCTCCGGTCCGTGAATACATATGGTATTGTCTTCACTATTTTCATGGGTTCCAACCCAAACATGTAGCATTTGTACCACTTATTCTCTAACTATAAAACTTTAGCATTTTTAACCTCTTTATACGTAGCCCCAAGCCTCTCTTCTTTGAGAGATATTTTCTTGGCTTATCAATGAGCTAGGAAATACAATATGCCAGTTGATTGTAAGTTTGTAAGTAAAGATTTTGAGTCATGCAGGATGGCCGCGTCGAATTAGGTGCAATTGTTTGAATATGGCACCTCCTTCACAACAAATGCTTTTGAAACAGGATCAGGATAGGGACTCAAGAAGAATTTTTCTGGCACTGCTGTGGTTGTGTGGTATACCTTGTAAGGGATAACAAGTCAAACAGGCACTACACGTTTTGAACCAGCAATTCATTTTGGCCGCCAGACTCCAGTACTTAATTGTGCATTTTACAAGGGTGTCTCAAGAGTAAAGACCTAGAAACGGGAAAGCAAGTGCATGCCCACATTATCCAAAATGGATTTGAGCCAAATATCCGTCTACTCCCTTGTCAAAAAAAAACTAAGATCACATGAAACAAAGAGGGAGAGCCTAGAGGTTTAAGGCTTGAAACACAAAGAAGGGCAACTGGCAGTGCCTGGTGAGGCTCCCCTAGGTGGACTTATTAGTAAGATTAACAATAACTACTAACAATTTGTACCTTTTTTCAGCCTCTCCTAGGTGGACTTACTAATAAAATTGCTAATAACTATTAGTAATCTCTGGCAGATTCTCTATTCAGAATTTGTACCTTTCAGGCTTTGTGAGCCTCTCCTAGGTGGACTTAGTAATAAAATTACCCCTAATTATCAGAAATTTCTGCCTTTCTTTTGAAAGGCTATTTTTTCTTAACTTTCATTGTGACATGCATTTTTTTTCTCATTGCCTTTCTTTTGACAGGCTCATATTTTTTTCGCCTTTTTTTGCTTGTCAAATGCCTTGTGACAGGTGCAAAAATCAGCCTTGAAGTCATCCTTGCCAATTTGAAAAGTTGCGCCTGCCCACCGTCTTTATGAACATTTCCACATAACTACCATCAAAACCTTTGTGAGGCCTTCTTCCCTCAGTAATCAGATCCATAAATGTTTTAAATAATACAAGTCTCATGTGGGGGCTGGTTTTCTCAACCACAAAGGAACAACGACTTTTCCATATGTGCCAAAGGGCATGGCAGGAATGTAGGCCCACAGAGGGCAGACTTCGTTCGTCTGGTATTAGGTTTCTTACATACCAGACTGGTCCTGGTACGAGCCCAATCACAAAACTTTCATACCAGTCTGGTCTATATAATGGTGGATGTATTTTTTTTCAAATACTGGTATGAGTATGAGTATCATGATCACAATACCAGCTGGTATGGGATATCAATTCTGGTATCATTCAAAAGCCATTTGACTTAAAAATTTATCAAATATCAAGTGGAAACAAATACAATAGACATAAAGTAAATATAAATAAGTACATATATGTCCACATAAACTAGTGTAATACACATACCAGAGTAAACGAGGAAAACGGCGGGGGGTAATTGGTACTGTGGCTGGTATGAGAATACGGATACCAGCCTGGTTTGGTATATGACCTGGTATTGTAGAACTTAAGACCAGGCTGGTCTGGTCTGTGATACCAGGGTTGATACCAGCGTTGATACTCGGGTCTGATACCCATACCATACCAACACTGGAATGTACCACTTGGTATTAACTTACTAGTTACAAGGGCCCGGCCTCTATCCCCTCTTCTCATATTTATATATGGAAGACAATAGGAATAATGTAAGAACTTAATGGACGCGTGTGATCTGATGGTACTTTCGCCGGATTCCGATAGCCTGGGCTCCTCCGGCGGGGCCCCTGTCAAATCCTCCCCACCCCCTCTTACCTCGGTTTCACTATTAAATACTTCAGAATCCAAGTGGATTTCAAGCTATGGTGGGTAGCATGATGGTAAGGTGGTAGCGTTGCAGGCGGCAAAGTTCAGCGTTCGATTCTTGATGGGAGGCGCTTGTGTGTAACCCTGGTCGGTGTAACCCCGGTAGTGTAACTCTCCAATAGGTGTAACCCTCTGTAATCCCGGTTTCTCATGTAACTCTCGTTAGTCCATTTTATACTCAACCAAATTTGGACTTAGTCAAATTTCGAGACCAAGTGTGAGTTACATCAAGAGGAGTTAGACTCCATTCTGTGTAACACCGAGTGGAGTTACACACCTCATCGTGTAACCCAATGTAATCCCGAGTGGAGTTACACACCTCAGTTACACACCTCATCGTGTAACCCGATGTAACCCCGAGTGGAGTTACACACCTCATCGTGTAACCCGATGTAACCCCAAGTGGAGTTACACACCTCGTTGAGTAACCCAGTGTAACCCCGACTTGAGTTTACACTCCTTCAGTTCCATGTCACTCTCAAGAGAGGGTGGGGAAGATTTGACATGCCGGAAACCGGCATACCATCCTGTCAGAGGTCGCACATGTGCATTATGTTCTTACATTATTCCTATTATCTTCCTGAATATATATCCAATAAAATCGAAGCATTTGCTATCACAAAACTTAAATGTGCTCACATGAGCACAAACCATGCCATACCATTTTGTTGGTGCTCGCAATGTTTTGTCATTTATTATTATTATTATTATATAATAAAAGGGGACGGAGGCCCTATAACTCATACTAATAAACATGGGGAAACCAGCTGTGAAGCCCCAAGGAGAGAAACAGATCCCAAAAATAAGCGCTAGAAACCAGGGGGAGTGCAACAACGTTCCTGGCAGTACAAGAACACCAGGGAGAAAATAGCCACACAAACATAAAGTCCATAATTGATACCAAGTTCTAAAGAAGGAAAGAACAAAGAGGGCAAGGAGTAAAAGACAGGAAACCTGCGAGCGTTTCCTGCAAAGAGCCTCAAAGTTCAAATGAGCTTTAACTTTTAACTCCCTATTTTTCCTATGCCGCCAATTGATCTCAGGATCCTCAGTTTCCGCTGGAGATGGCCAAGGAGAGTCAGAAACCCCAATTGGAAGGGGGAGGTCGCCACTTCGGGTGGGCAGAAGGGCTCCTGGAGCAGATATGCAAGGAGTCCTTATTTTTATTCCCTAGTACATATATAGTTGTGAACTAGGTATGATATTATAATATCTAATGGAATATGGTTATGTTTCGAAATGCCTGAATGTTACTTTGGGTGTATGCGCAGGGCTTGTAATTCCGTTTTAAGAACATATTGGCCCATAACTATGGGTTGTGCTCACGCATGCAATTTTTGTGCTCAGGGAAAGTTGTGCTCATGCGGTACCAACCTCTTGGAAAGGTAGAGACACTCAAAGCCTACCTCTCTTTACTTGGTTATTTTTTTGTTAATTTTTCTTCTAAAGATTAAAGATTAAATTATTTTTTACTATAATGATTTAATAAAATAACGAAGATAGGCGCCCCAGGCTCGAGAATTTTATCAAGGTGATTTGAGGAAAAAATATTTTGACATTTGTCAATACATACCGTCATTCAAGCCTGCCAGTGGGTTACATTTTTATTTATTTATAATCTTAATAGGTAAGTTGATTGTTTTTGAGTTTGTGCGTGTTGGTTATAATCAGTGTTGGACTATTATGTAGGGTCAGGCTGGGTATCAACCAGTGTTATGCAGGTAGTGCCTTTCTAAGGAACCCGCATGGTCCGGGTTCAGGTTTTTCTCTGGAGCCAAGTCCGCGTTTGGATCTGGGTTTTTAAAATTGGGAAAATCCGGGTCTGGGTTTGGGTTTGGGTTTGGGTATTTGAACATGGGGTCGGGTCAGGGTCCGGGTAATTGCTGGAAAATTTCAGCAGGTTTTATGGGCTTGGGTCCTAATTAATTGATTAAATAAATTAGAAAATTTGATAAAATCTGGAATAAAATTTTATTTGGCTGGAAAAAAAACTCAAAATATAATTTAAGATCCATCCATCAATTTCAATTCTTAAACATGGTAAGAAAAATAATATTCATCATAGGTCACTATAGCAAGGAAAAATTGCACACCGCATCCTGAATAAACCAAAAACCAAATGAGAGAGAGGAGGAGGAGCATTACTTGCGAGAAGCTCGAGTGAGGGAGGAGAGGCGGCGTAAGTATAAGGTATGTGCCACATTTCATTTTATGTATTATGGAATGTCAAGCCACTGCCTATGTTGCCAATTAGAGGTTGCAGACCTTAACCCTTAAGTGTCAAAACTCATTTTCACCCTCTCGTGGAAAAACATGACCCTGGCCCACAAATTTTTTTTATCTATAGAATCACTGTGTCCCTGTAAAACTGACCGTTGGAATTACTTCCCACCTACCCCACCTCCTACCACAAAAAGTTTCACCAAAATCCAACTGCCAGATCTGAAGATTATGAAGTGTAGAGTGGGGACAAAAAAAAAATCTCCACTAAGAACTAGGTGCCAAAAAAAGCAGTTTTTTGCTCGTATTTGGGCATTTTTAATTTTTTCTATTTGAGAGTCTCAAGAATGTTGTTCCATACCTGATAACACACATTCTCATAAATTTTCAGTTTCTTCTGAAATGTTCTCAAGTGGGCTCCTTTGTAGTGACAAATTGGGGGGTCAAAATATGCCATTTTCTTTGGGCAGGCCAAAATATCTCTTTATAAAATTATACAAACAAATTCAGCCGTTCAATTCCTAATCCCTCCGGTTGAAGTGTCATGAACATCTATATGAGATCCCAAAAAAAGTTTGGGACCAATCGGGAACTGCCCTCACATCTTTAGGTTCCCTGCCCAAGACTTCAAATGGCACAACTATGTTATAGCCTGCAGGCCTAGGATATTTGGAGCCATAGCCCAGAAGGGCACGGGGCTTGGGAGCTCCTCTGGCTTACCCGGCCCTGCTTTCATGGGACTCTCAACCCTCTCAAACCCCCGCCCTAGGTTTGGCCCACCCCTCGTGGCATTTTTCTCGGGCCCCGAGCTCTGCCGCCATTGCGGCTGCACTCCCTCCAGCCCGCCCTACATGGCATTCGCCGTCGATTCAGGCTAGGGCCCAGGCCTGGGAATGCCCAGACCTGCGCCATGCCCCTGCCGGGCAATCAAGGGGTTTGGGGGAGCGTGCCGCCCTAACCTTTATGGGGTATCTTTCAGTCACCCTAACCTGACCGCAGTTGCCATGTCAGCAACTTGGGCAGGTTAGGGGGGCCAAATTGGCCTCAAAAAGCTGAGTGTGCCCCCTTCCAATTGGTCCAGACCCATACCCCTTCAGGCATTGACCAATTGGCCAATGCCATATGAAGGGGGACCCGATTATCTGTCGATTGAGCCAAAAATAAAGGCCAATCAGCCTTAACCACAGGAAGTTATGGCTGGTTAAAGAAACCTAACCGATCCAAAACGGGTCGGTTTGACTTAACCCTCAACTTCCTACATAGTAGAGGTTTTTTGCCCTTAAAATCTCCTACCACTTGACAGTATAACCAAGCTATCCACCTGCCATAGTACATCCAAAAATATGAACCTTATAAATCAGTTGTTACCTACCACACACATCCATATACCAAATTGCAAAGAATTTCACCACAAGAATTTTAAAATTATAGTGCTTTGGTGGGGGTTGTTTTTTTTTAGAGGAATTTGAGAAATCTGCAATGTCAGTTTTGGAAATGGCAGTATCGGGTTGATTTTTGCTGGCTCCGCCGCACCCATGGCCATATCCTATATATTCCAAGGTATGCAAACATGCACAAAATTCCATGCCAAATTGCCAAAGGAGCATGTAAGGATGCTACATGCTCCTTTCTATGTGTTCTTTGGGGGATTCAGATATGGGCCAGAACATAGAGCTGGAACATAAAGTTTCTAACATTGTCAGAAAATGTACAGAAATCCAAGATTTTTTTTCTATCCAAGCCATGAGAGAATGAGTTCCTATGATCCTCATCCGAATGTCAATTTTTTTGAGAATCCAATGGTGATTTTTCCAAAGTTTGAGGCCTAAGTGGGGCCAAGTGTTTTGGAGCTGGCTGGTGCATGCACCAATAGAAAGTTGCCACGCAGGTGGTCAACCCTGCCTTGCCCCTCTCCTTACCTAACCCAAGCGTTTTTGCAAAATTCTGCAGGTCAGGATTTTACTCAAAATACTTTCAATTGAATTGTGGGGGGACTATGTTGTCAGCAAATTTATTACTTCAACAATCATTTAATTTCAATAGAATCTGAGCAAGATATCCCCATTTTTCTTTAGAGGTCACGACCCAAATCGGGTCGCATAGGAAGTTAAGGGTTAATGGTCTCTTACAAAGTCAAACTTGCGATACTTTTAAGAGCATAATGAGCAGCTCTGCAACCTCTGATTGGTTGGATATTGTAGTGGGTTGTACAAAATCAAGCCTCCGATTATGCCAAAGCATATTGCGCCAGCATTGCATATGTTGCTTCTTAGTTCGCCTCTAAAACGGCAAAATCGGCCTAAAAAATTGTTAATGTTTACCTATATATGTGTAACCCCCAATACATGTATTGTCCGGATATTGCTTTTGTTAATACCAGCCTGGACGTAGGGTATTGACCTAGGTAGTGTGAATGTCAATATCAGGGGTTCCGATTCCTAACCCTAGTATTATAAAAGTAGATACCAACCGGGTCGGTCCTGTGCTCGCATGAGTAGAAGACAAAATGCCCGAAAATTCGCAAATATTCTCGAAAAGATGCTGCGGCGAAACTAAAATTGGAAATTTGTGCTCACGGGGACCAAATTGTGTGCACGCGAGCAGACTTGTACTCATGTGAGCACAAGCCACACGTAGCTGGGAGTCACTCTATTTCCGTCAAACACAATACATATTGTTTCGCCCACGAAACCATAGGATAATGACCTACGCAGTGATACCTGGAAATTTCGCCGACGAAATCTGCTATTTCGCTAGCGAAATCCATTGTAAGTTGGCGAAACCCGACACCTTGATTTATTTCGTTAACGAAACCCGTTGTGTGCCTCATTATATTAAATTGTTCAACTATTGTTTGGTATTTGTGTGTTTTGGATGGTGTTGGTTATTGTGACTTTGTTTTGTTTGAATGTGTTATTCTTTTGTAGAATACCAAAGCTGTAGATATATGGAACTTGGAGCTTGTAGATCATTATGGGTACCTATTTCGCATTAGGGTTTTGGGGTTTTATGTGTTTTGAAAACATATAGCTCCTATGACCGTGGTTTAAAAACATAAAACCCCCATGACCGTGGGTTTGTGCTCATGCCATTTGTGCTCACGTTCTACCAACCCCCGTTAAGACCTAGGTTGATACTAGTGTTGTGCGGGTATGGGTCCTGACCCGAGTACCCCGCAGGTTAGGATCCATGACAACCCCGGACCCAAACCCGCAACGACAACAAATATCCGAATCCGAATCCGTGGTTCATTTCATAAAAGAACCTGGACCTGAACCCAGACTCTCTCCATTGTAGATTTGGCCATGTTGGATAGTGAGACTTGGAACCAGATCAATGCTCTTGGTTTGACAAAATATGCATATGTAATGCATAGGGCTTTTGAAACATTTTTATTTTCTTTGGAAAACTAGGTATACTTACTTATAAATTGCCCCAACATACTCAGGCTACCACTTTAAATTAATTAAATTAAATTTTTATACCCGGGTTGGCAACCGGCTGGTATTACAATTGGAATAGCCCTGGTTGATAACCGTCGGCAAATTCAAAATCCTGCAGCTATATTGAGAACCGACGGATATTGAAATTTTGTGAGTGTTCTAATACTATGGAACCGGCTGGTATTGAAAAGTGAAAATATTTCAATACCAAGATGCGGGTGGAATAAGAAAAATAAAACCCGCCCAAGATTTTCGACCCCTGCCTTCGGGCTCATTCCATAAAAACTTGCCCACAAATTTCTCCTACGGTTTGTGCCCTCAGCTGCCTATCATGATTAGGGTCTTCTTCTCTCATCTTCTTGTGGCCACCATTTTACAGTGCGTCTTCTCTTTGCGCATTGCCGTGTAGCACAGGAGGATGTGCCTTGCTGTTTCTATGTGGAAAGAAATATTATAAAAAATATGCTAGCATAAAAACATTGGAAAAAAAGTATCGAAAAATAAACATTGGAAAAACAATCTGGGCAGTTGCTTTGCCCAAAATTAGAGAATTGTATGGGACAGATACCATTATTTAGGATTCCCCTAGTTCATATTATGAAATCTTCACGACGTAGCCTTTTCCGCTTCAGGATCATATTTTTGGGATGTTTGAGGCCATAAAAAAGAAAATGACTATTTAGCCTTATATGCTAGTCTTTTTCTGCACTTAGCCCCATTATCGTTATATAGGCTACACCAAAAGAGGGGGTTGCGGGGCGGTTCCCCCACCCTTCACAGCCTTATTGGTGGTTATTTCTCCACCTTTTGCAATCAATTCCGAGGGCTTCCGTCCCCTCTTCCCCAAAAAATAGAAAAGAAAGAGGGCAATAAAGATATCCGTTAAGTGGAGGGGGATGGAGGGTGAGTTAGGCCATTTTGGCCAAAAGACACGCTGAAGTGCAATAAATGTCAAAAGAGCAGGCGAGTAAAATACAAGGGAAAAAAGAGGACCAAAATAGCACATAAATGAGTGTAAAACGCGTTTCATCCAGTGTTGGGCGGTTCTTGCATTTGTGAAGGAACCTTCGGTTCCGGTTCCAAAATTATTTCAAGAGACGGTTCCGGATCCGGTTCCGGTTTTTTTTTATTGAGCCGGTTCCGGTCCGGTTCCGGATCCAACTTTTAAACATGGGGGCGGTTCCGGTTACCGGTTAGTTGCTGATAAAAACCATCGGTTCCGGTTAGGTTCCGGTTCTATTTTAAAAATATATTTGTTTAATTTAATTAGATTTAAAATATTTTATCAGTCCGGTAGATTAAATAGCAGTGTATTCACATATTTGAACTAAAATCCATCGATTTTGTTAGTTTTCACTAACACAAAAAAACAAACAAAAATACTCTAAATAAACTGGTAGAAGAAAATGGGTAAAATTTTATGGGTTGAAAGTACTATTCAGCTACCTGGCAAGTATTGGCATCTTCAAACATTTTATTAATGAACTTAGCCAGGATATCATGGAGCTGGAGATTGAACCCAAGATCTCATAGCGCTGAAGCATTGAACATAGAATCTCATGGCCTTCAAGCATTGAACCCACGATCTCAGGAGCTTAAGAGCATTAAATAAGTTTTTCCCTGGGCCCACCAGCCCCAGGTACTAGAGACATTTAGGGCTACAGCCCACGGGTGGACCCGAACCGGAACCGGAACCGCTTTGGAGCTGGAACAGCCGGTTCCCACACATGTGGTCGTAGCTGGAACCGCCGGTTCCGGTTCCCACACAATCCCCAATGAGCGGCTCCGGTTCCGGTCCGGTTCCACATAACCGGAACCGGCGGATACCCGGGGCCAGGCGGGTAACCGCCCAACACTGGTTTCATCCTTTGTTTGGTTTTTGGCCTCTCCGGCTACATGGCACCGTGTGGAACAAACGGGGAGGCTGGGGCGGGGGCCCACGTTGACATGAGGCTAACACTTACCTTAGCGTGGGCAGTTGATGCAAGCTCGCCCATCCTACCACCACAAGGCAGTGTGGGGATGTATTAGGGGGCGGAAGGGAGGGTGACTTACCGGATAACTTTAATAGCTGTGCGATGAAGTGGCTCTTAGTTACGTGGGTTGGCCGGCTCTCTCACTCTCCATTGACATTGTTGAGTTGGGCATTGGAGCCCTGTTGACAATTATCAGTCCATCTTCAGAAGTCAACAAATCGAGCATACTTGCGTCGGTGGCCTACTAAAATGGAGCGTTGAATTTGGCCCGCATAATCAACTCCAACAACAAGACACTTTGATATATAAAATTTCCGTGTCTGGAGGCCATTGACTGGCCCGCCCCTACACTTAAGGGTTAATATTGAATAATACATTGCGGCTCTCTCTCTTACTTTTAAATCTTATTTTCTTAAAGCGAGGGGGAGAAATTCTCAACTGCCGCCGCAGTGCCGTTACCCAGTCAACTTCCGTCCGTTACTGCCGTCCGTGCTGCCGTGCCGGAATGATCCAACGCGGCACCTGCCATACGTTCGCACACGCCGTCCACACTTATTCATCCATTGCGTGCACGGCTGGTCGTCGACCGCGGCCACCAATACGTGGGCGCCGCGCGGCTCCAAACTAGTCAGACCTGCGACCGCGCTTCCACCACACCTTCCGTACGTATCTCCGAGCTGGCAGGTACATATAGCGTACCTACCGTACCTACCCACCGGTAGGTAGGTATCTACCTACCAGCGTAAGTGTATGGATGAGGACCAGCGGACGGACGAAAACATGTCCCCATCGGCGGAGAATTTGTCATCCAAGCACAGACGCGACAGGGATACCGTTACGGTTGTAGGGGTTGACTTGCCCTAATTGCATCTGACGATGCCACGTGGGTCTCCAACATTGGGCCAAATAGGGTTTCACCCCTGCTGCAAGGGGTGTGGGCCTGCCATACGCCGGACCCCTGGGTAAGTAGCTTCCATGGCAGTGCGAGTTCTCGCTGTTGGTCGTCGTCGTCGTCACGCGTTCGATCCTTCTCGATCTCCATCGCAAGGGGGCTGTGTTTGTTTGTGAGAGAGAGAGAGACAGCATCGTCCTCCGTCTGTCTGGCCAGAGGGGTTTATATCACGGCCCTAGTTCTTGTGGAGAGCAGTGAATGGGACTAGTATTATAAGAGTTGTTTTGGTTGAGATCAGATCTGCAATATTTTGACCGAGCACAGCCGAATCCCTTTGCTGCGTGTTTGTGTGTTGATTTGCGTGCTGCTGGATCAGGGTATCTGACTTTTGCCCTAATCGATCTCTGCCGCTCTGACTTGACAAAAGCTGGTGGCTGACGCTTTTAGTCTTGTGGTATTTGTGGATTGATCACCTCGTCTCGCCGATCGTCCGAGGCCGTGCGTCTCCTTGTCCGTCTGGTTGTGGGAGATCCTGATCTGAGCATTATCTTTTTCTCTTTCCCCGTCTCTAATCCTCTCCCTGCATGAGTGCCTGTATATCTTTGTGTCACCCGAGGCGCACTTTTGAAGCTTCGCAACTGGAAGGTCACTCGCAACGCACCCAACGCCATCTATGGCGCCCACGGAACAACTTAATTCCCGCCACTCCGGTGTGTTTCTGTTTTCATCCGCCCTCGGTTGAACCTATAATATTTTGCCCTCATTCGTGCTGCGTCTGACTGACACCTGCTTTCTTTTCGGGCCAAGGAGAAAATCAAGTTGTTGTTGTTGTATGGAAACATGATCTTTCCATGATGGATCAAGTGGGCTGGCGTCCAGCCCCCTATATCTCTCTTTACCTCTTCCCCCGCAAGACCTGTTAAGCCAGTCTCTTTAAAGGGACTACCTTTCTCTTTTCTCAAATTCTCCCGACTGCCAGTTATTCTGGTGTTTTTGGCTAAGGATTTTCAGAACGAAAATCCTCTCGACTGAAATATGTTTATCCACGAGGAATGGCCTGGTGTCCCGCCCATGACCCCCTCCTTCTCTATTTCTCTCTTCCCCAGCAAGACCGTTAAGCCGGAATCTGGAGCGAGAACAAATCACAGACTCCAAGCCAGTCTCTAAGTAAAGACTACTTTGTCTCTTTCCTCAGATTTCCTCGACTGCAGGTCTGCTGTTTTTAGCAAAAGGAGATTCCCTAAATGAAAGTTCTGTGGAAAGAAAACATGATCTTTTGATGATAGAACGAGATGTCCCTCCTTGACCCCGCCCTCTCTCAATCTCTCATCACCCAACGAGACTGTTGATCCAACATCTGCGGGGACAAGAGATCACAGACTGGTAAGCTGGTCTATTTAAGACTGGCCATCTCTTTTTCTGGATTTTTGGGACTGCCAATCATGAATTTGGGCAGAGAGCCACCTCAGTGAATGGCTTTCTAACACCCTGGTGTTGGGCGATAACTCTCTCTTGAACTGAAAATGCTTTCCTTGAAAACCGGATTCAGATCCCTACCAGGATCAACGATGTCAAGGTGTCTGTCATTTGAATGAAGATGTTTGTCAGGCTAATTAGGTTTCCGGATAGGGCCTGTCAACGTGCTGCTGGGCTTGTCCTTCAGGTTGGTAACTGCTGGACAAAGCAGCTACAGCACTGGTTCTCCCCTCATGCAGCCTGGTTGTTACCACAGCCAGGTATTTTATATGTTCATACAAACTTTTTGAGGACAGTTTTAACTGAAAAAAGGCAAAATCTCTGCAGACTCATGTGGGGTGAGAATGACAGCAGCGTCATCTTACCCCTCGGTGGTTGTAATTGGTGCGGGAATCGCAGGCCTAGCAGCAGCGCGATTTCTGCACAACTCGCACTGTAAGGTACTCATGGTCACGGGCGCATACAGCGTGTGCATGTTTCAGTGTTTTTGTTCTTCACCAGGGTATCTGGGTACACAGGTGTCCTATTCTTGTTTGCAGTAGGTTTTTCCAGAAGGGAAGGCAACTGAGCCTATAGTTTTCCTGTTGAAGCTTCTGGTGTTCAATAATCTATCTATAGTAGTGTATTTCCAGTCAACCAGTTAAGCAGGAACTGAGTCGAAGTAAAAAGCTACTCAATATCAAGCTGTGAGTGTTTGAATCAGAAGCTTCTGCTTAATGTGTGAGACATCTTCTGCACTTTTGCAGGTTGTCGTGTTGGAGTCCCGGGATCGAATAGGAGGCCGTGTATATACAGATTACTCTTTTGGGTTTCCTGTCGACATGGGTGCATCTTGGTAACTCTTCTGTCCTCCAAATATGTTGTGTATGATATGTGTTGACATCGTGCTTGGTGCTAAGATGGTTGGAGGCGGTTGTAATACCATGGTTGCTCAAACTGATTGTGGTTATTTTAAATTTCTGCAAAAACTGTGCCTAGAGTGCAAAGTGCATTTCTATCCAAGCTGCAGTTTTAGAGCGTGTTGGAGCTAACAAACTATGGTCTTTGGCAGGTTGCATGGAGTCTGTAAGGAGAATCCTTTGGCGTCCGTTATTGGGAAATTGCGGTTACCCTTGTATCGGACCAGTGGAGACAATTCGGTGCTCTACGATCATGATCTAGAGAGGCAGGGACTTCAATCTTTATTGATTTGCATCACTTAGATCTAAGACACGTGTCTTTTTTGCTGTATCGCTTCTGCACACCAGGGTCAATTGGGGAGCCGTTAATCTGTCCTTACTGGATCTGGAACTTCGTCTGGAAAGTGAGGACCATCCAGTAGCTAGGACAAGGATAGATTGTCACCACTATGAAACAGTGCAGGATTACATATGTTGCTCGTACTGGGCTCTTTGTGGGAGCCCGTACTAGGCACAGTGTGCTAGTTTGTTGGGTTCAATCCTTGTGCTGCGCAGATTGACAAGCAGATGATGTTTTTAGAGTGCAGTTGGGAGCAGGCTTACCTTTCTGCAGTAGCAAGATTTATAGACATGATTGTGTGGTGAGGGTAGGTATTTGTAGGGCTGGAGCAGAAGCCACCTTGGTGTCCCACCCACTAACCAGGGTTAGATTGTTGGCCATTGGTTGCTACGGCTTTTATAGAGTTTCTCATGGAATCGGCCTTTTCCACGGGAAATCCTGGCAACCACTGCCCAAACATGAGCCCTGGTTTCTGGGTGCTGTGATTACTGAGCTAGTCGTTACATTGGTTGGATTGTTTAGGGCAATGTGTAGAGGGTATGAAAGGGGCAGGTGTGGTGGTGACTGACTAACTTTGGTTAGTCGCAAGGAGCGGGGCCGAGTAACCATCCTTGACCGCCTTACCTTCAGAGAGGTGATGTCATGCTGCACCCGTTCCCTCGCATGCCAGGGGGTGGCACCCTCCCTCGTCATTTAGCCTTGCTTATTCTTGGTCGATGCAGGCAGCCACTTTGTGGTCTGGCTTTGCCACCAGTGTGGTCAGCTGATTTTGTGCTAGTCTTTGGTTCTGATTGGAATCAATCAGGCTAGATACAAGATGTTGTAGAGGTGGGGTACATTCACCCTCTGAGGGGAGTGCTGAAGTGGTTCACAGTGATACATGTGGTAGGGATGTATACCATGTGGGGTGATGAAGGCATGGATGTTGAGTGCGAAATCCTGACAGTTGGTTTGTAATGGGATGGTGTTGTTCAGCTATGCGCTTTTTGACATGGAAGGTCACCAAGTTCCACAAACTCTTGTCACAGAAGTTGGGGAAGTGTTTGAGAGCTTATTGGAAGAGGTAAGGTCTTCGTGTATTGCTGTCTGTGAGCTTATGGATATCAAACTTATCTTCCCACTTTTCCATGTCCCTCTACCTCTCTGTGTCAGTGCACAATCACTGTTGGTGTGTGTGTAAAGCATTTGTCATTCATCATTCAACATTCCCATTGCTGTACCTGGATGTAGTGTTTGCACTTGTCCATGCTGGGAGTTCTCTTACCATGGTGCATAGAAGTATTGTGTACTCAATTCATCCATTAGGATTTTCTCACAGCTTCTGTGAAGCCAAATTTTTTGTTATCACGGTGTTCGCAATCTATTCAGTCTAATTGTGGTCACATGCTGTTTGACTGGCTTTTATATCTAGACGAAGAAAATTCGGGAAGAGTTTCCCAATGACATGTCAGTGATGAAGGCGTTTTCAATGGTGTTGGAGAGAAGACCTGAGTTGAGGTGGGGAATTTTTACCAGTCAGGCTTCTGATTAATATGGCTAGCTATATCTAGGTGGGACATAATGTTCTTTGATTTGAGGAGGCTGGTATTGTGAAAGGGGGCAAAATGTTGCTGAACGTACGGATCGATTTACTACTAAAATGTACTGCTTAATCCACGCAGGCGAGAGGGTATGGCACATAAGTTTTTGCAGTGGTACTTGTGTGGCATGGAGGGCATAATATTTCAGTTTGGCTGGAATTGTGAAAGGGGGCAAAATGCTACTGAATATATGGATAGGCTTAGTACTAAAATGTAGTGCTTAATCCATGCAGGCAAGAGGGTATGGCACATAAGGTTTTGCAGTGGTACTTGTGTCGCATGGAGGGCTGGTTTGCAGCTGATGCTGACAATATCTCTGTGCAAAGTTGGGATGAGGTAATCTTCAAACTGCTAAAACAGAGTTACTGAAATCACGTGCTTCTCTACCTATAGTTGTCTATTGCATCTAAAGGGGTAGCCATCCCATGTAGTCTGTTGCACGATAGCATTGGACCCAGGTTGGTCAATGTTGCTGGATTTTACTTCAGAACTGAATATTATAGGTATTGAGAGATGATGAGTCTTTGGCAGGTTATGGCAAGTCGCTTCCAAGTGTCCCTTGAGTATGTACTACAGATCTTTTGAGTTATATTTTGGTGCCAATCTGCATATGAGCACAAGAGATGCATAGTTGATCAATCATGAGTCCATGTGTGTGTGTGCAGGAAGAGTTGCTGGGTGGTGGTCATGGTCTGATGGTGAGAGGCTATGAGCCGGTCATCATCTCCCTCTCTGAAGGCCTTGACATTCGTCTTAATCATAGGTCTGGTCCGTTGGCCGTTGACTTAATGCAGTCTTTCTGACATATATTCCATTATCCTTGTCCAGGAATCACCTGGTTGGGTGTCCCTTTGTGGTGGAGACACACACTTAGCACGAGAGGGACGTCTGATTTTGGCCTATCCTGAACTCCATATTAAATATATGGTTAATCTTGTAATTTTAGTTTTGCTAGTGTCAGATTTTCTAGGACTCATATTCTTTTGGTGTTAAGTGGTCCCCCAATGACACACATGCATTTCAAATTGTGGCTCTTCTATATGCAATAAGGGGTGAACAACAAAATGGGGCAGGGAACCAATGACTTCGAAATTGTTGTTCTAAACTGTAAGAAAGGCCAAGGGGTAGAAAGGGGGTAGAAGGAAGATAAGTTTTTGAACTCATGTATATGTGGACAGGGTAACAAAGGTTAATCGGCGGCTCCCTGGGGTGCGAGTTACCACAGAAGATGGAAAGCTGTTTGACACTGATGCAGTAGTAGTTGCAGTGCCTTTGGGTGTGCTTAAAAGCAACTATGTGCGATTTGAACCAAGACTGCCAGAATGGAAGGAGACAGCAATTGCTGATTTAGGTGTTGGAAATGAGAACAAGATTGCGCTGTATTTTGACACAGTGTGCTGGCCCAATGTTGAGTTTCTGGGGGTGGTTGCTCCCACATCATATGGGTGTAGCTACTTTTTGAATCTTCACAAGGCTACTGGCCATCCTGTCTTGGTTTACATGCCCGCAGGTAGATATGTTCTTCTTCCCTGACAGATTTTACTCACTACTGTTCCTTGTGGAAGTTGGCTATCCCAGCATGCTGTATGCGGTTACCCTCCTGGAGTTTAGCTTGGGGTATGGACATGTATAACAGCTTAAGACCAAGAGAGAGAAGAGCAGCATGCTTGTGACATTGCCAGGAGTAGGGATGTAGTCTTTGTCAGTTATTGTTCCAGCAGCGACAGGCTAGCAACGGTCTCCTTGCCTATGTCCATTAGAAGATGCAGTTACCCTCCTGGAGTTTGGCTAGGGGTTTGGACGAATAAGTATAATAAACATCTTCAGAGAAAGAGAAGAGCAGCATGCTCATGACATTGCCAGTAGTAGGGCTGTAGTCTTTGTATTTGACTGTTAGCAAATGTCTCCTTGCTAGTGTCCATCGTCTTCTGTTCTGACTACAGCAGTGTGGCTGCAGGGCGTCTTGCTAATGACATAGAGAAGTTGTCTGATGAGGCGGCTGCCAGCTTTGCTGTTTTGCAGCTCAAGAGAATTCTGCCCAATGCATCAGAGCCGGTATGTGTTTTTCAGAAATAATGTATTGTGTAATTCCAATCTTGGTTGTCTTGCACAGCTCCCAAACACCCGAAATGTATGCTTTACTGCACTCTTCCCTCCATAATGGCTGACACAGTACGGAGCAACTCCTCATCTCATGAAGGAAGCACTTCTGACTTAGTGTTGGCATAGCAGATCCGTTATCTTGTTTCACACTGGGGAACAGATCCGAGCTCACTGGGGTGCTACAGCTATGATGCAGTCGGAAAGCCGCATGACTTGTATGAGCGGTTACGTGCGCCAGTCGATAATCTCTTTTGGGCTGGTGAGGCTACGAGCCAGAGATTTCCGGGAACTGTGCATGGTGCATTTGCCACAGGGATCATGGCTGCTGAAGAGTGCCGCAAACGCTTTGCAGGCAGGTGCTGTGATTTGGAGGTGTTTCAGCCAGTAATGGCAGAGGAACTTGATTTGGCCCCCTTGCAGATTTCCCGTATGTGAAACCTCAGGGGTCCTTCACCACAGATGTCACAGTCTTGGCGGGTTTTATCCACGTGCCCATTTCTGCCTGGTTTAGTAGCTTTCAGTTGCATTGAGTCAGAGGGGTTTTTCCTTAGGAAAGTGGAGCTCACATCCCGAGTCTTGATGCCTCCTAGTTTCATTCATATGAGCACATTACTAGTTAAATTCTAAAATGCAAGGGAGAATGCCGGCAGAGGGGGCGGACCCCCCTATGGATTCAAACAGGAAAGAGGTACCCTGCAGATTTCACACCAGTGGGACTCCAATGTGGGTTTCAACCCATCGATCACTTGAGCCTGGAGGAAGGGGACCATTACTTGAGACTTGCAGGGGAAAAGAAGCACATATGGCCTTGCCATGTCAACAGTGTTTGGTAAAATTCGTAGTCTTAACTTGGTGTAAGAGGAGTTCACAGGAAAGTCGGGGGATGAGCGGGGTGCTGACCCTCAGAAGTCCTCTATTTGCCCGCCGCGTAAGCCATGGGCATGTAAGAGTATCTTTCCTTCAAGTCTATAAATTGTTAGCTTTTGGCAAGTTCTAATACACATGGATTATCTGAGCATTACATCATTTTTGCATGTGTATATTTGCCCATTTGCTCTTTTTAACTTGAGACTTGGGAAAATAATAATATCTCTGTAGGGAGGTGAAGGTAATTTGTCATATGTGGGTGAAGTTATAGTGACGACTGAAGGTGGCAGACTAGTTTTAGTGTAGAGCGGGAATAAGGTGTTCTTGTGCCACATCATCAACGACGATGTTTTTTGAAGCTGCCCGGACTTCCCGAAAAATCCGAGACTGTCCTCTTCTTCACACGTATTTGCTTTGAAGCATGTACTGGTGTTAGTCTCTCATGCTTTTGTGGCAGTGGAGGGAAGGCTGAGTCTCCAGTCTTCACCATAGTTTGGTTGAAGTGAAGGTTGTCGTTACCCTGTGACTGTCTGAGACTGTCTGAGACCAGAATATCCCAAGGTTACAAAAAATTCTGCTTTGCGCAAAATCCAGCCCGCGGTAAGCCTAGTGAGGGCTGATAGTTACCAGCACTCCCAAGGCAGACAAAATTCTATGCCGACCCTTCGAGGAAGTTGTCACTGTCGCCAGATCGTGTAGCCAGAGAGAGGCAACACATTGTCACAATTGGGAAACTGGAAGAAGGTTACATTTGCACTCTTGTAGTCAAAAAGGTTGTTTCTCAGCCGCCTCTCCCACAGGCACAGGCATGCAGAAATACAACCCCACTTGACTGTGGCCTTGATAAATGCCCGTTCTTCCCTGCAACAGAACCAAAAGACAGTTTAGACAGTTTGGTTGAAGGTTATGAGTTGCTCACACAATCTGAACTTGCACATTTTCCAAGTGAAGACTATCCAGGCGTGAGCCAGCTTCAAGCTGCTGCTGCAACAGCGGGCAGGAGCGATCATTCCTACTCCAGCAGAGCCTGGACCATCCCTACTGCCGAACTGTTGGAGATTCCCCCACTCCCTCTCAATATCTCAGTATGTCTCCATAGAAAGTCCCTAATTGCTTGCAGGTCCTCACCTGCCACCCCATTGCCTTTTGGAACTACGGAAAAAAAAACTGACCTATGGTAAGGGGCCTGCCCCACCTGCAGTTAGTACTCCCAATAGTTAGTGTCTCACTATTAGGTGTCCAGTTAGTCTTAACTGAATTTAGTGCCCCACTCACAGTTGACAGTAATAAGAGAATCACTAATTGGAGAACTTAAATGTAATGGTGCCCCACCAGGATATCAGTTAGTGCCCTGTTTGTATGGCGATTCTCAGCCACGTAGAGCACTATTTCCACGCAAGCCCTGTGCTTCCTATGAAAACAGCCCCTGCCAAGTGACATATGAGACGTTGTTCTTATGAGACCTTCAAATGCTCCGAGCTTGATTTCAACCAAAACTAATCTATATATGGCATACTTACCATTTTTTTGGGGACTGGCTGCAGAGTAGGTGCCCTAAAACTAGAGTATGCAAAGAAAATAAAAATAGGATGTGCTCTCCGCGACGATGAATTTTCCCCCCTCCTCAAGGGCCTGAATTGTGAGCAGTCGCTCCCAGGTTTCTTTCCGCCCTTTCTTGGTGCATTCGCGCTTACTTTAGCCTCCCAAATGCTTCTGCTTGACCGCCAGTTGGAGCTAAAATCGTCCTCATTGATTGACTTGTTGTTAGCATTTGAGAAAGAAAAGGATGTCCCGCTCCAAGGGCTTCCCCTGCTGCTAGTGGAATATCGCTTCGAATCCCTGGATTCCATATCCATCAAAGAAGCCATGGAATGGCGGCCGGGGGTGGGCTGTTGTTCAGCTTCGGAGGCTGCAGGATTTCCATTACTCTCATTTCCACGTTCAATCGGTTTATATATATAATAAATCATTTATTTATGTATAATTTGTAATACAAAATTATGCACAAATTATAGATCAGCTTTGCGCCGACGAAGCTCAATCTAGGCAGACCCTCCACTCCACGACAGTCCACTCTCCCGATACTCCTCGCTCCTTGAACGTCACAGTCAAGGAGATGGCAAGCCAACATGGCAAAGACGTGTGCACCTGTTAGCTTAAAGGACCTGTTTCAAGCCCATTAGCTTTTACACCAAACCACTCTATCTCAGTTAGTGAGATGCACTAACTATTGGGAGTGCTAGTTAGTATAACTGTAAGTGGGGCACCTAAACCCAATAGTTAGCTTAAATGACACTAACTATTGGGTGCCTAACTGCAGGTGGGGCAGGGCCCTAATACAAACAACCTTCATGGAGAGAAGAGCCTTAGATAAACTCATCCCTAACCAACCCTCAGATTACTCAGATGATCCTCTCTCACTAGCTTCTCACTCGGACACTATTCCATCCCTCTATCGCCCACAAAGCACATACAGCCTTCAAATCTTCAAACCTTCAAAATCTTTAGGATACCATATTTCCCCGTTATGGTTGTTAGAAAGTGTCTTTGACCTCCCAAACGAAAGACAATAGTTTTCGGAGTGAAATGACATTATAAGTTATAATTGTTTCGGCAGCAGCAGGCTATAAAAGAATGTTTTGTTTGTCTGACATGGGCAAGTTCTTAAGTTACTAGAAAGTCAAAACACAATATCTATTCTTCTAAAATTGTTAATGACAATGATTCTTGAAGGAGAGAGTATCAGAGACTAATTTAGCAAGACTTGGTTAGGGACTACTAGGCAAGGGCTGGAAACAAATATAGATTGTGCTAGGAAAAAGACCAAGCATGTTGAGGGGCATTTTCACTTTTGCAAAAAACTTTAGTACAAATGCCAAGATTCACATGAAACCAAGATATTTTTATTTGCATAGGCTGGTTTGTCTCTGTTTCTGTGAGGGTCGACACAACCCTCCATAACAGGCACCTTCAGACCTGACAATGAAATTCAAGGCTGGACTTTTGGACCGCAAGCAATATATATCAAGAGGTTTTGCTCTAGCAAGATGGATCTAATGATATTCTCTAGAGCCACATGACCAAACTTGAGAAGCAAGATTGAAACGTATTGACTCCTGTGGAAGCCAACATAACTTAGCCCTGGCTCTGTGCCTTTCATTTAACGGCCATTGGGGCAACTTGGTTGCCCAAAATACCCAAACAATACACCGAGCAACTCCCCCTTGTATTATTAGGTTGGCCATAAAGGGTGACATACGCGGTTTTGAACCCACAACCACTTTTAACATATGTTAGTAAGTTCTTGCTATTGCTGATTGAAACAAGCCTCAAATGGCAATTGGCTCTCTTGCTTTGCTTTGGCACAACATAAGAGGAAGGTAAGACGAGCATGACTCAGCAGAACACACCAATCAGCGCCTTGACATGGTGTAAGGTACTTTGACCACATTTTCTGCATGTCTCCGCAAAGTCTCTCTCTACAAGAGAGCCAATAAAGCTTGATAACTACACCTAATATGCAAACTCTTTGGTACCCTTTATAGATCCTATCAGGGCCCAAAATTTATCCATGGAAGAGAGGAGAAGCTTACTTAGAAGATATTTTCTACCACAAGTGTACCTCCTTAACCAGAGCTTCTCTTGTTTAATTCCCATGTATTTGTTGCTCCTGCCAAGAGTCCCTACCAGGATATGTGATGCAGCCCTATTTTGCTGCACTAGATTGATAACGAAGATGAGATTGGTAAGCGTAGATCTGGGATCCAAAAGGACATCATCAAGTTTGATAAAAGTGCCTACAAGAACAACAGAAAGACTCTGCCCCACAAGCATCCCATGTAAACATATGACATCCTCAATCTGGGAAGTACAAACTTTGTCTGCTAGATCCCTCAATGATATCATTCATTGAGATTCTCAGTAGGACAATAAGCTTGTATCTTGGGGAGGTAGGCCACGCTCATGCTGCTGGCCATAACTGGACATCTACCAGCTGTAATATCAATGAGGGATCTAGTAGAAATACTTTTGGACTTCCCAAGTGCATGACCTACATGGTTATATGGGCACATAGTTGGGCCAAGTCTTTTTGTTGTTTGGATAGGACTGCTTTTGAAATTTGATTAGATCTCCTTTGTTAGGAGTCAACCCTCTCAGTTCAACTAAGGTTTAGCAGGCTTATAGTCTTAATAGTAAGGAGGTATGTACCAAGTAATTTCTTACATATGTGCAGCTGACAGAATTCAAGCCTGAGAGTTATTCTACACAGCTATTCACAGGCCCATGACATGATGCATCTCTGGTCTACAGCAATACAGCAGTCACTATTCCTCTCAATCCAACCCTGTCCAAAACTGGGCCCAAGCTTTATTTCCGCGAGGGCTTATTAGCTATATATCTCTTACCCTCTCCTACATGCAGGCATTGCTACACAACATTTGAAAAGCTTTAAAGATGATGTTATTATTACACCTTCAACATTAGTAGTGTTGCTACCCCAGCACCTTGCACACGGATTTGTAAGCTGACTGCAAACCAGCTTGGTGAAGACTCTGAACTAGTCAAAGATAAGGACTTGCTTTGACACACTCCCGTGCTTGCCCAAGGCTTTTTGTAATGCAGCCTCGAAGTCCGAAAATGGGACTTTCTCCATTCTATCACCCAGCAAGACCCAGCGCCATCAGAACTTTTCCTTCTTTCAAGAAGCCATGACTCCAGCTACGAGGTAATAACAAGAATCAGAGCACAGGTTTTGAACCCTTGTCTACGTATCAATACAGACATTCATGTCATCACTTCCCCAATAACAACCATATCATCACTGCTCCTGGTGAGCTATTAAATGGACAAGAGTGGTGGGTGCATCAATGCCATCACATATAACATCCCTACAGTTCAGATCTTTTTCCTTCTCACGAGACACAGCAGTTAGTCCCCAACTGCAATTGTTGCCAACCAACTAGGACAGGATATACATTGATGGCAGTGACATACGTGTATTTAAGCTTGCCATCCCGGATGAGTCCAAGCAAATAGTTGGCCATTACAGCAAACTCTTCTCGAGTATGCTTGGTTTTCCACTTCTCAAGCCAAAACCCCTGCAACCGGAGATCCTGTGCATGCAGGCCAAAACTGATGTTAAAAAACTGTATAGAGCCCAGCATGTGTGTTCATCGAATTGGTAACTAGGTGCCATGATCCAAGTCAGTTGTCTGCCTTGGGTGGGGAGGGCAAAATCTTAAAGCAAGTGACCAGGTGTTCAATGAAGATGTGGAACTTGATTGCAAATCTGTTCTTATTCGGTATTGGCCATAATGAGCATGCGCACCCATTAGCAAGTAACAGGAATATTAACCACAGCTGTAAGATCAGCAACAAAATCATAAAAATGGCAAGGACGTGACGTATGTTAAGGTCCATTGCAAATAGCTGGTCACTACAAGACTATTTCAGCAGGAAAATCAAAACCTTGAAGATCAGAGGCCCAGTGGGAACAGTTATGGGCTTTTTGGCCATGCCTCCATACGTGACCATTATGCTCCCTTCCCTGCATATTATCAGCAAGCAGTCACGTCCTCCAATCACTTTCAAACTTCTTGTTGAGTTTGATTATGCACTCTCTGCTCATCTGCCCAGGAAGGATACATGTAAGAACTGTGATGCAAGAGAAAACAAGAAGAAATTATAGCACTGGATCGTCTGGAGGTGTGTATACATAAATACACACACACACACACTGACAAAGGGTTTAGCCTATTGATCAGACCGACCGGTAACTTATTTGCAGTTAAGGGAAACAAAGCTCATAAACATACCCTAGTAACTTGAGGACTGCATTTGCTGCAGATCCACCCACACAATTCAAACCGAGTTTTGGCTCGCGTCGACCAGCCTTCAACATGTTGGCAACAGCAAATGTCATTAGTTCCCTATAGCCACATGGATGAGGAAGAGATTATGTGGCCTAGATGTTACAGCTTCTGCCTTCTGGTACAGGGCAGGCACCTTAGTCCCACCAATTGTATCTAACACTGCTCCAATCACAACTTTGGACTCCTCAGTTCTTCCTCTAAAGATTACAAAGCAATGGCCATGGTCGCAGCTGCCGTTGGGTGGACCACATGCGAGCACCTTCACCGAAGATCACACAAGCGGATTTGATCTACAGCAACAGCCCCTAACCACTGGCTGCTGTAATCTCTTCATATGGACATACGCTCTGTGTCAAGGACTAGAGGCAACGATGCCATTGTTATAATGCCTCCGGCACTGTCAGTAGGTGACGCAGGGTACCAAGACAGGCCTCCTGGCCTGTAGTCATTTTTCCTCCCACATGGCCCAACTGGCAGTGATTGCAAGCAGTGGCAAGTCACATCCCCTATCCATTTTATCTCACTACAGGTCAGTAATAGGTGATGAAAATGATGTCTACCAGAAACATCTTTTTGTCTTGTCCACTCATTTCTCCTTCAGAGAGCACGTCTTCAGCACCCAGAGCCTTAAGCCTTGCTTTCACTTCATCAAGGTCTGGCCTGTGACCACAACACCACATAACAAAGTGCTCAATTGCCTGACATCACAGAGCTCATAATGTTGTGGTCCTTTCCTTTCTCTCCAACTTACATCCTCCATGTGTACATTGAAAGAATGGACGACTTGCCAGCTCCTTGTTAGGGTGGCTGTGACATACCTTAAGAGGATTATTCACTCCTGGGGTTTGTTGTAGGGGTCTACCACCTTTAGCTGACAATAGATGTGACAAATGAAAACCATGATGAGTAGGATGGATGTGACGAATGGTTTGGCTGGTTTCATGGCTTTTGATTGTGCCTTGGTTCAACAGTCATTATTCTGTCACTGGCCTATTTGATGAGCCCACCTTCCAAAGCTTCTAATGGACATGATCTTAGTCCTCCATGCCTCTCTTGGAATTTTGGAGTTAGGTGCTGGTGGTCCAGGGCTTCTTCCTCTTCTACCTATAGGTGTGGCTTGACTTTCTTGTAAAGTAGCAGGCAGGACAACACTCCTCTGGTCAGGCTGCACTCTGTGATTTTGGCTTGGTAAATAAAGTTTGTTCTATGGTTTTTCACCCTTTCATTGCCCGAAAATTAAGCATAAGAAAAATGTACTCATAAGACATTGTTTGTCGTAGCCTTGTGGCCACTGACCCCGCACTCAGTTTGAGCGGAAACAAAAATATTAAGCATAAGAGAGAGAAAGAGACACAGACTACCTGTCCCTCACTAGGTTGATGGAGTGCAAATTCCGAATTCGTGCTAATTGGATGACACATTGTCCCACCATGCTAGTTGCCCCATTCTGGACCACCAAGTCCCCTGAGACCGAACGTTCAAGAAAAGGGCCCCTTCAGCGAAGATGCTGCACTGCAGCACACGATCCATAGCATACATGCGATCACCCACTTAATGAACCATTGAAATCTTGTTTTGATACTTCATGATCGACCCTCTTACTATGTCAGTTACCTTGTTGACTGCAATAGTATGTGTATCGAGGTGAAGAGAAACTCTCCTCTTACGAAAAATTTCAGAGACCTCAGACTTCAAAGCTAAAGTGGATGAAAAGACACTAACCAGGTTCAAGGTGGACAACATCACTGAGCATACGCAGTGCTGTGCAAGGGTTGATGGCGACAGTTGCTGCATACTCCGCTGGAACATCCCGGACCACTCGACACCAAGCACTCTCTTCCTTGGCAATGTGAGTTCGCCATGTACCTTCACAAGGGTACATTAAGCAGTGTTTGTGAGGTAGAGGAGGTTTTCACAACTTGAGTATGACTTGTACAAACCGGATGAGAGGATGCAAAATCCCTTTATGAAGGTCTTGCCCCAAAGGATATTCTGAATAGTACATGTCTTCCATCTTAGTGGTAGAAGACAAAAACACGAAATATAACCTTGGCACATCCTCTGAAAATATAGCTGGTCCAAAAGGTGTTCATGGACACTACAGGTAGACTCACCAAGCAAGGATTGAGCTGGAATCACCCAGTCATGGACCTTTAGGCTGGAAACTCCAGGCGTAGTAGCAATGACCACTCCCACGCCCTCAGTGCCTCCCACTGCAGGCAGTGAAGGTCGGATTGGATAGACTCCTGCACACTTACACCAGCATCTAGATAATTCACATTGAATGCAGCCTCCAATTTCCTGGATTCAGGGGATAAAGATATAGACATAGGACACTCTGAAGAATAGCATTCTATGATCATTTTCATCATCCACACCTCAGCACAGGCAAACCTCACGCTGAGATCCCTACCTAATGAGTGAGTTGTCTAAGCTCAACTGAACACTGTTAAATGACTATGTTCCCTGTCCTTCTGGTTTCGAATGCGCAGAAATAAGCATCTGAGTTAAGGGACTCGCATTACGCAGACTTGTGCAGAGAGACAACCCGAAAGAGGTCTCCCGGCTTTGCTATTTCTCGTCTTCTACTGAAAGTTGCGGGTGCACTATTGTGGTCGCAGTCTGCACATGGTGCCACACATTCTGGTGTCCACGTACAGCCCTTGCAGTGGCTTGAAACTACTTCATGATACCCCACCTCCCATCCCAACCATTGGACTCTCATGATAGACATTGTTACGCGAGTATCTCTAATTAGAAAGCTGATAAAAAGACAGGAGCTGAGGTTTGGTCCTTTCAATGTTAGTTCGGCAATATCAAAGTCAGATGACCCGCTATATATCCCTCACAACAAACGACACAAAACATAAGTATGGTGTGGGGCAAGGTATATACTTTTGTCAAGCAAAACCACTTGCACACTTTGTGGTGGTTTCCGTGAAAATCACACCCATCTTTGCATTCTGGAGGGTTAGGATATGTCTCACATAAGCCCATGGGAAGTAGGGGTGTTAAGGTGCAGAAGGTTTGCAGTCCGAGGCCAGTCTCGTCAAATCCGCTACAGGAAGACAACGTCAAACAGTCCTAGTTGGTTTGATGCCCACTCTTTTCCTCGTAATGCCCACATTGTTGCAAATGTGGATACTGTGGATGATAGGACTGTTAGATGTTGTCTTGCTGTAGTGGATTTGAAGTTAGACATGTCTCTTCTTGCAACCATTTCTACACCATTACACAACCCCACCCCCCATGAACCTTAAGGGAGAGAAACCTGAGCCTTCCAACATACCAAAAGAAGTAGGAAGGAAAAGAATGATAGAAGACCTTCAACCCGATTAATATCAGAGGGGTTAATGGGAGC
Source organism: Takakia lepidozioides (assembly GCA_030704615.1). Taxonomy (NCBI): domain Eukaryota; kingdom Viridiplantae; phylum Streptophyta; class Takakiopsida; order Takakiales; family Takakiaceae; genus Takakia; species Takakia lepidozioides. The sequence continues at coordinate 23,605,989 of CM060732.1, read as the reverse complement.
CGCCAACATCTTGACACACACTTCCCCGTCATGTAGATCCCTCCCTGGCAACTCCACCACTCTGCAGGCAACATTATCAACAATCCAACTTTATTTCATGAAACACTCTTTCGCTAAAATTCCATATGATGCCACATTTCACTTCCTTCATCTTTGGCTTGCCTGGACAATTTAGACTTCCACTTCGTAACTCCTATCCTCAGTCAAAAAGTAACAGTCAGTTCTGGTTAGAATCATGACGTTAAACCCAACTTGGCTTCAGCCAGCTTCATCTTCGGAAAGGCACACAGGGTATGCATTCCTCAGGAATTTTATGCATTTATGTTGGAATCAAGAATGATTTTGTAAAATGTCAAGAGGGTTAATGGCACACTTGTCATAGCTCGAGTGTTACTAACTTTGACATCTAATTTTGCATTACATTGTCGAGCATATAAAGCAGGTACTCCTTTCCTCTGTAGTCAGACAACCTTGCCAGGCCTTCAACCACAGCCTTGGGCGATGGATTGCTCTACCGCATCTTCGAGTAAAGTAAACGGACTTTAGAGCAGAACTTGCCAACAAAAGAACGAAAGTGCGCTAATGAGTAGAAACCAAGTGACAAATTCAAGTGACAACCTTTTAAAGCTGAAGATAGCAATAGTAAAAAGTGTTTGTTCATGTGATTCCAGGTGTGCATCTGGCACCAGTTTGACATAGAGCAAAGAATTCGCACTCGTTAGACAAGCTGCAACATATTTTCGAAGTTGCATTCTTGCTACCCTCACAATATAGTATGTAGAAAACCCCATTTTAGTAGGTTATGACTTACGACACAGACGGAACGAGCCAAGAATCAGCCCTGGTAACTGTTTCCCACTCTCACGTTAACCACAATAACCAGATTTGGGTTACAAACACAGATCCTCTGACTCCAAGATCTTTAAAAGCACTGTAAGCCGACCTGGTGCGGAGGCAAGCCCAACAGAAGGTTGTGGGGCGCGATCTCACAAGGAATCTCACGAAATTTGGGCTACACTGTCACAAATTCTCAATTCACCACGTAAAAACCCAGACAATTTAACTCATGCGGAAACACTGCAGAGAAATAGAGACGGACTTGAGAACATTCTCGGGTGGTCCATGCGCATGGTAGACTGCAGCCTTGGCAGGTGGACATGTCAATGTCGAAGCTAAACAAGCGCATTCAATCCTGGAGGCCACCGAACGAGGAGACAGAAGAGTGGGATGAGCCCTTCCCCAATCACAAATACGGGAAAGCGAGCGAGGAACCCAGACTCGCGCCTGCCGCACTGCTGCCATGCTTTCGCAGACTGGAGACGAAGAGAAGAAGAAGACCGATCATTGCAAAACCCTAGAAAACCTGCGTTAGCTACAGGCTTCACGTACAGGAAGTTTTGTAGCTGATTGCCAGTTCCCACAAACGGAACCCGAACGGCCAACTGACAACTGGTGACGCAACCGGTCACGCTCTGCACCTATATTTCGGGAACCGGGAACCGGGAGCCGGTGACAGGCAGATTTCGACCTGGTATTGCCGGTTTAGCGCGGGAGAAAAGCCGCGCGAAGAGCCTTGAATACACTAGCTACCTACTGCCTACTTTTAGGTACCTAGTCCGTAGGCATAGTCGTGCAGCAGACCTATCTCCGCAGACAGAGGAAGGAAGCTCTTTCTTTCTTTCTTGTGTCGATCGATTGTCTGCACGATTTTGCCTGTGTTGCTGCAGTGCTGGAGGAAGATCCTTCTCTGATTTTCTGGTTGCTCGAGAACCCACGAATTTGTTTTCTTTCGGAAGGGTAGAATCCGTTGTTGGGTGCTTTCGAGCTTCCTCCACCGGTGTGTCTCGCACTTAGAATTGTCTGGAGGGATTGTCCGTCTTTCGGAGAGCGGCATTTCTAGAATTGTGGATCTGTTCGTGAATTTATCTTTGTTTCGGGACTTCCTCTTGGGTGGCTGTTTTGAAATTGCTTCACAACGTGCGTCCTACTCTCGTCGAGCTCAAGCGATCCATCCGAAGTTTTACAGTTGCCACATTTGCAATTGCGTGTTTAATAAGGCCTCAGATGATAAGGTTCCTTCGTATGACCCAGTCAAACAGTGCAATTCTTCGATCAACAAGGCTTTGCGTCCTTGACGAACCGGCACTCTTCTTCCATATAACCCGAGCTTCGGAAGCGCCTCCCCTCCTCATCACCTCTGTAGCAGGCTTCAAGGGTTTTGTATGGGGTGAGATACATTGAATTGCATCTGTGACGCTTGCACTAGCTCCCGGCACTGACCACCAAAAGAGCCATAACAATAGAAGACCCTCCGATAGGGACTGCGTCCATCAAGCACGCCAGAGTGTCTATACAATACCTTGTCGGCGCCTGTGCGTCATTGCTCCAAGTAAATTCCTTTCTGTCATGAGTCTTGCTTGCGGATGTGAAGAGTGAGCGAAGCCTTCCGTGTGCTAGGGTTTCTTGAGAGTCATTTGCAGCAGCTTTGCTTCAGAGGAAAGCCGTATAGATCTGGTGGGCCTCAACAATGAGTGCGGTGAACGTGACCAACGTGACAGTTCTCGACAATCCATCTATGTTCCTCAATCCGTTCCAGTTTGAGATTTCCTATGAATGTCTCGTCCCTCTAAAAGATGGTGAGTACAGCATTCTCCCCTCTCAGAAGCTCTATATTGAGCTGCATGCATGCACCCTTTGATGTCTATCTGTATGCACTCCATTGTGAAGGTTTTTTGGACCAGTGCTTGTGCTTGTCAGGCTCGTTTCTAATCAAGCTGCAATACCAGATAGAAAATTTTCTGCAATTACCCTCTGTTAGAATCTGTAATTGCCTACATTGTGCCAAGATTTGGTCATAGTTCATTGTATGGGCGAACATCTGCAGACCTGGAATGGAAGCTGATCTACGTGGGGTCTGCTGAAGATGAGAAGTACGACCAAGTTTTGGAGAGTGTGCTTGTGGGCCCTGTCAATGTTGGAAATTACCGATTTGTGTTCCAGGTATTTTCAATTCCTGAGTTTCTATTCTATGTAGTGGCTCTCTTGTTAGTGGAGTGGGAAAATGGGAATACGAATGCGGAAATGGGCCATGAGGGGTGGAATGACCAAAGCGCAAGAGTGTGTGTCAGAGAGTGTTTATCCACAGTAAGGTCACTTAAATTCAGTGTTCTTATGCCAGACGGCTGTGACCTATTAAGCCTTTTCGGTTGGGAGATGATATAGGCTGGGCAGTTTCATGTCTCTCACTGATTGTGATAATGTCTTTGCAACACTGTTCAGATTCACCACCTTTGATGTAAAAGTCTGATCTGATTACAACCTCAACGGCCTTTCCATGCTGGGACTTGAAAGTCCTCGGTCCTTAAGCACCCACACATAAGTGGCTTGGGTGACATAATGGGTGACATCCTATGTGGCTTTGAGCCCACGACCACTTGTGGCCTAAAGCTGAAGGTCAAACAAGGAGTCCCAGGCCTTCCTGGAGGATAAGTAAACTGAGCTGGGGAGCATGAGAAACCATGTCCATGTGGATTCTTCATCTACAGGCTTGAGATACTGTTTAGAGCTATGGCCTTCCTTGTCTCTCTCCCATACCCCTCCCCTCCAAAACGGTACTAGAGCCTGTTGATTTTTGTTGCAGATGGAATTTGTCATAGTATTCGACATTTCCTCCATGATCCTTTGTGTGAATCTCCCACTAGTGGAGAGATATAGTCATGGGTTCAAAGGTGCAGGATAATAACCCTCCCTGGAGTAAAACCCGCTGGTGTAAGCAATTCATGATTTGTGTGCATTATCTTATAACATGTTGTATAGCCTTCTTCTTGGATAACATGAGTGTGTTTCTATTGTACTCATAAGACTTTGTTTGCCGTAGCCTTGCGGCCATAGACCCTTCCTCCAAGTTTGGATGAGGCACTACCTTTGTGAGGGGCTCACTCCAGTATGTAGACAATTACTTCGGGCTTTCCAGATATCCTCTACAAAGCACTGCACACAAGCATCAATCTGCTGTGTGCGAGCAGCCCAAAAGTTAGACCCCACCAGGGCCAGGGCTTTAGGCTCAGCCTCAAGATTTTCAAAGTTGGTGAACACAGGTGCAGGAACCATGTTCTTGATGTTACTGAAGAGGGTCACTGGCTGGTGGGATTATCCTGGACAATGTATCAGAAAATGGATATTGTCTTCAGGTTGCCTGCACATTGGGCAGTTGCAGTCTCTTTTCCCTCTCTGCATCTGTGTTTTGTTCAAAGGTAGGCTCCCACCCTGAGTTTAGATGTAGGCCATGCATGCCATTGCATCCATGCCATTTTTTTGTTAGAGAAAATGGCAGTGACCACAGGTAGCCCCAAGGACTATGGGACAATGTAGACAGCGAGTGTCTCTGATTTGGGGCGATGGTGCGACTACAGGCTGAGCCACCAGAGCCGCAGAAGATTCCGGATGAGGACATCATAGGAGTGACTGTACTATTGTTGACATGCTCCTACATGGGACAGGAGTTTCTTAGAGTGGGTTACTACATGAGCAACGAGTATGTCGATGAGCCCTTGCGTGAAGACCCTCCTGCCAAAGTCCTCATCAACAGGGTGCAGCGAAACATCTTGGCTGATAAGCCACGCGTCACCAAATTCCCTATTGTTTTTAATCCCCCTCCCCCCACCCAAAATCCTGATGTGAGTGAACCTGTCAGACCTCTTACTCAGTAGCGAGTGGAGATAGTCTTAGGCCCATTTCAGGATTCCAAGCATTTGTGGACTGGATGTTCCATGATGTAGCCTGTACATGGATGCTGGAAGTCTGTTGAGAACAGTGAGTCATACAGCAACACCAGCAATGCTTAGCTGTCAGTAGGATCGACATGAAGGTCATGTTTTAGTTGCCCTATCTGCGTGATTGTTTTGTACATGTTCGTTTCCACAGGCTTGAATTCTACTGTGGCAATTCAGTTGCACTATTAAATGCTTGCTGTACTACCATGTTGTAACCAAAGGGTTCTTTAAGAAGCCCGTCTTAGACTGTCCATGGCAGGGCCTAGGAGCTTAACATAGTGTGCTTGTCCCTCCACCTGTAGTTTCTCTTGTTGTCAAGATGCTGGCTCACTCCAGATTAAGCGACATTCAGAAAGGCTTGTAGAAAGTTCCTTCAATGCTCTTAAAGAGAGAGACTGTCCCGTTTCTGCAGGCTATGTCTCAATGTGACTATTGACAAGGCCCGTTAATTTGGGGTTACCACGCCTGCATAGAATCATGGTTGGACAATGATTTTTCATAGCTTCAATGGCATTTGTTTCTAGATGTTTTAAGAGACTAATGTTAAATGAAAGTGTTCCTCCAGAGTTGATAATCTAGTTGATAATCTATACGGATACCCATAACCATACCTATCCTATAGCATAATGAGGCCATTTCTTTGTCCCATATCCAACACATGCTAGGTCACAAGTGACTCACGAAGAGACGAAACAAGCCAGTAAATCTCTCTCAATTTCTAACACATGAGAGAACCCGAGCAAGAGTGTGGGGATGTCATTGCTCAACAATCAGTAAAGCAGAGTGAGGCAGCCTATAGCCCTTGACTTGGTATCTTACTATGTGTATGGTATTGAGGCCAGCTTTTAGAATTACCAAGTACTCATAATGTGGGGCACTTATACTGGTCAAAGCCTCAACACCTGCGGTACTTTCCATCTGAGTCCCATGCTCAAGTGCTGATGTTTTGAACTTATTCCTACATGTATGGTGATATAATAGTACATAAGTGGAAATGCTAGTCGATTGGAGCGCTGAGGATCATATCCAGGATCATCTCCAGGTTGGATCTGCTTCAGGATGGAGCAATTGTTTAATCATAAACATGGAGCTTTAGAACTCAGCACATCTAAAAAGACAGTCTGTTATTTTCACAATGCAAAGTTCCATATTGGTCATTTGATCTAAACAACCCACAGAAGGCAGTGCCCTTTCCAGTAATTCCTGTAACAAGATGAACTCAATACTGGTGACAAGGGACTCTTGAGCCATTTGAGAGCTGTGTTCTTTCAACATTGTAAGTCTGCCGCTCATCCCTGGCTCTGCACTGAGGAAGACGAGTTTCAGGTCTCAGCTTACTCCAGGACACCCCAAGTATTGCACTTCTGAAAGCCACCTGCCAATAAGGAACAACATCCACCACTGATTTGCCTCCCGAGTTCTTACGTCCTTTGAATAAACCTAACTAAATGCTCTCCATCTTCATAAGCCTGGAAACATGCAAGAGATAATGTGTTTTAGGAACTTCCATGCTCAGGAAGCTGCCTGGCTCCTGGCAGGAGGCGAGTGCCTGAAGGTATACGGTAATGCCCAACAAGTGGGCATGTTTATATCAGTGCTAGAAGGTTGCCCCACACTTCACCCCCTAGAAACCACCACTTGACATCTGTAGTCTGCTTACCCTAATTTCATTTGGGTTCAGGCAACTTAACAGGTGGATAGTAGACAGTCAAATACCTCGATAATCTGCCAGCCAGCTTTCCACTATACTGACGCCTGTTTACATTGCTCCCACACGGTGACTGCTCTTAGTGTTGCAAGGATCCCAATACTGGCACAGCTCGAGAACCACTGAGGCGTACAAATGTTCATGCCATGGAAAAATCTTCAACCGCGAGCTCAGACACCAGTGTCGCTATTTCGTATGTTCCATGGCTCTTACTAGCATGCTTGGCCCACTCTGGTTTGGCGATCACCCACTGGTCAATATAACTCTCCAGATTGTGAGCAACCTGGCCACTTTCAACTGCTCCCGCAGATCTTCAACAAATTTGTACACGATTCTTGGAATACTTAGTATAATATGCATAGCGCTCCTTATACTGTCTGATCAGCTTTTGAGAAGCAATGCTGTCCACTTCTGGGTGTTCGACAATATATTCAAAGTACTTCAGACCATCATAAAACCGGTCCGCCTTGGCAAAAGCCCTGACCAACACCCTGTAGGTCACACAGTCAGCAATGAAACCAGCACGACCCATTTGCAGTAACAACCGTTCAGCTTCATCACACAGCCCTGCATGCCCATACGCATCCATCAGCGCAGTGTAGCTCTGCACATCTGGTTCGACACCACATTTACACATCTCTTGGAACGTCGATAGAGCCTCCTGAGAACCCCCACCACATTGATTTCAAAACACTTCGAGACATTATAATCAAGCACAATGCACAGACCAAACATGAAAGGTCCTTGGAGACCTTGCAAGAGTCTGGAGAAGTTCTATGATATTTGCAATTATACCTGGTGCATGCCATGCTGGCTGTAGCTGTTGATTAGCCCACAATATGCGGTGGCATTTGGTACACACCCTGCCTCCCGCATCTCCTGCCACACCTTCTGGACCTTGTCAACAAGGCCCCAGAGGCCATAGATGTTAACCATTGCACTGTAGGTCACTAGGTTGGGAGAAAGTCCAGCATCTTTCAGAGCCTGAAACATCTGGGCAGCTTCCTCAACACTGCCTGCTTTGCCTAAAGCATCAAGCTGAATGTTATAGGTCCATAGGTCAGGCAAACACCCTGCATGCTTCATATTATCCAATACTTCCCATGCCTTCCTCGTCTGCCCGCCCTTGCTGTATGCATCAAGCATCGTGTTGTAGGTCACCTGCCATGCCAAGGTTCTTGTCAGACACCATACACTACTTACCATCATATACAGTGAAGTGTGACACAAGCAACCCAATACTATTTCCTGAAGAAACAACCCATGATTCCTCAAAGTTAATCTGAGAATCAACTCAAATCAGAGGAGTGAAAATACACAATGCAACTAGCTGTAAGTTACAAGACACACCCGATCGGGAGTGCATCCCTTGATCTTCATTTCCATGAACACACCTTCCGCCTCCTCAAAGAGCCCTCCCCTTCCAAACATGTCTATCACAGTATTGTATGTGTATAGATCCCGAACACAACCAGCATCCTCCATTTCTCCATACAACCCCAAAACTTTTTCATAGCACCCTTGATTTGCATATGCTTTCAAGAGAGAGTTGTAAGTCCAGGAGTTTGGTGAACGCCCCAAATGCTTCATCTCCTCAAACAATTCCAACGCTTCCTTGAGCTTACCAGCTCTTCCATAAGTGTTGATAAGAGCTGTATACGTCACAATGTTTGGCAAGCAATTCACTGTATTCATTTCCTTGAAGATTTGGCTGGCAGTATCGAAGAGGTGGCAGCGGATGCAGGCATTGACCATGGAATTGTAAGTGATATCGTCTGGTTGGATACCCTTGGCCTTCATCTCCTCAAAGAGGTCCACCAGCTTGTGCAACCAGAATCCTTTCTTAGCACAAGCATGGATGAGTGTATTATATGTGACCACATTGGGAAGGCAATCCTTTTGCTTCATCAACTCAAACACCTCCCAAGCTTCTTTCAGCAGGCCATGCTTTGTGTAGCTGTAAGAGATGTGCATTTGTCAGTAGTATACCACAAAAAATAGTCAGTATCTCATTTGAAAGATTGAATGAAGAATGAAGGGCTAATACCCACTAGTAAACCTGGCTTCTCTCACCTTGTCATCAACACTGTATAAGAAACAGGCGTAGGCGTAATCCCTGCCTCTCCCATTCCATCAAACGTTTCCCGGGCAAGCCCCAGCTTGCCTTCTCGCCCAAGAATAGAAATGATTGTCACAAAGTTTTGTTCGCACAGCTTGAAGTCAGGTTGGGTTTGGAGGTAGCGGAAGACTTGTAGTGCTTGTCTCCGAGCCCCCCGAACCTCCAGTTCCTTCATCATCTGAGAAGCACACATTTTCAGTCAATTTTGGTAAATGAACTGCTGGTATGTCCCAGAAAGCACAAATACTGTCATTTGATATTTATTTGAGGTTCATTTGAAGGCTTGCCTGATCCCACAAAGAGCAATGACCACCCAGTGCTTTTGTCGAGCGATTCAATGCATCAACCATGTCAGTCGCATGTGCCAGCACATCAATGACTGCCTTCCTCACAATCTCTGCAGTTTTGTTCTCTTTTCCTCTGCCTGGAACAGGATTCCTCTTCCTCTTGCTTGGGACAGGGAACAGGTGAACCCGCAGTGGTTTTGATTCCGAAGGAAAACCAGAATCATTACTATGAAATCCCTCAAAGTGTGGCCGAGCCACTGGCGTTTGTAACACATTACCAAACATCTTAACATGCTTGCTTGGAGGACTGGCAGGAGATCCAGGGGGAGTTTCCAGGGCCACACTAGGATGCACTTTGATGGAACTGGCATGAGATTCCAGAGGACATGCTGATGAGGTGACGGTGACCCCCACCTTGGCAGCTGAAACTTCATCCTCTCTGCTTCCACTTTTCTGGGAAGTATTCTCTGTTGCTAGCAGTGAGCTCTGTGCCCCATGGTTTGTGGATAGAATCTCATCCGAGCCTTTGCATTGTAAGTCATCGGATCCATTTGATTGTGCCCTATTGGGGCTCCTCAATATGCTTCCCATACTGTTGCTATCACTTGGCCAGCCTTCATGCATTTTTTGACTGCTGTCTTGGGATTGTTGTCTGACTCCAATCTGCTGAAATCTGCAGTAAGTGTCTTCTTTCAGGGAGTTGTCTCAAATATTGTCCATTCAGGCAAGAGAGGAAGCTTTGATTGTAAGGCCTCAGGTTGCTCATGGACAGCCAATAGTGCAGGATTAATTACGCCCGTCAAATAGTTGGAGCAGACTATTTAATTGCTAGACCATTAAAAAAAACCCAACCCACAAGCAAAAGTCCTCCACCGTCACAATCTATGCACATCCCCCTCTGCACAGAAGATTCCAACAAATTGGTGGGATGCCTATGATGTCCACTGATAATTTCTTTGGCAAGAAAGAAGGATCATATTATGAATTAATCTATGCCTCAACAAGCTTTCAACCTGTCTTCTATGCACTTCGCCATACTCTGCACCCCATTGCTAAGGTACACAGTATCTATTGCCAATTGCATAAATCAACTGAGTACAAGAAGAGAGATACCCTGAACAATCTAGCAAAGAAACTCCCTCCCTTGGCACATGCCACACCTTCAGCAGTAATTGGTCCTGCAAATACTCACATTCTTATGTTTGAGATACCTGTCTGCTTCTCACCGCTATTTTGCAGGTTTTACGTTTCATTAAGTACATACCAGGAACCTGTACCGGTATCTGTTTCATAAAATTGATAGACATTCCTGTTTAAACTGTTTGGTTTATTCACTTGTGCCTGCAGATTTTTGACAATTCCAAACATCTGTGCAGGTTTGAATTGAAAAGTGGGAAACGAGTGGATCGGTTTGGGAAGAGAGTGTAACCTGATGCGTACTTGGCTGCTCAAAAAATCGCTACTGTCTCCCCCCACAGACTGGGACCCGGCGCACACCCGAACGAGTGCATAACGGTGTTGATCGTCATGCCTGGCATTTCCCAGAAAAAGCTTCCGAGGGCCAGCATCCTTTCCGCACCTCAATTTCCAACACCACCCCTTTCCAGCCTTCGCTTTAGCAGAGCGCGCACCGCGCCAACACTCAGTACCATTGTTGGACCTTGAATCCTGTGTGCATTGAAGCAGGGTCTCCCATAGCCCCCCGCACCTCAGCAAATCCATCTCCTTCCCTTCTGGATTTGAATTCTTCAATCATTCCCATCGATGTTCTCCCACCCGTGATGAATGCATGCTTCCCAACTGTGCATGCCCACACTGTGATCAGCACCAAACAGAAATTTTCCCCGTTGAAGATTTCAAGTGAAAATCATCGTAAGAACTGAGTAATCAGCTGAAAAAGACCGGAGATCCTTCCACCTTCACTTCACCTGCCTCCCTTGCATCACATTCCTCTTCCTTCCTCAGTCTCTCTACTCCTCAGACCACGCCATAGCTGCACACAGCAGACGAAGGAGCCGTGACGGATCTGAACCGTCAACATGACTAAACTGGACGGTTTATAATTTCCAAATCTAAATAAGCCTCGTACGGTACAGATAGAATCTAACAAATTTCCACCAATGCGTTGCTTGATTTCGTTTTTCCTAATCTAAAGGAATTCTAACCGCAGACGGGATGAATAATAGACTGGATCTTCCATTTACTAGCCGAAGACGGAAGAGGTATATTACATCCATTTTCACAACCGTCATTCATCTATAGCGCCCATGCTGGATGAAACCCAACGAGCAATCTTCATCGACCATCACAGCCGTGGATCACTGATTCCGATACCTCCAATCCAACGGTCTGGAATCATCCAATGGATTTTGCCGGGCCAGTCTATTATCCATAAGAATAGATGCTAATTAAAATAATTTAAAAAAAAAATGGAAAACGAACAGTCACAGAACTGGGAACTCTGGGCACGAACTGAGAAGAGACTAAGAACGATCTACGAACGAACGGACGAACGTGGGCCGAAATGGACGAGGGATGTGATGCGATGGGAACGTGGGGAACAAGAGCTGTGTTCAAAAGTTGGAAACCCCGCGCTTTTCTCAGGGTGCGCGGTGACGCTCCACACCAGCCCTTTTTTTCCCTCGCAGCGCGCCACACTCCAGTGCAGTTACACACCTTAGTAACCCTTGTTCCTCCTCACTTCTTTGCACCGCACAATACTGCATTCGTTTTTCAGATCTCTCTCTCTCTCTGTCGATTGTGGATGCAACGGCTCCCTTCGCCTCTTCTCGCAGAGATGCTATTTTGAGATCGAGTGTTGGTGAAATGCGTAACTGCTGAGTTCGTTTTTGCTTGAAGCGATCAATTTTGGACGTTTCTCCATCCCTTCAGCTCTGCGGTTAGGAGGATTGTGTGAAAAAGCTCATTTCAGCGTCTGCTTTTTGAGGAGCATCCCTGGTGGAGCTTGCATTGCTTTTTATAACATACGTTTTTGGAATTATTGTTGAAGATCTATCTCTCTCTCTATCTGTCTGGGGGTTCTCAAGGTACATTAGTCGCATTAAGTTTGGTTGTCGATCCTGCATATTTGCATTCCGACGAAGAATCGTATTTTGCCACCTTTAATCTTTGGTAAGAAAACATAGTCCATAGGTATCGCGTATACTAGAGTCGCGGGGGCCACGCCCTTGGGGTTGCACTATTCAACGATGTTATTGACATTCATACCTCCTTCCAGCACAATTGTAAGCTTGGAAAGTATGATCTTTCCTCTACAGACTGCCAGGAAATCTTACCTCGATTTTAATTTACATTGAAGCGCGGGCCTGATACACAGGGCCTTCAGTCACGATCTGTTAGGCTTCCTGTTTTGGAGCAAGCAGTTGTTGCGGTACAATGCATCTTCGTGAGAGGAAGCAGGTGGACTATACCGATGACGCAGTGCTGCGGTCCGAATCTCTCCAGGAAACTAACGGTCTTCTCCCAGTAAGAGACACTACGAGATCTGAAAATGGAGCACCAGCTACCTCTGATGACATCGAGGCTTCCGGGGGAGAGGAAACTGAGGAGAGCGATGCAATTTCAGAAGATTCGTCAAACCCCGACACGGATGTGGTCGTCGTCCCCAAGCGCAGGGGGAGATTCCAGATTGCGCGTAAAAGGCTGAAGGTGAAAGGTAAAACGCGAGGGCGGGATTCTAGTCATGATGGTAGCCATGCAACTGATAATGACCGGACGGCGCCGAAGGTGCCGGCGCCGGCTAACACTCTTCTGAGATACGCAAAGCCCCATGTGAGCAATGTCGCCGATCCACCTGCGGCTGACACGGGGTATGTATGTCCCACAATTCTTGTGAATGACTGTGGATCTCAACCACCCGTTTCTCTGACTTGCTGTCAAGATTTTCTAGTTATTTATGCACGTAAAGTTGCCGCGGGTCATCTGTCTAGCGAGGAAGAGAATGGGGTTTTAATTTACGATTTACGATTTTGCAAGCGCCTATCACACATGAACGTGTTAATTTGTGTGGTAGTGGACGTCGGAGTCTAACAGGGACTCATCAGATGTGTGAGTGAAGGTCTCCCAAGAGTTGGATTTAGGTCACGGCATGGTCAGTGTAAAGATACGTTTCTGCGCGGAAGCCCTCGCTCAGCAGCGGCAGTAGACTTACTGATGTACGTAAGGTCAAACGACTAACTTGGGGGTCTAGGGTGCAGTAAACCAAAATCAGCTGATCGCACATGCAAGGAGTATGGTTGTTCTAACAACTTGTTTTGTTCGCTCAAGTTTGGAGTCCTACCTAAATTGCGCTTCTAGAATGGTCTCGTACGATCACCTTTGAGAGGATCTTGCTCGTATTCTACATGACAACCGTTAATGAATTTTGCACTCACTGATTAACTGATGGATTTTGATGGTACTAGGAGTGATAGCGACGATGTATTTGAGGTGTCTCCTGCACTCCAGGCAGGGAGGAGAAAGAGGAAAGTGGTTGCAGAACCCCGGAGAGATAGGGTACGGGAGCGCCGCTCCACAACCGTAAGCCACCATGAGTCTTCCTCTAGTGATGGGGAATGCGATGACCTACATCTGGCCAACAATTCTCGAAATGCCCGGTATTTCCACTGTCATCCTCAATGCTATATTCAAACTACTAAGAGCTTTCACTGGATCTCGAGACGTTGAGATGGGGGCTATGTTCAAGTGGTGTTGCTGCATTAATCTTAATAGTTCTGAGGAGTTCTTTGTTGATGCAGTGATGGCATTGAGAGCAGGACAGTTTCAACACGTGCAGTGCGTTCCACAACTGTCAACTACAAGGAAGCCTCAAGTGACGAAGACTGTGACCCGCTCTCAGACCGATCCCCACCGCCTCATGCCAGCCCAGCTGACAATCGGAAAGGTGTGGGACCTAAAACTCCAGCGGATTTCTCTGCGTTTGCTTTCAGGACGGAAAATGGTGGGGGTGAGAGCATTGATGTGAGTGTGCCTGGTGATGGGGGCCCTTTGAGATGCTACACGAGGAAGAACGCGAACAAGTCTGCAGTGTCAGGAAAAGACAAAGAGACGAAAACAGATTTTGGTTCCGTTGCTGGTGAGCGGTGGTCGCAGAGATCTAACCGTGCAGTGAAAAGCTTGAAGGAGGATTCGTCCTCAGACGAAGACAACGTCAAAATTGCTAGTGAGTACCCCTTCAGTTTGTTTCCTTTTGGAAGGGTTCAATTTAACTTTTTTTGAATAGGATGGTGTGAAGTTCCCTATGTTGTCTATGGGCTTGATGATGGAGACTTGTTTGTTGTTTGTAGCATAGATGAACTCAATGTGTATAGTAGTTGTGGGGCATCCTCCTGAGTGTCACTTGTAGCATTGACCGAGACAGCTCCAGCCAGGTGTCTAAAAAAGTTCGGGTGAAGAGCTTGCTACGGGCAAGCCACAGACTACCAAAAACCTGACGCTGGACAAGGATCATGCTGCTACTTCGAGAGGGGTCCTTGTTGAGAATAGTCCCATTACTGGAATGCCTGCAAGTTGGTTTGACTAGTGCGATCTGGGTACCGGTATCGAACTGGGAGGCACCATAGGGTTGCAAATACAACATTGGAAAGTAATTTGGTTAGGATGATAGTTTGGTGGGGTTCTAAGAGAGAATTGATGTTGATCACCCTGCACTTCATTTGCTGGGAACAGTATGCCTTGTGGACTGCTTGTTTATCATGGCTGCCAATGTAGTTGGGCTGTTCATAGGGCTTGGTAATCCTATATAGAAACTGGAAGGGAATGGCATGAATGATGAAGCTCCTGACCTTCTGACTGTTTAGAAGCAGCCTTGAGCTTCCATGGATCCCCTGCTTCTTGATACCCAGCTTATTTATCTTACAGATAAGGAGCAACAGGTTCCAAGCAAGGATGCCACTGCCAGCCCTGTCAAAAAACTCCGCAGGATTTGTCGAGTAAGTGAACGTGAAAATCAAGCTGGCGAAAAGAACATGCAGGATGCCCAGCTCAATGGCAAAGAGGGGGTCCAAGAACTTGCAGCTGCCAATGGCATTCTTGAAATTCCGAAATATGAAACTCCCGTAGCTTGGAGGGTAGACATTTTTGGGCTCATGACCGAAGGAAATGGAAAAATAGGATGCCTTGTAAAACGCATTGGGCATGTGGAGAAGATTCTCTCAGTCAGGAATATGGCTGGTGAACCTTGCACAGTCTTCTGTGTGAAAGAGAAGGAAAAAAGTTACAGGAATGTTGTCAATGTGCAGGAGGGTCTCTTGCAGAAGCACTGCCCACAGCTTCTGAGGAACTTTTTGAAACGACTTGACCAGCTAGAAAGGGTGGAAGGGCATGTTCTTGAGATCAAAGATAGCCCTGCGTTTGACCCACTTTATACGAAAATTGATAGAATCATTGCAGTTGAGCAGCGTGGCCGAAGCAAGTGCTACCTGGTTAAATGGTGTGGGCTCCCATATTCAGAGGCAACTTGGGAGAAAGAAGACAATCTGGCAGGGGATGCTGCTGAAATTCATCGTTTCCATCATTTCAACCTAAGGATCTCTAGTGTTCGTCAAGTTGGAAACTCAAACACCCGGGTTTTCAAAGATGGGCGGTCACTCCGTGATTATCAGGAGGCTGGTGTTGCATGGCTTGACCACAATTTTGAGAACCGCACCAACTGTGTACTGGCCGATGAGATGGGTTTGGGGAAGACAATACAGGTCAGCTCTTGTTACATACCAGCCTACAGTCTTTGCTGGGATCATTGAAATACCCCCTCATCCAACTTTTGAAGTTTTGGTTTGACTTAGCTATGAGGTTGACCAGCAAATTAAGTGATTTCTGGGTATGCCTTGTGTGCAGGTGAGCACTTCTGAAAACCAAGTTGCTATTTAGAAGGAAATCTGAGGGAACACAGACATGTTCTCCCTTATTGTGACTGCATGATAACAACTTGGCTTTTTGTCCTGTATGCAGTCGGTTGCAATGCTTGAGAATCTACGAATGAAACGAAGAATTAGGGGTCCTTTCTTGGTGATTGCACCTGTTTCGACTCTTGGGCACTGGCAGCGAGAAGTGGAATCTTTGACCGATATGAATTGTGTTGTCTACACTGGCAACCAAGAAGACAGAGAGATTATCCGGGACTACGAGTTTCACTACACTGACCGCAAATCTCGCGACTTCAAATTCAATGTGAGTTCTTTGCTTCTGTGTTATGTGATTACTTGTTGACATGAAGGGCATTCGCATATCAGATCAAGAAGGTGCCAGCCAAGAAATCTAGGAGAAAATTCTCCTTTAGTTTGTCCTATATTCCTTGCCATCCGTCCTACCCACGGAGCTCTGTTTGCAACCTTCATCGCAAAATTTGCACTTTACTGGAAGGGATGGGACTCCAATTGACCAGGTGATTGGACATTCAAGTAACAAAGTGAGCTTTTTTTAGACCACTGTTTGGCTTGAAGTGTTGTTAAGAATTGAAGCAATTTCAAAAAAGATTGGACGACAAGCTCTGACGTCTACATTTCTGTTTGCCGTTTGGCTACTCTGCTTGCAGATATTGTTGACCAGCTTTGAAATGCTCATGAAGGATCAAACCAAACTTGCCAAGGAGACATGGCAGTACATTGTTGTGGATGAGGCCCACCGGTAAATCAAAATATCCTTGTCTTTTGCCCTTACGTCTGTATTGGGGGGGCCAGTTAGGGCTAGAAAGCAGAAGAAGGAAACAAATTCCTTACACAGAGAAGAAACAGAGTTTATTCTGTCCGCAGGAGTGCATAGGGGCTTCATGGACCAAATGTATGAGATCTCCAAGCAAACTTCAGAGCCTAAATTACAGTAAATCCCTTGTGGCCTCCCATTCATTATTGTTGTGGTCACTAATGATGAAAGTAATGGCATGTCAATACGTGTATGTCTTCAAGCCATTATGTGCATGATTGTGCCTCTGACTTGCCTTGCAGACTGAAATCTAGGGAATCAAAGACAACACAATCCTTAAAACAGCTGCTTGTCAGAAACGGCGGGCTTCTCCTTCTCACTGGCACCCCTGTCCAAAATAATACAAAGGAGATATTGTAAGCTGCCGATGCCTGTAGTCTGTGAATCAAAGCAAGGACCTTCTGGTGAAGAGGGAGGTGTTTTCTTTAGATATTGAAACTTCATCAGATAGACCAGTACATGCTGCTTTTGCACTGTCCTACTTTCCAACTTATCTTTCATCTCCCGTTCATGGCCAAAGGTTTCAATAATAGTGGTTCTATTGCCTGCACTATCCCCTATAGAGAGAGGGTAGAGGTATTTCAGTATCAGTCTCTGAGGTGATGGATAGAGGATATTACATCTTTTGCCTTCACCCTTGTGCAACCAAAGATGATGATTACTGCTGCTAAGTTGGATGCGTTTATCTCCATTGGACCTGTGCAGTAGCCTTTTAAACCTGCTAGACCCTGAGAAATTTGAGTCAGAGGATGAGTTCCTGGAGAAGTACGGTGACATCAAGGCTGCAGAACAGGTGTCTATTGTCTGCCCACTAAAAAGCGGTTCTTGTCTTCATCTCATTGTAGTTTTTCTTTTCAAGGTTTTCATTGTTAACTTGACGGTTTCCATTATTTCTTCAAGTGTTGGAACAGAATAACAGTTTTGTGTCAAGGCAGATGGGTTATGTCATGCATTAACCACAAGATCTGTAATGTAACCTTACAGTTGGCTAGTCATTTCGAATGTCATTTTAGTTCTTCAGCCATAGCAGATGGTTGAGTGTAAAAAACCAGCGGTTTAACATGTTCGGTATTTCTGTCCAGATAAAAGATCTTCAAGACAATATATTGAGACCCAGACTGTTGAGGCGCATGAAGGAGGATGTGGAGAAGAGCATCCCTCAGAAGGAAGAGGTGGCTGTGCAACCTCTGTAAACTTTTTTTGTGCTAATGCTCAGATATTTAGTCCATGCAAATGAGATGAGAACTTAAAACTAGTCTGAATCAGGCTTGTAGTTGAGACCAAGGCATTTTTCTCCTGGCATGGGCAGACTATCGTTTGGGTAGAGCTGACAAGGGAACAGCGGACATTCTACCGTGCAATTTATGAGAACTCTATCTCCACTTTACTCAAGGGATCTTCAAGCAGCAATATGCCCAACCTGCGGAATGTGGTAAGCTCATCTATCTCAGGCTGCAGGTTTATTGATCATCTGCAAAATGCTCTCTTGTACTCATTTGAAACATGTGGTTAGATCGTAGGTTCAAGAGGATTTACCAACATGATATGCTGAATTTAATACAAACTACTAATGTTACTTGGGATATATGGAATGTCAGAGTAATGCATCCATGTTGCTGTGCCCTAAAATTATCTTGCCCCTTTCAATGTGTTTCTCATTTCTTCCATTTGTCATCGGCTTTCATGCAAGCTTGTTTGATCTTGTAAGCTTAGTATCACAACATACCTCTCATATGCGGCAGGCTATGGAACTCCGAAAACTGTGCAATCATCCTTTCCTCTGTGACGGCCTTGAAGACAACTTGATCTCGAAGCATGGCTCTGGAAAAGTAAGAGCCCTGACCTTACCTAATTGTAAGGAATTAGTGTTGGAAGGTCCTGAGTTCAATTAAGAGATCCCTCTGTCTATGATGAGTCCTCCACGGCTGACGAGATTATTTCCTGTACTTGCTTGATTACATTGAACAGAGGAAGAGTGACATGCAGAACCTATTGCAGAAACATCCAAGATGCCCTGTCCAACAACTTGAGGTAGTCAATTTGATCAAATTAACAATAGAATGTCTCCAGGATGGTGATACCTCAGATATTACAAGGAATCTCCTTCAACAAAGCTCAGGGAAGATGATACTGGTTGACAAACTTTTACCAAAGCTGAAGGATGCTGGCCGGCGTGTTCTGATTTTTTCCCAGGTATGGGCTAATTTTCTTCACTGCTCAATGGGAATCTATTACTCTTTATACTGTACCAGGTCCACTTCCAGCAATAGATCAGTTCATGTTTGGCAAAGGTGATATTGTTACAACAATGCTTACAAAGAAGGAAACTTTGTCACATCCACAGACGGGCTCTAAAGGCCCATGTGGAAGACTACAGTTTGACAAACCCATCTATTGTTGTATGGCAGTTCACCATAATGCTGGATCTACTTGAGGACTATCTCGTATCAAAGGGTTACTCTTTTGAGCGAATTGATGGGAAAATTCGTGGGTCTGAGCGACAGGTGTGACTTGACTTTTATCTAGATGCGGAAGGGAGACATGTATTCTCCACAGTTAAGAGGCTTCCATGCATAGATGTCACCTCCAATGAGCTTTTTGCATGTTTTATAGATAGGATAGTGGGGTAGGACCATATGATCACCAAAAGTTTGGTGGAAACACCTGATATGTTCATTGAGAGTTCATCGTCATATCCACGTGGTTCACTGGTCACAAGCCTTCTGTGTCGAATTTCCAAAGGATTGAGGTGCACAATTGTAGACCTATTCCTTGAATATGCACCAACTTCTTTCCATGTTATGGATGTGTATACATGCAGGCGGCTATTGATCGCTTCTCAGCAAAGGACAGCAGTATCTTTATCTTCTTACTGAGTACCCGTGCTGGCGGCTTGGGAATCACTCTTACAGCTGTGAGTCTACCACTATGCCCTGATCCTTTCGCTTATGGAAACCTATAATAGCTTGTTGTGAAAATTGTCACCAAATATAAGCTCTGTGATTGGCTGCCAGGAGAGGCAACTGTGCCTGGCATTCAGACCTATGTTGCTTGGAAGGGGAAGGGATCAAAACTCTTTGCAAAACATATCAAGAGGTCCCAAGTATGGCTCTGTAAAGAACCTTATAAACAGTTGATCGTTTCTGTATAGAACAAATGAGATGGCTATTGCTGTGTATGATGAACATCTGAGGATGGTATTCCTCTCTTGCATCTACAGGCAGACACATGTATCATCTACGACTCAGACTGGAACCCTCAGAATGACCTCCAGGCAATGGCTAGATGTCACAGGTAGTGTTTCCTCGCTGTCAACTTGAAATCATGAGTCTGTACAGGAGAGCCTCAACTCTTGCATTTAACCAGTCCAGGTCCTGATTGTTTGCACAAGGTTCCCCATTCTTGATCTTTGCTTCTCCTTTCCTTCAAGAGAGAAAATTTACGATGTCCATGGAGGGCCAAGAAGCTCTTTGGATGAGAGAAGAACAAAGCTTATTACCTCCTTGGTTGAGGAGGGAGAAAAAGAAAACTGATCATGTTCACTGGAGATTCAAAGAGAAATATTGTCCCTGTTTCCAGCAAACTCTTCACGTGAACCACTGAAGATGTACAAAAGAGGGCTGACTAGAGCTGTCATCCTGTCTGATTTCCAGGATTGGCCAAACCAAAGATGTTAAAATCTACCGTCTCATCACCAGGAAGACATATGAGCAGCACTTATTTGAGTGCTCATCACGAAAGTATGGACTCGATGAGGCCATTCTAGGGAATCGGTTGGGAGCTGATGGTGACCAGGAAAACAGTAAAGACATTGAGAGTTTACTCAAAAATGGCGCGTATGACATGCTCAAGGTATGGAGGGAGCCAGGAAGATGGGGAGGGAGTAGGACCAAGGCTTGGGAATAACAGACCATGCTCACTAGCCTTTTGAGCTAGCATGTATAGCATTCACTCAGATGTCATCAGTAGTTATAGGGCAGTCCTATGGTGTGGGTGTTGCATGCAGGTAGGCTGGATCTGGGATTGAAGTAGATTTTGATTTCCAATTAACTTCATGGACTTTCTGCAGGATGACGGAGAGGCAGCAGCAGCAGAGTTCAGTACCCAGAACATTGACCAGATTTTGCAACAGAGGACTCAGCAGCGGCAGATTGGAGGGTATGTTCTTTACAGACGACACATCCACCTGTGGCCAGTTTGCGTTGCATGTCTTTGATGGCTTGTTCAATATTCTTCCTAACCTCTAGCGGTGAACTTACCAGTTACCACACTTTCACTCACAAGAGTCTGCTCTGATGACATTGTTGGCCCAAAACTCTCTCTATTGCCATTCCAGTTTGTAGCATCACAGGTTTACTTAGTTCCTTGCATGCCTTTTAACCTGGTTTTCTGTTTGTTATATGTGCTGGAGCCCTGTGACGTTTCCCCTGCTCCTTTTTCTCAGGGAGAAGAGCCACAATTTATGGGATGAGGTTGTCTCTTTGCTGTGAGATGACCAAACGATGTCAGTCTCGAAACCAAAGTGGTGAGGATGATAAAACTGTTAATGATGCTTGTCGACACCTAGCACTCATTTGCACCATGTTTATTGGATTGCAGGCGTAGCAACAACACCTTCTCTGTTGCAACATTCATATCCAATCCTGAAGCCGAGACTGGATGGGCTGAAGAGAATACTGTCAACCCAGCTAATAGCTCAAAAGATACCTGGCAGGAACTGCTGCCTGAGGCCTATGAAAAGGCAGTGGCGGAAGCTATCGCCGCACAGGCACCAGCCCCCTTGTTGTCAGGTCATCGCAAGCGGACTAGAAGCAAGGTGGACTACAGAGAAAATCCTCAATCATCTGGGGAGAACTCTTCTGATGAGGATGAGGCATTAGGAAAGTCAAAGAAAGGTGGACCGAAAAACAGGAATGAGGAAGATCCAATTGACTTGGAGGACTCTGGGGAAGATCTTTCCGGGCAGTGGTCAGAACAAGAACTCAAACGGCTGGAGGATCGACTGTTTGCACTGGGAAGGGGCCGGACACGTATGTTCTTTTTAACTTATTGCAAGGCAAAGTGATATTCTGCTGATGTCATGCAGGTGAAGCAGCATGGCTTTAGTTCATGTTTCCGAGATGTCCTGGGCATTAGAAGTTAATGTGCCTGTTCTTGACCAACCCCACAAATCCTTACAACCCCTGGCATCCAGTCAATTTGAAAATGAACAAACTTGTGTGTGCAGAGCAAGTGCTTGAGGAAGCCCGATTGCAATATAGGAGCTTGGAGGAGGTCGAGAAGGTCTCTGAAACCTTGATCCAGTTATGCCATTATACAAAAGTCAACAACGAAGCAGAAGCCTGTCAACCACCCCCTTCAAATGGCAACTCACCAAACAATGGGCTTCAAAACAATCAAATAAAGCACAAACATCAGGTGGGATCCCCAACATCATGTCTAGCAAACCTCAATTGTAATTTAAAGAGTGAACAATCAAATCTGAATGAGACCGGTGGCCTTTTGAAACAGATAATCCCCACAGTTGGAAATGAAGAATGTAGGTTCACTATCTTTGAAGAGACTCAGATTCAGGGTGCACACAAGGTTCGAAGTGAGCTGGACTTGGAGAAGGAGAGGCTCATTGCTGCTGGGGATCCTGGGGGAAACATGGACATGGCTAGAGCAAAAGGGTCAATTAGTGCCCAGTTAGAGCCCCCCATTCCGCCTGCCTTAGTGGAAAGGGCCATGCAGTCCCGAGCATTCAAAGAGCGGCTTCAAAAAAGTGCCTCACGGTACATTTCTAATCTTGATCCTGTTGACCAAGTGCTTGAGAATATGTTTCAGGTGTAACTTTTTGGGGAATGGAGAATGGTGGAAGGGCAAGAACGGGAGGAATGCTCTTCATTGACAAGTCCTGCATAACTGATGTTTTTCTACTTTGCTGTGAAGCTGTGGTTCTCCACTGCTACATTACATGTTCATTTTTACTGTACTTGTGTGCAAGGATCTTTTAGTAGATGTTGCTGGCTGCTTTGACAGGTACTTGCAGCTGCTGCATGAGCGTCAAGTGCTGGCTGAAGCCCTCCAGGCTCAACCTGCTGATTTTACACCTCATGTGCCATTCAGGTATGTGAAATCTTCTGTCGACATTGAAACTTGCTATTTACATTGTGAATCAAGGAGATCTGTGGCAAAAATCCTGCAATATCTCTCCATGTTTGTAGATGTTTCCAGTACATTGTCTTCTCATCATGTAATGATTGGCTATACAGGTCAAAGAAGCTTCCAGCTTGGTGGGGGAAGCAAGAGGATGAAGATCTATTGAGGGGTGCACATAGGCATGGCCATAAGGACTTCAAAAAAATGAAGTACGTTTCTTCCGTCCAGATTGTAATAGTCCTGGGATAATTTGGTTGTTTTCTCTCATGCATGTCCATGAAGGGGTTAAGAGAACTACCAGCACAGAATATGTTGCTTGACCCTGACAGTGCTTGCTTCCTCTCCACATCATTTGCATCACATTAGGAGGTGAAACCTTCTTGACTCACTGGATTAAATCTGGTCTTGCAGTAAATCCTTGTTTGGTAAGATAACTGTTTCCCTTGTCATTTCTGAGAGCTATCTCCATTGGATGCAATATTCTCACAAAATCAATGAGTTGTTTCAAGAAAGGTGGCAACTAGAGCTAATTAGCTCAGATTACTGAAATTTTTTAAGTTGCTCAACAGGTCAGATTCCAGCCTTTGTTTTGTTGCGCGATTCAGTGCATCTACGAGTAGCAAGTGTGGTGATTTCAAATCTTCTGCCAAGGTAAGGCTAGGTTGCGATGGGGCAGTCTATTCCTGTCTCTCAGTCGTCCATCTGTGGTATTTTAATGGGTATTTTAAGTTCCTGTGGATGTTATAGAATTCCTTCTTTCTTGGTCTATCTTCCCACTTGCTATCTCTGAATTCATCACAGTGAGTGGCAGTGTCATGTATCACTTTTGTAGTAATGTATGCATTTCGGTGTGCAGTCGAAACTCTATTTCCTGTAAACTGGCTCTGTTGTCAGGCATTTGTGAGCATTATGGCCACAACCCACTACAGGAGGGATAGTACTCCATGTGGACTCTGCCCTCAAAGGGTATCCAATAGCCATTTTTAGCAGGGAATTGTCAACGACTTCCAGCCCTCAGCCTATCCTTCAGTAAAAACCACCCATGTAGATGCTGATGGAAGGACCCTGCAACAACCCATCAAGAGCCTTGTTTTGCACATTGATTGCTCCAAATGATGTATTTTTGCTGTAGATATGTCATGATATGCTTATTGTAAGCATACTAGAACAATATGCCGTGCTGACTTGAAATCTGCTGGTGTAGCTGATGAGTTTGACTTGTCAGGTACATGAAGGAAGCATATGTGAGGGCAGGGGAGAAGGAGAAGAGATGCCATCTGACTCGGTACTGGCCTCAAGGTTAAAGAGGCTGATTGAAGCTCTCCCAAATGGACTGAGTGAGTCAGAAATGAAGAGGAAGTCTGCCATTGCTGAGGCTTCTCGCAAGCGTGTTGCAGAAATGAGGTAAATGTTCTTTATAATGTGCTACTCTACAACGAGAAGTGTGTTGGGCTGTCTGTAGAGCACACATCCACTGGGGTGCGCTGCTAAGCTCCTCAACCTGTCAAATTTGTTTCAGTTGGCCAGGATGGTCAGTATAACTTTCAACCCCATTGCTTCGACTTTTGGAAGCTTACAGAATGAAGTTAACATTTATTTGCAACAAAGAAATCTGCTACACTGGTTTTGTTTGCCTCGCCGGTTTCATATATCAGAGGTTTTGAATGGTGAACAGTTGTACATTGCAGGATCTTTTCAGCAAATTTGCAGAATGAACCATCTATTATGTCCTTTTAGCTACTGCAGTTTAGGCTCTAGCTCTTGGTTTAATGAGCCTGTTATACTCACTTCACTGTTGTTTTCTTACAGAAAATTGGTCACAAAGTCTTTGCCAGAAGAGACCCAGAAGAACTCTAGGAAATCTCTTACACAATCGACCATGCCCTCTTCGAAGGGACGGTTGACTGTCACGACAGAGATATCCAAGAGCTCTGTTGCAGCAGCTAAGAAGCCGAGGCAGGAAGGCAAGGCTTTGCATGTTCATGCAAGAAAGAAGGTCTCAGGGAAAAAATCTGCCCCGTTTCATTCCATAGAAAATGGCCAAAGTTCAGATCCCAGGGGAGATACAAGGTCACCAAGTAGCTTGTTTGAGGATTCACCTCCTCGCAGCACTGAAGGCATCACAAACCGTCAATTGGCTACTGTGATCAAAGATATTGTGTATTCAAAAAGAACCACCCCCCAGAAGCAGGTTTCGCAATCACCTCAAAGTACTCGCCCAACGGTGAGGGAGCGCTTGGAGTGGGATCACACAATCAGATCTCCGATGACAATCCACAAGGTAATAGGTGATAACTGTTTTGTGTGTTGTCGGTTGCTGTGATATAGTAAGTTTTGTGCTCCTTGCTAAAAGAGATCCTTATCTTAGTTACGACAATTTGACAGATCCACTTGCCTGCAGGAGAACGAGTTGCCAAAGCGGAGGCAGTTGTCCCTGAGCAGCACAGGAAGGAAACATGAGAGTGGGAATGATGTCAGCAGACAGCAAACACTGATGTCCTTTCTGAAGTCAAGATTTCCCCATTGAAACCATGGCTTTTTTATTTTTTCTCTCAAAACCCTAATGATATTGTCAGCATCACTAGGTGCTGCTGTTTATTACACTACTGAATCAATTGCATGACTCAGGATAGATGCATAGCCTAATGGATTTTGGGCTGGTTTACCCCGTCTCAGGGTCTTCTTTCAGTCTGTCACTCGCTGACTGAATGCTCCATGCTGTAACTTGCTAACCTTTTGCGGCAGCACTGTAAACTATATTGTAGACAGGTAGTTTGTGTTCATGGTACCAATTGTTGTAGGAGCTGCATTACAGGTAGATGATTCTCCAGCATTGAGATACAGTAAATGCATAACCAAATTTCAATCAGATTATCTTTATCTTTTCGTCTTCACCACTCTTCATAATTTGCTTATAATACTTTTTGGCACTACATGTGAATGTGTATGATCATCATGATGAAAATTTGGCAAAGGAAAAGTCAAGGAGTATGAAGAGATTGTAGATCTAACATGACGGTTGTAATTGAAAAAATTTGCAACAGACTTTGATTAGGTCGACAGACGCTATCTGAAATATGTACGTGGATGTTCTTTGTATCACATCTCTGGTCTTTCCAGACATTTATGCGCCTTTTCCCTTCTCCAGTCATATCTTGCTCTTTTCGGACTCTCTTCCTCCATTTTTCTTTCATACACTTGCAAGCCCATGGCTCTGTCTGTCTCCTCAAAATGGAGGTTGCACATTATCTAGGAGAAAGTAATAAGGGTAGGAGATACATTATTCTGTAGTACAACAAACAGTCTTTGCAAAAAAATGAAAGCAGGCCGTGTACCAAGCAAAGCAATCAGTGCCACTGTAGGCCACATTTATTTCCATCCTTCGATGAAGGTTAACAAATCACACCAGCCCCCATCTTGGGAACAGAAAACATTTCAAGTGTTTTTTTCTGCCTTTGACTTAAGTTTTGAATTCTGCTGTGGAAGTTTCAGAACTGTTGATAATTTGCCAAATCCAAACACATTAATTTACTGCGAAGCCACTCAGGATATCAGTCATCACAGTAAAACCACTCCCGTTCGGTAATCGTCATGCCTCTTGGGCAAATCGCAACTTCAATTGATGGATAAATGGGTACCCATGCTAAGACTCCCAGAGAACCAAGTGACGTACAAGATCACCTTACCAATTTCAAATGCCGAAGTCGAAGACATGGCATAGCATAGCATACCCCACAGTGACAGAGTGAAATGAACTTCGCTTGTGGTGCTGCAAGAGATCAGTGAAGTACAAAACTCTCTGGACGATGGGTGAGTTCCACCCAAAAAACTTCCCTCTGCTGTGCCATGCATTCACAAGAAGTGCAAAGATCACGTAACTAGCATTCCATACAATTAAATGATACAAGTGAAGAAGGTAGCAATCCGCAGGGAGTGTCCCTTGTGAAGGTCGCAGACGGTTTTATCTCCACAGATGCACGTCCAGATATCTCCCTTTTACGCAGATGACACCGCCTCTGTCTTATTTGCCTGCCATAAATAGTCAAGCCTTTAGACCGTTGCTCAATTGACTACTGCTTGCGGACTGCAGAAGTCCTTTTCAGGCTAAGCCCATGCACGCAACCATGAACTTGGCCACATTTCGCGGGAATCAGACTCAACCGCTCGAGTGCAATTGGTGTCCCTTCGTTATCGAAGGTGGCAAGCAAAGGCTGGCAGAGGGAGAACAGAGAATCACACCTACCTGTGCTTGTTCCGACTTTTTTCGGATCTGTCGTGTTGGTGACCTCATTGTAACCAGCTCTTCAGCAGCTGTGGGGTGAATGCCCACTGTTGAATCAAGCTGCTTTTTCGTCAACCCTCCTTTAACAGCAACTGCAAAGCCCTGGAGCCCACACAGATTGCAAAATAATCACCTACCCAGTCATAGAGGACATGCCAGGCTCATTGGTTCCTATACAGCTTACGTGAAAGGAGCAGCCAAAGAAAACAAACAGAACATCTAAAACTACAAGGTAGAAAAGGGGTAATACCTGCAAAATCTCGGGACTCTCATCCCCACACAAGTGTATGCCAACCACCTTGTCTGTTGTGGCATCCACAATGATCTTCATAAATGTTTTGTCAGGTAAGCCTGACATGGTTGCTTTCATTGGTCGAAAGGAGGACGTATATATGTCTACATCACCATGTTCTTCAACAGCCTGCAGCAGATGCAGTTATTAGAACCCTGCAGGTGCCGGGATTGGAGCATCTGGGGGGTCGGAACTATATTCGCCCACACTGGCAAGCTCACAACCACAGATAGCACTCCGATCATCCTACCCGTGCACTTGGCACAGAAAAATATGTGTAAGGCAATGACAAATCTAGGTGGAATTGAGCTGATGTGGTGTACTCAGCACCAGGGTATGAAACTTAGAGCACATTACTGAAGTGCCCCAACACAGTGAGCTAACTATCAGTTGAAAGGGACAGACTATTAGGTCATTATCTGCTTGTGCATGCGAGAGAGGACAGAGAGAGACCACCTGCTATTGCACAAGGCCATGTTGTACCTATTCAAGAACAACTCATACACAATATGTCTCTGAAAGTCAAACAGTAGATGGTTACCTCAGATTCTGTCAGGCCCACCGTTCCAATTGGGGGCTGTGTAAAGACTGCAGATGGGACAAATCTGCCACCGACAAAGCAGCCACCCAAACCATTCCAGTGAGTGCTCAAATTATTAATGAAATCAGGTTCTGCTTGCGCAGAATAATGCCCTAGCGAGAATAAAGTACACATCAGAGATAGACAAAACATTGCAAAAACACCCAAATACCCAGGGTCTTTCAGCTTCACACTGATTTAGTGGCACAACGAACCCAGAGTTGTTGGGTGAAAATTGCCATGATGCATTTGGCTCCATGTTTCAGTTCACACAGCCGTACTGCAAGGGGACCATGGGGCTACCCACTATCAGCCCTAGGGCATAGTGCATTCAACTTTCCAACTGGCTGCACCTTCCAATGGGCCTGTTACAAGATTGATTGCTGACACTATAGGAACAGCTCCAAGTTGTAGATTGTAGTCTGCAAGTTGAAAGACTGCATCCTAAACCCATGGATGTGTTATGTCAAACCTGATTCCTTTCAAGTTTGAAGTTCATTGGGGTCACCGCCTCTTACAAGTTGGAAGTCTGCAAATGACCCTTCACAAAACCAGCTCTACTTTCCAGATCCAAGGATAAGACACGAGGCAGCAGGGAGGAGGGAGAGAGAGAGAAATGCGCTCATAAGACGTTGTTTGCCGCACAGCCTTGTGGCTTGACAGCATGTACTCATAAGACGTTCTTTGCCGTAGCCTTGTGGCCATTGACCCCACACCCAGTTTGAGACGAACACAAAGCGACAGAAACTACCTTTGTCAGGGGCTGACGCCGGAAGTATAACTTACCTTGAAACATGCAATCCGAGTTTTCTGACGGAGAGGGAGAGAGATATAGAGAGGGAGAGAGAATGAACTTGTAAGATGTTGTTTGATGTAACCTTGTGGCCGTAGACTCCATACCCAGTTTGGGCAGAACAAGAGGGAATAGACACTAGGGGCTCACTTCAAAGTGGGACTTACCTTCATACAAATAATTAGTTCTGGCTTTCCAGATATCCTCTAGAAAGCCCTTCACACAAGCATCAATCTGCTGTGTGTGAGCTGCCCAGCAATTAGACCCCAAGAGAGAGAGAGAGAGGGGGAAACCTGTGGTCAGGCTTCGTGGGCTCATCGTGAAAGGCAGTTTTAGCAAATGCCATAGCCTCCATAAGAGCAACTGGTGTAAGGTTCATGCGATTGGTCACGTCCCCAATGGCCCAGATTGAGTCTACAGAAGTCTGCGAATACTCATCCACCTGTGCACACAGACATGATGAGCAACATTTAATATGGACTAAAATTTAACCTACCTTGGAATGAGAGAATTTCCTAAAGAATTAAAAGCTCTGTTTTTTTCCATAGAGAACTGAGTTTAAAAGAGAAAACTACTGCAATTGTAACAAGAGTGTACGCACTCGGCCACACCTCAATGGCACCCTGCTTGTTGACCTTCACTCCAACATCCTCCAAGCCAAGAATCTGAGAAAGCCCACAGAAGTACATAAGCCTACACCAAGGCCTTGCCGTTTCTGCTCTAAGAAAGCTGCTCAATGACTTCCAAGGCTTAATTTATGCTCTACAAGAGCACATAGCAACCTCAGTCTTGGAGACGAGGCAGAATGTGTATTGCTTTTCTCCCCCAAGACAGACTTAAGGAAGCTGGACGTCTGAAATGACACTGATGCTCAAAATCCCATATGAACAACCTGATGCTGATTTCACCTCTCCTTTTGGCACATTCGTCATGCAAGGAGAGGTTCTTCTACAGCCATATAGAATATGAACCATGATCATCACCTCCCCATTATCAAAATGATTGACTGCACAGTGATCATTAGTGGTTCTGTCCATACTGCCACCCCACCTCGACCTGCTTTAACCATGCAATACTTCGAGAGTATGAATAATGATGTAATAAACAGCAGGGAGGTTAACTGAAATGCGGCTATGGTTGTCTGTTGAGACATACACCAATGGCAGTCCTCTGAAAATGTCCTAATAAGACGTTTGCCATAGATAGTGCATGGAAATGCTTACGATTCAATACCTTGGTGTTAGGGGCACGACCAGTGGCAAACATGACTATGTCGGCACTTTCACTCCCTTTGTCGGTTACAAGCGTATACGATCCGTCACCTTTCTTCTCTACAGCAGTAGGGCTCTCCCCAAAGTGGAAGACAATGCCCCTGACTGCCAGTTGCTGAGCAATGAAGTCCCTAATCTGCTCATGCCAACAGCAGTGGAAGGGGAGGAATAAGTAGAGGGGTTTTTAGAGGGCGGTGGCCCATTCGTGGGAACCTATGCCCACGAATATGACTTTTGAGCCCCAGACAGCAGTTCCCATCAAGCAACTGTTTGAAGTCAGGTAAGCAGGAGAACAGAGATAATAACATTAAAAGAGATTTGAAGCAAAACTGGACACAAATTATTGCTGCATACAGTGATGAGAGGGAGGCTGACAGGCGGGGCCAGGGCAAAGTTTTACCTCTTCGTCAAAGCCACGCAAAACCTTGTTCTGGCGCACAAAAAGGTGAACCTCACTGCCAAGTCCATTGAAAATACCAGCAAACTCCAAGGCAATGTAACCACCCCCAACAATACAGATTTTGTTGGGCCTTGAAGGTAAATCCAAGGCCTCGTCGGATGTGATCACATACTCACTCCCTGGAATCTTAGGGACTGTGGCACGACCCCCAACTGAAACCAATATGTGCTTTGCACCGTATCTCTTTCCCTTGACCTCAACAGTGTGCGCATCAACAATCTGAAAAAAATTCATGTTGGTTAACATATACAGAGCTTGGGAAATTTTGACCGACTTTTAACTCTCTCTCTCTCTCTCTCTCTCTCTCTCTCTCTTTCTGAGGAGACACACATATGACTAATGCCATCCTTTCCCCACTGCTTGCTGGCCCAGGGCGTCTACCACAATGCAGCCAGTATGCGTTCTTTCTTCCTGTGCAATAATAAATCTGCAATTATCAACGCATTCTTGGGTTTTTGAGGTGATAGTGCCATTCTGTGAATGCTTTTTGGGCTTCTGTCAGGGGCTTGCTTTGTAGATATGCTGGCTTGGTAGATATGCTGGGTAGATATGCTGTTGGGCACCCTTTTCTCACCTACCCTCACCCACCATCCCTTTTATATGCCCACAAACTTGGCTTGTGCTCAACAAGTCCACCTTGCCACGGCCCTCCAGGAGGTCGACACCTGACTTCTGAAGCAGCGACTTGTACACGCCTATGAGACGCTGCAGCTCCTTATTCTTGTTGGCGATCAGAGTGCTCCACTCGTGCTTGGGCTCCGTGTCAAAGGACCAGCCAAAGCCACGACTGCTCTCAAACTCATGAGTGAAACTGGCGGCATAAACCAGCAGCTTCTTTGGCACACAACCACGCAAAACACACCTGTAAAATCCCAATTATTTTTGTCACTTCATGAGCATTTCTTACCAGCGTTGGAAGTCACGTCTCTTTTTAGTCGGATGGGAACACAACTGCGGTTGGTTGAGGGCTAGCTCAGCAGTGCTGGAATCAACATTGTGTTTTCTAGTTGATGTTGAAGCAACAATGAAACAACATTCAATCAACCTGATGAGTGAAAATTCCACTTACTATCCTGCAGATACTGGGCCTGAAAAAAATACACGTCATGGTCTAGGCTCCTAAGCTTGGTCAATTCTCTCTCGGGAAGTAAAACCAACTTTCTCCAATAGGATTTTCCCAGCCCTTGGACCGAGATGACACATTCGGAAGAGCAAATGAGCAACAATGCTTACGTGCCACCAACACCTCCTGCAGTTTCTGACGAGATTGTAGCAAATGGAAGCTCACAGATGGCCACCCGGGCACCATAAGATGCAGCGAATCGGGCTGCGCGGACTCCCCCACTCCCCGCTCCAATGGCCAACAAATCATAGTCATACTCTGACCCCTCCTTGGTAGCCCCATTCGCTCCCGCTGTTGACAGGGCCGTGATCCTTCCAACTGACGGTGCCCTTACTTGACATAATTGCTGGGGCCCCGTCTTGTGACAATTCACGCTGCTTGTGCGCAACCCTAGGCACACACACAGCCAATAAGAGAAAATCGTGATAAGCAGCAGCGGGCTCTCCAAGAACAATTGACGTACGTTCCATGGAGTACGACTGTTGCCTTAGCCTGGGTACGTATGGCAGGGGAAACAAAGCTCAATCCTGCTAAGAAAATCCAACTGGCGGCTTCGTCTCCAAAGTATGTCACTCAAAGACTACTCAAACTCTACCTGTCCGCCACCTAAATGCCACAACTCTCACCCACCGAAAAAGAGAGTCGAAGGAGCATGACTCTGCCTGAAGGCAACTTTTGCCGCACCCCGGACGTAAAGCGCTGCACATCTGGGAACTCCCATTGCCGCCATCCCTGTCTATGAATGCAGACTTCAATCAAGACAGTTCCCGACGGGTTTGTCAAGACACCCAGGGATCACATGGATGACCGAAGGGAGAGGGAAAGGGAGAGACAAAAAACCTCCAGCAGCTTTCAGAATTGAAACGATCTCTTTCCTTCCCGCATCTCACCACAATCCACCACAAAATCCCTCAAGCAACCGAGCACGCCCTCACAATTGCATTCAAAAACCCCCCCCCTCCAAAACCCCAACAAACGTATTTTGCAACGAGAGAGTAGCAGAGCCCCGAGGGCCCGCTCTCTTGGCTTGCTTGTAACCACCTGTTTTCGGCGCATCTCAGCCGTCCCATTCGCGGATCGCTTACGTGTCACTCCCATCTCAGCCCCCCGTCACTCAGTCTTCAAACACGTGACCAACAGTTCTAGCAAAGCTTATGGTTTATGCTCGTTGTGTTGGATGAACGTATGAAGACTATCCGACAATGTGTCTTCATACATTCGCTAGGAGAAATACGATGGGCATCATTGTCGGATCTCTGCTCCCCAGTATTACCACCCTCCTACGTGGCACCCAGGAAATACGCCACGTACCTTGGATGCCACGGAGCAGTCGCGCCAGTGAGGGCCCACCATGAGCTGTGCCACGTGTGCAGGTGTAGCATTTCAGGAAACGTGGCAGCGTGAAAAGAGTCCCCCAAAGATTCTGAAACGTCACGGACATGTCCAGTCAGACTGCGGGACTTGCACTCATAGATGACGTGGCAGGTTTTCATTCGGGTCTGTATGGGGGTCGATGGGACCTGGCTAGGGTTAAGAAGGGGCAGAGTAAGGAAAACCTAAACTGGCCATGGAACCAATTTGCATGGAGCATTGCAGTTGAAGAGGACACAGGTTGTTCCATTCCCTGGGAAGTGGAGGTATAGTATGGTGGCAAGGAGCGATTTTATTTTCAAAATATTTAATGGGTATTAAGTTAGCCCTTTTTTTTAGGGGAACTGGAAGGGTGACCCTGGAAGTTTATTAAAAGAGTGCGGACTACAAGAAGAGGAAAAAATAACCTCTTAGGGGGCCTTGAAGCATAACACATGGGGAACACCCAAAGGGAAGGGGGGAGGAGGGTAGGCGGGCACAAGCCATAACCGTAAAAAGGAATCAAGGTTCAAACTGATGAAGAAAGAACTAAGCAGCACCGAAGTCGAGATGAGCCTTGGATTTTGGAAGACGTAGCTTCTGGTGACACTAGTTGATATCGGTGTCAATTGGAGATTTCCCATTGCCGGGGGAGTTGATCATTCCAGAAGATTCTAGAATCAGAGAGCCCGGTGCAAAGTATATCGCCTTTTGCCCAGGAGAGGTCGAAAGCCGCGAAGAGTTGTTGACTCCTCCTTTCGTTGCACCTGCAAGCAGCTGTTTGCAGAGACACCCAAGCATTACGCCCCTCCGTCATCAGATCAGCATATAATCTATGCAAGATGAGTCTGATACTGGGACGTTTCCCATCATACACGAAAGCACATCTACCTTTCCACAAGGTCCAGAGAGTGTGAGCTCTGAGGCAGGCCCATACAGAGTAGGTGCTCCAAATTGAGCCATTGTGCAAATTAAGAAGCAAGAGAAGAGGGGAGAGACTTGGGACAGGATCCCAATTGCTATAGAAGCCTGTCACAAGACGCCAAACTCTAGCAGAGAGGAAACAGTAAACTAGACAATATTCGATGGTTTCCTCGGATCTGCAGGTACAAAGAAGGTAAGAAGGATCGCAGTCAGTGAGGAAGGCTCCTACTGGGAAGATTCTATTTGCCAATTTCTAAATAAAAGCGCTTGTGAGCCCTAGTAAAGGGCAAAGAGATCCATGCTAACATTATTAAAGCTAGACTTGCACCAGATACCATTCTGGAGACTGCCCTTGCTGCCATGTATGCCAACTGTGGGAGCATGAAGGATGCCCAAAGAGTGTTCGACACTATGTCTCAACGAAATGTTGTCTCATGGAATGTGATGATCGGAGGATATACTCGGAATTAGTGTGGTACGGAGGCTTTCAAGATTTATGAAAAAATGATACAGGAAGGGGTGATAGCCGATAAGGTCACATTCATTTGTGTTCTGAATGCATGTGCCAGCCTTGAAGCCCTGGAAAAGGGTAAAGAGGTCCATTCTAATATCATCAAAGCTAGAGTTGCTCCGGATATCATACTGGAGAATACCATCATTGCCATGTATGCCAAATGTGGGAGCATCAATGATGCACGCCAAGTGTTCAACAATATGGTTAAGCGAGATGTGGTGTCATGGAATGCAATGATAGCAGGACATGCTCAGCATGGGTTCAGTAGAGAGGCTTTAAATATGTATAAACGGATGAGACAGGAAGGGGTCATGCCTGACAAGGTCACATTCATTTGCATTATCAATGTATGTGCCAGCCTGGCAGCCCTGGAGAAGGGTAAAGAGGTCCATGTTGTCATCCTCAAAGTTGGAATTGCACCAGATATCATTCTGGAGACTGCACTCGTCGACATGTATGCCAAATGCAGGAACATGAAGGATGCGCGTCAAGTGTTTGACTCTATGGCAGAACGGAATGTGGTCTCATGGAATGCAATGATAGCAGGATATGCTCAGCATGGTTGTATTGGGGAGGCCCTCCAACTATTTGAACAAATGCAACAGGAAGGCTTCAAACCAAATGTCGTCTCATGGAGCGCGATGATCACAGGATATGCTCGGCATGGGTTTGGTACGGAGGCTGTTGAGATGTATGAACAAATGATAAAGGGTGGCATGGAGCCTGACAAGGTCACGTTCATTTGCATTCTCAGTGCATGTGCCATCCTGGCAGCCCTGGAAAAGGGGACAGAGGTCCATGTGGACATCATGAAAGCTGGAATTGCATCCTATATAAATTTGGAGAACAACCTTGTTGACATGTATGCAAAATGTGGGAGCGTAGAAGAAGCACGTCAAGTGTTCAACAATATGGCTCACCGAAATGTGGTCTCATGGAATGTGATGATTGCAGGATATGGCCAGCAAGGGTGTGGTTGGGAGGCCCTCCAACTATTTGAACAAATGCAACAGGAAGGCTTGAAGCCAAACTGTATCACCTTTATATGTCTTTTCTCTACATGTAGCCATTTGGGCCTAGTGTCAAAAGGCCGACACTACTTTGATTCCATGATGTAAGATCATGGCCTCAATCCAACTGTGGAGCATTTTGACTGTATGGTGGACCTTCTTGGCCGTGCAGGACGGTTGGATGAGGCAGAGGACTTCATTAGCAATATGCCAATTAAACCAGGTCCTTCAGTGTGGGGGGCATTGCTTGGTGCATGCAGAGCTCATGGTGAGGTTGAGATATGAGAACGTGCAAGAAAATGCCTTCTCCTGTGGGATCCACTGCATGCTCCAACGTATGTGCTGCTATCAAACATCTATGTTGTAGCCGGAAGATGGGATGATACAACAAAGGTGAGAAAATTGATGCAGGACAGAGCTGTCATAAAGGATCCAGGTCACATAAGGAATTGTTCCACAAAAGAAACGGCTCATCATCTTATCAAGCAATCCCCAGTGGTTGAATAGAGCGTCATCGTCACAGACTGTGTTGACGAACACCATTGCGATGTTATCCGAATCCCTCTTTCTCACAATTTTCAACTGTGTTTTGGCATCCGTGAACCTCCGCTTCCCTCCTATGCACTGGTAATGTGACTTGAAGGTATCCTTGAGGTTGCCCATTTCCTTCTCCATGTCTTCAACCCTTTTCTTGCATGAAAGCACGTATTTGATGAAAGCGTCACTCACTTTCTCGGTCTTCATATTCATGTTCACTTTGTTTTTCATGTATTTGGCCCCCAGTTTCGATCGGAATGTCTCGAACTCCAACTTGTTGAAGAAAATATAGGCAATCATGAGCCAAATCCTATTGTCACGATTGGGCTAGGTGCTTGAGAGACTTTATGACAACTATCCTAAAGAAGAATAATAACCTTCACTATGGTTATATTATGCTAAAGGATTATGAGGTAATCCTTTAGCCCTAAATCTTTGCTGGCTAGTGAGAAATAAATGGCTACTCTTTCTTTAACCATTAACTGCTTATGCGACCCCAAACGGGTCGCGGCATGTGTGAAAAAAACTTGTCATTTGTTCAGATTTTTCTTTAAAAATATCTTCACTACAATAGTATCTGGATGCTTAATTTAGACATCACGCCAGACTTTTTTCCAGTCAATCGCACTCAGGGGTGAGTGAGCCATACTCCATTTTTGGCACCATTTAGCAGAGAAATTGTCTTGTCCTAGCAAGAGCTTATATCCCAATTTTACCGAGTAGCCGAGAAATGGCGAGTGCTTGGAGTCCATCCACGACCACTCTACTGGGTCGAATTGGAGCCTGCTAAGGGGAAGCCTCAGAAACCAGACCAATGAGACATTCTGAGCCTAAATAATCTCTTCTCCTGGCGGCGGGAAGGGTCTGCAGTGCCCGTGAGGAGGTCGAGAACTCTTATGCGGAAAGCCTGGTCATGAAAGAGCTCTCCATATCTGTGGGGAGTGAGTCTACCCTCTGCGCAGGAAGAGAAATGCAGACCCTGCCAAACTTGACCATAGGAATTGATTGAAAGAAAGGCTGAGGGAGATGAACCTTCATAAGAGCCGAACCAGAGTGGCAAGTCTCGATCAGTGCATCCACCGTTGAGAAGCAAGGGTTGCACGTAGGAAACACCTTGCTTAATTTGTTCCCAGCCGTGGCGGATAGAAGAAGCCGATATCAGGGAAGACAACAAAGGGAGGTCCAGAAAGCTACCATTCTCCCAAACGTTGGCGACATGTGCAAAGCCTTTGGATTCCCAGGTGGCCCATTTCTTGTCAAGGGCAGCCAAGGGCGAGCTATCCAGATTGAGATTGCCGAAGAGCGGTTGTCTGATGGCTTCTTCAAAGCAGAGGGCCCTTCTCTGAGACAGGTAACGACGGATAGAAATCCAAGCGGCCCAAATTGAATTTCATGCATGTAAGCCAGTGATACGTGTTCTCTTGGAGCCATGAATCAGCCAACGTAGGAAAGGTCCCCAAGAATTGGAATTGAGGGGAGTGGCCACAGTGGGTCACTATATGTATTTTTTTTTCATATTACGTGCGTACAAAAGTATATTTATACTAGGCTATATTTTTAAAATTTTGCATTTTTTTTCCACCCTATCTTTAGGTAATATTGTAAAACCCTTTGTTTTTTAATACCTTATTTCTCTTTATAATTTTCTTTTGCAAAAATTAATTAGACCATATTTTAAATTATCATTTTAAATAATTCTAAAGTTTCAAAGCATGTACACAAACAAGTACATTCCATATAACATAAGTCAAATGCTAGACCCAAGAAAAAGTTTAATTTTCATTAGCCTTGAAGCCGAAGCATCACTTAGATCTAAAGAGTACAAGTTTTGAGATGGTTCAAATGTCATAGTCATTGTTGAGATTATGGTATCAACATCAATCCACTATGTATCACTGGAATCATATTTGAACTTCAAGTGACCTCTACCTGATTTCATCCTGATGGATTAGAGCTGGATGCAATATGATAAACTTCACAAGGATGGATACTTTATACTATAGATAAAACCCTTTATTACATTAATTTTTAAAGTAAAACTCTGGATTTTTTGTGACCTTTTTTTTAAAAAAACTGGGTGAAAGGATATTGCCTTACCATATTTTATAAGTAAAAAATTTCTAAAATTTACCTAAAATAAATAAATTGCACCCTATATTTGTTCTCACGTAGTTTTGAAAATACGGGGAATGACCCCCCCAAGGGAGTGGCACACAACAAATGAGGGCAAACAATGATGCATCAGGGACTGTTGCCGTGAGCAAAGGAGCGCGAAATCCATTTTGCTAATAAGGCTGTTATCTGCATACCAGGATCAAGGATTCCCAAGATCGCCTTCTTTTTTGGGCCTGCATAGCTCGTTCCAGGATACCAAGGCTCTTTTAGAGGGCACCTGTGGATTTGCGCCCCACAAGATCAAATTTCGCATTAGCCTTTTGATTTTTGAGATGAGCTTGGGTCCCGGGGACCAGATCGAAGCAGGAAACCAGGTTGAGGCCAACAAAATTTGATTTAGAATGAGAGCCCGGCCAATGATTGAGAGCATTGCCGAGCTCCAAAAAGCTAGCTTGGCCTGTAGTTTCTGCAAGGTAGGTTCAAATCTTTGTTCCTTAGACATCCTTATCCCAATTTGAAATCCCAATAGAGTGTGGGATTGACCTGGAGCTAGCCATTGAAGACCAACATCATTACCCCAAGGGTCGCAGTGGTTATTGGTAGATGTACTGGGAAGCTCCGACAGACTTATTCCAGTTGATTTTCAAGCCAGATGCCAGGCAGAAAAGGGAGAGGGCCTCCCGAGCTCTGGTAACATTCGGGGAGTTCTCATTATTGAGCAGCAGGGACGTATCATCGGCGTACATTGAGATCTTTATGGAGGGACCAGCGCTCACCCTAAGCCCAATAATATCATGTCTTGCATTGAGATAGTGACCAAGTGCATCTGCAGCTATGAGGAAAAGAAAAGGAGCCAAGGGGCCTTGCCTCACAGACCTATGGAGAGAGAATGAGTTGGAAATATAACCATTCAAAGCAATCTTGTTTGAAGCAGAGGTTAGCAGTATATTGACCCAACGAGTGAAGGGCTCCGACAATCCAACTTTGGAGAGAATTTTGTTGAGAAAGGACCAATCCATATTATCGAAGGCCTTTTCGAACTCTAGCGTAAGTATTGCCAGAGGCTACTCTGAGCACTTGGCCTCATGCATAGCTTCCTTAATTAAAAGAACATTGTCTACCTTTGAGAAATCCAAACTGCTCGGGCCTAATAATCCTAGAGAGTATGGGCTGTATCCAAAGAGATAATGCCTTTGCTATGATTTTATAAGTAGTATTCAGGAGAGTAATAGGGCGACAATTTGAGATCAGGCTTCTATCCCCTTTCTTGAAAAT
Organism: Takakia lepidozioides; assembly: GCA_030704615.1. Classification (NCBI taxonomy): domain Eukaryota; kingdom Viridiplantae; phylum Streptophyta; class Takakiopsida; order Takakiales; family Takakiaceae; genus Takakia; species Takakia lepidozioides. The sequence goes on along the minus strand of CM060732.1, from coordinate 23,566,717 downwards.
CAGCGTTATAAGACCACTTGAGAGCTCTGAGGGCATGATCCCTTTCGAGAAAATGTCCTCAGTTAAGGCAAGTCATCAACAATGGTTGACCATAACGCTCTAAAAAACTCGATGGGGAGCCCATCCAGCCCAGGCATTTTTCCAAGTTGGAGTGACTCCATGGCCTTAGCAAGCTCTATATCAGTGAAAGGAGAGGAGAGCAACTGCTTGTCACTATCAGAAAGAAGAGAAGGAATGTGCTCAAGAATGGTATCAGCAGCCTGGGATACTTCAGGGGAGTGAGGCCTTTTAGACAAGAGCTTCGCAAAGTGCTGCTCAACAAGGGCTGCCATTTCTTTAGGCGAACGATGCTAAAATTGCCTCTTTAGGTCATTCTGTGTGGTCTGCTAACCTTGCTTGGTGGAGCAAGACTGTCTCTGACTCTAGAGGAGGAACGGCGGCGCTCGTCTCCCCGGCCTTGGCCACTCACGTCTCCAACATGGACATATGGTTGACTGGTCGAGCTCAATTCGGGATCCTTTCTTTTCCGGCTCAGTGGTTGCAAAACCGGTTTCATCAATGTCTATGTGCCAAATGGGGTAGAGGATAAGATTTCATTATGGAAGCTTTTGCACTCCAAAATCTTACTCTAGCCCGAAAATTGACAAATGGATATTGGCCGGGAATTTAACATGCCTGACAGAGCTCTAGACAGGTTGCAAGCCTCAACCCATGTTACCTCCCCTGAAGAGTTTGATGCTTGGGAATCCCTTTGTCTTTCTGCTCATCTGATTTAATAATCGAGCTCCCCCAAATTTGTGTATGGCCAAATTGGATTGTCTTTATTGCACTACGGGCATTATCCCATGGGGTCAGTCTCAACCTATTGGACCAGTGCTTCCAGATTTTGACCATGCAGAAATAGGGGTCCATTTTTCTGTGCCAGGAACTAGAGCTAAAGGAAGGGGTTATTTTAAGTTGAACCCAGCCTTCTTGAAATCGCAGAATTTGGTCCAAGATCTGGTCCAAGATCTGGTCCAAGTGTGGGTTTCCTCTGGGAATCACTATCAATCGAAAACGCTGAAGTTCTTGTCCAAGCTAGACGTTGTTCGTAAAAGAGCCCAGGACCTCTACCAAGAGTTTGCAAGAGCAAACTCTCAAAGGGAGAAGAATTTGGTCAAGTGCCTTCATCTCTACCAACAGTTAGGGCGACAAACTTAGCTTTCTTGCGCGAGATGAATTAGCTGCAGCGATCTATGAATGCAAACAAGCCTAAGGCATGGGCATAGTCATAGAGGAACTGCTCAGAGAGACTCTCATGATTGGGAGGAAGACGAAAGATAGGCAGGAGCTTACAATGAGAGTGAGAGTGAATCAGAACCATACGTCTTTTCTGCAGATGAGGACAAGAGTAGCAAATGAAGAGGGGGTGAGCGAGGTAAGCAGAGCTTACTAGAGGGGAAGACCCCACGAAGGTGGAAGGAGAGGCATCAGCCGGTGGTGCAGGGCGGCATTTCTTCGCTGCACTGGCAAAAGAGAGGAGGCCGTATGCATGGAGGAGAGCAGCACTATCAGGAGAGGGCGGCACTGACGAGCGCCCTAGAATGGCATTAACAAGGGTGAAGCCAGCTTTCAGCAGCAAGGCACCTCTGGAAAGATCTCCGTAGGAACTGTCGGAGAGGGCAGCCTTGGAGACCCAGGACGCGGACTCGATTTCAACGGATCCACTGGCGATCTCGTCCCAGCTAAAAACCATCAGTAGGTGAACAATGGAGGCCAAGTCGAAAAGAGGTGACTTGTCCTAGAACGTACCAAAGTGGACAGTGGACTCCTTTGAGAGGCGGAGCTGATAGAAATAGCGAGCAAAAAAGTCGCCGACCAACTTAAGGGAGAGCTCCACCGCTCTGTTGTTGGAGTAGTAAGTAGCATGATGGGTAGTGATCCAGGAGCCTGCCAGGCCTTCCGAAGCGTCGAGGCTGAACCCAGATGGAGGCTATAAATGATAGGTTTACCACAGACTTGTGGACCTTTCGGGGACCCCTGATTTTGCTGACAGTATGATGGGTGCTGCCTACGGTAGATGGTTTATGAAATTCATGGTATGTCCCCTTCTCACCCTCAACAATTTTACTTCCAATCATTTTCTGTCATGGTTATGGATACATGCTTCTGCTGCGATTGTATCCCATGCATTCATTTCACTGCGCCCTGCATCTTCTGCCCAAATGTATGGAATGGTGGTGACTTCAATCATACTGGAACCTCCATGCATTCTGCATTTTGAGCTGGTGTTTTGCACATCACGGAATTGGGACTGTGTTCATTATATTGTATTACTTGTAATTGGACATGAAGCATTTGGTTTGCATCCATGCTTTTTATCCTTCACTGTCATTCGTTCTGTTCCGTTCTATGCTAATGTGGGGTCCTTCCTGGCGCACGACTAGCATGGTGGACCGCCCCCTGAGCTTACGGAGCTTTTGAAGAAGACATTAAATTTGTTTGCGAAACGTCTTGGTTTCACTCTCGACCATGCTGGCTGGTACAGTGAATGCGTCGCGGTTGTCGAGTACAACAAATATAGAACTGTTACTGGAAATAATCTCAACAAAGTCAGGGGATGATTGAATGGCTAACTGTGTGTCAAACTGCCTTAACAACATGTAACGCAAGAGGGTGATCCGCCCTCATGATTGATCAAGCACAACGTTCTGAGGGCTTGCAAGAGGATTGGAATTGATCTAGAATCTATTGTCGTCCACAGTGATGCTGTCAGTGATGCTATCGGATGGTGTGTCGTCGAGCCTTTCAACTTGCTTGTCACTCTTCATCCTTGGCTTCTTTGCGTCTGGTGCAAACTTGCCTTGGGGCCTTTCAACTTGCTTGTCAGTATGAATCCTTGGCTTCTTTGCAACCGGTGCAAATTTACCTTTGGGCCTTTTATGCGACAGCTTTGCAGGAGTTTCCATGCGGCTTACAGTGGGGCTTCGCTTGCCCTTGCGACCACGACTTTTACCTCTCGACGAGGAAGATGAGTTTCCCCGTCTTGATGAGCTTCCCCGTCTCGATGAGCTTCCCCGTCTTGCACGTTTGACCTCCGTTCGGCTGTTTCTGAGGGCCTTCTTCAACCGCGTACCCAGTGACTTTTTTGCCTTGTTGGGTATCTTACGCTCGTATTTGTCCTCCAGAAACCTGAATATGTCCCGCTGAGTAGAGCCTGGGCGCTCCTTGAGCGCCCACTCTGCATCCTCCACCATGGTTTGGTATGGAGGCTGCTCCCTAGGACCGCTTGTCAGATTGCCCATAAATCCTGATACGTCTCTCAAACCTGCTGACATATTGTCCAGAGTATCAGGTAGCTAATCCAGGATGAACAGCCTTGTGAAAGATCATTTTACAAGACTTGCAGCGACTGCGATAAGGGCTACTGAGCAGCTCCAAATTTCGCAAAGAACAATTCACCTTCATTGATTAGGAAAGCCCTGACAATTTACACATGGTTTTGTTGAGGACCCTCGATCGCTGGCCACGCTCGCATGGCCAAATGGGAGAGGGTAACACATGATGAATTAGACGAGGCTAAATGGGGCTGGTCACCCTTGTTCAGAATTCTCAAGATGGTTGAGTTCCCGGACATGCCTAATATTTACAAGCATTCGAAAAAAGAAGCCCACAGGCTCATGGACCTTCTATCGTCATCAACGAACCCGTGGGAGAGCCCCTGTGTGCCCCCTTTCATGCGGGTTTTGCGCTTGATTTGGATGTGCCACGTTGATGCGTCTACTCCCCTATCCACACCCAGGAACTCGGTGTTGCATGTACTCCTTGAGCAACTTTTGTACACCAGCGAGGGTAAGACTGCGATTAGAAATGCTACAGCGAATTTCATGTCATTTGGACAGTTACTGTATGGTGGCATGCCCCCCTACGAGGAGGTCAAGAGGGGGGTGCTCGAAACTGCACATGACCTTGTTGACCGGCAAGAAGAGGACCAGTTGCGTGTATTGGATTCCATGAATGAGTTCATGCACGGAGTCGGATACAGGGCTGCACAAGTCCTTGCCATTTGTAACCCTACTTCCTTTGAGGTCTTGTGGTGTGGGGTGGGACTGCCATGACATGGTGTTGATAAGGCCCTCCAGGATTTCAAAGCTGCCTTGAAGTATCAAGAGGATCTTGACTTGGGTTGGATTGGTCGGGATCCAGGTAGGTGAAATGTCCATCCTTTGCACGATAGTCATTGCAATATGGATGTTTTTACAATGTCTTCTTTGTACGTGTAAGTATGTGTGCTGCTTTGAAATGAAAGAGGTGCTTAAGTGTACTCCACCTTGACCTGTGCAGGCTCTCTTGATTACAATGACTCTGAAGTCAACGAGGCATTCCAATGTGCGCAAAAATCTGCAGATGCTGTTGCTCTTGCCAGGCTGGGGTGCCACAGAATATGCACTTGTGTAGCGTTGGGGTTGCTTCTCCTTCCCAGAGTAGGCAATGGATCGCCCCCCCGCTACCCCATAGGGGATACAAATATCCACGTGTTGGTGGATACGGCTGACATTGCCTCCAAGAACGTGGGTAGCCCTCCGCGTGCAGATGATTTGGTACAGCCTGAAGTGGAAACAGTCGTCCAACCTCATAATTCAGATGGCCCCCTTCCTGCTGTGGTGGACAGTGTTACAAATGCACCCACAACAAAACCTGTATGTGCAGATGATGTGGACGCCGGCGTAAATGTCCTTCACCCCCATGACAAAGACACCTCTGTAGATGTCTCTGACGACATTCTTTGTCCCCAACCAGGTCTCCTGACTCAACTTGAAATGGACCTTGCTGGCAGTCAGGTCTTTCCCGATTGTGGTGGACTTCTGCCCCCTGTGGCCTCTTGCAATTCTGCACATCCTTTTATGAGTCCTGCCCCCCTTAGTGTCCAATGTCCCCTTGATGATGGTGCATTTGTTTCTGCGGCAACCATTGTTGGTTCCTCAGAAACCCCCCATGTCCATCTTTTTGAAGAGCCCCGAATGCCACATTAGAAAATCTCTGCATTGCCTTCCCCCATTCGTCCCAGGGAGAGACTATAAATTGAGCTTAATCAATAGGATTAAGTAGTCTGCCTGGAGATAAATTCATACGATGTTCATGGTTTAGCTATCCTTAAAACGATTACTTCGTAATCGTTTCTGAAAGCATACCGTCGGACAACCTCTGTTGCATGTCTTAGGAAATGGGTAGTGATGCTGATAGCTTGTTTTGTCTAAGTCATAAACCAGCGGTTAACAAGGATACCATTAGCGAAAAGCCAAGCCCGACCTCCTTTTCCTGGGCCACAAAGCAGTCACTGTCAGACGGATCCTCAGATGGCGCACCATCCTCCAGAAACTTCCCTTCCTCTGGAGGCTTTGCAAGGAGCATCAAGGCTCTCAAGGCAGGTTTCACCATTGCAGAGGCCATCCTTGGTTTCATTTCTGCTCTAGCTCCATCGCCAGCTCCGTCCCCAAATATTTCTTTCCCTCGGGTGTGAATACATTTGACAGTACAGACGCCACAGCACAGACTCAGGGTGACGTGGATGGGAGTGTGCAGGGCAAACGTAAGTCTGCCCGCAATGTCACATTCGCCAGCCCCATCGCCATCGCGGCTGATAGCGCGAGTGATGCAATGCACCATTCTCCAGATGAGGTTCCACCCAATGCTGTACTTGTAGTTCCAAGCCAACGAACTAAAACGAGGAAGAGGTAAGCATTTGTATTCCTGCATGTAACATGTTTTTTTGTATGTGTACTGTTGCACGAGCGCTTGCATGTGCGCGTGAATTCTTATGGTTCCTCGGCACTGTGCAGGATACATAGCGAGATGGAAAAAGTATTGTGAGTTCAACGCCCGTGCACCCTTCTTTATAGTAAATGATATGGTATACCTTCAAATCCTCTTGCGAATTGCACCAGCATTGTCATTGACCATGCACATTTGCCTTAAACGCATATGTGGTGCGTGTTTTCAGGATTGCCTGTGGTGCGCTTGTCCGACCAACGACATACATATGGTTTATGCAAGATGCATTCTCCCCTCAGATCCCTCTTAGACTAGAAGATGCAGATGACCTGGTGCATGCAAGGGGCTGGACAAGCGACCGCCTCATGGACTTTTGGGTTTCTTGCAAAACACTTTCCCTCCTTACCACTGTACGTAGTAATGTGCGATTTCTAGACAGTTTCACTTGGGATTTGTCTTCGGGACCATTGCAGTGCATATGGGACAACAGTTGAGTCCATACAGACTTGGATGGACAGACGATTCCCTTCTCTGAATTGTGTTGGTGTGGAAGCGCTCATTGTCCCTGTTACTTCTGAGTGAGTTTTCTGCACACCCTGCCCCTTTGTCTCGCTTCCATACGCATTTTGCATGTGGAATCGTGTGTTTCGTGGATATGACGATGCTGAAAGTCTGCATGTATTGTGCAGCAACCACTGGAGTGTCGTAATAATGGAACCCATGCGCCACCTTCACTTGAATAGCATTAAAAACATGCACAAACACAAGAGGTTGAAGCCACTGTTTGCTAGATTCTGGGCTATGGTAAGAGGATTCTACCCTCCAGATCACCCAAGGTGGGTGGAGGCCACCGATCCTATGCAATGGGTGCGCCCCCCAGTTCCCCAACAATCTTCCACATGGGAATGTGGTCTCTTCACAACTCATTACATTGACTTGTACCTTGACCAATGCTTCGTGAACCCTGTGCCGGGTGGTGCATGTCCGGTAAGCACTCAGTCGAACCTCCATGGTCTGAATCGCATTCCTCTTGGCAATTGTGCACGGGTGCCGTTTATGTCCTTCCACATTTTCTTCATGCACATACAACCTTGATACCACTCGCATATTGTTTGCAGCTAAACCAAGATTGGTTTCCTCTTGAGGCTGCTATTGCAAAGAGACAACAAATTTGCAACTTGGTCATGGCAGAGCTGGAAGGCCGAGCAGGACATGGCCTCCCCTACGCACGACCACCATATGTCCGGCCTGTGCGGGAGGCTGCGGGAGTGTCTTCAACCCACCGTTCACGGCCTAGGACAAGGTCGAAGAACCCCCTTCCCAGAAGACTATGACTGCCGTGGCATTTGTGGACGCATTCACCTTCCTATTTTTATACTCTTTCCCCTTCAATGTGTACTCTCCTCCCCATTGTTTGGGCATTCCTCGCTTGTAACACAGTACATTGAAATGTCCCATGTCGGACTTGTTGCCCATCCTCGCAACGAATGTATGACATGCAGTGCATCGGCCTTCTCCCCAGTGGGGATTCCAATTATCTTTTGCAGCCTCAATGTCTGTTCGTTACACTTTTTGTGATGAAGTTGTTTCGATATGTACCATTAAAAAATGAACATATGCCCTCCCAAGTACACCTCAACCTAAGGATGGCCTGGTTCAGTCATGATGCGAATGTCTCCACCAGTGATGATTATGTATATAACCCAGGCCAATGTTCTGTGCTCCACCTTCCAGGACATCCAATGCGTTGCACAATGGCAAATCAACGACGTGTAAGGAGATCGATGAGTGCCGTTAGGATTCCCACAATGATACATACAGAGAGGGCATCGTGTGTCGGGTGCGCTTATGAAAGAGCAGGCCTCAATGTCACCGCAGAAAATGAGAACCCACCGCATATGCACCAAAATCCGACAGGAGGCATGTTGTGGCCCATACTCCACCATATTCATGGCTGTGTGCCACAACACATGCCACTCTCCTGCCTGCAACTCGCACCACCGGTGTCTGTCATTCACATTGCTCAATGGATCGAACTCCTCCTTTGCAATGTCAACATCAATGTCATGCCATTCCACACCATCCTCATCTTCATCGTCCTCCTCTGCAATCTCAACATCGACGTCATGCCATTCCACACCGTCTTCATCTTCATCTTCATCTTCGTCATCCTCTGAATCTTCATTCCAATTGTCATCGGCGTCGTAATGTTCTTCCATGCAGCAAAGTGTGATGACCCTTCATCTTTTACGGGAACCTATTATGATGTCTCTTTGTCCTATGATGTGGCTCTTTTGACCTCCCTACGTATGCCTCTGCAAGCACCGTTGTCTACAGTGTCTGTATACATTGAATACATTGTGTGCATAGGCATTGTCATAGCTATTTGTGAAAGCCATTGTCATTGTCATACTCATTTTATGCATAGCTCATTGTATGCAGTGTGTGCAGCATTTCGTATACGTGTTTGGCCGTTCAGGTTCACATTCGTTCCATTCAGTGTTTGCATTGTTTTCAACTGTGCGTATCTGGCGTGCTGTCGTTGCAGAATTCACTGTTACACCACATGTATGTGTGCGACTAAAGAACATGTACAACAAACTTGATAAATGAGGAAAGTGGGGGCAGAATGGGAAACCAATAACTACAAGCAGTGGAACAAAGCTCCTTGTATGGTGTGCTCTTGCATCTTTGAGAACACTGGCAAATATAATGAACAGTGGTGGAAGATCTGACTGTCGCGCACCTCACTTCGACAAGCTCCCCTTCAAGTCATAGTTACTCGCTTTGATACGCGCGGCTAACTCCCTAACTGGCCGCCGGGCCAACTCGGAGCTTCGGCTGCTCACCAGGACATAACGGTCCCCCTTTACTCCTCCACAAGACCCTATCCTAATTTGGGCCTAGTGGAAATTCCCTTTGGTCGATGGCAGTCCGGAATAGCTCCCCACACCTTGGTCGCTTTCCAGCTCGCACGCTTACTCACTAGTTTTTGGTCACCAACGGGCTTGCACCGTTCTCGGGGTTACTACTCCCTATATATACTTCTGTTGTGACTGTCCGCGGGGGTTTCACAAACAACCATGCCATTTTATGGCGAACCACCACGAAAACCCTCGATTCCCGGTGATGAGTCGCGGTGAGTTTTGGCCCACCCACCACGGTCCCATTGGAACGTGATGAGTCCCAAGACTCCCCACGACTCCCACCACAAGGTCTCCGCCCCCATGGTGAGTCATATGCCACCCCCACTAAGTCCCACTAAGCTAACACCACCCCTCATGGAACCACCCCCACCGCAATCCGGTGTGCGGGGCTCCACCTAGTGAGCGCCTCTGCCTCCTTGAGTGCCTTGGGCACTCAAGGGTGCTTCAGCCCCCGCATCTATTGTCGCCACTGCCCCCACCACACAGGCATCCCCTCTCGTATCCCGACCCCCTGCCCTCAAGGCAAAGGGTCGCGACACACACCCCTACCAACAGGGAGTCGATGTCCGCATCGACTTGTCTATTTTGTAGAAACGAACATCCAAGTTGTGGTGTCCCACATCAAGGAGTTTGTTTCCGCACCATGGCGTCCCATGGATAAGAACCAAACTCCCACTTGACTCTACTCTCCACTAGCTAGTTTGGCCGACTTCCTCCAAGTTCCGGCCAAGGGTGGAGCCTCTTAAGCTCCTCCCAGTGCACTCTTCTTGGCCCACTTCAAGGCCAAGGAACGATCCTCCCCGAGGATCGAATTGCCTTACTGCAACAACATTTGCTTGCGACCGCTCGTGATGCCACTTTTTTGGCATCACCTTGAGCAAGGGTTCACCTTGAACCCTTTTTGACTAGGAAACTAACCTTGAACCAACCGTGCACCCCAATCACTACAATTGGGTCCGCCTTGGAATGCTGGCCTGAGGTACGGGAACACGCCGAAGCCGCACTACGACTTCGTCCCGAGGCTACACGATTATAGTACGTGAACGGAAGCACGTAGCTTCCGCGTTAGCCCGCACTACAAGGCGACCCCCTCGGTAGCGCAGTTATAGTACGCGCACGTGCCAGGTGCGCACTAGCACGTGAACTCCCAAAGAAGGCGCAAGTTTCCTTGCTCCTTGGGTGGGAGTCACCCGATTTCGGCACTGCACAAACACACGATTATCCAATTTACCTCTCCCACTTTTGTAAGCTAGCATGCATTCTACACACTAGCCAACCATACCATGCATCACCATTCCAAACAAAATAGGACGCACAACATTTGGAAACCATTTCATTTATAACAAAATTTGTACAATACAAGTTTTTGCAATCGGATTCCTGAGCTAGCTAAGCCGGGCTAAGCATGCATTTCCTCCCCCACGCTCCAAGGTTGATGTCCCCATCAATGCTTCTTGCGCTTTTGAGGTCGCCCTTCGAAAGCTGCAACCGCCTCGGATGCGTTCCCTATTTCTGAGGCACGTACCCAAGATGCCTCCACATGATGATAGCCCTTCCATTTCACGAGATACTCCGTTTCTCGATTCTTGAACCTCCTCAACTTAAGCACTGCCTCCACCTCATACTCAGGTTCATTTTCATGATCCAACAGCACAGGTGGCGGATGCAACACTTGATGTCGATTCGGACGCGCTTCATCTTTGAAGTAAGGCTTCAAAAAGGGAGACGTGGAATACTGGATGCACCTTGCTGTTTTCCGGCAACTCCAATTCATACATATCCTCATTCATAACCTTCCGGATGCGAAAGCGTCCCGCATACGGAGGTACGAACTTCGGACTCACTTCCGGAGATAGTCAAAAATTCTTGATGTTCAACCAGACCTCCGTGCCTGCCTCAAACTTAACCTCCCTCCGCTTCCGATTCGCCTGCCGTTCATACCGTTTCCTAGCTTTGGCAATGTTGTACTTTGCGAGCTTCAACAAACGCTCGCATTCAGCTTCAACTGCCGCTGCTGCCGGTTCCTCAACGTCTTGGGCGGCCCAACTTGTCGGCACCAGAGGTGTTTTTCCATAAACCAATACGAAGGGGGAAACTCCCGTTGCGGAATGTTTTGTGTTATTATAACATAACTCTGTCGCATCCAAGTGCTCCACCCAGTCCGATTGGTCTGCCGACACGTAATTCCGCAAGATCTGCTTCACCACGGAATTCACCCTTTTCGTTTGGCCGTCCATTGTAGGTCGGAATGCGGTGCTCATCTTGAGCCTCGTCCCCATCTTCTTCCAAGTGTGCCCTCCAAAATTTACTCTTAAACTTTGGATCGCGGTCCGAGACAATATCCTTCGGGAGTCCATGATGCTTTAAGACGTGGGTGAAGTAAAGTTGCCCCGTCTCTTGTGTCGTTGCCGTCTCCTTGGTGGGGATGAAATGACCCATTTTACTGAACCTATCCACCACCACCATGATTGCATCGAATCCTTTTGACAGCGGCATAGCAGTCATGAAATCCATCGAGACACTTTCCCAAGACCCTTTTGGAATCGACAAGGGTTGTAACAGCCCCGCTTACTTTTTGTATTCGCTCCGGTTTTGTTGGCATGTGGTGCATGTCTTGACATACTCCTTGGCCTCCTCCCTCAGTTTGGGCCAGAAATACTCTTTCTTCAAGAGTGCCGCGGTGCGCTTGGCTCCGCCGTGGCCCGCAAGCGGACCATCATGGCATTCTTTTAAGAGACTATCTCTGATCACTACAACAGATCGCGGTAGTTATGACTGCCAAACCATGGTAGTCATGGTTTTCATGACTTTGACCATGACTGCACCATGTTTTTATATGAAATTGACCTCCCGCAGTCGTTCATACGACTGTAGTCATATGAACGACTATCTAAATAGTCGTCTGTATGACTGCATGGCTCCGGATTGGGCGGAAGGCTGGTCAACGGCAATTGACCAGATTTAGCTCACCATTCATAGTCATTTCCATGACTAAAGTGTACATGGATGAGGTTACATAGTCGTGATGACTACTGGGGATTTTGTAATTTGGTGTGTATAATACAATGAAAACACCATATGATCATATGAATGACTAATGGGTGTATTGATTAACAGGTAGTGAACTATAACTCTTATAGTAAAGAGGTTGCAGGTTCAAACTCCTCTAAGTACAATCAAATGGATAAGATGGCCCTAGGGTTAGTAGGCGAGCTAGGGATAGCACGTGGTACCCTAGATGGACTGCCACGTGGTTTTTTCATTATTATAAAATGCATTATGCCACGTGGCACAATGCGGTGCGATGCGGCGTTTGACATATGTTTTTATTTTTTTAGTTTTAATTTAATTTAATTTAATTTTTTAAATCAATTGCGCCTCGCCACGTGGTGCGGCAGCGGCGGCTGCAGTATGGTATATATGACTGCAGTGAGAGATATCACTTGGTTCATATGACTGTAGTCATCCGGACCGTACCATCATGTACTCATTGTATTGACTTGGTTTGCACAACTTACAGTCATAGAAGTCATATGTACCGTTTATGACTGCAGAATAGTCATATATACAGTCATAAATACCGCGATTTGTTGTAGTAGATCCCTCCCTCTGGCACGTACAGACGCTTTTGCTTGTACCGGAGCAGTCCATTTTGCAAGTGGAACTGCAAATGCTTCTTCATAACGTTGCAGTCTATACACAAAGAACATTTGAAAATCAACACACACAAACCATGATATGCAGGACTACAGATATACACATTTCCCACAATATGATGTCTTCATTGCTCTTTGCCCAATGCTCGATTCTGGTACTCTGTGATGCTCACACTCTCAATATTGCAAGTATCCTGTTCAAGTGACATCACATTTTAGGGTTTTGTCCCTAAAATCCTTGAAAACTACTGTTGTGGGTCTCTTTAACAACAGAACCATGACTGGCTTCCTCTTTCCTTCACCACTGCCATGACTGCACCTTCCATCATTCATACATTTATTCCATGAAATATTCGTGAAAGTGGAATTGAAAACAGTGTCCCAGGGCCCAACAAAACTCTCCATACAAGGAAGTTTTAGGACAAACGTCACCACTATCTCCACTATATTTCTGAACCAGGAAATGACTGTGTGTTATGCGACATTGTCTAATACATGTGAGTCGCATGAATTCGCCGATGGTCAATCCGTGGTCACTGTCTCTGTTTTTGGATGATTCTCATTAGGGTTCTGAAAAGGTTATACTGTCGAGGTAAAGTGTCCACTGTGTATGGTTTTGGATGATTTTCATTAGGGTCCTCAAACGGTTATACTGTCGAGGCACAGTGTCCACTGTGCATGTTGCGGATGATTTTCATTAGGGTTTTGAATCTGTTACCCTGGAAGATGGATGAACACAATGTGAGTGATATGCTGAGGATCAGGAAGGACTGATTGACATTGTTGTGACACTGTTTTCTGCAGCACATACACACCTTCAGTCACTGTACAATCTCTTCTTTGGCGTGGTTCGAGTCGGCAAGGGTGGGCGTTTTCTGCTGTGTCCATTTCTCTCCATAAAGTCTTTGAACCGGACGAGGGACTTCCCTTTGCCATCATCGACAATAGTCATAACTGGTTCCTCGTGAGGATACTGAACACCCTTCTCCATCATGGCAGTCAACCCAAGAATCTTTCCCTTTGCAGCTCTTATCAAGGCAAGGAGATGTTGTTGCAGGTAGTCACTGGACTCTGTCAGTTGCACAATGGTTTGCCATTCTGTGGAAATTTGGGCCTGCACGTTCTGCAATGGACTCTTCTGAGATAAGGAAGGGGACCTCTGATGTGGAGGAGTTTGCAAAGATGAAGGGATACAAGTCGGGGATTCAGAACCTCTCACCAAATTGTGAAGGCCACCTTTAGATGTGCCCATCAGAGTTCCACAAGAACTTTGCGATGTGGCCATCCTTGAGACGAGGGTGGATCATCTGCAAAACCTTCACTTGGTGTGCACACATATTCCCCTTCTGGGCCTAGGAGCAATCACAGCAAGCCCAGTCTGATTCAGGTTTGTGAATTGTGAATGTCCTACCCAATTCCCGTGCGCATTGAATAAGTGCAGGGCCCCCAGGGGTGTGCAGCAGCTGGACGTTGCCATCTGGAATGTGCTTGGCAAGCAATATGGAACTGCAAACAAACCCCTCCAGCCATTTGTTTCTAACAAATCCATACGCTTTCGCATGAGACATGTACCAGTAATGGGTGAGGACATCACCAGTGAGTTCGGAGATGAGCCAATCTACCCTTCTACTAGTCAAAACACTTTTGGTGCACTTCAATTGCGCTTTGAGGTTGCCATGATAAGCTTCTATGGCAGCATTAGTATCTTGAGAGGCATGTGGTATGTTTCTAGAACCTTTCATCCACATTTTTGCTTTCGGAAGCCACTCGGTGTCCATGTAGTCGCAGAATACAGTCTCGTTGGGGTACTTCTCCCGCAAGGAGATGATTTGGTATACTGCCCAAGCCTCACCTGCATCCCCAGATGTGCCTTTTCTATCGTACATGATCTTTGCAAGATCCTGCAACACTGCGGCACGTACTTCTGGATCTCTGATCTTGGAGACCACATTCTTTTGCCAGGCTCGCCAAACATGCCACAAGCACAGGAAAATTGCACAACCCCCCCACACAGAGCTGTTTGTTGTGAATTGAATGACTGTAACACGTGTGTGCACGTTGGATATGTGAAAGGATCAGCAGTGTAAGAGGCGGAGCTACCTGATAGCAGCGATTTCCGCATCTGCGTCGTTGACAATGAAGGCGTTAGGGCGCCACTCAGCCTTGACGGCTTGCATTTGCTGGTTTAGTGCCTGCATCCAAGGTCGCAGATCCGTGGCTTTGCACCTTGCGGTGATTATGTATGCGACTGGAATACCATTCAGCCACTCATCAAACACCATCATGGTGTACAAAGGATACTGCAAGAACAAGCATGCAACAGAATTGATCAGGAATACAGAGGAGCGAGGGGACCGGAAAATTGTGACCATGCAGAAAATAGTTGAGCTCTGTCCGCAGCCACATGGTGATCCTGGAGCCAACCTTCTTCTTGTTTGTCCCGAATGTTGCATTGCATGCCACTATTCGAGAATGTCCGTGATGCATCATTTGTTTTTTCTGCCATTCTGTCTGTATGCCCAACACAAAAGGAAGGTCCAGTTTCCGGCTATTCGAAGACCAGGCAGGGTGATTGGACTCTTCCTGGTAGTAGAAAACACTGTCAGGGTTGGCCTCCACCCACATTCGGACACTGCGAGCATCATTTGGGTGCTTTTTAAACATTTCCTCATCACACTTGTTGGCAATGTTGCGGATGTCCCAGGAGAGCAGGAAAGTGTCACGATCTGCCTCCAATCCAGCTTCCATAGTTTCCTTCACCCGCTGCATGTGCTTCGCCATGATTTTGTTGATGCTTAGTCCAAGGCGCAAAATATGCAGTACCCAAGCTTTCATTTCTTCGCTGATGTGGGGAGCCAAGGCAACCCGACCACAATCATGTGCTAGCCCATGGGATATGTCTCCCGCACGATTTACGTGCCTCTTCTCGTAGGACACAATCTCTGCGATTTCTGGGTCCAAATAGCATTGTTTGACTGCAAATCAGCATACACATCCCCGATTGATGCCTTCACCAGATTTCGTTTTGGACGTCCTCAGTACTTTTGGTTTTTGCTCCTTAACGGTTGCAACAACTCGTGCCTTTCTACCCTTCTTCTTTGGAGGTTTCGGTTTCCACTTCTTCGCTGCCATGGCGGATGTAACCTGCACGACAGCAGAAGTCTTGTCCTCTGGCCCGAATGAGCAGTGGTACCTACAACAGAAAGAGTCTTGCATTAATGGAATAAAAGGGGGGAGCGCCTAAAAGAGTTCTGGACAATAGCTCGGGGCATGCAGTTGGGATAGTACTACTGTATACATACTTGAAAGCAAAGTCGAAGACACAATCCTTCAACCCTTAACAACAATGTTACACCCGAACAGATAAATGAGACAGTGCTGGCAACAAATTACAATGTACAGTCAGGTATGCTTCAATGAGTACCTCATGTTCCCAGATGCAAATTTATGAGAGGATCATGCAGCCATGCATCAATGGAGTTCATGACGAAAAAGTGGCCTAAAATAGATGTGGGCAGTACACATGACTGTGACTCCAAGGAGACTGCACATTCGGTTAAATGACAACACACAAATGACTGTTTGTAGGAGAATCGCAGCTTCTGAGATGGAGGTTTCTGGAAGGGTCGTGCATGCATCAATGGATGGACAATCGCATTGCATGAATAAGGTGATAAGCATGATGGTAGGTGTATTTTTCTGCGTTCAGCTTGAACTCCTTCACCAAGGTCGTCAGCATCACTGGAAACTATTTTAGGCTCCATTAGGACGGGAAGACTCCCCAGTTATGAAATCATTCACACGCCCCCATGGAATGTAGGCCACTTCAGCATTGTCACTTCCATCGGGGATTCCATGCCACTGAAGACGCCAATGTAACGCTGTGTGATTGAAAGCACCAGGCGCCGGAGATTGCACCTGGCTTCGAAGCATGGAGATCAAATGGGGCACAACAGGAGGGAGAAACTCTTCAGTTCTCTCATTCGCAGACATGTCTGTTGGCAAGCAGGTGAAACCACACTGAGATAGCAAGAGACACCGTGTTTCAAATTCGACACAATGATGATTACACAAGGGCAAGCGATTGAGGAGGTCCAGAAGTTCGGAGATACAGAATGAGGGCTGAAGACAGTGGGGAAAGGTGGTCAATCAGCTGAAAATAGTCATTCGCTAAATGGCGTCCATCCATTTTGGAGGCACATTGAATGCTGTTTCAAAATTTCAAATTTGAAAGTTCACGGACTCCAATTTAGTGTGTCTGTACTCTAGGACTCGTTCAAATTTCAAATATGTATGTTTGAGTAGTCATGTTAGGACTCGTTCAAATTTCGAATATGTATGTTTGAGTAGTCATGTGCGTGTATGATCGGAAAGTCACCATGTGATGGCTGTTATTTCCAGTGTTGGACTGGTATGTCCATTTTTTAATACCAGACTGGTCCTGGTATGAAGGGTCCCCCACCCCTTTTTCATACCAGGCTGGTATGAAAATCTATCCAGGTATGAGCAACTTGGGTATGAATCTTGTATGAGTAGTTGTACTTTGGGCTGTATATGAGTATGGTATTGGTATTGCCCTTTCTCTGTAGTGATACTGGGGGATATGAGCACTGGTATGGTATTTCTACAGCTCACCATACATAGAAATAAATGTCATTTAGCACATAGCTAATTTGAATTCAAGCCCTGAAACACTAGGCAAAGATAACCCAAAGTACCACGAAACAGCAAATGAAGTCTAAATTGCAACATGGAGCCTTGAATTAACCAAATTGTAGTACAGGGTATAACTAGCTGCACTAACATATTCTCATACCTACCTCCATTCGCCATGAACTCACCGCAATAGTGGTATCGGGACCATGCTATTCCTCCATTTACCCAGACTGGTATGGTATGCGTGCGGGAAATCCTAAAGCCATACTCCCCCAGTACGTGTATCACATGGGTACACTGGTTCTTTCATACCCGACTGATATGTTCTTCAATATATATATTCATACCTGTATTCCATACCTAGGTTCAACCAGGTATACCAAGTCCAACATTGGTTATTTCCTGCATTCATGGGGCATGCACGAGGGTTGCGTGCAATACAACAATGACAGTGCTGAGATTGTATGACAGTGTTATGGCGAGGGATGGACCCCGTGCGGGGGCGGGGTTCTGGGGCGGCAGGCGCGGCGACCGCAGGCCGCGAGGGGGTGCGGGGCTGGGGCCACGCAGGCAGGCCCGCTGAGGGAGCATTGAACTCCGGGGCCTCATTTATCACTTGCCTTCACTGAATGGGCCCAACAGTAAACCCCAGAAAACAGGAACTGGAGTTCCGCAAAGAGGAAGAAGATCAAGGTGGGTTGTTGTGAGAATCTGTGGGAAGGGGCTGCGATGTGCGTGTGCTTGGAAGGCAAGGCCAAGGAGGCCGAAGACAGATGGACCGAAAGGCTCTTGGGTTTTTGGTGGCAGTGCTGGTCGTCACGGGAGGTGGCATAGCGTCCGTGCACACACTGCAGCAGCGAGAGCGTGCCAATCTCCACGCCGGCGTCATCCGTGACCAGCAACTGCTGGCCATGAAGCAGCAACAGCACCCCGATCAGGCCCCTTCCAACTCTTGAGCAGTCTGGGGTTGCATTCCTTCCCTGGTCTAAATGTCTGTTGTGGAGGTAAAGAGGAGAGCAGAATAGGGACCACTATAGTTGCTGAAGCCTGATTGTGAGGATGGCCACAGTTGACACAGCATTGTGTTGAAATGATTGTTAAAAAAGAGCTGCTATTGTTGTGTTGAATCTTTCTATCGAGAACTTGAGTATCACTATCAACTACCACCCTTCTTTTCTGATGGAAGTGTCACTCTGAACTGTGGTTGCAGCTCACTCTCCTTCGGTAGCAGCCGGTAAGTCGACAGGCTTCTTCGGCCTTGGATTCTAGAGATCAACACGAGTCTCTTAAAGATGATGAGCCCCCCTGCAATAGTGTTGGAAGTTCCATGGTCAAAGGAGTATCACTTGATATCTTTCAACATGCAACAGATTACGACGTAGGATCTTATTCTTCAAGCTGGAGCTTCTTCAGTCAGTTTCTCCATACCCGAATCACGAATTTCTGTGGGCAAACCCAGCTCACAGGTTTGGAAAACGGGCTTCCTATGAATGTCCACGCTTAGATGAATATTGTTGCCAGATGACCCACTCGGGGTTCTATCTGAGAGTGTCAAAGCATGTGAGCTCAATAGGCATAACATGACTAGGGTGCATTCATTTGACATCTCCGGTGCTTTCACTGCTCCTTCTCTTCGGCAACCCATCAACTTTTGTGAAATCTGCAACTCTAGCCATGGAGGCGCACAGTCGGGATAGTTCAGCTTCCCCTTGATAATTGTCCCTCCTACCCATTCGAATGCTGCAGCACTCAAAGATTTGAGTCGAATATTCATGACAAATGCTTCTTGACCCGCAATCAGCTTGAAATCGTTGAAAAAGGGGTGAGCGAGGCCTATGGAGGAGTGAGATGATTGTCCAAGTAACATGTTTCTAGCTTGTCACTAATAATCTGCAGTGTAGAAACCCAAAAGCAAGCTTCTAAACTCACAACCATCTGTGTAACCCCATGAGGACGACCCCAGCACCCTACCCATTCCCACTCCAACGAGAAGAAACTTCAAGTCACGCATTGAAGATCTTTTCCACCAGAAACAACAGATCGTTTCACATTATGGCAATCCATCGTCGAAAGCTTGCAAAGTTTCATAGCTCGACGACAGTTTAGTCTCTTCTTTCAGGATGCGCGTGGACATGTATAATGTAACCTACGCAGATGATGTCTCTCTTCAAGGATGATTTCAATCAAGAAATGTCAATGATTTGTGTGTTTCGAAGTCTCCTTCTTCCTTTTCAGTAAGTACATTATTGTATTGTGCCAGTTTACTGCTCCAACATGTGTCCAGGGAAAAGTGTCGACGTGTCAGTGACGCTTGGCTGGGATGGGATGGCCACCACGCACAAGAGATAGACAGCCATGTTAGCTCTGCAGGAAGCATGCTTGTGACAATGGTGCAGGTGGGTTGTCCTCCTCCAATGGCTACGGACTCTCTCTTTCTTGCTTCAAGCTCATTAGCTCAGGGAAGACAGATTTCTCTCCTGGGACAACAATCTGTAGCGCTGCCCCAGTACTCAGGCCTGTCACTAGCAACTGAGAAGCGGTTAGGCCAGACCCTGCGAAGCAGTAGCTGGCTGTCCAAGCCTGTAAAGGGGTTTGGGATTGTGCGAGCAGAGGGGGGGAGGCAGCCCTGGGATTTCGGAAGGTTCATCAAGACTATCTACTTCTTTAACGGGCCACCATCATTCGGAAAGTTTGTGGAATCAGTGATGCAGTCATTGAGTGGGCAGAAGGATGATTCCAGCAAGAAGATGAAGAAAGTGGAAGATGTGGTGTTGGTGGCAGGAGCTACTGGAGGAGTGGGCAGGCGGGTAGTGGACGAATTGCGCCGGAAAGGATTCCGAGTTCGCGCTCTGGTTAGAAATCTAGAGAAAGCTAAGAATTTTTTGAGTCCGGAGGTCGATGTCGTAGCGGCAGACATCACTCAGTCTGCTACACTCTTGCCGGAGTACTTCGAAGGCGTAACGAAGGTTGTGCATGCAGCCGCTGTTATTGTCGGGCCTAAGGAAGGAGACACCCCTGATCGCAAGAAGTATTACCAAGGGATCAAATTCTTCGACCCAGAGATTAAGGGGGATACCCCGGAGAGTGTGGAATACATTGGTATGCGCAATTTGATTGAAAAGACGAAGCGGCATGTGGGTGTTAGGGAGGGGGGAACTTTGTTCTCGCTCTCTTCAAACGGACTTCCCACCGGTCCTGCGTGGGGGGCATTAGATGATGTGGTTATGGGCGGTGTGAGCGCAAGCTCTTTGCAAATCAGTCCTACAGGAGGAGAAGATGGGGGTCCAACTGGTGTGTTCAAGGGGATGGTATCCACCGATAACAACGGGGGGTTTGCAAGTATTCGATCCAAAACTTTTGAGCCCATTGAGGATTTGAGCGCCTACGAAGGCTTCGAATTTCGATTGAAAGGCGATGGACATCGTTTCAAGTTCATGTGAGTTTCTGCTTCAGATTTACATCTTCGGGATCAGAAAGGTTTCAGCTTATATCACAATAGAATCTGCAAGTGACCGCATCCTTCTTTCCTTTCTCCTTCTTTGTCATGCACCAGTCTGCGCCTTTATACAAGCCAACAGCATTCTTCAAATGTGTACATTAGCAGTGTTGGATTTTGTTCTTTTTTAGTATGGGGAATAGTGTCTCAAACCAGTATTCAATCAACCCTGTAAGCAGACTGTCAACAACTGAGGTCGAGCATCTTGGAAGGGGCTGAGTTTGAAACCATTATGAAAACCCCACAAACACCTTGCTCAGGAAGGGTTTTATTTCCATGGGACTATGGCATCAGGAGATAGACAGTTCACAGGAACTTGACTACACCATTTCTGGCGTACTTGGGAATTGGCTTACAGAAACTGATGCAAGCTATTTGCTTGAGCCGTGTTAAAAAATGTCTTTGTCTCCATTCTTGACATAATTGGTTGAGTGCCATGCAGTGTTCGGACTACAACGGATTGGGATGCTGTGGGCTACACTTGTGGATTTGACACTCGGAAGGGGGAATGGCAATCCATCCGCCTTCCGTTCTCTTTGTTTGTGCCTGTATTCCGTGCTCGTACAGTCAAAGATGCCGAGCCATTCAACCCCAGCAAAGTTGCATCTTTGCAGTTATTGTACAGCAAATTTGAGTACGATGGGCAGCTTAACCAAAGCTTTGAAGCCGGTCCATTTGAGCTCCCAATCTCCAGCATCAAGACGTACTTGAAGGAGCCAATAACTCCCAGATTCGTGCATGTAAGCTCAGCAGGGGTTACCAGACCCGAAAGGCCAGGCCTTGATCTGAGCAAGCAGCCACCAGCTGTCCGCATGAATAAAGAGCTGGGCTACATCCTGACTTTCAAGCTGAAAGGAGAGGATCTGGTGAGAGATAGTGGGATTCCTTACACTATAGTACGTCCTTGTGCCCTGACTGAGGAACCTGCAGGCGCTGAGCTATTGTTTGAGCAAGGTGATAACATCACTGGGAAAATTGCCAGGGAGGAAATTGCAAGGATTTGTGTTGCAGCCTTGAGTTCACCAGCAGCTTGTGACAAGACATTTGAGGTGAAGAGCACTGTTCCATTCAGCCAGCCTTTCACTGTTGACCCTGCAAACCCTCCTCCTGAGCTGGATTATGAACCTTTTTTCACCCAATTGAAGACTGGGATAACAGGGAAGGAGGTATTAGAGAAAGTTAAGGTGGAAGTTTAGCGTGATGGAGTGAAAGAGCTATTACTGAGATTGAAGATCCGCATACACCTTTTTGTAGAAGTAGCCTGTGGGAGTTCTTCTATTTCAGAAAGAAATATGTGTACATACAGAAAGACGCCGAAATGGGGGGCCTTGCTGTAAACTTACCACCATGTATTCTAAGAGGATTTTGAAAGTGGCAGAACCTCCTAATTTCCGAAGCCTTTGTAACGTGACCTTCTTATCATAGAGCAAAAGCTGCCCTGGCAAATGTGTGTTCTTTCCTCTGAATGTTTTGCTACCAACATGAGAGAAGTTCAAAGAAACAAAGAGGGAGATGGCGAAATTTGTGGACTCTGGAGCCAACATGAACGTCTTTGTGCAGCAGATTCCTCTGAAAATCTCGCTGCTCAACATTCTTGTAGTGCCAACATCTCAGACAATTCTGCTAAGGATTGGTTCAGCTTAGCTCACTTGCTAGCTGAGCCCGTGCTTAGAACCTGGTTTATACCCACCTTAAACCTGGGCACCAGACCAATGCTGCTTGCTACCAATGTTGGACAGTTCTTTTGTGGAACATTCTCCCTCCCATTAAAATATTATGATAACCGGAACCAGAGCTTTATAGTTCCCCATTGAAAATCCATGTAGGGAAGCAACTCAAATTATCATTCAAAACTATACATTGATTCCATACAAAGTTTTCCAGGCATCTTCTGAGGAACCTGCCCTGTGAACAGACATCCACGATTCATGTAGAATTCACATAGCAGGCACTGAAAGTTGCTGCCCACAGCAATCGTGAAATAGTTCATCGGGAATTTTTGGCATCTGCGCCCATTCTCGTGTGGAGACATTGAACTCCCATAAACGTGTAGAATTGCTGCCAATATCCTCCACCCTCCCAACCAGCAACATGCGATCTCCACTTTCCACCAAGTATGCAGGTCTTCTTCACTGTAGGGACATGTGTCCGAGCGTCACAGTCGAGCATCATGGCATATACAACGTTGCCACATTTGGCACTGGCTAACGCCATACCTGCAGCAAAATCCAGCGGAGCTCCAGGCAAGTTTCCTGTCTCATTCCAACGCTTTCGGTAGGTTTTGCAGGCCTTACCCTAACCACAATAAGCTTGTAGGCCTCCGTACTACCATCCACCACCAATTCATCCAGAACGTTAATGCTGTGAGTGAAGCTCTGAGACTCACTGTAAACTGCAGGCTCTTCAGATCATCGTCTGCAACACTTCGAGATCGGGTTGAAGACAATGGAGTGCACACTCTCACACCCACAAATCGATTTGATGCAAACAGCCCTCCATCTGTAGATTCAATATGCCAAATAGTTTCTGCTGACTTTGGTTGGCTTCGCCCGGTGTCTTCTTCTTCGTCTTCTTCTTCTTCTTCCGCCGTTGACGTTATTTCGCAACAGTCACACACAGGAGGCAAAAGGAATGAGAGATCCATCCATCGTGTGCAGCACGGCCCTCCATGGATCCACAAACTCCACAACACACACGTCCTACAAAACATGAAGAACGACGACGGCTCATCGATCCACACCAACTTGGTTGCGGACTCAGAAATGCCGGCCAGCGCTTGGGCCTTGCTTTTCACATTCCTACGCTGCCTCAACCAAGCCTTTCTTTTAGCCTCGGGTGTGCGTAGAATCAGAAATTCCGACCATCAAAATCATCCCAAGATTTCCTCTGTCTATTTATCCCATATCGTTTGCCTTCATCTTAGCACAATGAGAGTATAAGAACCCGCGTCGCCGTCCAAACGTTACAAAGCCGTGTACTCAGCACAAAGCGAACTATTCTTTCGCCTTTTACTAAAGAATACCGTGCGCGGGGTACAGAAAGCGGCATACCCTAATTTTTTGGCTGCCCCCCAAAAGGGGCCCCACAATGAAAACCAACTCGTATGTAGTGTAGTACCCTCTTCGAAATACTTGTCTGGTGCACAGACGGTTATTGTTGTTGCAAAGCGTCGGTGTAATTTTTCCATTTCTGCCGAAAACGCAAACATTATAGGAGGTGTTTCTTGAAAGGATGATATCTGCTGCTCTGCTCTTACCGGATGAACCCACCGGAAATTCGATAACCATGCACAAATGTTCTGTGATGCTGTGAATGCTGTGGATGCTCTGGAGTGACATACAATTGCACTGTGTTTGATTGTGAGGGTGGAGTCGTATTGCAATTGCAGTGAGTTGGTTTGTTTTGATTCATGTTGCCTTGAGATTGAGAGGCTATAAGCTGTGGTGTGAAGTTACCATCACCAAGTTTTACTTCAAGTGGCTCTCTACTACTTTGTAGAGGAAAGCTATGGGGGTTAAAGACATACATACTAGTGAGCCAAGAGATGGAATTTTGAGCTGAAGCCCATTATGCCATCACCCTGGATTTCACTGAATCACCGCAGTTGCACATGTGCAAGCAAAGAGAATAACTGCAACTGTGATTGTGTGCAACTAAAGATGGGCAGAAGGAGATGGAGAGAGAGTTTGTAGTACAAAAATGTGTGATTTCCTTGTCTTTACAAAATGTTCCCATTTGAAATCTAGGATTCACCATTAGGATGCTGTGCCCGTGACAGTTCGGTGACGTGGGTCTGTCAATATTGAGGCTACGTTCGTAAAGCCCGTCTCTTCCATGGCTTTCTCCAAGTTGAAGGTATAGTACTCGTCCATCCATGGCTCTGTTGATTTCATCAAAGTGAATAATGCAGGCGGCAAATTCTGGAGACACACCCAATAAAAGCATCAGCCTCCTACTTCATCATACGCAACCTTCCCCTGTAAGATGCAGACATTAGGACACTGGCCCTACAAGAGAAAGAACAAATCATACAGGCCTTCAAAGATGATTTCAATTCAGTGAGTACAGCTCCTCGGAGCACACAACTTCTATTACTTATGACAAACTTTTCTTGAGTATCAGTGGACAGTGCAGCTCATATGCCCTCAGTTTGAATCAAGATTGACAAATGCAGATGTTTTCATAATCTATACTTTCCCTTCACATGTTCCAAGTTCTCTGTTGTTACCCTTTGAATTCTTGTAAACCTCTTCCTCTCCAATGTGATTCACAATTTTTTAAGTTGGCGATGGCAGCTGGGTTCCTGTACTCCCACAGTTTCATCATCCAAATTGTTTGATGTTGTGTGACTATCGCCTATGATTCCGTTTCACTGGTGCCATGAAATCTCTTAAACTCCCTTCATCATGTGTCTGTAAGTTGTGTAAAAAATACCATAT
This sequence comes from Takakia lepidozioides, assembly GCA_030704615.1. NCBI lineage: Eukaryota > Viridiplantae > Streptophyta > Takakiopsida > Takakiales > Takakiaceae > Takakia > Takakia lepidozioides. Next base: position 23,541,792 of record CM060732.1, on the reverse strand, counting down.
TGAGAAGAACAAAACTCTGGATAGGAGACAGATTGTACCTGTATGATCTTTGACTTTGGCTGGCACAAACAACACACAGAAAATAACAAAGTTCAGTGACTCCTTGGATGCTATGCAAACAGTACAAAGATGCGAAAAGCATGGCAGAGGCGAATACATTGTTCCAGACAATTCGTGCTTGGTGGTTCTTCAAAGTTAGACTCCCCACCTGAGTTTAAATTTCAATTTTGTGCCAAGGGTAGGTAGGCCTGACAGGCTGAGAGAGAGAGAGAGAGAGAGAGAGAGAGGAGAGGGGGGAAAGAAGATCCTGTCATTAAAACAACAATGCTGCTACCACAAAGGACCCCCAAAGTAAATATATAAAATGAAAGCAGAAATAAACAAACAGGAAGGAAAGTTAGAAGACACACCGAATTGTCAGTGAGAGCGATGGTTCCGCCTGGCCTCAGAAGCCTGTGGACCTCCATTAGCAACCCCTTGATAGCATGTTGTGGGCACTCATGGATCTTCATACGACATACACCCAAAGAAATTTTAGCTGAAGGATCCCAACCATCAGTACAAACAGAGGCTCTTCACATCTTGTGCAAGGAGAGCAAGAGCACCCCAAATGAAACTTTATCGACCAAAAGAAACAAATGGAGCGAAACCCCAGACCAATACCCATTACAAGACACTCACCACAAAAGCCAGAGAGACCATATCAAAGGATGAGGAGGGGAGACCAGTGTCCTCGCCATTGGCATGGACCCAATGTATTGGTCTTTCTCTTCCCTCTCCCTTTGCAGCCCTTTGTTTCTCCATGTGTTGTGCCACTGCCAGAAAGTAGGGAGACAAGTCTAGCCCCTGCCACACATTCAACAAATATGATTGATGACCTTTTTGTTCAAAAACCACCTGCTGGTATTTGCACCATCTGAGTCTTACTGTCACACACATACATATCTCTTCATGCATTTCCAAGCTAAGACTTGACTGCTGGTAGCTTCTTGTAGAATGGATAATATAATGGTGCTGTTGTTGAGAAAGCAATTCAGAATTACCATTATGGCATTCAGTGTATCACATATGAACCTCTCTCAGAATATGCGTAAGAACCACAATCCCAGTGGATGCCAAGAACTCATTGCGGTCCTACATACATTTGTACACTTGCATGCAACACGTCACATACTATGAAATACACATACATACCGTGACCTGGGCATCTGGAAACCAATCAGCAAGAAACCGTGTACTATCACCGATGGAGCACCCGATGTCAAGAACGGTAGAGACAAGGCCACTGGAATGCAACCTGTGGTGGTCGTTTATAGCCTGCAATGAGGATAATCATAAATCAACTGCCTTGCTAATTCAAACAACTCCATTTTCTGAAAACCTTGCCATCATCAGCTAGCCTGCAGAGGCAGCAAACCAACTGTAACCCGACCTACTCCAGAGCCAACAGAATGTACTCACTAGTAGGAGATCTAGAGCTCAGCCTAGAGCGTGAACATCCAAAAATCAGTCTACAGGTGCAAGAGTGACTAATCATTTTGTTGAACTGTTGAACAAAGCCACATGACCTTCATCAATTAACCATTTGGTGGACTATTAAGTTACCCTGAATCTCGTTACATTTACTGCTCTCGAAATCAGGGATGGCGATGTCTAAAAGTTGATGAATAGCTATAACTTGGCCCTCGTGTTCATAAAACAAACTGGATTTTTTTTCACCTGCAGCCATCCTCCACGCAACACCTCTGAGGCCTCCTTTGCCGACTGTGCAGTGGGGATGGCACGGAGCATCATGGATAGTGTCGCGGGTGCAACCTCACTGGCAGCCTGCTAGCACCACCATATCATATCATTCCTGCAGTTTGTCATTGCCCCTGTTACTTCCCTCCCCATGTATGAAAATCCTTTGTCTCCTCCTCTCCCCAAGTAGGTCATGGTGTGTCAATGAAAGATATGATCTTATGGTAGATTAAATTCATCATCAACATTGCCATTCATGGACAAGGAAAGAACCCACATACCTTCCATGAGAGGTTGCCATCGGCATACGCATGGAATTCTTTCAAGTAATCTGAGAACTACACGGTTTGCCATTAGAGCCGGATACACACCTTAACATGATGGTAAGTGTTCTAGTTGTGAATCTCAAACCAGTTTCCCACGCAGCCCACTACTCACTGGAATTGAGTTCTGCTGCATTTATGAATGTAAAGCACGCCACAGAATCAGAGGTGTACATAGCGGCACATTCCAAAATTGTACACCCACGATAACTCAGACGACTCTGTCCATGATAAGTGGAAGACAAAAGTATTTGCGAGAATTTCCGCCTCAGAACTTACAGTCAGGATACATCAGAGACAAATTTTCAAGGAGCTCCTTCTCTGCATACACATCTGATGCGAGCAATTCGTCGGCCATGCCTGTCCAGCTGATCCCATTCTTCTCTGCGGTTCTGCAATTGCACCCCAAGCCCCACCGCGACTTGGAAACGTTGTACTGGTTTAAAATCTAATGCTAGAGATCCTCGCGCATCCACACGTTAAGAAAATAACACAACCGAAGAGCAAGCCCCCAAAAATCCATTCACCCTAATTACCCACCACAAGCGGGAGGAGGAAAGCTGGGAGCACACTGGATACCGGGCCAAGCAGCAGGAAAATCGAGATAACCTTATCAAGACTTGGCGAGCCCCAACTTTCATGACATTGAAGAGAGGTTTGAAGGAAATGAGGGAGCTGACAAAGCGGGAGAGCAGTTCATCTCCCGTCCACCGTGGCCGCTCAAGCTCCCCCTCTTCATAACGCCCATTGCTCGCTGCCCGCATCCTCACTCTCACCCCCCTTCTCACCCGCCCCACACCGACCCCCACATGGTTTCTTTGCAGCACTGTCCTGCAGCTCAGAGCATTCAGTGTGGCAGCCATCGCCAGGTGCTCTCCCTCCTCTTGTTCGTCTCTCCCTCTACTTACACAGATCACATCCGCTTGGCTTGTGGGACCGTTAAGAAAAACCCATGAGGGAAAAAGCCTGATATCAAGGCTGATTTGCTAAGCGGGCCCCATGTTGCTAAGTACAAAGACACAACACAGTTTAGAGTACTAACTTAACTTAATGGAGTGAAGCGCATTAGTGAGCGTGAGAGAGTCTTATTAGTCCCGACCAACACTCTCCTGCCACCCTCCTTACTGGCTAGTCAGCTACCACCAACTTTCATCCAGAAATATTCTTACTTCCATCCGTATCCTGGAGCAGTGAAGAACCACAAATTTGGTATTAATTACGGAATAATTTTGATATTAAATTAAGTAGCCAACTTACCCCAGGAGGAATATTTGGGTGCCCGGAAATTATTAATTACTAGCGGGTGATTAGTTGATGGTAAAGTAACTACCGTGGTTAACTTGGCCGATTAGTAAGTAGTAAATAGAGGGTTTCCGGATAGATAGTAAATGTCGGCCGTCAGGGTACTGACGGAATATAAAAAGGTGGCAGTAGCGGCAGACATCAATATTCTCAAACCCTAACTGCGCTTGGGTTCGGCGGATTGCTGCTAACTAGAGATGGATGGATGACTTGTTGTAGGTCTCTGAACGACGAATATATGGATGAAAATGGATGGAGATCAGTTATACTTAGATTTTAAAGGCATCAAAGTAAACCATTCATTCATTGCCAGAACTAGGCATTCAATATTTAGGGCTCTGTTTTCTATTTAGGTGATTTCATTTTTACCTTCATTTTTTTTTGGAAAATTGGGCAACCATTTCAAGCAGGAAGGAGTAAGTTAGTCTGAACCACTAATTTGATGGAGTCTCTTGTAGTTGAAGCTTCTTTACAATTGATGTGTGACCTAATTTGAATTTCTTCAACATCAAGTTTGACTAATGACGACGGGATAGGTAATAATTAGGCTTTCTTCAAACCCACTATTGACTGAATGTGTGGACACTATTATGGTGCAGGGTAGCCCGCGGCCGCTATGTTTATCAATGTGATGTTTAAGGCCTTGGCCTTGAGTCACTATATGAGAGATGGAGCGGCTTATCAACTTGTGTGTGCGTGTGCTTGAGTTGCTATAGATTTGGGAAGGGGGGATGAGGTCTAGGTCCAGTTGGGATTGATTGCTTGCAATGAAGACTGTGCAACGGATTAGTATGGTGCCTTCCCTCTTGTTTGTGATTTTCTTTGTAGGGAGTGTGCAAGCTAATGGGAAGCGTCACCTCTTTCAATACGATAATAGTAGAGCTGGTATTGTTGATGGTAAAGCTGGTATTGTTGATAGTAAAGCTCGTCCAGCTTCCGATTTGGAGAGTGAAAGTGTAGGTACTGATGGGAACAAGCATGATTCCGAGGGTGTAGTGCTAGGTAGTTTGGACCTCAACAACAAACCTAGTGATCCTAGTCCTTTGAGTAGTTTTGGGCCTTATGTTGGTCACAATCTTGGATCCCTAGGAAGTCCTCCAGGACCCAATGGTCATGGTTCTCATAGTAGAAATCCAAGCGATGAAGGTATTCCTAATGGAGGTGGAGAAGTGGATGTGGCTCTGCATCCTCATGTGGGAGCCAACCTTTCAAATGGAGATGATATCGAAGGACGCAAGCAAGGTCCTACAATGGAACCATCTAGAGACAACAATCTCAATAATGGTGAAAAATATCCAGGCCATCCTCCTCCTTTCGGAATTTTTGGACCATTCAGACCCGGTGGTGGAGGAGATGATCCCGGTTTGTTTCCCAGTGGTGGGGGTCTAGGATTTCCCGGTGGGCCTCCTCCCGAAGCTGTGGCATGGGCAAGCGGCTATGGTAATCTCAAGTACTTCGATGCCAAAAGTCCAGACCGTCCTCCTCCGTTTCCTGGTTTTGGACCGTTCGGACCTGGTGATCCCGGCTCCTTTCCCGGTGGCGACGGACCTCCGGGATTCCCCGGTGGGCCTCCTCCTCCTCCCGAAGCTGTGGCATGGGCAAGCGGGTATGGTAATCTCAAGTACTTCGAGGCTAAACGTCGAGACCGTCCTCCTCCGTTTCCTTTTGGACCGTTCGGACCTGGTGATCCCGGCTCCTTTCCGGGCGGCGACGGACCTCCGGGATTCCCCGGTGGGCCTCCTCCTCCTCCTCCTGAAGCAATAGCATGGGCAAGCGCGTATGGTAATCTCAAGTACTTCGAGGCTAAACGTCGAGACCGTCCTCCTCCGTTTCCTTTTGGACCGTTCGGACCTGGTGATCCCGGCTCGTTTCCCGGCGGCGACGGACCTCCGGGATTCCCCGGTGGGCCTCCTCCACCTCCTCCCGAAGCTGTGGCATGGGCAAGCGGGTATGGTAATCTCAAGTACTTCGAGGCTAAACGTCGAGACCGTCCTCCTCCATTTCCTTTTGGACCGTTCGGACCTGGTGATCCCGGCTCCTTTCCGGGCGGCGACGGACCTCCGGGATTCCCCGGTGGGCCTCCTCCTCCTCCTCCTGAAGCAATAGCATGGGCAAGCGCGTATGGTAATCTCAAGTACTTCGAGGCTAAACGTCGAGACCGTCCTCCTCCGTTTCCTTTTGGACCGTTCGGACCTGGTGATCCCGGCTCGTTTCCCGGCGGCGACGGACCTCCGGGATTCCCCGGTGGGCCTCCTCCACCTCCTCCCGAAGCTGTGGCATGGGCAAGCGGGTATGGTAATCTCAAGTACTTCGATGCTAAACCTCCATTCTATCCTCCTCCGTTTGGAAGTTTTGGACCTTTTGGACCCAGCGCGGTGCAGGAGGTGATCCTGGTTTGTTTCCCGGTGGCGGCGGTCTAGGATTTCTTGGTGGGCCTTCTCCACGAGCTGTGACATGTGCAAGTACTGGTTATGGTAATGGGGTTTATTGCGTTGCTAAATCTCCATACCATTCTCCTCTCTTAGAAACTATTGCATGGGCAAGTGGTCATGGTTATCCATGATTTCCAGTAGAAGGACTAGGATGGATTGCATATCAGACCTTGGTCTGATTTTTGGTTGCAAGATACAATTTGATTCCTCACAATTGGGGCGGACACAGAATCCAACAATTCTACCATTTTTGCCTCTAGGTGGAGTTGTTTGGTCCATGCCCTTGTTTCTAATACCAGATGTACCTTCCTTTTCTTATGGGTTCTTACTAATGGCATCGAATTCTTGATTTGGTTTCAAATGAAGGTCGCGTCAACATTTTTGGTGATGCTAGAAAAGTGATGGAAGAGTAGCTAGGTAATCAAAGCTTATGCAAGGCTGCAAGATTGCCTAGTCACAGAAGAGTAGCTAGCTGAAACATTGGAAGTTTTCTTTTATCTTGTATGTCAGCCATTTCATTTGAATAAATCAAGCATTGTCATGGACTGAGTTTTCTTTCCCCAGTCACTCCCTGTTGTATGATTGTGGACAATGGTCACTGGTCTGGATCACTTGTCTAACTAAACTTCTACTTAAGAGTGGATAGTATTCAGACCAGTGCAGAGGACGAAGCATGATTGAAGAGTGAGTTTGCCCACAAAGTTATCTTGCATAGAAGGCCCTGAGTCAGTAGCTTGACTCTGGTAGGAAAACAGGGCCACCGTCTCGCTGGATCTTTATCTTCACCCATTTTTCATGTGGGCCGGAGGATTATGCTTCAGCTTCAGAAGGACCTGCCGCCTGCGGCCTAAATCAGTAGGCTTCCCAGGCTTGGGACCCTTGTTGGCCACCATGCCAATTTTCTTGTCCTTATCTTTGCCACGGCCCTTCACCTCTAGTGATGCTGGCAATTCATTGGGAATCAGTTCTGTCACTACCTTCCAGTATGCCTTGCATTTTTGTGAAGTTCTCCTGATTTGCTAGAAAAACCTGCCCAATAGACAGCATGCCCCTTAAGTTCAGTACATGTGTGTGCATTGTACCTGGATATGTAAATCCCTATGCAAATATAGAACCACATATGTAGTAGTTTGTATTTGTCAATGTGCATGAGGACAGGAAACACTCATCAGACATTGCTGGCGACAGCCTTGCGAAGCACAAATCCCATTGGTCCGAGATGAGAGAGATACAGGGAGAGAGGGGAGCAGAGGAGACAGGATCCTTGAGGCTCCTGAACCCAGAAGGCAGGTTAAGAATCTCTTGTGGGAACCATTCTGGGTTCCAATGGATTTTTGGTGGCCTGCTTCAACACACCTTTGGTGCTCAAAGCAAAGAGAGAATCTGCCACCTTTCTGGGATCATGACACTTCTTGCTAGTCGGAGACTTCCCCTGTTGTGCCGGCATGTTCAGACTCTTGATTCTGGAGGTGCCTCCAGGTTCATATATAAGCCTTGCCAAGCTTCAAGCTTCTATTGTAATCTGTTGGCCTGCCTTGTGGCTTCTTGCCCTCGTGGCCTTTCTCAGTTCTGCTGAAAAGTGTTCCGTGAAGAGGGTGTCCAATACTGTTTGATCTGGGGTCTTGCTCTCACCTCTCAAGACTTTGGAAAAGAAAGCAAAAAGAGACGGATGTAACTATTAGACCTTTGCTTGCCCTAGACTTCCTTGCTACCACAGACTATACCTCAAGGCCAGAAAAGGGGGAAGGGTTCAGACGGGCAGAAGGGGGTCTTGCAGAAGGCTCCCGATAGTAGCGAGACCTGCTCCCCTCATTGATGTCGTAGTTCCCTTACGCACTGCAGCACGATCTTACAATCCGAAACAGAAATAGTAACAGTGAGTGACTGTCGAAGGAAATTGTGCTCATCCAACAGGTTACCAAGTTCTCAGAGAATGGCCTGGACGAACCAATCACTATAAGTAGCTTCAAAGAAGTGCCCGGCTTCATTTCTCATACATTCTCATTCTCAGTTCAATGCTGGACACGACTCCCGGTGCAAAAAGAGAGAGCCTTTTTTTGTAAAAAGCTGAGACCGTATTTGGGTCTGTGGGGTCTGATTAGCATTGGATAAGCAGTAGTTAAGTGTGATTAGGCTGGGAGGGAGGGAAGGCTTTGTGTCGTGAAAGCTCCGGGAGACCTAGACACGCCAGAGAGCTCCGTCTTATTATTACATGGCCGTGGGAGGGAAGATGGGCGGGGGAGATGGAGATAGGGAGGGAGAGGTGAGATTAATTGGGGAGTATGATGAGAGGGTAGAGAATGGAAGGGCAGGAGTGGGAGGAGATGGAGAGGGTGGAGGTGTGACAGGGAACGAGGCTGCGATGAGGTCGGACTACACAGCTGCGACAAATGGAGTTGTTGGGAATGGGGAAGGGCTGAAGCGCGGGAGCAGAGAGGGAGAGGATGCGGAAGGAGAAGATGGGTACTCCGAGTATGTTCCGGTAAGGAAGAGGCGGCAATTAGAGGCTCAGAAGTTGTTGCAGCGGAAGGGGAAGGGGATGTTTTCCTCCACGGCTGATGACCCTGACCTGCTCAAGGTCTCAGAAGCGAAGCCAAGCCTGCTGGTGAGATCATCTCAGATCAAGAAAGACCAGCCTGAGATTAGTGTCACAGAGGCGCTTGTGATTCAAGAGAAGGAGATGATAGAGAGGCTTTCTGAGAGGAAACATCTGATGTCCGTGAGGGAGCTTGCAAAGGGAATTCAATATACAGAACCGATGCAAACGGGCTGGAAGCCGCCTTTGGTTATCAGGAATTTGGGTGAGAAGGAATGTGACGAGATTAGGAAGCAGTGGCACATTCTTGTTGAAGGGGATGACATACCCCCTCCAACCAAGAACTTCAAGGACATGAGGTTACCAGAACCTATTTTGAAGAAACTGAAGGCCAAAGGAATCACGCGGCCCACTCCAATCCAAGTGCAGGGCCTTCCTGTCATTCTTTCTGGGAGAGATATGATAGGAATTGCCTTCACCGGTTCTGGGAAAACTCTAGTGTTTGTTCTTCCACTTATTATGTTGGCGCTTCAGGAGGAGTCAAGGATGGGGCTGATTAGTGGGGAGGGCCCTTTTGGACTCGTTGTCTGTCCCTCTCGTGAGCTTGCGAGACAAACATTTGATGTGGTCGAGGAATTTACCGCGGTTTTGAGAGACAAGGGGTATCCTGATTTGCGGGCCATGCTCTGCATTGGCGGGATCGACATGAGGTCCCAACTCGAAGTTGTAAAGCGAGGGGTTCACATTGTGGTGGCTACTCCTGGACGCCTGAAGGACATGCTCGCGAAGAAGAAGATGAATCTTGATAACTGCAAGTACTTGACGCTTGACGAGGCGGATCGTCTCATCGATTTAGGGTTTGAAGAAGACATTAGAGAGGTTTTCGACCATTTCAAGGCTCAGAGGCAAACACTTCTCTTCTCAGCTACTATGCCAAAGAAGATTCAGAACTTCGCCAAGAGTGCGCTGGTGAAGCCCGTGATAGTTAATGTAGGAAGGGCAGGTGCAGCAAATTTGGATGTCATTCAGGAGGTGGAATATGTGAAGCAGGAAGCAAAGATAGTCTATTTGTTGGAGTGTCTCCAGAAGACGCCACCACCGGTGCTCATCTTTTGTGAGAACAAAGCTGATGTTGACGACATTCATGAGTATCTTCTGTTGAAAGGGGTTGAGGCGGTGGCCATTCACGGAGGGAAAGATCAGGAAGAGCGAGAGTATGCAATTGCATCTTTTAAAGCGGGCAAAAAGGATGTACTCGTTGCCACTGATGTGGCTTCGAAGGGTCTTGATTTCCCAGATATCCAGCATGTCATTAACTATGACATGCCGGCCGAGATAGAGAACTATGTGCATAGGATAGGTCGAACAGGACGTTGTGGGAAAACCGGAATCGCAACTTCTTTCATTAACAAGAACCAGAGTGAGACAATTCTTCTGGATCTGAAGCATCTGCTAAAGGAGGCCAAGCAGAGAATCCCGCCTGTTTTGGCAACTTTGGATGATCCAATGGAAGAGGCAGAGGAGCTTGCAAAGGCTAGTGGAGTGAAGGGCTGTGCGTATTGTGGAGGTCTTGGTCACCGTATCAGTGAATGTCCTAAGCTGGAACATCAAAAGAGCCAGGCGATTGCAGGAACTAGACGGGATTATTTTGGCTCTGGTGGATATGGCGGAGAGATCTAATCCTCTTTCGCTTTTTCTATGTTAGTACATTCTCACTGACAGATCTCGTCTTTTCCTTTTCTCCCTCAGTATTGAGTGTTCATAAGTCAGTGAGTCAAAGATATTTGTGATCTCACAGCAGTGGAAAAGAGAGTAATCATAAAGTTAGAATAGAGTTATAGTGGATGTACATGGTACGTAGTGGTAGTGGAAGTTACTGATGGGCCACAACGCTGCTTTGCAGTTTGGCTCAAAATTGCCAGAGCCATCTGGGATTGGCCAAGGGATGGTTTAAGACAAGCTCATGGGCGGCTATCTGCAGCTCCGCATTGGGGAGCCACTGTGATCTGGTTCTTCTCATGAGCTGGAGTATGCCAATGCAGTGTGCTTTCATGACAGCCTTGGGAGCTTAAGTTGAATGCTGTCTGCTTTGTAAGCTCCACTGTGAAGTGGGGTCTTGTGCTAAGGATCTATGCTGCTGTCATTACACCCAAAGTCATCTGTTTGAGTCATGCAGTTGAGCTTTTACTATTGTCCCGGGTCCTTATGTGGGGCAGCCAGCGCTAAACGTCATCCAAGAACGCAATCAGTGCAATGGCATTCTATTGGTGGCAAGACGGTCAATCAATTTTCCACTTTCTGGAACAAGTAGTTTACCACCTTGTAAAGTGGACATGACGTTGACCATGTAGATGTTAGGGAGAGGTAGGGGAAGTTACACAGCTTTACTCTTTATCTATCCGGAGGGACGTGTGCCTTATGTTGATCCACAACAATTTTTAGGTCAACATGCGAGGAGGGTAATTGAAACTTGCAGGTTGCCAGTCGTTGAGCAACATCCGGAGGAAGGTATAAAGAAAACTTGTCTGTGAAGAGGTGTCAAATTGCCTAAGTGGTCATTTGGCTATGAACTCGAGGATTAGTTGGCGCCTCCTTAGTACAGTATTACTTCTAAATTGATGTGCACTTCGGTGTCAAGTGTGGCCTCTCTTTGGCCTAAAACTGTAATTGCTGTATTCTGATTGGAACAAGACAGAGGGTTGTCCTCCATCCACCACTTGTGTCAAGCCTCGTAGTTGCAAATGTGTCCAATCATCATGTGCTTTGATTTGTATGCTAGGAAGTCTTCAAATTTGCAGAAACACTTCACTGGGGTTGAGTTACATGAATTGAAATGTGTGTATCTTCACAGCAAGCCTGTTCAGATTGACAGAGTTTTGAATGCTACTAAATGGCAGTGGCATGGGTTCTCAGGGATAGATTACGACATGGCCGCCTGCCCATTTTTTCTGCTGTGAGAGTCTTGAAAACTTGTCCGTCATATGAGAACGATGATTGTGCCCCTACAAAATTGAAGATGCCATGCACTACAGGGTCTTGTAGTAGAATATGGCTGTTCATTATGAATCACTTTCCCCAGAGTTGAAGATTGTAGGAAAGGTCTTCTCAGCTCAACAATTGTGAAGGATCTACAATGAACCCATGCAAAGCATGGACCTGCTCTGCAACAAAGATATTGGGGATGATTTTGGTTATTGCACTGGTACTCGAAGAATGTTGAAAATTTGAACAAGATGACGTTTGTGTGGTTACTTCCGGGAGGACTCAGAGCTGAGAAGCTTGAGGGTATGACTAGATCCAACCAGTGATGGATCGTTTGCTTTGAGACTGAGATCAAATGGAGGGTTGCAGTGGGGACAATGACAAGAGTGCAGAGGAGGTGTTGCCAGTGGAAGGGTGTGGGAGAGAGTTCGGTGATCGGGGGGGTGGTTTGTTGGAGGGGCCTGAGAGAGGTGAAGGCTGTGGGGTCGAGGATCAACATGCAGTGCAGGTGCTGACAGAAGTTGGGTATACGCTGCGGAAATCTGGTGGTGGCCAGGCCTCCATCCTGGTACATCAGCTCCCGGCGAAGGGGCTTTCATTTCAGCTATGGCCTGCGGCATCTGCCCTTTGCTGGTATCTGGAAGAGCAGTATGGAACGACTGGAATGTGGGTTCGCTCCTCTCAGTCGGTAGATGAGTGCGATTCCCTTCTACCCTCGAAAGGAACAGTGGGGAGCAGCGATCGAAGAATGCGAGTGCTGGAGCTCGGCGCAGGGACGGGGATGGTTGGAGTGCTTGCAGCACGCCTTGGAGCTCAAGTGAGTATTATTAGATCTGTGACAAGATTAACTAGGCTTGAATACTCTAATATGATCATAGTTGGTTGGTATGCTGTGTGGTCTGATCACAGTTCGTGTTTCATGGTTTGACTATAGTCTGGTTAGAGAGAAATGTTTCAACTATGGCTGAACGCTGACCTAATTACCGGGGCTTGGTGGGTTCGTGACCTCTGACTGCATTGGGTTCTTTGCAGTGGATGTTGACTCCTTTTGAGGAAATCATGTGCCCCAGGCCAGCAGCTCTCAGAGTGCATCTACTTTAAGTAGGGATGCTCAAAATTTGAGCTCCTTAGGGGGTACTGTGTGCAAAATCGTGTGAAATGTTCAATAATTTTTTCTGTTTGTGCATTGCAACTTCCTCTCTCTCTCTCTGGTTTCAGTGGTCCAATTATGTCCAATGGCCTCTTGGCTCCCAGGACGTAATAAAGCTTCTCTTCCGGCAGATGCATGGACCTATAACCTCACTGAGAACAGAATGTGTCTGCTGGTTACCTGGGCAAAGCAGTTGACAACCTCTCGGGTCTCTCAAGCAGCTGCCAGGGTCAAGTAGCTTTCGACTATGACCAAGTAGTAGGCATGTGCGTGCAATTTTTGGCATGTTTGCAGTTACTGGCTGGATGTAAGAGTACCAGTTGAGGTGCTGCCTGGATCATACCACTTCCATTGTAGAAATTGCAAATTTGTATTTTTGCTGACAATCAGCAGAACATCTTGGCAGGTCTTATTTGTCTCTTATCACCTCTCAGCCACTAATTTGGACACAGTGGTATGGACAGGTGGTGTTGACTGACTTGCCACATGTAATTTCAAATTTGGAGCACAATATTCAGCTGAATCTCTCGTCAGTGAGGGCTGCAGGAGGTAGTCTTGATGTGCAACCTGTGAGATGGGGTGTGGAAGAAGACATCCCAACCGTGGGGGACCCCTTTGATCTGATTATTGCATCTGATGTTGTATATTATGACACTTTGTTTGAGCCTCTTCTCAAAACTTTGAAGTGGCTTGTTTGGGGCAGAGAGACAGTGAACATCCCCAAAACTCCAGCCAAACATTCGCAGAGAGTTCCCCACAGTTTTTCAGGCCAAACTGAAGCCCAGGTTAGTGGCATTGTCAGTGGGAAGGTAAGCACTTCAGCAAATGGAGTGTCAACCAGTGAGAATCCACGCACTGAAAGCCTGAGGTTTAGGAGTCATGGGTGGAAAACAGAAAGTCAAAAAGAGGAGAGCTGTTTGCCGCCAGTGGATCCCTCATTAGGCCCCGTTGTCTTGTTGGCTCACTTGCGAAGATGGAAGAAAGATGCGCACTTTTTCCGTATGGCTTCAAAGTACTTCAATGTGCATGTTGTGCACCGCCATGCTCCTACCCAGAATTCCCGCACTGGTGTTGTGGTGTATCACTTCACAAGGCGGGGAATTTCAATTTAATGTGCCTGGTTTTCCTTCTGTGATTGGTTTCTCAGTCCCTGTTGTTATTTGGAGTGTGCCTGTCTTCCTCTCTGGTCACACAATCTGGTCACACAATCTGTTGTCCTCCCCCTTCTCATACAAATTGGTTGGCAAAGGTGAATGGCTATGAAGATATGGCAAACCCTCCTCATAAACCCACAACTTGTCATAATTCCTGGTCGTTTGAAAATTCCACACCCTCCTTTTGGAGAAGAAAGTGGAGAAGATTAGAGCTGTAAAAAGATTGCACATGATCCTCAACACGCCGAAGCTGGGCACTAATGTAGACAGCAGAACAATCAAGTGGAACTGCAACAGACCTGCTATCATACTGTCTAGATTCCCTCTTCAAAGTTAAACCATCCTTGCATATTGAACTGCATGCATTCAATCATAGAGACAACTAATCTTTGGGCTTGGACAAAGTTGAGAGATACTATCCAACTCGCTGAAGAAGGCAGGCAGCACTGCAGAACACATTCCTCGCTTGATTGAGCGAAGGTAGATTGCTTAGTGTTGCTCATTAGTGAGGTAGATTGTGTTTAGTGAGTTATTTAGTGTCCTGACTTGGGTACAGAAGCATCTTGTCTCGTGCAGAGAGGGGAATGATGGGATTGCTGTCTGTTGGCCAGGCTTTGGTCCGCCGTAGCCAGGGAGCTTCACCAGCAGCGGGAGTGAAGGCAATGGCGTCCATGGCGCCGCGGGTGAAGGTGGCGGTGGCGCAGATGACTGCTGTGTCAAGTACCGATGCTAATTTCATAACTTGTACCCATCTGGTCAAGGTCTGGTGAACTGCTTTCTTATGATCATGGATTTGTCAAGATGTGGGATGAGGTGGCTCTTGTTTCGAGATTGTCTGTTTGAGCATTCAGAACCTGTGTGCGATCACTTGGGAGAGAGATCGAAGGGTGAGAAGTAGAGAGAGAGAGAGAGAGAGAGAGCTTGAATGTTTTCGAATTCCAATCGTTCCCCAAGATGAAAAAATTTACCTCGCAATTTCATTCCTCACCTGGTCTCCCTTTTTGTTGATGTCGTGACGTCTCCCATCCTCCGAATTGTCTGCGTACGAAACGCTTCTCAGTAAGTGAGCTGGACTAATAACGATTGAGATACGGAGACTAGTATAGTTGGAGTCTGATTGCATTTTCGTAGATGAACTATCTGAGTCAAGCAAAGGGGGATTGAAAAGACTCAAACGGGTGCAGCCATACCATCGACCAATACAGTCAGTCAAATTCCAGGTATCAGAAACTGATAGCAAGCATGGTCTTCTTGGGGCAAACGGCGAACAATTGAAAAGGGAGAAAGAGACTGCATTGTTTTCAACTTTTTCTTTCACAATGTGAATCTACCAGCATGACTATAGGGTGATTGAATTATTCTTCCGGGGTGCTCCAGGAGGCAGCAGCGGCAGGGGTGAAGTTGCTAAGCCTGCCTGAGTGCTTCTCATTCATTGGTTCAAGGGAGGGGGACGCGTTGGGAATTGCAGAGCCATTGACAGGACCAATTATGCAGTGCTATCAGTCTCTTGCCAGGCACATACCTCTTTGAAGAGATTGGCTTTCCTCATTCTTTCTAGCTCTCACAAAAATACAAAGACATCGTTACTTGCAGTTTTACTTAGGGCCTTGTCTTGGCAGCATCTACTTGACAGATTTTTCTTCTAGTCTTGTGTTTGCTTAGAGGTTCATGTCTTGCGACTATCTCTATCTCACTGTGGAAACTTTGGACAGGGAGGCAGGGTTATGGCTTTCGTTGGGGGGTTTTCAAGAAAAAGGTCCTGACGACAAGCACCTGTATAACACACATGTGCTCCTAGACGATACTGGCAAAATTCGCAGTTCCTATCGAAAAATTCACTTGTACCCTTCCTCTCTCTCTCTCTTTGTTTCTTGCTACTAAAAAGGAGGAAAAAGTATTACCCAGAAAACTACATGGCTCTTTGTCCTTCTCTCACACTTGCTCACACACAGCCCACACACATTTTCTCCTTCACGACTAATAGAAACCACATTCTATAGTGGAAGCGGTGAAGGCTACTGAGACTATCTCAGAATATCATGAAGGTCAGGCTAGCAGAGGATAGAAAAGAGAGGAATGATGGTAGCGAGAGGTTATACTTTGTGGTACTTTGTTCTGCTTTGCTGTCTCAAGAAAATTGTTAGATGTTGTATGAGAAATTTCAAGCGAATCATGGTTGGAACTCTATAGGAGGTTTCTTGAATCAGATGAACCAGGAAGTTGACTAATACTCCGGAGGTTGATTTATGTGTGTGTAGAGCAACACAAATGTGAATGGTCAAACTTTGGCTTCATGTTTTGAAGTCAACATTCTAGAGGGTTTAACGAGGAAAGTGCATGGGTGGGCAGGTTCGACGTGGATGTGCCAGGAGGTCCAGTGTTGAAGGAGAGTAATACCACCGCCCCTGGTATGGTGTACTCTTTCCTCCCTTAGTGAAAACTGGGGGCTTTGTGCTCCAGCAACCGTGGCAGAACACATATCCTCATGGACATCTGGAACTAGTTGTTGATGCATTGTTCAAGAACCCTGCTTAAATTAGAGATGAGGTGATTCAATAATGAGGGGTGTGTGGTTTGGGTATGGTGGACAACAGGATCAGAGGTTGTGGTGGCTGATAGTCCTGTTGGGCGGTTGGGCCTGACTGTTTGCTACGACTTGCGTTTTCCAGAGATATACCAACGATTACGTTTCGCTGAAAATGCCCATGTGAGTTTGCTCATCTGCCTTTGGGGCAGGACAGACTGATCAAGTTTTGGATTAACAAGGTATCTCACCAAAGAGCACATAAGCATATAAGCATATAAGGGTCAAGACAACAATAATATGTATCTGCAGTTGCATCCAGTTCTACCTCATAGACCCCAGTTGAAGTGTACTGCTTACCTGGTGTAGGATTTTCATTCCAATGCTGTTCAATCCAATTATAAGTGCGAAGATGCCCAGATGCCATCTCTCCGTCCCTCTGTTCTCTTTTGTAAGGCACGCTTATATCTGATATCATTGGTCTGAGGATGTTTGATAGGTGTTGCTAGTACCATCCGCCTTACAAAACTACTGGGAGGCTCATTGGGAGGTTCTTCTTCGTGCTCGTGCTATTGAGACACAATGTTATGTGAGCTCTCTCTGTCTCTGTGGCTCTCTCTCTCTATCTCTCTCTCTCGTTCCACCCAAATTGGGTGCGGAGTTTATGGCCATAAGGCTGCGGCAAACAACGTCTTATGAGTACATTCTCTCTCTCTCTCTCTCTCTCTCTCTCTTCTGCTGTATATATTCTAGAGCATATCTGGAAAACTCGGATCAATTGCATGTTTCAAGGTAAGTCGTACTACCGGCATCAGCCCCTGACAAAGCTAGTTTCTGTCCCTTTGTGTTCTGCTCAAACTGGGCGTGGGTCAACGGCCACAAGGCTACGGCAAACAACGTCTTATGAGTACATTCTTTCTGCTGTATATAGGCCACAAAGCTATGGCAAACAACGTCTTATGAGTACATTCTTTCTGCTATATAAACCCTGGTGGGTGCGAACCCCATGTAAGGCTCTGGGGGCGGGTTAGTTTCTGCGGGGTCAATGGCCATAAGGCTATGGCAAGCTAACATTTGCAAGGAACGGCATGAGCACATTCTTGCTGTATGTCACTACATTGAAGCAGAGTTTCTATCTTGTAATTGTGTTGTTGCATTCACCTTGCAAAAATGGGTTGATTGTGTCCTAACTAATTAACACTGGCTAGTTTGCAGTCTTAGACAGTGATTTTCATTTACTTGCAAGTATTGTAGGTCATAGCTGCTGCTCAAGCTGGCAAGCATAATGACAAGAGAGAGAGCTTCGGTGACGCTGTTATCATCGATCCCTGGGGCACAGTCATTGCCCGCTTGCCGGGTGTGTGTGTGTGCGCCTCTCTCTCTGATGTTACCATTTAACCAGGTTTTTTTCTCCTATGCACAACATGTGTGGCCATACCCTGCTAGTAGAGATTCCTTGACTCACTTTGAGATGAGTAGTTGTTGGGCTGTTCAGTTCAATTCTACTGCTGCTGCTTTCAGGGAACGCTCAATGAGTACAGTTCTCCCTCTCTCCAACAAGACCAAGAGATCCTCTGCATTCCTCTTCATTTGCAATCTGGGCTGAAAGGAGAGTTTACTCTGCAGATAAACTGATCACAGGGATTGCTGTAGCAGAGATTGATATCGCACAGTTGGACTCGATCAGAGTGCGTATGCCGGTTGGCCAGGTAGGGTGGGCAGTCCTTTGGTATCTCTGACAGATTCAATTTCTACTAGTTGTCAACTGTTCCCTCACTTGAGCTTTTGTAAGTCCCCTTAGCATATGACCTGTTCTACTTGTCCAAATGCTCAATTTCTGGAGGGTAGGAGGAAGTGGTCTCTCAACAAACCTGATGCCTTGTTCAGAAGCTTCTACAGACGACCAGGCCACACAGCACTTTGAAAACAAGATCAATACTTCGATAAATTTGTTGCCATTGGATACTCTTGATTTTCTAACTTAGTTTTAATGATGTGCAGCATCGCCGTTACGACATTTATGGGCCTTCTGGTAACCCTCAACCACTGCAAGGAGATTCCTTGGCACAAGACAGCAAACTTTCTTCTTTGTAAAATTGACCTCCATAATTGAATATAGGGTTTGGCATCCTAGAACCTGGGGCCATGTTAATTGCTATTCTTACCCTCTTATCATAAGAAGGATGGCCACCATAACATCTGTAGAGTATGGCCCTTTAGTACATTGGGTATTATTCGTCCTATTTCTTTTCCCCTTTCTGTCTTGTCACCTGTTAAAACGCGGAGATGACATCACATTTCCCTTCGCAGGAACATTCGCTATTGCATCCATTGAGGGGTGTGGCATACTCATTCTGTTGAAAACGGTCAAAGCTGTATGTTGCTGTCACCATGGACAAACTGTGCAATCAAATAACAACCCCTTGTCACTGTTCATCGACTTCGTTAGGTTGATGCCTTCAGCAGGTGCCTCCAGTGTATCTATATGCTTATCAAGAATCTCTTGGATGACTGCTGAGAAATCAAATGTATGTAATACCAGAACAAGATCGTCCCCAGTGGCTTCATCGAGGAAGTGCAGTACTGTCTGCTGCACTCAACTGTCTTTTCCTTTTGCTTAAAAGTATGATGACAATAGGTGCACTTTAGATATGTTACTCGTATTACCAATAATCTCCACAAGAACAGACGCCATCTTGGAAGTAATGAAAGCGGTTGGCATCCCGTACAACAACTTCTCGCCCAACAATCTTTGAGATAAACTTGGTGGCTGTGTGGCAGTCACCACACACCCGGAGATTCTTAATGATCCGGATAGGCGTTCCATGGGGAGTGCTGATGAGTCCAAAAGCAATGGCCAGCTTCTCGCTGTGGTAACACAGAGACAGTTCCTTTTGCTCCTCCTCCAAATCATGTAATACAAAGCTCGTGTCAGGCACATATCCAGCCTCCTTCATTTCCCCAGACAATCTCTTAAGCTCATCATGGATTTCTTCTATTTGTGGATGTGATTTGTCTTCTACAACGAATGTATGCACAGATTTGTCAACCTCAATGCAACTGCGCCCTGGCTCCTTTCTGACACCTCTGTCCTGCATCATTTTTCTCACCTTTGCTTTATCTTCCCACCTGCCAGCCGCAGCATAGATGTTTGATAGCAGCACATAAGCTCCAGCATGCTGTGGATCGCTGTCAAGTATATGTTTTGCTGCACGTTCTGCTAACTCCATATTTTCATGTATTCTACATGCCCCTAGCAAGGCCCTCCATACCCCGGCACCTGCTCTGATTGGCATTTGGTTAATGAGTTTCTCTGCATCATCCATTCGACCTGCACGGCCAAGAAGGTCCACCATGCAGCCAAAATGCTCCACTGTAGGAGTGAGGTGATGATATCGACTCATGTAATCGAAGTAGTGACACCCTTCGTCCACTAGGCCCACATGGCTACATGCAGACAGCAGAGATATAAAGGTGATACAATCTGGCTTCAAGCCTTCCTGATGCATTTGTTCAAACAGTTGCAGGGCTTCCCTCCCACACCCATGCTGACCATATCCTGCAATCATTGCACTCCATGAGACCACATCTCTTTCAGCCATTTTGTCAAAGACTTGACGCGCATCCTTTACACTCCCACATTTGGCATACATGTTAACAAGGGTATTATCCAGCTTAATATATGGTGCAATTTCAGCTTCCATGATGTCAGCATGGACCTCTTTGCCCTTTTCCAGGGCTCCTAGGCTGGCACACGCATCGAGAAGAGAATGAATGGACCTGTTGGGAATCACCCCTTCCTGTTGCATTTGCTCATAGATCTTGAAAGCCTCCCTACCATACCCATGCGGAGCATATCCAGCGATCATTGCACTCCATGACACCACATTTCGTTGAACCATATTATTGAATACTTCATATGCATCCTTCATGCTCCCACATTTGGCATACATATCAGAAGGGGCAGTCTCCAGCATCATATCTGGTACAATTCCACATTTAATAATATCAGCATGCACATCTTTGCCCTTTTCCAGGGCTCTGAGACTGGCACATGCATTGAGAACACAAATGAACGTGACCCTGTCAGGAGACACCCCTTCCTGTTGCATTTGCTCATATATCTGAAAAGCCTCCCTACCACACCCATGCAGAGAACCTGCGATCAAGGCATTCCATGAGACCACATTTCGATTAGCCATGTTATCAAACAATTGACGCGCATCCTTCATGCTCCCGCATTTGGCATACATGTCAACAAGGGCAGTCTCCAGAATGTTATCTGGCGAAATTCCATTTCTGGTCATGTCGGCATGGACCCGCTTCCCCTTTTCCAGGTCTCCTAGAGTGGCACACGCATTCAGAACACAAGTGAAAGTGACCCTGTCGGGTGTCACCCCTTCTCCTTGCATTTGCTCATAGAGATTGTAAGCCTCCATCCCACAACCACGCTGAGCATATCCTGCAATCATTGCACTCCATGAGACCACATTTCGTGTTGCCATATTGTCAAATACTTGGCGAGCATCCTTCATGCTCCCGCACTTGGCATACATGTTGACCAGGGTATTGTCCAAATTTATATACGATGGAATTCCAGCTCTCATAATGTCAGCGTGGATATCTTTGCCCTTTGTAAGGGCTCCTATGCTGGCACACGCATTGAGAACGCAAATGAATGTGACCTTGTCAGGTGTCACCCCTTCCAATTGCATTTGCTCATAGATCTCAAAAGCCTCCCTACCACACCCCTGCTTGGCATATCCTGCAATCATTATAGCCCATGTAAACATATCTCGTTCAGGCATTTGGTCAAACACTCGGCGTGCATTAACCACACTCCCACACTTCGCATACATGTTGACAAGGGTGTTGAATAGAAAGTTGTTTGGCTTGAACCCACTTCGGATAATATGGGCGTGCACCTGCTTTCCCTCTGCTAGGCCTTTCCTGTTGATGCACTCCTGCAAGACACAGACATACGTATTGAAGTCTGCCCGATTGCCTTGTTGGTTCAAAATTTGTAGTGCCTCCTTCAGTCGTCCTGCCTTACATAGTGTCCTAACATCCCCATAACTGCTAGAAGAGTTCTTGTTGATTGCCTCTCTTGTTTCTGCTTCCAAAGTACTGGTGATGGTGGAGGCTCTGACACCAGTCTGATGTCCAACAAACAACTGAGCCTGATTCAAGCCTGCCATCCTGCGTGATTAGAACCTCTTAGTTACAATCCTTTACCGGCAACTTCACATCATATGTCAAATCTTCTAGACACCTCAGAGAAATCTCTCTCTATGAGGGCAGACTGGGGTATGAACAGAGTTACAGACTACCTCAGTTGTAAATTCTCAAGAATAGACTGTAGCAATTCTAATCTGTTTGAATCGTTATGAGTAAAATACCCCTTGTATTCTTGGCCTGGAGCTCCATGGTGTACATCAACATTAGAACTGTCACCAGATTGTGCTTGACCTTGTATCATGGAAGCTAGCTCTCCTTTCACCCAGGGAGGGTTCGACCTTCCCTCAACCCAAAGGACCTCCTTTGTGTGTTTATCTCTGAAGTCTGGTGATCTTGGACTTCTCTGCCAAAATCACAGGTGACCAGCTGAGCAGCCACAGCTTCAGCCACAGCCTCACATAGACCAGACTACCACCACAAAGCTCTAAGCATCCATCAACTAACAGGGAGCAACCATGAATGATCCACTTTCATGCCCTGCTAACAAGGAAGAAGAGGCTGATTGCAAAATTTAGGATTCACTTCGTTCTCTCACAGCATAAATGAGGATAGCCTCACCTTATCAAACCTGTTGTCCCACCACTGTGAAGGATCTGAGAAGAACTCCTGCCAAAGTTGTTCCAAGCTTATTGCTTGGCCTGCAGGTAAACACCACTGAAACATAGATCTTTAGCAACTAATTGCCTGAGCCTTATTGAGAAGGCTAGTGTTAGGCTTGGGCACTATGCCTTCAAGCATATGTAGTAGCGAGTGCTACTAGGGCAAGAACATGCACCCCTCCCCTTTGAAATTGACAGAGTACATTACAACCACATGTTAGATGTGGCGGATTGGGGGCTAGCGAGTGCTGCAATTGACATTGCATTCTCGCATGATGTCAATGCCAGATACAAGCATTTGCTTCGACATTCCATGCCCTGTATCTAACTGACTCCGTGAAAGTTGATATCCTGTGCAGACTGAGCACCACATTGCCCAGGGTCTCAGAGAAGGGTGAATGCCTACATCTCTTCTTTGCACTTTTCCATTCAGTGTGCTGGCAATACTGGTCTACACTTTCCAGAGAAACTACAGCAGTTTGTGATGCATCCATGGTATCTAGCACTCTCCATTAAGAACAAAAAAACTGTTACTCTTAGAACTTCCGGCAGTATCTTCATGAGATAACCATAACTCTCTCCCTGGGAACAAACTCGATGGGCATTTTCGCAAAAGCATGCCACGGGCTACTACCACAAGAAACTCATGCAATTCAATACCTCTCTTTCCCCATTATGCAATGAACGGAAAGAAGAGAAATGCATCAGACAATTTAGGAGAACCTGAAGGGGCTGATGGAGGAAGGAAAAGGGTATCGATTATGCTTAAGTTCCTCTACATCCCTCGTATGATCATGAATTGTGCTTCTTCAGCAGAAATGCCTGTAGTTTCTGCTGGATGAGTCAAGGACAATCCGGAGTTTGGATGGTACGACGAGACCCAAAAAATTGGCAGAGACTTGAATGTCTATACCTCTCTCCGCTTTCTCTAGCGCCTGGGGAGGCGTCATAGCTAACACCTCCGAGGGTCTCGGACCCAGCCTTCCCAAGGTGGATGCCGACTTCAGCTCCACCCCCTCGCCCGGTACTTGTCCACACGATGTAAACCCACCTCCCGAAAACTCACCGAAAGATGAATTCACAGCCTTGGGCATGGCCTCTGGCTGCGACAGCAGCAGACTGCCAGAGCACCCTGCCATGGCCATCCCGTGTTGTCTCCGAGAGATGATGCACCAGCGAAGAAGTCAGCAACACTGCCCAGCAAAGCCAACGTGTGCATCATCCACAGTTGTTCATCCCGCACCCATTGACCTACCCAAAACATAACGGTCCCTAGCACCTAGACGTGGATGCCGTCCACCATGCCTGCGCAGAATTCATCGTCTTTCGTGTCTGGGGGGTTTCTTGGGTTGTTTTGGTGAATTGCGGGTGCAGACTCAAGAGTGATGGGCAGGGATGTGGAAGAGGAAGGGCAGGCAGCAACGCCCGAGGTGGCGAGTGAGAGCAAGCACAATGGAGATGGGGGTTCAGGGGGAGACAGAGAGCAGTATCGTCGGTACGGGAAAAAGAGATCATCGGTGGGTTCCATTCTCACCCAAGAAGCTCGCTTCAGTCCCAGCGGAAGGGGACAATCTCCGTCTTTCAGAGACTCCTTTTCGTCTCCAGCTCCGAGAGAGCTTTGGCAAGAAAATCAGTACTCTGGGGTTGATTTCCAGTCGCCGATAGCGACAGACAGAAAGGGTCGGGGGAGTCAGAAGCTGAGCCCCAGTAAGGAGGAGTTGGCTCGCTGGGGTTTAAGCAATGAAGGTATGCAGGGGTTTCCAGAGATGGAAACGAAACCTTTGGCGTCGGTTCCCAAGGCTAGTGCTGTCCTAAGAACTGTGAAGCAGGAGCCTGGGCTTGGAGAGGAGTTGCTGGACAGTGCAGAAGAAAGCTATGGGCGGTTTGCATTTATGCTCCATGCAGCCCTTCAAGGGGATAGCTCTTTTCCAGAGCTTATGGAGCAATTTGAGTCGAGCTGCCATGATCTAGCTCAATTGGTCAGGGAAGAAGCTACAGAACGGCATCGTGTGACAGAGGAACGGTTGATGAGACAGACGGCTCAAATGCTGCAAGGGGAAGCCGGATCGTGGTCCCTTCTGTGGCATCTTTTTGGCAAAGGGGCGGAGGATATGTACTCGGACGATGCTTTTGTCTCTCCATCAACGTCACAGCAGGAGGCCTCCCTGTTCATAGCGGGGGACCCAACTGCACAGCAGTGTTTGCGGATAGTCCAATGGCTGGAAAGCTCGTCTTCGAAGGATCTTGATTATCAGGAAAAACACAAGGGCTGGTACGCGGGGTCATACGTGCAGAAGCTAGGGGTGTGGCATCAAACCCAGAGAGCAATTCGGAAGCGCGCGGGTCAGGCTACCCTTGTCCGCCACTTGGATCCGGATGCCCCCACTCGCGAGCATGCGCGCCTTCATTCGGAGGACCAGAAACTTGAGGAGGATTTACTAGAGGACGTCTGGAAGCTGTTGCGGGCAGGAAGGTTGGAAGAAGCTCGCCAGCTTTGCCGGAGCGCTGGCCAGCCATGGAGGGCAGCCAGTTTAGGAGGTTGTGGAGAACTCGGTCCATCTCCACCTGTGGAGGCCTATCGGGATGCTGGCAAGGATCGAGGGCTACAAGCCCTTGAGCTAGAAAGTGGGCATGGTCACCAGCGGCGATTATGGAAATGGGCTTGTTTCTGTGCGTCCGAGAAGATAGGACAGAATGCTGATGAGGGAAGGCATGAAGCTGCAGTGTATGCTGCTCAATGTGGCAATATAAAGCGAATGCTGCCAGTTTGCTTTGATTGGGAATCTGCATGCTGGGCCATGGCACGTTCGTGGCTGGACACTCAAGTAGACTCAGAACTGTTGCAGCGGCATCCACCAAACCCTCGCATGAGCAAGGCAAAAGGGGGACGCCCAGGTACAACTGATGGAGGAGAGGGAGATATGAGCATGAAGATTCTGGAGGGACCCCATAGCTGGCCTCAACCAGTTCTTGAGCAACAACCCCACGATCTGGTTGCCCTCTTCCAGAAACTTCACTCTGGGGATCTAGTTCACGAGAGTGTGCAGCGCAGCTGCAAGGAACAACAACGGCTTGTGCAGATGGACCTCATGGTGGGAGATTTTCCCCATCTGCTTGACCTGCTTAAAGAATGGACTGTTCCTCGCGAGAGTAAGTTGAGGCAT
The DNA here is from genome assembly GCA_030704615.1 of Takakia lepidozioides. Lineage (NCBI taxonomy): Eukaryota > Viridiplantae > Streptophyta > Takakiopsida > Takakiales > Takakiaceae > Takakia > Takakia lepidozioides. The sequence goes on along the minus strand of CM060732.1, from coordinate 23,516,648 downwards.
CATGGCCATCCACAGATGGTACGATTTGGGGCACATGTAGTGTTAGTTCTGCGCCGCATACTAGCAGACACTGTTGATGAAACCACCAAGGAGAAGCTAGGGCTCATTGGTGACCTAATCCTTAGCGCCTATGTGATCTTCCTTTTCAAAGAGAACAGGGAAGAACTTGTTGGTGTGTATGCATCGCAGCTGGCCCCCCACTTGTGTGTGGAGCTTTACGTGAATTTTATGGATCTCCGACAAAACGACAGTGTGCCGGTCAAGTACAAGATCTTCCTCTCTGCAGTGGAGTTTCTTCCCCTTTTTCCTGACAATGGCCGCAAAGGCTCTGTCTCGGACATTCTTGATAAGTACGTATCGTCTGCTTTATGCCTGAATGTCTTTTGCCCAAGCCATAAAATTATGGGCAGGAGGATTGTTGCCTTGTGGTATCCTGGAGCTTTAGGGGTTTACTGAGACTTTGAGGTGATGTGTGGCATGGAGAGCAGGGTCCTGAGCAAGTCTCGAGAAATCAAAGCAGGCCTCCAACAGCCAGTGAAGGAGGAGGGACCAGGTGACCTTCGCCAGCTGGAGAGCTCACAGAAAGCTCAGGCCGTCCAATGGTTGTGTTTCACCGCTCCCCCCAGTGTTCCAGATGCAGAACGCCTGCAAGCAGAGCTGTTGGCACGAGCCCTTGAGCACAGCAACCTACTCTTCCGTGAGTTTGCCTTGATCTCGTTGTGGCGGACAGCAATGGTGCCGGCAGGACCCCACAAGCTTTTGAGCTACTTGGCAGAACCTCTGAAGCATCCAACTGAGATGCTCTTCTCCCTTGACCAGCCTCACCGGGTCCAGGAAAATCTCCAGGAGTTTAAGGATTGGAGAAACTATTATGAGTGTGATGCTCTTTATCGTGGTTGGCTGAAAGTGGAACAATCAAATGCAGAAGTTCCTCCAGAACATCTATCAGCTGAAGAGAAAGAGAGAGCCATCACTGCTGCCAAGGAAGCATTGGAGCACTCGCTTTCACTGCTGCACCAGAATAAAGGCTCGTGGCTTGCCGGGTCGGACAATACAGCTGCCACTGAACCACAGCTTGCAAGTGTGGAGTGGCTAGAGCTTCAAGCTACTGCTGTCCTAATGTCAGCGTCAGGTTCTTATCTGCCTCCTGAGGCCACAGTCTGTACCACATTGAGCAGTGCTTTGTACCATTGTGGGGGAGAGTCTGGTGTCCAAAGACAGTTGACTGTGGAAGTTGACAAAAACATCCAGGATGGGAGCTGTGTTGACATTCGTTTGCGCTGTATTCCCGTTAAAGGTGATGGAGTTGGGCCAGCAACGCGCCACAATGGGGGACTGCTTGGCTCCATTCTGGCACTAGCAGCCAAAGGGGAGTTGCCTCATTTTAAGTCAGGGCTTGCTTTGGAAGTGGTTACAATGGACTCATGGTACTGGGATGAAAGCTTTCTGCAGCAAGAACCAGCTCTGTATATTCTACAAGGCCTTTGCCGGCAGTGTTGTCTCCCTGAGCTGATTTTACGCTGTATGCAGCTGAGAGTGTTCCTTGCAGGGTCTGGGGATGGACTGGAGGAGGATGAGGAGAGTGACCTCATTGGCTTGGTTGCCGCAAAAGAGACCGCTCTTCACCATCTCTTCAGCCATACACAGCTGCAAGAATTCTTGCTGTTAGAGAGGGAGGTAACCATTTGCAACATGGAGGCTAGGGAAGACGGCTCTCAGTTTTGATACAGGATTCCAGCACTTGTAAATCTATGGTTTTCACAACTAAAACGCACAGCGTTGACAAGGCAGGTAACCAGTCTCCCACAAATTCCAATAAGGCAACTGGATTGTGCATGCAGACCAAGTTGTTACGAGCTCATGATGCCCTCACAAGTTTTGGCGCTGGTGCGTGGGACTATTTAGACTTGCTTGTTCTTTTTACCCGTTGGGAGTGTAAAGTTGCCCTCGGAGCAATCAACATTAAAGCTTATTAACCCAAGTGTAAGTGAAGCTTGAATGTGGTTTTTCCAGGCATACGGGCCACACGTTGTTAAGAATTATTTTTGTCTCCAATCCATGGGACTGCAGATCACTTTAATAATCATTGCTCATGAAGCAGATTGTCATCTTGAATAACTACCATCCCTCCAGATGTATAACTCGGCATGAAGCAACACTTCCTTGGGTTGTTTGCCCAAGTCCTCTCACACAATAATGTCTACAATTTCATAAAGTTTCAATTGGGCTGTGCATGCTCAGCTAAGGCCAGTAACTTCTGTGCACATTTTCATAAAATTGTTTTATGCATTTCTAGGTCTTGTGGATGCAGCAGCTGCCTTCGCAAAGCAAAAGAGGTTCCATCCAAACACAACATATGCAGCTAGGATATGAACTTGTTGGGTCTGAATGCGTCTCACAGGACTCGCTAGAGATCATCCCTATCCCTGCCTCAATGGGTTGGAGGAATTGTGCACAAAGCAGACGCACAGAGAAATATATGTGCATGATGGCTAATCTGCCACTGTTCACGAGCTGTGACTTCCAATCCATTCCTCATTGCATAACAACTCCATCTCGAACAATTTCAATAGCCAACAAAGGGTTGGCAGATGCAAACCCGGGTGCACATGAGGGTAACTGCTTTCAGAAGCCCTCCCTAGCTGGGGTTTCTTTCTTACGCTTTGTAGAGACAATTGGACGTGAAAGTGAACGCAAAGAGTTGGGTTACCTTCCATACCTTGGAAGCTCTGGTTGCTCCTCAACATATTCCATGAAAGCTTAATTTTGTTGTTTGTCATTGGAAGTGATTCATTTGAGCTTACTAATCTTATCCATACCTTGGCGTCTCCATGGTTTCAGCAAGTTGGTTTTTGACATTTTTTCCATCATAAGGTGCCCAGGGAGCATGGTCTCAATCACAATCTCCTTAGAGGATAGAGTTATGTCATTTGTGAATGGTCCATGTCCATATTGGTAGTAGCCATTCAGCTGATCAAATGTTGCTGACGCAGTTCTTTGAAATAGTGGAGGCCAAGGTTATCATTCTCTGCTAAATTCCAAGGAGAGGATGAGTCAGTAGCAAACAAATGTATAGGGTAAGGCCCCAGGAGGGGGGCCTTCCTAAAATAAGGGGCCCGCCACGAGGCGGTAGCCGGAGTGCGGCCTCGAGTTTCAGGAAGGCCCACGTCCGAGGGCCTTACCCGGCGTAAAGACACAACCAAGGATTTCCTTTACCATCGACAGCTGGGATCATCTAAAGTCGGACGGCTCACAAGAGCAGGAACCTTACGCGGCGTAAGGTGCCATGCTCACCTGCCGTGAAAATTCCTCCGTGTAAAGGCGCCATCCTCTCTAACTAAAAAATCTTGGCCGGGTCTTTACTCCGGCCTCGGGACAGGCGCCTCAAATCCAGGAAAGTCCTTGGGCGAGGGCTTTACGAAGCTGCCCGTTTCCGAAACTTGTTAAGCCATCATTTCGTGGATACTCCATGGGCTTTCAAGCTAACCCAACATGAACTGCTCCCTTTTATCTTGGAACATAAGAGGCATCGGGTCTGATGCCTCCCTACCCAAGCGCCGTCGCCTCCAAAGGTGGGCTGCCCCCTTTCAAAAGGAAAACTCTATCATCTTCCTTCAAGAACACAAGCTGGATTCAGTGCCAGTTCCAGCTCCAAAGCGGGCATGAGCTCGGCTCTGACAGTGGGGTTGGCAAAGTTGTTTTTTTCGCAATCTTTAGATCTGCCTCCCTCCTTCATGGCTGGAAATTCCAGACTTCCCCCATAGGGCGTATGCACTCTCCTGAATTTGCCTAATTATCGGAGAACTCCCTTTTTGCTATCCGGGTTATTTGTCTGGCAAGAGGAAGAGTGAACCCCTCGGCGGACAATGGATGTCACACCAACCCTTTTCTTCCTATGGTTTCTGCTTGCCCCTGTGGATAGGCTTCAGTTTGATCCAGGAGAATGGGTGTGGAGAGATCGTGTCACTCCCCCCTTTTTGCTTACATGGTTAAACTTGATTATTTGCTGCTGACGCCTGCTGTAATAAGTGGTCTTTGAAATGGAGTCATTTGTTAGAGAGTCCCCCATCTTGGAAATTGGTTTGGGGTGATGTTTGGAGGAAGAGCTGCGAAAGTGCAAGGGTTCTTGTGGAAAATCGTTAACAAAATTCTGCCAGTTCAAGAGGGTCTTTAGAGTCCTTCTCCTTCTTGCCCTTCCTGTTTTTTAATGGTTCTAGAAACGATCGAACACTGCTTGATTGACTGCCCCATTGCTAGAACAGTGTGGATTAAAGCTCTGCATTTCTATGCCTCATGGAAATCCCTATCTGTGGATTGTTGGTCTGTTATCTTGCTTAATTGGTCTCATGGATCCTTATGGTCATCCTGCCCTGTGTAGGCCACTTCAAGGGCTCATACCCTGTGGAATGTCTGGAAGGCTAGGTGTGCCCATGTGTTCTCTAGTTTGCCAGTTAGTGCTAAGTCGATCCTTTTGAAGACTCACTCAGACTTAATGTCTAAAGCAAGGAAAGCGTGGCGGGTGCTGGGGTTAGCTATTTGCAAATGCAGCCAGAGAAGGCGAGATGAGCTTTTTGCCGATTTTGACAGCTCCTGGGGAAAAGGGGCTACCATCTGCACAAGACAATCTGAATCGAGGATTTGTTGGAATGACGACATCCCATCAAGTTGGCAGCTCGCTCAGCACTAAACAGTCACCTTTGGGGGGTGAAGAGCCCGAGGTCAACTGGAAGCACAGGAAGTCAGTTAGAAAGGGAAAATCTAAAATGCAGTTGTCTTTTGATAAGTTTGCACCCAAAAAGGCGAGGGCAACCTGCTCTCTAGTCTGCCGATCTGGCTCCCTCTGGACATTTGCATTCTGCTTCTTTTTGGACTCCATGGTGCTGCCTGGTTTTCTTTTGGGCTAGCATCTTAGTTCTCTACGAACTTTGGTGCTTTCTGGCTCTGGTGGAACATTTCCCATTGCCTTCTTTGCCACGAAGCTGTCAAGTTATTTTACCACTAGTGTGACTAGCTAGAAAATAGTTAGTTTTGATATATTGACATTTGGGATTGATCCAAGTGTCAATCCAGGTGCCAATATATGTTTGGGCACCTGGCGTTGTTATCTTCACGGCAGATCGCGGTGGGCTCATCTTTCTCGAGTTGAGCCTCACCGCGTCTAGCTATGGCGCCGCAGTGTGGATTCCCCATGGCGTGGGGTGCACTTGGCTCAACTTAATATGAGTGATGTTTTCATGTGCAAGTGTGTGAGTTTGAGAAAGCTTGTGTGCTTGTATCATTCCTTCTTTATCACTCGAGAAAGATCAGCTCGAGTCTGTGAGTGTCAGGTTCGAGTTGTTTTATAGCACTTGTGTTTTCAGACCATGAAAAGCGGTTCAGCCTAGAGTGCAGGGATCCGTGCATGAGCCTATCCAAAACGGATAGAGGGCGAAGGCGAACAGATTACAGGTTTGCAATGGATAGAGAGGCGGTCAGCCTGTATTGAATGGTGGCGTTGCATAGCTCAACGCTATGACACCCAAGTTTGGGCTTCTAGTGTGAAGCGAAGGAGATGCTGGCTACGAGTGGGCGAATTGGTGGTCGTCTTCTTCAGCTGCAGGCCAGAGCTGCAGGGATGTGGGCTGCGCATGGGAAGCTAGCGTGTTGCAGGTTGGAGATGATATGATCAGCTCCAGGTATTTCTGCCCGAAACTAGTTATTGCGGGTAGATGAGGAGCAGCCGAATAGTGGAGCTGTGAGGGGATGCATCGCAGCCTATTGGGAGCTTCAGCTCCAAGCTCATGAAGAGGTATGAGTGAAGAGAGGGGGTGGTCCCTGCACTTGTGAAGCATGTGCTTGAGTTGGAAGTTTCAATCTGAAACTCTAGCATTGTAAGGGCTCTTGGAGTGGCAATAGTGGGGCTGGAAGGGCAGCAACGAGGCGCCCTAGAGCCAGGGAATATGCATGAGAGATGCAATTGCACCAAGGTGGCAAAGGTGTGTATTTTTCAGCTTCATTTTGTGAGTTTCATGGAGCAAGAGAGTTTGTTGGAGAGCCAAGAGCTTGTTTGGTGAGTTAAGGGCACCTCTGGTAGGCCGTGAGAGCCCAAGAGAGCATGGCGGCCCATTGTCACTGGAAGAAAGAGACGACGTATACGGCGGTCCTTGAGGGCTTACAGGAATCTTTGTCACTCCTGGCGCTACCGGCGATCTCCTGCAAACTTGGTGAACGTCCAGCTTCCTTCTCCTGTGATTGCAACAAACTTGCAAGTGTAAATGACTAGCATAGCACACTGCCAACAGTAAAGAATTATCTAGGATAGCATCAATGACTCCCCCTCAATAAGAGTGCTTAGTTTCTTGTTGGCACCCAACTCTGAGAAGGCCCCCAAGTAGTAGCGATGTGCACTAATTCCACACATATAGGAATAGACTCTGAGCTCCAGCCAAAAAAACCCAACACAGAAAGTTTGTCAATGAAAAACAATGTGGGAACTTCCTATGTTGTAAGAGAAGTATACCAGTCGTGCTACAACACCGCTAATTCCACTGCGACCCGATCGAGATGTATTCTTCACACATCCCCGCGCCTTGACACCATTTGCCTGGAATTTCTTGAAATCTGTGGAACCCCAACTAACAACTAGTTGTGCCCATGTCTTGTCTGGCACATGATGGGGTTTGGGCAGCCCCACACTATAGTAATTTTTTAACAGCTTATTTCGTTGGTACTTGAGCTGCCCGCAAATTGTTTTTGTAATAGCCTTTATGTTAAGACCAGGAGGTCCATATTCCCAATCTGAAGCCAATATCTCCATGATCTTTTCAATTAAGTGTAATGGTTGATCCTGAGCATACAATGACCAGTCCAACAAACGTTGACACTGCCCTCGCAGAGCTGTCATCCACTGGTTCCGAGCAGGACCTTCAGGGTTTCCAAGTTCATCACAAGAAATGAAAAATTTCCTCCTCCCTATAGCCACATTTTGAGCAGCCTGGTCTCTCAGATCTTTTGCAAGTGCCCTTCTTTCCCTCCTTAAAGCATTTTTACGTTCTACAGGAGTCACACCTGATGCCCCCCCCAGGAGTAAGGCTGGAATCCTCCAAGGTTTCAGCAGTACCTTGCATGTTACCACCTTCACTCTGTTGTGGCTGGACTGATGTCTCCCACCCACAGGATGATGCGGAGAAGATGCATCCTCGGTCTGTTTCAGAATGCCTTTCCCTTTCAGGGTATTAGGTGTACCTGGAGATGTTGGATAAAGAGGTGGCTGCGGTGCAATGAAGCTCGAAGGTGCCGCTGTTGTACTCCACTGTAGTTGGATGCTGGAGGTTGGTGGCCACCATACTGGACCTGCCCCTGGTGTGGTCTTGCAGGGCTGGTAGGATAGAGGGAGGAAGTAGGTTGGTTGTTCATAGGTCGAGGAGGATACATACTATGAGGATGCATTCCATAATGGTGGTAAATGGAATACCCACCTTGACTAGGATCATGCATTGGAGCGCCTGTAGGTGGAGCAAAAGAATTGTAATTATGGCACTGAGGATCATTGTTTGGAGGTTGATAGTGAGGATACGGCATGTGCTCATGTAGATTATACCCTGACATGGCAGGATACTGCGGGTATATAGGCGGATACGAGGGAGGAGCCGATACTGGTGGATACAAGGGAGCTGGAACGTCAGTCTGTGGAGTGGGCGGGGCTGGTTTTTCGTAAGTTGGAACAGACGCACCACTCATCACAGCAGCTGGCGCAATAGTTGGTGCACACTTCGCTGGAGTAAGAGACTTATGCTCGTTCGCATCCTTCCCTGCAATTCCCTTCCTTTTTTTGACTGAACTCTGCACACATTGCTCAACATAAACATGAGAAACAATATAATTCTCATACTTGTCCACTCGAACATGCATGAATTCCAGAAGCAACTGTAACAATGCTTCATTGTGATCTAAACTGGGGCTGGAAATCCCACGCGTTCTTGGACGTTCCCGAGCTCTCCCCGAGCTGGGGTTTGCTTCTGCACCTGCTGCCAACGAGCTATGGCTTCTGCGAAGCCACCAGTGGGTCGGGGTGTATAGGCAGTGCAGCCACATCGGTATATAAACTTAGTCCCAATCTGGTGTGAAATACATATTCATGATTTCCATGCCATTGCAAGTTGCCGTTTGGTTCTCTTTTCTTACTAGGTCATCAGTTCAGTGTAGTGAATTGTTACTTTGGAGGTGTTCTATGTGTTGGGGCAGGGAATTGGTTCACTAGCAGCTCGCCTTGATGCTATGGAAAACAAGCAAGTGCAGATGGAAGCCAGCTCCAAGGCAGCTTTGGAAGCAGTCCAAGTCCAACTGGAGGCAGCAGCTGCATTCAACATTGCGCTCGCAGCTAAACTTGGCATGAATGTGCCAAATTCACAGCCTACAGGTCCACCATGCACCACCTTTGCGCCACAGACAACAAAGGAGACTATTTCTCATGTTATGGGCTCACTACTCAACCTGTTCAAGCAATTTCTTCACCGCCACCAAAGCCAAACACAATAGGCTCATTGTTTGGGCTTTCAGAGATGGAAGGGGATGATGACATGGAGGGTTGGTCTGAAGGTGAACTCAATCCATCCCCCCATATTGTTGAGGCAACTGCAAAGTGTTCATCAGTTTTGTTGTCCCCTGCACCAGTAGCACTGCCGGCATATGTACTACCCTCTCAATATGCCTGTGAGGTCTCCATGAATTTGTAGAGTGCCCCACAGAAATGTGTGTCTGTGGGGCACTCTAGGTAATTGCCCTTCGGCATCTGAGAGGCAGAAACACATCCTTATACTTGACTTGAATGGATTGTTATGTGAGACCAGACTACGAACAAAGGAATACCTAGAGCCCACTGTCACCTCCAGACCTGGGTGTCAGGAGTTTCTGGACCGATGCCTTCAGATTTTTGATGCAGGTGTATGGTCTTCCATGTCATTGAGTAATGTCCTTCCACTCGTGAAAGCTTTGTTTTGTGGGAAACAGCCAAAGGTGGTGCTTCACCAAGACTATTGTGACCAGCCTGTGGGAATGGTGGACCCTGTCAATCCTTCTAAAACTATCATGTACAAGAACTTATGTAAGTTCTGGAAGGACTACAGCCATTACAATCCAACCAATACTTTGTTGGTGGACGATTCCCCACTCGCTTGCTTACCCAACCCTGCAAATAATTGCATCTTCCCGTATCCATGGAAGTCGAGGGATCAGCCAAACTACAAGAGGCTTATGAAAGAATTACTGCCTTGGTTAGAGGGTGTATCCAAGGCTGCACACATCCCTGAGTATGTGTCAGGGCACCCATAAAAATATGGGCAACCCAACTACTTGTTCAAGAGCGCAGCCATGGGTAGTGGATCATAACAATCTGCAAAGGCATCCGAACCAGGGCTTCCTGCTGCTAGAGTTCCAACGACTTTGCCTCCCGATGCAACAACAAAGCATAATCAACGAAAGGTGAGAGCAAAAGTTTCAATGCTTGGGCGCGTGGGTGGATTTTTATTGTTAATGCTACTTCACATTGTGTGTCATTCGTGCTATTCTAATTTTTTGATCATTGTGTCATTCAATATACAGATGGTGAAACCAGTGAAGCGTTCAATGGGCAGGGAGAGTACAATATGTGCTATCAATCAGACTACAACCACAGTGGATCTGACTGACCAACAAAATCCGCATAGTGTAAGTACTTCCCTTGTGCAATTTTTTTAATGTTGGATCAATACACCCCCTATGTATCGCCATATAGCTGCAGGCCCAGCAACCTACAAAGGTAGTTTTGTGACATCGTCATACCACATCCATGCTGACCATGCATAACCTGCTATCAACTAGGTATGGCACCGTTCCAGCTTTGATCATGTCAGCATGGAGTATAGAGACAAGCAAATGCAATTCAGAATTGGAAGTACTACAATAGGTAGGGTTGGGGTGTTTGCTGGAAGAACTTCAATGCCATTTTGCAGGAGTGCCAAGCTGTCAGTCTCTGTTCTCCAGGGTTCGATTGATATGGGAATCTGGTTGTTGCAGTTTCAGATTGGCGACAAGGTGTTATTGTTTGATCCGTGTGCACCAAAAAGAAGGGCAGGTGTGGGATATATTGCTGGCTTTCCGAAAGCAAATGTGCCAGACAACTATTACCGTATCCATGTGAAATTGGTCATGATTTCCGAGGTTGTGTTGCCGTACCCGGACTACTCTGTTACCCCTAATCATACCACATTGAGTAGCAAGTGGTTTCAACCACTTCCCATCACTGAGGTGTCTATAACCACTCACAATGTACCACTGCACTCGTCCACGAGGAATATTATATTTATTAATTAAAATGTATTAGCAAATAAATAAAAACAAATTATTACACGTGGACTACTGAGTGGTTGAAACCACTTCCAACCACTGTCTGTGATGCCACCGTGGCATTTCATTGGGATTAACCACTGGCAAGTGGTTACTAGTGGTTTATAGAGTGGAAAAAGACAGTAGTGGTTAAAGGGCCAGTGGTTATTCCACGTTTTTCTTCTAGTGACACGTGGGAGGTGCTCGAGGTTCAGAGGGAGTTGGCAGCCAAGGCGGCTGTGATGGATGAGGTTCGGGATTCTTCTCGGGTCGAGGAGGTTCTCAAGGATGAGATGATGGGGCAGGATGAGGCCTTGTCATTGACTGAGCAGACAGGGAGTACTGCTCATGAGGTTGTAGTTACGGAGGACAATTTGCTTTGCTTTCAGTTTGAAGGACTTGGGAGCACTGAAGGGTTAGGAAATTCATATTGAGTTGGCCATAGACACGCCAATCTTTCGGAGACCCTATAGATACAATGACATGGAGAGGTCTTTGATTCAGATGAGGACCCAAGATCTCTGGGAGGCTGGTTTGGTGGAGCTCTCTGGTGGAGAGTATACTTCAGCCACGGTGATGCCAGCCAAAAAGGACGTCTATGGCAATTGGACGGAGAGACGTATGTGCGGTGATTACCGGCTTGTAAATCGTCAGACCAAGTCCGATAAGTATGCCATGCCCACACCGGAGGAGATCTTTGATGCCATCGGACATGCCAAGGTCTTAGCACTTTGGACTTGTGGTCCGGATATCACCAGTTGCCGATCAAGGAGGCGGACAAGTAGAAGACGACATTCTGGGGGATCAATGAGCACGGGAAGGATTACCTATATCAGTGGCGGTTCTCACCATTCGGGCTTAAGAATGCTCCTGCAGAGTTCCAGACAGTCATGGACAGGATTCTAGCAGGGGTGGACTTTGTTCGGTGCTACATAGATGATATCATCAATATCTTAGTGCTACGATGAAGGAGCACAAAAGACACCTTCAGGTGGTATTTGAGCGCTTGAGAGCGCACGGATTGAAATTACATCCGGGACAGTGCAAGTTTTTCCACAACTAGATTGAGTATCTGGGCCACATGATATATCCTGGAGGATTGGGGGTGCAGCAGACTAAGGTAGAGGCCATCGCACAGATTTCATGCCCCACGGATGTGAGCCGAGTTCGAGCTTTCATGGGGTTGACAAACTACTATAGATGGTTTGTCAAGGGATTTAGTGCTATTGTAAAGGGTCTAACCAAGCTAACCAAGGTAGATCAGGAGTGGCAGTGGGAAGATGAGCAAGAGCAAGCTTTTCAGGAGCTCAAGGCGAGGTTGACCTCGGCGCCATCTTGAGACGACCTATCAGGGGGCGTCCCTTTCAGCTGCATACAGATTGGAGCATACCGGGGCTTGGAGCGGTGCTCACACAGGTGGATGATGAAGGAAAAGAGTTCGTAGTGGCTTATGCTAGCCGCTCGAACAACGTTGCAGAGTCTAAGTATAGCTCATATGAGAGGGAGTGCTTAGCTGTAGTGTGGGCCGTGGCACACTTCAGGTGCTATCTATACGACAATCTCTTCACCCTTGTCACGGATCACCAGCCACTCAAGTGGTTGATGGAGTCAGACAAGCTTACGGGGAAGCTTGCACGATGAGCACTTATATTCCAGGAGTATGACTTTCAGGTTGTGCATCGATCGGGTTTGGTCAATAAGAATGCGGATGGATTGAGTCGCAATCCATGCACGAGCTAGCAGGATGACACTGGAGCTCGGTGGCATGGTGAGACAGACGAGGAGATGGTGCCGGGATGACATGCATCTGTCTTTTTGTGTATCTTAGCATCGGGAGGTCAGGTTGGACCTACAACGGGGATGACTGTAGACGGAGTGTCTGTGTCGTGCACCTCACTTCGGTAAGCTCCCCTTCAAGTCATAGTTACTCACTTTGATGCGCGCGCCTGACTCCCAACCTGGCCGTCGGGCCAACTCGGAGCTTCGGCTGCTCACCGGGACATAACGGTCCCGCTTCGCTCTCCCGAAAGACCCTCCACCTATTTGGGCCTAGTGGAATTCCCTTTTGTAGATGGCAGTCCGGAACAGCTCCCCACTCTTTGGTCGCTTTCCGGCTCGCTTGCTTACTCACTAGTTTTTGGACACCAACGGGCTTGCACCGTTCTCGGGGTTACTACTCCCTATATATACTTCTGTAGCTGTCCGCGGGGGTTTCACAACCAGCCATGCCATTTTATGGCGAACCACCACGAAGACCCTCGACTCCCGGTGGTGAGTCGCGGTGAGTCTTGGCCCTCTCACCACGACCCCATTGGGCCGTGATGAGTCCCAAGACTCCCCACGACTCCCACCACGAGGTCTCCACCCTATGGTGAGTCCTATGCCACCCCCACTAAGACCCGCTAAGCTACCACCACCCCTTGTGGAGCCACCCCCACCGCAACCCGGTGTGCAGGGCTCCACCTAGTGAGCGCCTCCGCCTCCTTGAGTGCCTTGGACACTCAAGGGTGCTTCAGCCCCCCATACCTATCGCTGCCGCTGCCCCCACCACAGGGGCAGCCCCTCATGTGTCCCGACCCCCCCCCCCCCCCGCCCTCAAGGCAAAAGGCCGCGACACACACCCCTACCAACAGGGAGTCGATGTCCTCATCGACTTGTCCATTTTGTAGAAACGAACATCCAAGTTGTGGCGTCCCACATCAAGGAGTTTGTTTCCGTACCATGGCGTCCCATGGCAAAGAACCAAACCCCACACTTGACTCTACTCTCCACTAGCTAGTTCGGCCGACTTCCTCCAAGTCCCGGCCAAGGGTGGAGCCTCTCCAGCTCCTCCCAGTGCACTCTTCTTGGCCTACTTCAAGGCCAAGGAACGATCCTCCCCGAGGATCGAATCGCCTTACTGCAACAACATTGCTTGCGACCGCTCATGATGCCGTTTTTGGCATCATCTTGAGCAAGGGTTCCCTGGAACCCTCTTTGACTAGGAAGATAACCTTGAACCAACCGTGCGCCCCAATCACTACAATTGGGTCCACCTTGGAATGATGGCCTAAGGTACGGGAACACGCCGAAGCCGCACTACGACTTCGTCCCGAGGCTACACGATTATAGTACGTGAACGGAAGCACGTAGCTTCCGCGTTAGCCCGCACTACAAGGCAACCCCCTCGGTAGCGCAGTTATAGTACGCGCACGCGCCAGGTGCGCACTAGCACGTGAACTCCCAAAGAAGGCGCAAATTTCCTTGCCCCTTGGATGGGAGTCACCCGATTTCGGCACTGCGCAAACACACGATTAACCCAATTTACCTCTCCCACATTTGTAAGCTAGCATGCATTCTACACACTAGCCAACCACACCATGCATCACCATTCCAAACACAATAGGACGCACAATATTTGGAACCCATTTCCTTTATAACAAATTTTTGTACAATACAAGTTTTTGCAATCGGATTCCTGAACTAGCTAAACCGGGCTAAGCATGCATTTCCTCCCCCACGCTCCAAGGTTGATGTCCCCATCAACGCTTCTTCCGCTTTTGAGGTCGCCCTTCGAAAGCTGCAACCGCCTCGGATGCGTTTCCCATTTCTGAGGCACGCACCCAAGATGCCTCCACATGATGATAGCCCTTCCATTTGACGAGATACTCCGTTTCTCGGTTCCTGAACCTCCTCGACTTAAGTATTGCCTCCACCTCGTACTTAGGTTCATTTTCATGATCCAACAGCATAGGTGGCGGACGCAACACTTGATGCTGATTCGGACGTGCTTCATCTTTGAAGTAAGGCTTCAAAAGGGAGACATGGAATACTGGGTGCACCTTGCTGTTTGTCGGCAGCTCCAATTCATACACATCCTCATTCATAACCTTCCGAATGCGAAAGGGACCCGCATACGGAGGTACGAACTTCGGACTCACTTCCGGAGGTAGTCATAAATTCTTGATGTTCAACCAGACCTCTGTGCCTGCCTCAAACTTCACTTCCCTCCACTTCCGATTCGTCTGCCTTTCATACCGTTTCCTAGCTTTGGCAATGTTGTACTTTGCGAGCTTTAACAAACGCTCATGTTCTTCCAGTACCGCCGCTACTGCCGGTTCCTCAACGTCCTGGGCGGCCCAACTTGTCGGCACCAGAGGTGCTTTTCCATAGACCAATACGAAAGGGGAAACTCCCGTTGCGGAGTGTTCTGTGTTATTATAACAGAACTCTGCCGCGTCTAAGTGTTCCATCCAGTCTGATTGGTCTGCCAACACGTAATTCCGCAAGAATTGCTTCACTACGGAATTCACTCTTTCCGTTTGGCCGTCCGTCGTAGGTTGGAAGGCGGTGCTCATCTTCAGCCTCGTCCCCATCTTCTTCCAAAGTGCTCTCCAGAATTTACTCGTAAACTTTGGATCGCGGTCCGAGACAGTGTCTATCATGGCATTCTCTCAAGAGACTATCCCTGATCCCTCCTTTCGGCACGTAGAGACGCTTTTGCTTATACCGGAGCAGTCCATTTTGCAAGGCTTGGCCACAAAATGTGTTCCATACCCAGACTTTGGATTTACATAGAAGGTCCGACAGCGGCCCCGCGATCTTGGCGAAATTTCTCACATACTTCCGGTAATAGGAGGCGAGTCCTAGGAAGGATCGCACTCCCTGGACCGAAGTCGGAGGCTCCCAGTCCAAGATCGCCCTCACCTTTCTGTCATCCATTTTGATCCCATCCTGTGTAATCACATGCCCCAAGAACTCCACTTTCGTGACCCCGAATTCGCACTTTGAAGCTTTGGCATACAGCTTCCCTTCCCGCAATTTTTGGAACACCCTTTTGAGGTGCTCCAGGTGCTCCTCCTTTGTTTTCGAGTACACCAAGATGTCGTCGATGTACACGATCACAAAGTCATCCAACCACTCCTGGAAAAG
The DNA here is from genome assembly GCA_030704615.1 of Takakia lepidozioides. Classification (NCBI taxonomy): domain Eukaryota; kingdom Viridiplantae; phylum Streptophyta; class Takakiopsida; order Takakiales; family Takakiaceae; genus Takakia; species Takakia lepidozioides. The sequence goes on along the minus strand of CM060732.1, from coordinate 23,501,396 downwards.
GCTGTTCATCAACGTGCTAAATGTCGCTGGTGCATTGGTGAGCCCAAAAGGCATCACCAAGAACTCATATGAACCATACCTTGTCCTGCACGCGGTCTTCTCCTCATCTCCTTCCGCCACCCGAATTTGGTGATAGCCGGAGCGCAAGTCGATCCGGCTGAAATACTTCGCTCCTGCCAACCGATCGAAGAGGTCGTCGATCCTTGGCAAAGGGTACCGGTTTTTGATAGTCACCTTATTCAGAGCCCTGTAATCGACACACATCCGCAGCGTCCCATCCTTCTTGTCTGCAAATAGCACCGGGGCTCCGTAAGGTGACTTACTCGGCCGGATGTACCCCTTTGACATTAGATCCTTGAGCTGAGTCTTCAGCTCGACCAACTCTCTGTGGCTCAACCGGTAGGGCGCCTTGGCAGGCGGTTCCGATCCCGGTATCACCTCAATCTTGTGGTCAACTCCTCTTCGCGGTGGCAAGCCGCTTGGTAAATCCTCCGGCATCACATCCTGGTATTTCTCCAAAATCCCCTTGATCCAATCTGGGCTCGGCTCCCCATCGCCTTCTCCCTTCACTTCTCTAATGTAAAGCAAGAATTGGGGTTCGTGTGCCTCCTCCACGGCCCACTCCTTTGCTGATAGAAGGTTTATTCGCCCTCCCACGGATTTGGGCGTTTCCGACACTCGTAAGACCTCGCCACCATTCCCACATGGCAGCGTGACTACTCTCTTGCGGCCATCTATGACCGCTCCGGATTTGCTCAAAAAGGTCATCCCTAAAATGAGATCTACTCCATCGATCTCGCAGATGGTGAAGTTCTCACGTCCCTCCCAACTCCCCAGTTGAAGAGGAACATCAATCGCCAACCTTGTCGCCAACTGAGGTTCTCCTTTGGCAGAACGCACCTCAATAGAGGCCCCCACGTCACTTGTCGGGAGTCCCAGCTTTTGTGCCGTTGCCGGTGTCATGAAGGAGTGCGACGCTCCTGTGTCCACCAACAACGACACATTAGTTCCGGATATTATCCCATCCACGAACAATAACTGACTCCCTTTTCGTAAGGCGCCAGTTTCCTGATACAACTCACAAGAAAATTTGCCTACCTTGCAAGTCCTGGCGACCACCGCTTCCACCAAGCGACTGATGGTATCTTCCGACAGCTCCGTGGTTGCCCGAGTCATGTTCAATTGTCGAGGTTTTGTGCACTTCTTGGCCATGTGCCCGGACTCCCCGCAATTGAAACACACTCCATCAAAGGTTGCCTTCTGTCCGCCATAAGCCGCTCCACCCGCTTTTTCTTTTGAAGCACCGGGTGCCGCCTTGACGTGTGAAGGACCTCCCTTCGATTTCCATTTTCGCCGCGTGGCCTATCCCACTTCTTTTCCGGTCGGGAGGAGTCACATTCCCGCCGAATCTTCTTGTGGTTCAGCTCCGTACGGCCTTGTCTTTCACCCCTAGGAACATCTGAGAAACATTCAGCCCTCTCAATAGCCTCGTTCAAAGTCTTGGGTGGCTTCTCCTCCAACTTCCGCCTGGCCCATGGGCCAGTCCCGCCACAAAGTTGAAGACCATTTCTGGTTCTGCCATGTCCGCGACTTCGAGCAACAGCACATTGAGGGGCACAAACTGTCATCTGTTTGCTTCAAATTCCTCATCTTGTCCCAGGCGAGCCAGGACGCGTTGAGGGGCACAAACTGTCTCTTCATCAATTCCTTGAACCCACTCCAGCTCAAGGTTTCCGGGCTTGGACCTCGGTCGTGAAGGCGTTTCTGCCACCATTGTTGAGCATAGCCCCTCAAATAGGTGGGAGCCACTTCCACCCAATCCTCGTCACTCAACTTGGCCGCCCGGAAGTACTGCTCTAGCTCCAAGAGCCAGGTGTTGAGTGCCTTCCGATTTCGGACGCCCTCGAAGGTGCCGGGTTCCTTAGGCTTCACCTTAAACTTCGCCTTAGTGGAAGTGGCATTAGCCGCCTTCAACACGTCTTTGAATGTCCCGCCAAACTGCGCCAGCAACCCTTCCCAAAAGGCTGCCGCCATGGGGGGCATCTGTTGGTTTGTCGGAGCTCTCAAGGATTCCTCGGACTCCGACTCCTCAGATTCCTCCCGCTCTTGCGCGGCCTCATTTTCAGAAGCATGCATCGCTTCCTCAAACGGCCGCCTCGGTGACACGTCGCCCCCATCGGGCTCACCAGGGTCATCATCTTTTGGGCCGTTCCGCTTTCGCTTTGGCTTGCCCGACCCCATGATGAGGCCAATCCCAAGGACGATCGCGTACTGAACTCTAAGCTCTGATACCAAGTGTCGCGCACCTCACTTCGGTAAGCTCCCCTTCAAGTTACTCACTTTGATGCGCGCGTCTGACTCCCAACCTGGCCGCCGGGCCAACTCGGAGCTTCGGCTGCTCACCGGGACATAACGGTCCCCTACGCTCTCCCGAAAGACCCTCCACCTATTTGGGCCTAGTGGAATTCCCTTTTGTAGATGGCAGTCCGGAACAGCTCCCCACTCTTTGGTCGCTTTCCGGCTCGCTTGCTTACTCACTAGTTTTTGGACACCAACGGGCTTGCACCGTTCTCGGGGTTACTACTCCCTATATATACTTCTGTAGCTGTCCGCGGGGGTTTCACAACCAGCCATGCCATTTTATGGCGAACCACCACGAAGACCCTCGACTCCCGGTGGTGAGTCGCGGTGAGTCTTGGCCCTCTCACCACGACCCCATTGGGCCGTGATGAGTCCCAAGACTCCCCACGACTCCCACCACGAGGTCTCCACCCTATGGTGAGTCCTATGCCACCCCCACTAAGACCCGCTAAGCTACCACCACCCCTTGTGGAGCCACCCCCACCGCAACCCGGTGTGCAGGGCTCCACCTAGTGAGCGCCTCCGCCTCCTTGAGTGCCTTGGACACTCAAGGGTGCTTCAGCCCCCCATACCTATCGCTGCCGCTGCCCCCACCACAGGGGCAGCCCCTCATGTGTCCCGACCCCCCCCCCCCCCCCCCGCCCTCAAGGCAAAGGGCCGCGACAGTCTGAGGACCCTGAGGCTAGTGATGAGCCAGGTGGTGCCACTGGAGACACAGCAGCTAGTGTGACTACCAAGGAGAGGGATCGGATCCTGCAACAAGCCAAGAGGTTCAAGTGGGAGGGGATACACCTGCTTCGAGTATGGGAGGATAGTCGGGTGAGGATCGTGCCTCACCCAACACAACGTGCACGGTTAGCGCGGCATGCCCATGAGGAGTTGGGGCATTTTGGTGGGCGATGCACTCATAGTCTACTGCAGGGGCAGTATTGGTGGCGTGGTATGCACACAGAGGTGCAAACAGTTTGTGGCTAGGTGCATGGTGTGTAACAGGGTGCGTGCTTCATTCAACGCCCCTACACCGTAGTTGCATCTTTTACTCATCATGGGATTGGGCTACAAGTGGAGTCTTGACTTCGCAGGGCCGTTGCCACTAATGATGCGCCGCCACAGATATGTGTTGGTGATGGTGGAGCACTTCTCCAAGTGGATTGAGTTCGTTCCATTGCCTGACAAGGCTAGTGAGGGGGCTGCGTATGCATTCCTGGATCATGTGCTTAGCCGATTCGGTGCTCTTTCTGAGGTACTCACGGTCCAAGGGAGAAAGTTCTTGGGGGAGTTTCAGGCTTTGTGTGATAAAGCCTTGATAGACCACTGTATCAGTTCTCGGGATCGTCCTGAGGCCGATGGCTTGGCAGAGAGAGTGGTGCAGACGGTGAAGAGGGGTTTGCGCAAGTATGGCTTGCAAAAGGGACACCTATGAGATTGGGATCTTCAGGTACCTTGGTTAGCCATGGGCTACAGGTTTAGCAAGCAAGCATCACTTGCCTCATTCTCACCATATTTCCTTCTCTTTGGCCGAGAGCCAGATTTGTCTGCGTCTATTCGCAGGGAGGCTACAGTAGTCCTCAACCTTGATAATCCGGATGTGTGGACACAAGCATGTGCCCAGTGGGCAGAGTTGTTCAAGAGGGTCATGCCTATGGCTTTTGAGAACCTTGCTATTGCCCAACACCGAGACACATTGAGGTATGTCACTATATGTGGAGGGGGATATCGGCCAGGTATTCAGCGTTTCCACCCTGGGGACTATGTGTATTTGTAGTAGACAGCGTCTACGACCTTGGATGTTACAATAAGACGTGTGATTCTAAGGGTCAGGGAGGTGTTGTCTTCAGGAGTGTTGATTCTGGAGGGTCGAGATGGCATGGTATGGAAGGACCATGTGCGCAATTGTGCGCCATGTCACCTTCCACATGTGGATAGGAGGATAGATTCCAACCTTGCAGTGGTACCTGCAGGGTTGCGTTGCATGCTATGTGGGCATGCTCGTGGTGCCGTCACTATGCTGGTGTGTGATTAATGCTCAAGAGGTTGGCACATGAGATGTTTGACACCACCTCTTGAGAGGGTTCCTGATGGAGATTGGTTATGTCCACACTGCTTGGAATAGTGGAAGTGGATATGACTAGTGGCAGCTAACAAGATATGGGAGGCCAAGCTCATAGGAGTCAATACCCGAGATCTCAGGCTCAAGTTCACAAGTTGCAAGACGGTGACTAACAATGGGGCAACTCTTGTACCCGGCCTCTTGATCTATCGAGTTTGAGTATAGTAGGGACAATGGTGGAAGACTTAGTGAGGCTATAGCCACTATCACATCTTGTGACTACCTGGACTTAGAAGCACCTAAGCGCCAGCTAGGGGGGCGATTTGTGATTGACTAGTGGTTGCACTAGTGATGGCTAGTGGCAGCCTAATGGTGGACTAGTGGCTGCACAAGTGGTAGCTAGTGGCAGCCTAGTGGTTGGACTAGTGGCTGCACTAGTGGTAGCTAGTGGCAGCCTGGTGGTGGACTAGTGGCTGCACTAGTGGTGGCTAGTGGCAGCCTGGTGGTGGACTAGTGGTGACTAGTGGTTGTCTAGTGGCAGCCTAGTGGTGCACTAGTGATAGACTAGTGTTTGGTGTGCACATGTGTTGTGTGGTTGTGGACATCGATGTAGTTGTGTAGCGATATGTATGCGCATAACAAAGCGGTGTCTTCCCTAGTCAGCCTTATGACACCCAATGATGTTATTTTTTTCTCTTAGTGTCCCTAACTGCTCTCATTTTGTGATGTAACTCGCGGATTTTACACACATATATATAAAGTTCTGAGGTCTCCGTCCCTCTTTAAAGTAAGTATATATATATATAATGATAAAATATATTAAGAAATAAAATATGGTTGGGTTTAAGTATGGTGATATACATTATTTGAAAAAATAATGATAAATATATTAAAAATAAAATATGGATGGATTGCACTACGTTCTTCCATTTCAGAATATCATTCATACATTGTATTGGGACGAACTGGATATATATGTACCCTAACCCTAAGAGAATCTTCATTTATCTTTGTGTCTTCTTCTCACTACAACAGATGAGTGTTTTTATGACTACGGCTTTTGCGGAGTCATAAAAACGACAGTCAATATATGACTACAGAGCGATGAAGTGCATTGTAGTCATAGTTTTATCACTCTGTAGTAATGGATATTACTACATGACTCCGGAAAGATAGGGGGCACTGATCAAACATTGTTGACCACGATGACAGGGATGGTTTATATGACTAGAGTGATATGTTTCACTACACATGGACGACATTTCATGGAAATTATGACTTCATGACTGAAGATGGTTTCACAGCTCTATTTATATGACTACATCACTACACGTGTCATTTTGAAGGCACATACACAAATATATTCATCCATTGGATGAGCTCATCCATCGATGACATGACTGCCTGACTGCAGATTGTTTCATAACTCTATATATGTGACTACATCACTATACGTGTCATTTTAAAGGCATATACATGAATGAATTCATCCAATGGATGGGTTCATCCATCCGCCTATGCGATGTTAGGGTGTAAAACGTTCAAAAAATTCGAAAGGTTGGCTCGAATTTAGGGTTGCTAGGTCGCAGTGTGCAGGGCTGGGACTTAGTGATTTTTGGGGTCCGCGTGGTTCGAGAGCTCTGCACTTTGCCGAGCGAGAGGCTTAGGGACTTAGGTTTTCTTTGGGCTGCTTCGAGCTTCGGAGGCGTCGTCTCGTTGGCTGCTTTCTCCTTTGTTAGGAGTAGTCATCGTAGTGCGTGCAGATCCCCATTTCTATAGTTGTAGTTGTGTTCAATCCGAGCTTCATAGATTTCTTTGGTGTTTTGTCTTGTCTCTTTTAGGTTCGTTTCTTCTCGGAACTCTTGTTCTCATTTTGCTAATTTCATCTCTTCTTTTTTTTGTTCATCTTATTTTTAGGGTTCCTGGGTGTGTGGTGTTACTCTAGTGGTTTCTACAGGCCTCTGCTGCTCTTTGCTCGGTCCCCTATCTTTGAGTGGCTGATAGGGCCTTCCGTTAAAGCAGCTCTCTTTTTCTTAGTGTACGATGTGAAGAAGTTTGTCCATCCTACAAATGTGGGCTCTTGGCTCCTGTTAGTACCATGATTTGGTATTATTCCTGATGTATACAAGGTTTTTGGGATCTAGTCAGCTTGGTCTTAGTAGGTCGTGTTTCAATCTCTGCCCGCTCAGCTGCACCGTGGTGGTTCTCACGGACCAATCGGACAGTATCTGACTACAGACACAAGCAGCACACACAAGAGGTCCTCTTGGGTTGATGGTCAGTCAAATCCTCCATAGGTCGTGACACAAGGTCGAGGACAATGTGGTGAGGGCACCTTCTTCTTCGACATATTTGAGCATGTTTTGCCCTCTCATAAAACTCGACTGAATTTGCAGCATGGAGCAGATCTGGCATGAGATTTTTAAAGATCCTTCACATGGGACAACCGCAATCGCAAGGTGTGGCTTTTGTTTAATGTACGATGTGAAAAAGTTTGTCCATCCTGCAAATGTGGGCTCTCGGCTCCTATTAGTACCATGATTTGGTATTTTTCCTAATGTTTACAAGATTCTTGGGAGAGTCAGCTTGGTCTTAGCAGACCCTGTTTCAATCTCTATCTGCTCAGTTGCACCGTGGTGGTTCTCACAAACCAATCCGAGATTACCTGACTACAGACACAAGCAGCATACACAAGAGGTCATTTTGGGTTGATGGTCGGTCAAAACCTCCATGGGTCATGACACAAGGTCAAGGACAATGTGGTGAGGGCACCTACTATTTCAGCCTGTTTTGCCCTCTCATCAGACTCAGCCCTGAGATGCATATTGAATTATGTCAGTTAGCTCGTTGGATGGATCTATGGTGGTTTGGAGTGACTTTGACAAGTTACTGCCAATATGGCAGCAAGAAAGTATCCAAAAATAGGTAACAGAGATGAAGAGAAGCTTTGGAATGAACACTTTTTTGACCCCAATCAATGGCGGGACAATGGAGACAAAAAGGTGAACGCTTGTTGGACTACACTAGAGAGAAGCAGATGCAATTCCCTCTTATCAGAATCGGCCCTAAATTTTCATGTTGAATTCTACAAGTTAGCTGGTTGAGTGAACCTGGGATAGTTTGGAGTGACTTTTACATGATACTGCCAATGTGACAACAAGAAAGTATCCCTAAAGTGGTACTTACCAACTTCGAAATTGGGATTGGAAGGAGGAGGCAAGATAATAGTGTGACGGTAAAAAAAAAAGTAGAAAAATAGATTTCAAGTATGTGAACTGAGAGTAGCTCGGTATGTCATAAGATATCACATTAACAACAGAAAGGGGTTCATTCCAATGTTGGGTGGTTATGTAGATTTTGGGTAGATCCAACATAGTAGGTTTTATATTGAAATGAATAGAGAACCTCTAGGGCTGGCACTGCAAAATATGGAGAGTCGCATAACCTCCGGTGTAGGGTAATATATCTTTGAGCACATGGGACGTACATGTTCTATATGGTTCTTTCATGCAATTACCTACCAAATCCGGTGCTTAGGTAGATTCTTCACTCGTCCTAAGTAATTAGGATTTGGAAGATGATGCGTTTAACTCTAATGTGTTGCAACTTTACAGAATAATATGCAAATAGGTATAGACATACGAATAGATTTTATGTTTGTCACCATGCCTTCAAAGTGGACACTTTTGGGAAGGATGTCTTTATAATATGATGATATTGTGATGGATCATAACCGGAGTATGTTTACTTGGCAAGTGCTTTACCAAGAGGAGATGTTTACAACTACATTGTGATCCTCTTGGAAGTATTGACTAAAAAAGAGCCAACAATTGTGATTGAGAGTGAGCTCAGCATTGAAGATTAGTCCGAACTGTGCCTTTGGAAAGGATTGTGGGAGTGTTTGACGAGCAGTTGAAGGGCGTAGCTCAAAGTCATGGCCCAGTACAGATGTTTCAACTCATCAAACTTGTAGGATTTTCATGCACCAATAAGAATCCAAGTGATTGCCATATAGAGACAATAATAAAAGCTACCCATCTGCCATTGGAAAAGCTTGCAAATAGTCTATACTCTGGTTCATGATCGTAAGTTGTTGGACATCATACTCCATTAGATTAGTGTTAGACGTTTCTTTCATAGATGATAAAGAAGCCAAAGATTTTGTGAAAAACATGTGGATCAAATGAATATTGATAATTGGAGTACTCAAGCTATCTCTCTCTTATGAATGAAATTGATATGCAGATTGACTAGGTGGACACTGATGTCATTTACCACTAAGTGTCATATACACAATTCGACTAGACCTTCTCAAGGGAAGTAACCGACTTGTACCAGTGTCAATATTACAATTGAGCTTATGAACCACTTAGTGCATCGTGATCGTTCCATGCTCATAATTTAAAGACTATCCCTCTAGCAACTACAATAGTTGATTGAAGGGAAATATCCACAACTTTGAGATGTAGTTCTTCTCTTTTCTTACATGGTCCCAAAGTGTGTGTTTCATCCTAGTGCTTTGTGATACTTTTCTCCCTCTCCCCTCACTATATTGCTCCTCGCGCAAGTATAATATACAAAATGCTATACAAAATGGTGGTAATTTCAGTCTCAAATGTCACAGTTCTTTACCTTATCTATGCAAAGCATATAATGCATCTTATTATTGTTTGCACATACCTTCAAAATATGTACTATAGCCCAGAATGTAGCATTGGCCTAGAGTGGTATCCACCAACCTTGAAACTGGGAGTGGAAAGGTGAGTCAAGAGGGTAATGTGAGGCTATAAGAAGTCGAGAAATGGAGATTTAAAGTATGTGCATCAATGGTAGTCGTAAGATATGACACAACAGAAGGGGATTCATTCCACATGTTTAATTGACATTTTGTGCAAATGTCCATTGAGCACAATAGGTTACAAAATGTCAAATGGATCTTGTGTCTGGTTCGTCAATTCATTGCTCGAATGACACTTGCATGTCCAATTGATCAATTTTCTGATATGCTCATTTTGTGTCCACTACCGACATTTGACATTCTATATAGAGCACACCATCACATAATATTCCCAAGGCAATAAAAGATCATCAGCATGATGTGACATAGTATCATGGACAAAGGGTGGATGTACTTCATAGAAAGAAGAAACACTATAACGTTTAGGGCGTGTCTGTGACGGTGGGCCCAGCCATCGCACATGAGGTCTAGTGACCCCAACCACAAGCTCAAAACGTCGCAAAAGCCCTGGGGTCACAAACAAAAATCATAGCGGCATATGAAAGACCACCTTCTGTGACCTTGGGCATTGTTACGGATTTCATCAAAAACCCCTCTTAAACGTTGTAGTGGAAGTGTCGAATATGTCATATAATATTAGTATTGAGACTTGCTCATAACTCCCAAATGTGCAAAAACAAACCACCATCAATCTTTTCACAGGCCACTTGAAAGAGATTGTCTGCATTGACCTCCTTTCTAAACACGTGAAGTTGGGATTCACGATTCAGCTTGACACTAAGTGTACCTATGTCCCTCTTCATAACTGAAGTGAGCCTTATATTGGAGCAATGGGGGTTAACGATCTAGATCGGCATACCTCTCAATGCAAGAGGACGCGAAATAATGACTTCTTTATGGCCTCAACAAACAGGAGAAAATTTCAAACAACCGACATAGGAATGAATTTTATTTACGCCTTGAGAACATGAAAGAAGGATACAAAAGAATCGCCTCTTTACGACCACATCAAAGAGTTCAAATAACCAACATAGGAATGAACCTTATTCACCCCTTGAGAGTGTCAATTGATCCACACTTTTGATGACTTGACACCCATATCATCTATGTAGATGGATCCTTGCACTGGAGACAAGTTATTCAATCTTCATGCCAAGATGCATGGTGATTCACTAAATCATCCCATATCTTTACTCAACTTTGCCGGAATCTTTCTCCCCACAAAAGTGAGCCCTAGGTGCACTAATGCATATATTCATCTTTGAACTATCAAAACTAAAGAATCAAGTCTCACTTTCCTCATAGATTTATAGAACGGATTTTGGTGGAAAGACTTGGTGCATTTCAAGGATTGACTCTCCATACTCGATATGGACATGTCACAAGAGGCCCCACCCCGAAAAAGGGGGAAATATCTGTTAGGTTTAGTTACCCAGGCTTTTGTCGAGTTCTCTCTCTTGACATATCATTGGCCAAAGCCGGTTCATGCCTCCCTGACCCGCTCACTTATTAGAAGACTTGTCCCTCTTGTAAGAAGGCCTTATCTGGGCGTAAAAACCTTCAGATTTTTTGGCTTTCTTAAAATTAGGGCTTCCCTGACAGGATTTTCCCTCGCACGTGATTACAGGTTTTTGCCCCGGGACGGGGGCTGTAATCCCAGATTACCGTAGGTTCATAGCAGATTAGGCACAAATTAAATTTTTAAAAAAGTGCCTAAGCAAATCTGTGATTTTTCAATATTCATGCCTAAAAAGTTGGAAAAATAATATGAAAGTGCCTAATTCAGTAAAATTGTCTAAAAAGATCCTACTCTACATAATTTCTATTGAAAACAAAAAACAGGATTTTAATCAGTGTTGGGAGGTTCTTTGGTTCAGCTACAAACCCCCGGAGGTTATCAAGAAGGTTATATTGATATATCACCGTGGTTCTCAAAAAAACAATGACCCGACAAAAGATCATAACCGCCGGTTTTGTAGTTTTGAGATAACCAGCCTGAAAACCGTCAAAGATCTGCCAAAGACCCGCTGGTTATTTGATGAAAACCGCCGGTTCTTTGAGGTTCTTACAATCAACCGGAACCGGTGGTTCTTTCCATTAAAAATATTTGAAAAAAATCAGAACCGGAGGATCTTTGATCCTAAGATTATGTAGAAACCGGAACCGGAGGTTAAATCAAATAACCGCCCAACACTGGTTTTAATAAGGGTTTTAATTTTTTTCCGTTCAATAATTCAAATAAAGTTAATCAGGGCTTCCTCCCTTTTCCCCAAAAAAAAAACCAAAAAAAACAAAAACAAATGCCTCCATAAATATTCAAAAAGTATAGGCCAAACTCCCTAGGTCCATACAACCTCCAAAGGACCTTCCAATCATAAGTACTAAGCAGAGAATCAAGCATTACATAAGAGGATTTCCAAGTTAGCAAGATAAGTACTAAGGTACGCAATTATTATTACTGCAGATTAAGGTCTGGATATCAGGTTGTCACCGCCTTCTGTAGTTGGATTTCTCTCTCACTCTCAATGCTTAATTCCATCTCCTAGGCCAACCACTGGGTCGTTCCGACGACGGCGCAAAGAATTGAAGCACAATTTGAGCCCATTACCTTGTGATCTCGTGGTTGGGCCAGGATTTAGCCTGCGGGCTAAAAGTTGCGCCTGACCTAAGCTTGGCCCTCCGAACTGCATTGCCATTAGGGTTTCATTTTCACGGCATTGTAGCTCGTTGCCCAAGTTTGAAAATCGTCTGCCCAATATTAAGAATAAAATATACCAACCTGTCAGGGGACAGACTCCATACCGTAGGTTCATAGCAGATTAGGCACCCCAGTGCCTAATAATTATTAAATTTGGAATATTTTTTGCCTCTCATTTTAAGATAATAGGGTCTTCAATGGGCACGTGCGATGTGGCCGGTGGGCCCCGCGCACGGACGCCTGGCTCCCCAGGACCCCGCCCGCCGCTGCGCGTGGTCGTCCAGCCGCGGGCGCGGCTGCAGCAACCGCGCCCGCGCCCCCGTCCGCCGCGCGGTCAGTCCCCCGCCCATGAGTCCGCCAGTCCGCTGCTGGCCAGTCGGCTGCCCAGCAGTCTGCCAGTCCGCCAGTCTGCCCGGCAGTCCGCTGGCCAGTCCCCTACCATCCAGTCCGATGACGGCGCAGGATCGCCACCATCCATTCCCATAACCCATCCGAGCCCTCCATTTTTAGGGCTGCAATTCAAACCTGCATCCCTGCCGCCTGCCACTTGCCAGCAGTCGCGAACGTGCGCACTGTTCTCCTGGCACGTTGTCGATCGTGTCTTGTACTGCGGCGCGTTTCTTGCATGTTCAGAAGCGTGTCCTTTGTACTGTATAGGGCATGGACGTGGAAGCAAAACCCGATGATATACTGATAACGGAAAGCCCGCTTATACGGCCTCTTCGACAATGTTTGCAAACAACAAAACCAGGTTCCTTCAACAGGAAGGATCTCCATTGGAAGAGTGAGACACAATATGGGTTTATGGGTGTGCGAGTGAATGTTGAAAAGGCCTGCATACCTTGGGATAGAGTTGGTGACTTCGTCATGGGAGAGGAGAGTTTGGAGGACTACCCCACTCAGTTTTGGGTGAATGTCCATTCTAAAGTGGAACCCGGCTCGCGAAAAGCACCCAGAGCCAACACATTTCTGTCCAGTATTATGTGTGCACCATCCTCAGTCCTTTTGACATTTCATTGCATGTCTGTTGCCATTTTTTGTTTCACGAGTTCTCTGATTTTATGCTTCCTCAAGTCGTTGGATATCGATTTTAGAATTTTTTGTCCAAGTATCAATGCTGCTACGGTCCTGATGACAAGCGCACCAACAAGGCAATAGTGGAGGATCCAAAACAGAAGCGTGGAGGACCTCTTGTGGGTGCTGGAACATCTTGCCCTCATAAAGGCCCAAGGAGAAAGAAGTCGGAGTATGGAGAGTCTTACAAACGTGGTTGCCAATGCCGTTTCAAGGTCCAGCAATGCTATCTCGCCCCTGACATCTGTGTCCTCACGTACAACAACAACATGGAGCATACAGATGCGCAAGGGAAACCCTCGCATGGGAAGTCCGCAGAGTTCAGGAACACCCGCCACGCCTATGCACCACACATTAGCGAGGAATTGAAAGCCTGGGTCGTCGAGTGTTTTTGCCGAGGCCTGTCGGTCGCCCAAATCATGATGGAGCATAAAGAGCACGTGATGAACAACACCGGCTTGGGCGAGGCATGGACCCGCAATGATTTCTTGTTGGAGCAAGATGTTTGCAACCTTGCCGAGAAACGTGCGTGACAAACCTTCAAAAAGCACGCCGATGATGCAGAGAGTGTGCGCATGTGGAGAGACCAGAATCCCGCGTCCGTTTTTTTCTATCAAGAGGAGAAATTAGAGCCAACGTTCGAGCATTTTGATGGAGATTTGACATTCACTATTGGCATACAGACTCTGTGGCAGAAACGACGAATGCTGGAACTAAGAGACAACCATATCGTTGCATGTGATGCAACCTTTGGGACAAATCATGACAAGGTACTATTCGAACGATTCCATGGACTTGTACGAGCATGATAGCATAGTACCATGCAACATTCACATAATATTTGGTGTGCTGACCTTTTCTGTATGTTTAGGGTTGTGTACGTTGCGGAAGACCAAGAGGCAGACCCAATGTGAACCGCTACAGACCTCATCACTCTTATGAAGTCTTCTCGTGCAGAACTGAGCGGAATTTGCATGCTCTGACCATCTTACATTGTGCATTCCAACAGTTCCCATTGTACACGTTGATGGTCTTCGCGAGTGGTTGAACGGTATACCAGTTGCCTATATCCTATCCGCGAGGAATCAGACAAGAGACCTGGTTCCATGGATGAGAGCCTTGCGCGATTCACTCCTCGCAGATTTGCCGAGCTGGCGACCCAATGCCTTCATTGTGGACGATGCCGAAGCAGAAATCAACGCTATTCGGTAAGTCTGTTGGTCCACAGCACCGGTCCATTATCGAAGTCCACTGCAGCAGTCCATTGCTACAGTCCACTGGCAGACTCCTGTGGCGAAACCCGATGGCAGTTCGCTGGGCAAATCCACTGGTAGTCCGCTGTCAAGTCCGGTCATCAGTCCCCTGGCAAGTCCGCTGGCAGTCCCCGGCAAGTCCGCTGCCAAGTCCGCTGCCAAGTCCACTCAGCAGTCCCTGGGGTTGGCCGTCCGCTGCCAAGTCCACTCGGCAGTCCCTGGGGCAGTCCGCTGCCCCAGTCCTAGCTAGGGAAAGTCCAATGGGGAAGTCCACTGGGTAGTCCAATGGGGTTATTCCAGCACATCAACGTCATGGCATTGTACTGTCCACTGGGCGAGTCCAGTGGCTCTGCCCGCTAATACAGGTCGCTGTTACAGTCCACCATTGCAGTCCGATCCCAAGACTCTAATGTGTACCATGTGTGTTGTGCAGAATTGTTTTTGAAGGAGTACTTATTTTCCTCTGCCTTTGGCATGTCTGCAAGGCATGGGTGAAGCAATCATGCAAGAAAACAAAGGATCCGGTGACCGCTGTAAACTTGTTGAAGGATATGGGAGACCTCATGTACTGTAGAGGGGGACCACGCAACGAGAAAAGAGCGCTTCGGTGGGTTGCAAGGAGAATCCGTCGTATGAGGTCAAAATACCCGAAAGGACATGAATTTCTTGACCATATCGAACAGTTTTGGAAGCCCAAAATAGCAATGTGGTGTACAGTAGCCCGCAATGTCCCTCATGCGAGCCAAGACACAAACGCAAGCATTGAGGCATACCATGGAAATCTGAATGCAAGACTTGCCATGGGGAAAGGCAAGATGAGTGGTCGTAGAGTGGACTGGCTTATATGGGAACTCACTGGCCGTGTGCTAACACACTACTGGTACGCAATCCATTTGAAGACCCACGGGTTCATAATAAATGACAAACACGAAAAGTACATATCCAGTTCTATACTTGCGGCACGAGACATTCCTGCTGAGAGTGTTACTCTTCCCTTGGGTCCTGGTGAACCAGCCTACATTCTCAGCAACAACCACCCCGGCATAACATACATTGTTTACAGTCCTGATTGCGATTGGGGTTGTTGCACGTGCCCATGGGCAATGAAGGGAAACTTATGCAAGCATCAGGTTCGTGTCCTGAAGATGCTTCACCCTGACCTGCAGGATGGCCTCCTTGTGCGCGCTTGTGGCACGGCGCTGGGAACCATTCATGGAGGATTACCTAACTTGCTCTTGGGCAATGGTGCCGGCGGCATTGACGAATCCAATCAGTTCATGGAAAGACATCCTCCGGACGACTTCCCCAACGACGAGGCACCTCTGCAGGTCTCAGCCTCATTGGAACAAGAATTCGCGGACATACTTCGCATTGTAGGTGATGACAAATACCTGGAGGCACATGCCCGATCTGCTCTTCATATGTGCAGAGGGCAGCTCGTTGATATCCTAGCGAAAAGTGCGGCTGAAATGTGGCACCCTGCGGCAGCGAAGGCTTTCCGTCCTCTGAACGACAACAACAACATGTCTCTGAAAAAGAGACGAGATTTTGTGGAGGCCTGGAAAACCCGGCCTAGGGTTTTGCGGAGAACCAGCAAGAGGGTGTCTGCACCTGCACCTGCAGCACATATATACTCAAAAATTTGCAAGGTTTCAGGTCGTGTAGATGTCACAAAGAAGACAATATAAGTCTGCAATGCCTCGAAAACAGACAAGGTTTCACGTCGTGTAGGTGTCACGGAGAAGACAATATAAGTCTGCAATTCCTCAAAAAGAGACAAGGTTTCATGTTCGTGTAGGTGTCACGAAGAAAACAATATAAGTCTGCAATTCCTCGAAAAGAGACAAGGTGACATGTCGTGTAGGTGTCACGAAGAAGACAATATAAGTCTGCAATTTCTTCTGGTAGCATTGTCCCTTTCTGAAATACAAGTCCGCAATGGACTAATGCACAGTCTCCCAATGGACTCCTCCAGTCTCCCAACTGACTCCCACACAGTCTCCCAGCATAATCTCCCAACGGACTCACGCACAGTCTCCCAACAGAGTCACAATCAACAAATTGCGAGCGCCAGTAAGCTAGTCTGCTGGTCAGTCTGCTGCCCACTCCAAAAGTCTGCTCACCACACTTCCACCTCATCCCTGCAACTTATGCCAATCCAGCGTCCCAGCGGACTCATGGACATGGTGCCTCCCACACTAGGTACCAGACCCAGCAGTCCTAGCCTCGGCAGCGTACTGCTCGCACATTCAAGCTCAGCAGACTCGGGTACACAGTGCATGGAAAAATTGACACCATTGTGTCCATTGAGTTTAGTGACAACATTACAAAACATGCCAACACCCACAGTACACAAAAATGCTCATCACCACTGGAATAGTACGCGAAAAGACTCGCATTTTTTATTTCGGTACATAGACTTCACATGACAAGTACATCATACTCATGAGAGCAGTTTCTCTACATTGTCCAACCCCCGCACGATATACTGGGCACATTGCATTCGCTGCCCAAGTGCAAACTTGAAAGTAAACCAGTCCTTTGTGAAAGGTGTTCCTCTCTCTGGCTTTGCGATCTTGGAGACATTTGCTCTGACTTTTACCCACTCATAAAACACTTGAATGAATGACATGACGTAAAAGCCACACTCCCAGCTGAATGGTTGCTGGGGCACATCAGGCGCGTGGAACTGAAATGCTTGGACAATCTCATGCCACTCTGGTGAGTCCATCGAGTACCCTAAGCACTGCGCATGAAGCTTCCGAATCCACCCTAGAACAAAGGGACATTTATGCAAGTCCCTGATAGAGTTCAGGTGAGTGTAACAGCCCTTGCGGAGGTCGATGATACAAACACTCCAGTGCCCCCTGCAATGGTATCAAACAACATGGCGTCATTGCACAATCATGATGGGCAGACTCAGCAGACCGACCACTCAGCAGACTCAGCACTCAGCAGACTCAATCTTCAAACCCAGTCCACTGCACAAATACAGAGGTCAACTTAATCGCTCAGAGTCAAGACGACACTGCGAAACCAGACTATGACTCAGGAGACAGTCTCAGCAGACTCAGAAGAGTTCTTACTCGTCCCCAATTGGCACCAAAATGAAATCACACTCTTTCAAGTCCTTGCCCAGTCGTTCAGTGCTGAGGCAACCTTTCAAGACCTCCAGAAGGCTTTCATGTTGCCCCACCCCCAATGACTTCAACACCGTCCACGTCGACATTGGAAGAACAACAATAGTGTTGATGAACGCAGCCTCAACCGACTTCTCATAGAATCGACACCACAGCTCCATGAGTCTATCTGTGCACTCCGACTCAACCTTCTGGACCGCCTTTATGTCATCCGGCGACAGTCCGCATTCAAACCGTGGGTCCCCTTCAAAAAACATCAGCATGGAATTATCTGCCTTCACGTGCAGAGCATGTGCTTTGCCAAACCGAGCACCCATCCTGCACAGAGCAGACCATCCTTCGGGAAGCCTCATGTACTGAACAGACTGACGTCAACATGGTACCAAACACTCTACAGGCTGAACAATTCATCAGACTGACAAGACTAACCACAACAGACAATGATGAAACCAGCAGCAGACTGACCAGCGTGCAGATTGACCACAACAGAGCGCAAAACACTTAACGACAAAGACAAACGAGGAGACTGAGCACAATACTCACCTGTGCTACTCCAGGAAACGACCCACATCTTTGTCCATGTCCAAGGCCAGCTTGCAGTTCTTGTTCATAAAGACGCCAGACTTTTTCTTCGCCGGTCTCTTGGTACTCGGACCCTCCTCGACCTCCTCAGCATGGTCCACGACAGTCCGCTTCTTGGCTTTGCCTCTCCCCTGGGAAGCAGGGACAGCTGTAGAGCAACGTATGTGGGCAGCTATACCTGTCAATTACTTCTTCCTCAAGAAAGCGGGCAGCAAGGGCTGCTGTATGATCTGCCACTGGTGCAGCTTCTATCCATCTGGTCAGTCTGGTGGACAGCCGGCTGGGTGTTCGGATCTCCATAGACTTAAGAAACATCAAGAACATGTATGGAAGACCCACCGGCCATTGCTTCCTCAGACTCTTCTGTAAGATCTATGATACGGTTTTGCGTTCCCAGATTGAGTTCGGTCATCACGTAAGACTCATCTATGGCTTTCGCCACTGAGCGCACGAAAACCGGACTAACCTGGAAGGTCATAGAAGGCAGGCCACTGGGAGCTGGATAAGAATGCTTTACCGGTGACCTGATGACGTCGTCAGTGAATGTGCTTGGGGGAAAATTGGACTCGGTCAAAACACTCATACTGGCAGATCCAAAAACATGTTGTTGGGAACTCAACAGAAATTCGTCCACAGGGTCCCGATGAGGCCAGTGCATCCGAGTCTGTTGCACAATCCAGGGAACAGACTAGCTGTTAGTCTCCTGGATAGTCTGCTCGGCCATCTGCTGAGTAGGTTCGCCAGTGTGCTGCACAGTCTGCTGAGGGGCAATCTGCTGGCTGGATTCGTCGGTCTGCTGCACGGTCTGCTGAGGGGCAATCTGCTGGCTGGATTTGTCGGTCTGCTGCACGGTCTGTTGTACAGTTTGCTGAGGGGCAGTCTGGTGGCCATGTTCGCTGGTCTGTTGCACAGTCGGATGAGGGCAGTCTGTTGGCCGGTCTGTTCTCCGGTCTGCTGCAAAGTCTGCAAAGTTCGCTGCCCGCTCAGTACTGTTTGCACATACTGAGTATGTGTGTGCAGGGCAGTCTGCTGGGAGTGATCCGGCCTATTACCCGGGACGGTCTGGTGCACATGCTCGGTCTCCAGCACTTGGGCAGTCTGCCCACATGTGTCGTGGGGAATATGTTGTTCGACATTCTTGTGGCCAGTCTGCTGGACAGTCTCCCGAACTCCTTGTAAAGCCAGAACAAGGTCCCTTGCACCTCTGGCAAAAGAGTCGAAAGCAGCCTGCACTTGCTTGTCTCCCAGATCAACTCGCCCTGCAACACATGTTTATGCAAATGTGAACTTGTAAAAAAGTTGGCAAAAGAAATTGAGCTGAAACACGAAAGTTGCCCATAACATTTTACCTTCCAAGAGATTTCTGACGAGGCCAATGTCCTTGATTTTCCGGCACAGGCATGCTCCATCGAGATGAGCAATGGCGCCGATGCGGTCTTCAGTTAGGATCCCACACCACAGGACTTTGAAAACATTGGGATTATGCAAAACAATGGGATTCTGCAAAACAATGTCGAATACTGCTCGCTCCATCACCAATGCAAACTAGTGCAATGCCTCATCCACCACAAAACTTCTGTGAATGGTCTGTTCTATGGAGTAAGTCCATCCTCAAACTATGCAAATCCTTCATCAACTTGTTGTATGAGCGGAAATTGCCAAATTGCATCCATCTGTGTTGTAGGAAGGGAGCTGCCATGCGCTCAAAGTCCTCCTCAGTCAATCCGAACAAGTGCTTTCTTCGCACCCCAAAAATTAGATGTGCCATAGGCATATGTCTGAGGTCTTCAGGCCGTGGGTCATCCATGAGAATCAGCTGCACAAGTAGAGGCGGCGCATTTTGGTCGCTTGTGGCTTCAATGGCAACAGCAGAGGCGGCTTCTAGAACATGGTTGGCTTCCTCAATAGAAAACTCCATGGAATAATGAAAGGGTACAAATGACCACCGGCGGTCCGCAACGATCCGGTGGAGCTCATTATGCCAATCCAAATGGGGATTAATTTCTCCCACCTTAAGCCGGGGAAGTGTGAGGTCTTCAGCTCCGGGGCGAATTACCGGTGATGGCGATCGCCAAACTGCAAAAAGCGCCGTGCTATGAGAGAAAGGCAGTCTGCTGGTCAGTCTGCTGGTCCGCAGTCTGTTGGATGACAGGACTTCCCATTGGCATGGGCTGCATGATGGGCTCCTGGAGAGGAGTCTGCAGGATGACAGGCTGCTCGTTGGGAGTCTGCTCTCTTGGAGTCTGCTGGATGACAGGCTGCTGAACGGGAGTCTGCTGGATGACGGCCTGCTGAATGGGAGTCTGCTGGATGGCAGACTCGGCTGTCCCAGACGCATTCCCCCCCGACACGTCTTCAATATGTAATGCCGCTATAGCAGCAAATGACCCAGGATACTTCAATAATATGTACTCTCGCACGCGGTCCACTTCCGCATGCACTGCAGTCGCTTGTAAAGGAGCATCATTGCTAGGTTTCCGCCAAGCCTGAATGGCCCTACGAATAGAAACACGTTCATCCTGGTACATGGCAGAGAACTTCGACGTCAGGAATATGGACGTGGACTCTATATTCACCTCATGCAGCGGACTGGATTCACAGACCAACAGACTGTAACGTGCGTACGTAGGGTGGAGACAACTAGTAGACTATACCAGTGGACTGGACCAGCGGACTGCCAAACGGACTCAGTAAGTAATGCAGCGATATAAAACAGACTAACTGACGAGCGGACTGAGGAGAGAACGCAGGGGACTGACCAGACTGAATAGGCAACGTGACCCCGATGATGGACTCAAACAGCATAGAGAACAGACTGGGCGGTCAGACTGACCATTACCTCCTCTACTTCATCATCGTCATCTTCATCTTCAAAGCTGTTCAACCAGTTCTGTTCCGCCTGTCGGATTAATGTGCGTAGCAGACCTGACTGGGCAACTCTGTAGAAATAACGGAAGAAGTCTGGATCCCCAATTGGTGGGCATTCTGGTGGGAAAAGCCCAAAGTCAACGAGGCGCAATGTGCCAGGGCAGACTGGCCCTTCAGTGCTCTGTTGAGTTTTTGGTTTTGACCCTGCTGCCGAGTCTGGTTAGGCAAGTCAATGTCCACTGGACTTGTCACCCCTTCCAGGCCCTGAGTAGATTCACTTTCAGTATCAGTACTGATGGTGTGGGTCTGCCGCCCAGGACGGGGTTCAATCTGTTGGGTGGATTTTGCCCTTGCCTCGCGAGCAGACCTTGCAGCCTTCTCCTTTTTTTGCCTCTCCTTTTTTTGGGCCCCATCACTCAGTTTACGTTTTCTGGGAGCGTCCAGCGTTCCCCGCACTTGCAAATCCTCCATTGACGGGCCACCACAATGGACGCCATACCGTGCGCGCACTTCGTCTAATTCCAAAGTGCGGGGGTCAAGCACTGATCCACGCAAGCACATTGTGGCCTCTTTGACAATCGACATTTCTTTCAGTATCGGCCAAGGCTTGAAATCCCGTGGAATCATTGCAACAGTCTCCTTGCAATCCGTGTCAATACAATGCCGATTTAGTTGGATTTTGTCCTTGATTACCTCTTCACAGAAAGGACAGAAGAGCTTGTCCTTCTGCCAATTTGAGTTTTTGGGCTTCCGGGCGTGGAGGTCTACAAATGCTTCCACTATTTTATGATCAAACTCGTCTGGTGAGTACCAGTACCTTCGCTCCTTCTTCAGTCTGGTTTGGTGCACAAAATCCAACCAGTCTGCTCCACCTTTTTCACAAGCATCCTCCATCGCTGCAGAATGAAACGAAGGTGCAAGGACAATGAGCGACAGAGAGACAGATAGAAGTCCTATGAAAAGACTCACCCTAAGCAAGAAGAAGAGGACACAAAATGGAATGGAAACACCGCAGCAAGTGAGAACCTCACCGAGCCGATGAACTTCGAATTGTTACGAAGGCGAGCGTGTTTGCGACGCTTCGCGGCTCACCGCGACTCTCCACACCTGGGGAAGAACGGTCGTCTTTCGTTACGGTGATGGAAATGCAAAGAGGAAAACAAAGCAGTGCAAAACTGTGCGAAGAAACAGGCGCGAAGAGAATGGAGAAAGTAGAAGTAGAAGGGGGAAAGCGGGCATGGCATTGCCAACGTGGCGCGATTTCACAGGCGCCAACTATCCGCCGTCATCGCATTGAATACGTCCACCGAACGAACGGATCATACTAAATTCATCCACGCTCCTCGCAAGTGCAACAGACTCATTTCCCATCGGGCCGAGAGTCCAGCGGACCGCCAGTCCAGTGGACTATTCGCTTTGCTGAGGCGAAGCGGCTTCATATTGGAGGCACTTCCCTGCCAGTGGAATGAAGACAAAAGAGAGTAAGGCGGGAACAGGAAAGTTGAACACACCCATTGCGAACAGACTCGCGGCACAATAGACTGATGCATGCACAGTCCAACAGACTGATATCCATAGAGGAGAACTGTCCAGCAGACGGACGTTTCGCCAGACTGGCGGGAGAACAAGCCAAAAGACTGACCGGAGGGAAAATAAGAAGTCAAACAGACTTAGTGCAACAGACTTCCGACACAACCGACTGACAAATTCACAAGTGCAACAGACTGCTATCCCAACAGACGGACTTCCAGCAGACCGCCTCCAAACTGACTGTTATGCACGCGATAAGGGGAATATCCGGAGCACTGACGGGCTAGCGGACCCACTGTGAACAGACTCGCGACACAACGGACCTCAAACATCCACGCGCATTTGCAGATGCAATTGTCTCAGACATCTCCCATCGTGGCTCAGACATCTGCATTCAGCAGGTGCGTGTGGATGTTTGAGGACCTTACGACTGGATGGTGTTCCGTGACGACTCGAATTGTTTTTTTGTGCTGCCATCCCTTATATAATACCATGTGGATCCATCACAAAGCTGGGTTTCTTCAGATTCTCCACCCTTTTCCACAACTTATGCACGACGGATGCAAGCCGCTATACTTGGTCACATAAACAGTCCCATCGTCCGATACGAAATCTGCAATACACGCCCCCATGTGCATACGCTTCCACCATTTTCGCGCCCATGTTACCCATGGGTTCCTTTAACGAACTAAACTTGTGAAGGCTCTCATGAGGGATGCAGTACGAAGAGGCTAAACGTATCATGACGGATCACAAGCAGAGGACGTTATCGACGACAGATGTCCGCATTTTCCATATTTATGACATAGAACCAAACCATAAAACGAGGGTTCCCGAAAGCACAACAAGAAGGCAAAAATAGTGGAAGCATATGCACGATGGTGGCTGTAGTGCCCAGACAGTCCTCTCATGTTCAAGCACACGCTTCATCATCATCATGAACATCGCGCGCAAAACAGGAACAGTCGCGTGCATGGAAACGCCTACCGCAACATCGGACAACAAACAGCCGTCAATAGAGAGCGGCCGAGATTTGGTGGGAAGATCATTGCCATTTTCGTAGCCCTAAAAATGGAGGGCTCGGATGGGTTATGGGAATGGACGGTGGCGATCCTGCGCCGTCATCGGACTGGATGGCAGGGGACTGGCCAGTGGACTAGCGGACTGGCAGACTGTTGGGCAGCGGACTGGCCAGCAGCGGACTGGCGGACTGGAGGGCAGCGGACTCATGGGCGGGGGACGGGGGCGCGGGCGCGGTTGCTGCAGCCGCGCCCGGGCGCAGCGCGCGGGCGGGCGGGGCGGGCGGGGTGCTGGGGAGCCGGGCGTCCGTGCGCGGGGCCCACTGGCCACATCGCACGTGCCCATTGAAGACCCTATTATCTTAAAATGAGAGGCATATTGTTTTAGGCACTTTTAAAAAGGATTTATGTAAATTAGACACTTTTCATCCATAATTTTTGATGTTAGGCACCTTTCATCACTTGGAACTTCTCCTTCCATCCCCAAAGGTCTCACGTACCCTCTCTCTTCTTGGGACAAACCATAAAAAAAAGTCTTTTCTAATGGAGATGGCATCCGAGAGCCCACTACACGATG
This sequence comes from Takakia lepidozioides, assembly GCA_030704615.1. Lineage (NCBI taxonomy): Eukaryota > Viridiplantae > Streptophyta > Takakiopsida > Takakiales > Takakiaceae > Takakia > Takakia lepidozioides. The sequence continues at coordinate 23,477,506 of CM060732.1, read as the reverse complement.
CGAGCGCAAATATGGAGATGGCTAACAATGGAGGAACCACAGGCAACACCTGGATTGCATAAGAGTATTTTGCAGAGGCATCTTCTGAGATAAAGCCCCAAAATACATTGCAGTCTCGGCTGATAGGGATCAAAACAATGGAAGCTGCGAGGAGAAGATTCCTGCCACCTTCGAAACAACCAGGTTGAGCTCATGAGAGGGTTTAAGCAACCTCATGTCGAGGTCAGAGATCTGCGAGCTGAGGAAGGAGTTGTCACCCGTGAGGAGGATAGAAGGCTTACCATCCGGGAAGCCAAAAATTATAGGGGTAATCCAAATCTCAGCCAGAAAAGAGTCAGGCCCAACACCTCGTCAGCCAGAGGCAAGTTGGAGAAAGACTTAAGCTGCGTAAGGCAGAAAGTCGCCAGACTGTCCGGAGCATTTTCCCCCAACTCGAATGTTGTTGGAGTGGAAGCCCCTATTTCCGTGGAGATGGGAGACTTAGCCGGGAACAGGTAAACTCTTGGACTGACGGATGGTGGGCCAGTGATGGCATCTCGGTATCTTTTTGCAGGAGGTTGCTCCAAGGGCGAAGAATCCGGACGCTTTCTGCTCAACGGGGAGGGGCCACCTGCACAGCCGCTCGATTATTGAAAGCCTCGTTACAGTTTAATTAGAGAAACGGGCTTCTTGGAACTTTGCAGGAATATTAGGACAGTCAGCTTTTACATGACCTTCACGACGAGAGTGATGGCAAACGATAGAAAGAATCTCCTCTTGAACCACTACAGAAATGAAGGAGCCATTGAGAGAGGGGAGTTTGATTGATTTAGGAATCCTCGCTGAATCCGGCATGAGGACCACCAATCGAGGAACTCCACTGTCACGATACCCGTCATAAGGATCTCCTCCATTGTCAACACTCTGAGGGTCCGTAATGTCATGGTCATTAGAAGAATGGCACCCACAAAGGCGGCCACCTATCTCTGGAAGCGAACGGAAATGGTTGCCAGGGAGAAATGGTAACGCTAGGATGCCGGGTTTGCATGTAATGCCTTCCTTGTGGCCCCAATCGGCGGACCAAGGAAAATTGGTCACCCTGTATCGCGATTTGGCTGTGTTGAACTTCAGTGCCTTCTCCGCCAGCTCAGCCGAGACGAACATTATGGAGTAAGAACCCCACCCCAGGGGAATACTAAAATGCCGAGTGAGGCCACCCCCACCACTAAGGTACTGCTCAAGAGTCCACTGTCTGGCCCAGAACCTGTTTCTGGCCCTGCCAGGGAAATGCAGCAAGATTCCCGTTTCTTTCATCAACAAGGAGTGCTCTTTAATGAGGTTCATGTCAAGAGCGAGGATCGGCTGGCTTTCATCGACAAGACCTACGTTTTCACTCCAAAGTTGCACCGAGTCAGACTCTAACATGGGCGGTGCAGAAGACCCGCTGCCTAGCACCCATGACCATCATGTGCCTGCCTTCTGGAGGATCCGCCATTGTGTCTCTGCCTGGGCGCCCAGACACAAAGGACGCCATTTGCACAGAGTCGAGAACAGGAAAGGAGAAGCTGGGGAAGCCGAAGGTTTTGTTCTCGGGAGGTTCCCTTTGCGAAGAGGGTGGAGGGGGAGACATTAATCCGCGGGCGGGAGATGGAGGGGACAACCTCATGAATAAGCCAGAAAAAAAAAATACAAGAAAACTCGACACCGTCGAATCGTACGCAACACGAAGCTGGAGGAAATCAATGAGCAGCAAACAGGAGCGCCGGCAGCGCTCGAGAATCATGAAGATCACTACCCGTCAGAAGCCCTAGACCACTTTGGGCTGGAGGGTCGACGAACGAAACCGGAAGGAGATGAAGACTAGAGCCGCACTAGTGGAGTCTTTCATCAGCAACTTTTGAGAGAGAAGATGAAGATTGGTAAGTCGAGGAGAGAAAAGCATGGAGAAGGAAGGAAAATAGCTAGGAGATGATGGGCAACTTACAAGAAGAGTTTTTCATCGGAAGCTCTATCGGAGAGGAGATGAAGAAAGGAGAGGGTTGGGGGAAAAGCAAGGAGAAGGAAAAAGGAGGATGGGCGCTCCACACCTCATCTGCCAGAAGCAGATGGATCGCAAGGGGAGCTAGAGCTCAGTCACGCAGCAGGGCCTGCGGAGCTCGCCGCCATCGCTCCCGTCAGCCTTTCCGTTCCATTATTGTTATCTCAAATAATGTATGTCACCATACTTAAACCCAACCATCATCAACACTTCCATACCCTCCTAGGAGTTAGTGTATTTCCTATACGTTTCCATATACCGTCTAAAAAGGATATGGCTCAATCTGGTTTAGCCATACTCTTTTTAGACAGGGTATGGGAGACTGTATAGGACAGCCTCTCGTGCCGGGCTCTGTGGGAGAGCGACGTGGCAGGTAGGGAGGGCCTCACGTGGCAAGGCGTGGGCGCCGAAGGCTTGGGGGTAGGCGGGCCCCCACGCGCCCGCGTGGCGCTGAGAGGAGTCAACGGGAAGAAGCGCGAGGGCTGGGCGCTCACGTGGCGTGGAGGACGTGGCAGGGCGGGCAGTTTTTGCCCGGGCATCCCCGGCACTAAGGCTGAAGCTTAGGCACGGTTTGAACAGCTGGGAGTCCTCCAGAGAGCATATTACTGCTGAAATCTAGATACTGCAGGTTTACCAAGAGTTCCTGGGAAGGAATGGTCCCAGAGATGGCGTTGTGGCTCAAGTCGAGGTAGTGCAAAATGGAAAGATTGTAGAGCCCCAGAGGTATGTTACCCGAGATAAACGAGTTGGAGTTGAGATCTAGCTGTTGCAAGTTGAGAAGATTTCCTATCTGGGGAGGGATGCCTCCAGATAGAGCGTTACCACTCAGGTCCAGATGTTTTAAGCAAGATATGGAGCCAAGCTTGGGAGAAATTGGCCCTGACAGTCCCAGTCTCGAAAGAAAGAGTTTTATCACCCGACTGTGGGCATTGCAAGCAACCCCTGTCCAGTTGCAAGGCGAGATATCGGTGGCGACCCAATCGGAGATCGGCTTGTGCCCAGCTTTCAGCCCGTCCTTGAAGTCCAGCAGGGCCGCCATGTCTGAACCTCTAACCCCAACCGGCCACCACCCACCACAACACAGTAGCAGCACCGCCACGAACAAGGGAAGATGCGAGAAGAGCTGTGTAGCTGTTCTAGTAGTCATCACACCCGCCATAGCTCAATTCATATCCCAATAAGGCTCGTCTTTCCGTCTACACCCTCTCACCCTGAATCCATCCTCTACTTATAACCACGCTGGATTCGAGTTGCTATCGATGGAAACGCGGGTTGAGGGGGGTTGGATCCGCCGGGACTTTTTTGAATCGCTTGCTCGGTCTGTCTGACTTGATCATTCTACCGACAGAAATCGACGCTCTTTACCGCTAGGAGCCATCAGAACGGCACGACGACGAACCGGTGGTCGATGTAGGGCCCCTGACCCCTGCCACCTTGGAAGAGCACAGTAATATCCTTGTTGAAAGTTCGGTAAAAGCACACGTTTCTTGAGCAGAGTTTGGAGTTCGTTGTTCCTCATCGTGTAGAGCCCAATGGAGCCCAAAGCAACTTGCATGAATGTTGTTGAAAGCTCACTAGCACCCCTCAGTAAAGGACCATGTCAACATGTTGATGCTGTCGGATTTTCGATCACAAACCTCTACCTTGGAGCACGGAGCAGAGCTGGCATGAGTTTTTTAGAGATCCTTCACGATGGTGGGAGAACCGCAATCGCAAGGTGTGGCTTGTTCTCACTGTACGATGTGAAGAAGTTTGTCCATCCTGCAAATGTGGGCTCTTGGCTCCTGTTAGTACCATGATTTGGTATTCTTCCTGATGTTTACAAGGTTCTTGGGAGAGTCAGCTTGGTCTTAGCAGGCCGTGTTTCAATCTCTGCCTGCTCAGCTGCACCGTGGTGGTTCTCACAGACCAATCCGAGATTACCTGACTACAGACACAAGCAGCACACACAAGAGGTCCTTTTGGGTTGATGGTCGGTCAAATCCTCCATGGGTCATGACACAAGGTCAAGGACAATGTGGTGAGGGCACCTTCTTCTTCGACCTATTTCAGCCTGTTTTGCGCTCTCATCAGTTGTAGCCTTTCATTTGCCATATGTTGCAGTGGATCTGTGGTGGTTTGGAATGAATTTGACAAGTTAGTGCCAATGTGGCAGCAGGAAAGTATCCAAAAACAGATAACAGAGACGAGGAGAAGCTTTGGAATGAACACTTCTCCGACACCAGTCAATGGTGGGACAATGGAGACAAAAAGGTGAATGCCTGTTGGAAGCAGATGCAAGTCAGCATAGGAACTAGTGTGATAAGTATGGTTGGAGTGTTTGCTGGAAGAATTCTAGGCTGTCATTGTCTGTTGCTAGCAGCAAGGCAAGGATGTATGCATGATTTGTGCAGAGGCATGGATAGCTGAAGGAGCAGGCGGATGGAGTGTGGGTCCAGATTCATCCAAGAGGGCCAGATTTCAAGCACGAGATCACCTACGATTCCCTGTGGATTAATAGCTACAAGAAACCTGCATGGGTAGATGGTCAACTGGAAGCGGCAGCAGCAGCGGCACAATTAATAAAATCAGGCACTGCCAATAAAGGCACCTTCTTCAACACATTTCACCCTGTTCTTCCCTCTTATCAGAACCGGCCCTAAATTTTCATGTTGAATTCTGCAAGTTAGCTGGTTGAGCGACCCTTTGATAGTTTGGAGTGACTTTGACATGATACTGCCAATGTGACAACAGGAAAGTATCCAGAAACAGGTAACAGAGACGAGGAGAAGCTGTGGAAAGAATACTGTTCTGACCCCAGTCTATGGTGGGACAATCGAGGCAAAAAGGTGGATGCCTGTTGGATTACAGAGAGTAGCAGACGCAATGAGCATAGGAACTAGCGTGATAAGCTGAGTTGGGTGTTTCCTAGAACAAACCTAGGCTGTCATTGTCAGCTGCTAGCAGCAAGGCAAGGATGTATGCATGTTTTGTGCAGAGGCATGGATAGCTGAAGGAGCAGGGATGGAGTGCGGGTCCAGATTCATCCAAGAGGGCCAGATTTCAAGCACAAGATTACCTATGATTCCCTGTGGACCAATAGCTACAAGAAACCTGCATGGGTAGGTGGTCAACTGGAAGCCGCAGCTGCAGCGGCACAATTGATAAAATCAGGCACTGCCAATGAAGGCACCTTCTTCAACACATTTCACCCTGTTTTTCCCTCTTATCAGAACCGGCCCTAAATTTTCACGTTGAATTCTGCAAGTTAGCTGGTTGAGTGCCCGTTTGATAGTTTGGAGTGATTTTGACATGATACTGCCAATGTGACAACAGGAAAGTATCCAGAAACAGGTAACAGAGACGAGGAGAAGCTGTGGAAAAAATACTTTTCTGACCCCAGTCAATGGTGGGACAATCGAGGCAACAAGGTGAATGCCTGTTGGATTACAGAGAGTAGCAGATGCAATGAGCATAGGAACTAGCGTGATAAGCTGAGTTGGGTGTTTCCTAGAACAAATCTAGGCTGTCATTGTCAGCTGCTAGCAGCAAGGCAAGGATGAATGCATGATTTGTGCAGAGGCATGGATAGCTGAAGGAGCAGGGGTAGAGTGTGGGTCCAGATTCATCCAAGAGGGCCAGATTTCAAGCACAAGATTATCTATGATTCCCTGTGGATCAATAGCTACAAGAAACCTGCATGGGTAGATGGTCAACTAAAGGCAGCAGCTGCAGCGGCACAGTTGATAAAATCAGGCACCTCAACCGTGACCAGAGCTTCTGGAAGAGGATCAAGAGAGGGAGTCCACAATGCCTCTTCTGGCACTTTTGGGCATGTGAAGATGCTTTGTGAGGCAGGCAGACTGAAAGAGGCTCTACAGATTTTAAACCAAGGAGGCATTTCAGCAGATTCAGAAACATATGTCTGTCTCTTGCATAAGTGCATCAAGGTGAAAGGCCTGGAAGCTGGAAAGCAGGTGCACACTCACATTATCCAAAGTGGATGCATGCCAAATGTTTTTCTCCTCAACACCCTTGTCAACATGTATGTTAAGTGCGGGAGCATCATGGATGCTCACCAAGTGTTCAACAGAATGCCTCAACGATCTTTGATCACGTGGAATATAATGTTGGCAGGATTTACCAAGCATGGGTGTGGTAGGAATGCTTTGGAGACCTATGAGCAAATGATGGGGGAAGGGGTGAAGCCCAACCACATCACGTTTGTGTGCGTTTGCAGTGCGTGTGCAAGCCTTGCAGCCCTGGAAAAGGGCAAAGAGGTGCGTGGCGACATTGTCAGAGCTGGAATTGTACCAGATGTGATCCTGAACACTGCCCTGGTGGACATGTTTGCCAAATGTGGGAGCATCGAGGATGCAAAGGGAGTGTTCGACAATATGGCTGAACGAAATGTGGTGTCGTGGAACGCGATGCTCGCAGGATATGCACAGCAGGGGCGCGGGATGGAGGCTTTGGAGACGTATGAGCAAATGATGTGCGAAGGGGTGAAGCCCAACCACATCACGTTTGTGTGCGTTTGCAATGCGTGTGCAAGCCTGGCAGCCCTGGAAAAGGGCAAAGAGGTGCATGGCGAGATCGTCAGAGCTGGAATCGTACCAGATGTGATCCTGAACACTGCCCTGGTGGACATGTATGCCAAATGTGGGAGCATCGAGCATGCAAAGGGAGCGTTCGACAATATGGCTGAACGAGATGTGGTGTCGTGGAATGCGATGCTCTCAGGGTATGCACAGCAGGGGCGCGGGATGGAGGCTTTGGAGACGTATGAGCAAATGAGTGCGGAAGGGGTGAAGCCCAACCACATCACATTTGTGTGTGTTTGCAGTGCTTGTGCAAGCCTGGCAGCCCTGGAAAAGGGTAAAGAGGTGCATGGCGAGATCGTCAGAGCTGGAATCGTACCAGATGTGATTCTGAACAATACCCTGGTGGACATGTATGCCAAATGTGGGAGCATCAAGGATGCAAAGGGAGTGTTCGATAATATGGCTGAACGAAATGTGGTGTCGTGGAACGCGATGCTCGCAGGGTATGCACAGCAGGGGCGCGGGATGGAGGCTTTGGAGACGTATAAACAAATGATGTGCGAAGGGGTGAAGCCCGACCACATCACGTTTGTGTGCGTTTGCAGTGCGTGTGCAAGCCTGGCAGCCCTGAAAAAGGGCAAAGAGGTGCATGGCGAGATCGTCAGAGCTGGAATCGTACCAGATGTGATCCTGAACAATACCCTGGTGGACATGTATGCCAAATGTGGGAGCATCGAGGATGCAAAGGGAGTGTTCAAGAATATGGCTGAACGAAATGTGGTGTCGTGGAACGCGATGCTCGCAGGGTATGCACAGCAGGGGCGTGGGATGGAGGCTTTGGAGACGTATGAACAAATGATGTGCGAAGGGGTGAAGCCCGACCACATCACGTTTGTGAGCGTTTGCAATGCGTGTGCAAGCTTGGCAGCCCTGGAAAAGGGCAAAGAGGTGCATGTAGACATCGTCAGAGCTGGAATTGTACCAAATGTGATCCTGAACAATACCCTGGTGGACATGTATGCCAAATGTGGGAGCATCGAGGATGCAAAGGGAGTGTTCGACAATATGGCTGAACGAAATGTGGTGTCGTGGAACGCGATGCTCGCAGGGTATGCACAGCATGGTTGTCATAGGGAGGTCGTGCAACTATTTGAAGGAATGCAAAAGAACGGCTTGAAGCCGGACAGTATCACCTTTACATGTGTTCTCTCTGCATGCAGCCACGCTGGCCTACTGAATGAAGGAAGACGCTACTTTGATGCCCTGAGTCAAGATCATGGTGTCATTCCGACAGTAGAGCACTTTGGCTGCTTGGTGGACCTTCTTGGACGTGCAGGACAACTGGATGAGGCAGTGGACCTGATTAATAAAATGCGCATCAATCCGGATGCTGTGGTGTGGAAGGCCTTGCTTGGTGCCTGCAGAATCCATGGCAATGTGGAGATGGCTGAACGTGCAGCAACATCTATCCTCATGTGGGATGAACAGGATGCTGCGACTTATGTGTTGCTCTCAAACATCTATGCTGCAGCTGGCAGGTGGGATGATACTGCAAAGGTGAGAAGAATGATGAAGGTCAAAGGGGTTAGAAAGGAGCCAGGTCGCTGCTGCATTGAGGTTGGCAACAGGGTACACACCTTCGTTGTAGCTGACAAGTTGCATCCCAGAATTAAGGAAATCCATGCTGAGCTGAGAAGATTGTCTGGGCAGATGAAGAAGGCGGGGTATGTGCCTGACACGCGCTTTGTATTGCATGATGTGGGGGAGGAGGAAAAGGAATTTTCTCTTTGCCACCACAGTGAGAAGCTGGCCATTGGTTTGGGGCTGATCAGCACGACCCCCAGGACGCCTCTCCGTCTCATCAAGAATCTTCGAGTGTGTGGTGACTGCCACACCTCCACCAAATTCATCTCAAAGATTGTTGGCCGAGCAATTGTTGTACGGGACGCTAACCGCTTTCACCACTTTGAAGACGGGATTTGTTCTTGTGGGGATTACTGGTGAAAGGATGTTTTCTTGGAAAGATGCGAGTGTCTTGCTTCATTCAGTGATCTGTGTAGCTACTCAGATCATCCACCATTTCCTGAGAGTATTGACCATGATGTACTGTTGAGTGCATTTCCTATGGCATATCCACGGGAAATGATAGTGGGGTCTACCCGGCATAGGTGGGAAGCCCATAATTGCACTTGACTGAAGGGGTGATATTGGACTGACTTTGGTGACAGTAGATGGAAATCAGAGTGCTGTCCTAATTCTGGGTTTGGGTGGTGGAGCTTCTCCAAAGCTTGAAGATGGAAGTGAATACGAATTTTGATGAGCTTGATTAGAGGGGCAGCCCTGTGCACAAGTTTGTTCAGCATCTTAACTTTTGCAGATGTTTGTTTGTTTCTTGTGGGGTGGCTTTGGATGGAGCCCTTGACGAACTTGCATGAATATTGTCAAAAGCTATCCTTAACCCACCAAGATCCAATCCCATGGTGGCTGCTTGAAAGTTTCATATAGTGATTGTAAGGGTATTTGGGTATGTTATTGATTAATGCCGCTTGACTCCCTCACAATAAGTGATACTGCCAGTGTCGGTCCACCTACGCAGGTCTCTAACCTGGTGTGACTCAGTGTTCTCAGTAACTACTTGAGCTGCCAATCTCAAACAAGCGAAAAAAAACTCTCCTGAAATCCCCTTCAAGAAAAGTGAGGTCTTTTTCTCTTGCTAACCGTCCACCATCCCAAAACTGAAGCTTTTGGTCCGACATGTTGGTTGAATTAATATCAATAAAATTACACGCAACCAAGGGATATTTATGTGAATAATGAGAGGCTTAATGCTCCTCTGGCTGTGAGGGCACAGTCATCAGAAGGATTTCTAGCCAGTTCTGGTGCGATGCTCAATTGTTGTGCAAACAGTTGGAATTTTTGCTTCCTCACATGCAAGTTTTGGGATAAAGTTTCATCCTGTCATTTTGAAGAACTTGGAACAGACCATCTGACTCCCAGCCCAATAGAGGTTCTAGTTTCAACTCATATCCTATAACATTGCTTCATGCTGTTATTTTCTCACTATTTGGCTAGGTGCCTTTTGACTCTGCACAAGATTCTTCAGAGTCTACATGGCAAGGCTGCTAGCCTTAACCAATTCATCGATTAACAACAGAAACAGTTTAAGAGTACCGCTATTTCCAGACTATGTACTATGTACTGCATCCTACCTTGTCATAAAGCACCATCTGGACAATACCCAAGGCATTTCAAGCACCCTACCACCCACCTTCAAATGGAACTCTTTACTCTGACGCAAAACAAAATAGCCTGCCTTAAACTCAAAGTCAACCTACCTCTATCCTCGGTAGGGTAGGCAAAACCGCCTAGTTCCTTTTTGAGGGGTATATACAGTAAGAGGGTTGGTCAATGCTGTCACAGACGACAAAGATGACAGATGTACTCTATCGGAAATGCCCATAAAGCTCTATGTAGCAGAGGCATAGGTTCCACTGATTTGAGGTGCTTGTTGTGGGGCCCAGGAGGACAACCCTGAAGTAACGGAATGGGAGTAACGCCCGGGCGCCAAAGACCGGCCAGGACGCATACTGACCCGGCCTGTAGATTGTCTGTTCATTTTGATGTGTACGCAGTTCCGTCCAATGGTGTCCATCCGTAGAGCCCTGCAGTGCCATCCTGAATTTGATTAACTGATCTTGCCTTAAGAAGTGATTGACTGCCTTATAAATGGCTTAAAGGAAGCTCACCTAGTGCAGGATTGTTTATTTCCTAGAATGCGCACCCCAAGGTCTAGGGTCTTATCAGCAACATACAGTCATACAACATGAAACTAGTTTGTGCAGGGGAGTTGTTTTCTACCTGTGTCTTTAATGCGGCTCCATTGTATAAGAGCTCAGAAACACATCCTAAAATCCATCATCAGGACCATCCAATTGTTCTATCGAACTCCTCCCCTGGCATGAGATTGAATAGTACTCCTATTCCACAAAAGAAACAGAAAGACCTCTAGACAGAGATTGAGACAGTGACATGGGGTTTTACCTGCAGGCTCCAATTGCAGGGGAAATTAGTGGAACCATCCTGACGCACAGTGTAGTAATTGCACATAAGCTGCACAGTAACACTTTAAGTGAGACCCTGCATCTTGCCTTTACATTCAAAACAGAGTAGCCAAATAACAAAAACAAGTCCTGAAGCAATTTGCGCCTGGAGAGACTTCCCAAGCAACTCACCTGATGATCCTCTCCCAGATCAACTTTCCACCAGGCTGAGATTCGCCCGCCCTCATTGCAAGGTCCAGCAAATGACGTACCCTACATAGAAACACACCAAATATCCCAATAACATCGATTTGTAAAAAACATTCACTATTGAACTTCGCCTGAAATGGAAGCCTCGCCTTCTCGTTGCAATGCACCATCAGCTTTTTCATATCCTCTATCTTCCTATATTCATAGTGTCTACTGGGTGCTCTTGATACCAACGCACTTCCCACGGGTTTGTCTGATGTTGAAGAATGGTACATCTGCATCAACGTTTCCCTGAAATAGCTGGATGCACACTCTGACCTCGCAATCGGAGTGGACACTTGGCTGTGTTTAAGCTCCCCGTTCTTTCGCACCTCAGCGTCGGTAGAGACCCAGAAAGCTGCCTTCGCTTTTGGTGTTCCTCTGTATATCAATTGCAGAAGGACAGAACAGGGTTCTGTGTGGATATGGTATGGCATGGGGCTAACAGCGCTTTGGCACTGCGTAACAGCGTAGGCTCGAGTTGTTTTCTGGTTTGGCTGTTGTTTCCTTGCACCATCTAGAAAACAGATGACAAGTAGAAGTAGAAAAAAAATAAAGTATATTTCTTTTTTCATTGTTAAAGCAATGGTTTTCCTTTTAGTAATGTTCATAGAGTTGAAGAGAAGTGTCATAGTCAAAAGAATGCTGACATAGAAAAGAAGTACCTGATAATTGCGGGACACGAGAGCCTTAGAATCAGTGTAACGAGATGGAGGACTGCTTGCTGAGACCACTAGCCTCTGCCACAGCAGCAGCTTTTTAGATGCAACGGTACTTTGCAAAACTCTGCTATTTGCTAGGGGTGTATAACACAAAAGGGTTGGTGTGGCGAGAAAATGAGATGCCACGCTTATCCCCACCTCCCATGCTCAAGGCCCCACTAAATTGTGGTCACTAACCACCTTACACAGCCTGTTCTAAATAGCTAAACTATTCAATATGCCTTCTGCCAACTGTGACTTCAATCACATGTGTGCAAACCCCTGTACTTATTGGATGCAGTTATGGCCAATAATACCCCATTCTTGAGGAAAGCTTCAGTTCCACAACTAGATACGCCAAGCAAAAACAAGGTTATCCAGATCGAGTGACCAACAAGAGAGATGACGCCAGCTGTTACCGTAAATAAGAGCCTCTTCCCCTTGCAGATACAGCCCCATTTTGTGGGTGGGCTCTATGACCAACACGGTAAGTTTAGTACCTTTGTTACAACTGGATTCATCCAGGGATGGAGCCCATAAGATGTGCCAACATAATAGATCACCCCATTGCAGTCTCCGTCACAAATGTAGAGCAGCTCCTTGTATGTGGAAAGGCGGCGGCTGAATAGTTGAGATCTTGTTTGAAAATTGACCAGGCGGCCTTGAGTACGCATGTCCAGTGTCTGAAATATTTGCCTATATCAAGCACAAGCAATTACAGAAATTTTCAGCATGAACCTTGGATCAACCACACTTGGTCATATTATTCATAGGAACGCCAATACCTTGAGGAAATGTTGTACCTGACCTCCTACTTAGCAATAATGTGAACTGCACCCCTCCCGCAAACCCATATGGCTCTTGATGCCTTGGGATTAAACATGAGGCATTCAATTGACATTTGGTTCTCTAACACCCCGGCATTGCATACCACCACAATGCGGAACCAGCTGCCATCAACTAGTTATGCGGCTGAACCAGGGGAACAGAAATGGTCTGAATGTAAGAAATCCAAAGTTAGACCAATGAAAGTTGCCATAGCATGCACATGATCAGGTACTCCAGAACCTGCTTTGAACAATTCACCTATTCTGAATCCCTGAAGTGGTACCAGACATTGTCTCCTCCAATCCTTTCTGAGATTCCCATAGAATTGCTCTGTTGCATATAAGGATCTTGACTGTCACTGCCTTTCATGAAACTCGCGATTCTTGTACTTCGATAGCCTCATTGAGTAGCACATTATACTGATTATCACAAGTTTCATCAAGCAAAGGAACTCACTTTTGTTGATTAGACGATGTAAGATCTTGGTCCAGATATTCGATTGCTTCTGTAGCCTGTGCAGTCCACATATTAGCTTTTGCCGATGATGCATTGTGAAAGAATACATGACAGCTATTGCCAACATGACTTATACGACCTCCCCTAGCCATTGGGCCAACAGCCTCAGATAAGACTTAGTAACTTTTTAACAATGTGACTGGGATTTCTCTTTTTCCCCTGTGGACGTGCCCCTACTTATCAGACCCTTCCCACATCAGACCCTTTTGGCTTCAAATTCTGACCGGTGGGCACGTAGCTAGGTGACATTTGTTGCTCAGTCCAGTGGGTAACCCCTAAAGGAGTGTTCGATAGTCCATGTTAGTGCCAGAGGCCTCGTGATTGTTGGTGCGCTTGTTGATAAAATAGATGCCTACAAAGTTATGTGAGCAAACCTTTAACATATTACATCTGTTATACCCCAGAAAGAGGAGCCACAAACTCACCAGGTCTTTTACTGCTGGCACTAATTTACTCAGAGTGCAAAGGTCTGCATTTTGCAACTGCACAAACACCAATACATTAAACCAAGGGCAAACTGTTTGTGCTTTGACGTTCGGCTTGGAGTAGTTCAGATGATCTTGATTCTACATTATATAGTAACCACACCACCTATATCTGTCAAATTAAGACTGTCCCTCACACACATAGGTTATGGGGTAGCTTTCAAGCCAGTCCAAACACGATACGAACCTTTGGAAGTCGGTTTTCACCTACCAAGGTACATATTCAGCCCAAACGCAAGAAAGAACATCAGCATGTGCATGGAGAGAATGTACTCATAAGACATTGTTTGCCGTAGTATGTGCATGGAGAGAGAGAGAATGTACTCATAAGACGTTGTTTGCCGTAGCCTTGTGGCCATTGACCCCGCGCCCAGTTTGAACAGAACACAAAGGGACAGAACCTACCTTTGTCAGGGGCTGATGAGAGACAGAGAGAGAGAGAGAGAGAGACACACACACACACACACACACAGAAACAGAAAGGTTGAAACTTTACAGTCCCACAATTTTTCCCAAAGGCCCATGTGATGAAAGAAGAACAACAAGACGCCACTTCCAAAAACATCAGATGAGACACAGACGAAGTGGCTCTCTCAAGAGAGAATACATGCCTGAACTTTACCATGCACTTATTCCAACAGGATAATATGTACCATGTCTAACATCATTGACCAGGAGAAGGAAACAGATTGCAGTCTCACCATCTGCAAAACTGGAAGGGACATGAGAGAGAAGCGCACAAGGGGTAGCAAAAGCTTTAGATCATCCATCCGTTGCTCAAATCTTTGAACAGCACCTAGGACCTCTGCATGCTTGTTGGCATCCTCCCACCCATAAATTCCGTCCGTGTTGACACCCCACATCATGATGGCGTCCAAAACTTTCTCTTCCGATGTGACCCATAAACCTGGGTGCTGATAATGAGAGACCAACATAAGTCAGAAAGGATGTCAGCTACCTGACTTGTCAATATATGTATTGCTCGTTCTGGCAAGGGCATGACACTGTCAAGCAGGTCACCGATCCACAGGGTTTATCAAGATCTGGCAAGTTTAAGCACTTGTGCAATCTCCTTGGGATTCGATGGGTTCAGTTCTCACAAATCACATCCAATTCAGTCTAGGCACCAAATTTTACAGGGGAATGGCAATCGTCCCAAAGACTCTCTCATTCCACCCATTGGATTTGACAACATGATATACGTATCATGTCCAGATTGCTCTACTCTTCTGACTGCCACACCGGGGTATCTCGCCTTCTTATCGGATCATGGGCAGAGTCTGCTATGGCTTCTGTGTCAACCCACATGTTTCTACTCACCCCAGTGAGACTACAGGACTGTAAGACTGACCAAACTGCGGAATTTGAGAACCAACCATTTATGTGTGATGTGAAAGTTCCACCTACTTTTTGAGCACCAGGTGCTAGTAATGGAGTGCAATGCCAAACCTGCAAGATTCGCAATAGGCATGGAGCTTCGAGCTCCCGGAACTCAGTAGCTGGAGGGACAATGCAGTAGTCAAAGTGGCGTGCACAGCAGTCCTCACACGCATCCCTCAAAGCCCCACAGGAAGGCATGGACGCCGCCACCTGCAGTATAGCACAAACAGAGTCCTGCATCGCAAATCAAGGAGGACCCATCTGAGTTAGCCTCTTCAAGCAGCCTGGACAGCCCCCCGTGACCAGTGAGCAGCTGCTATGTAGAGCCATATGCCTGATTCCCACTCATCATTACAGGCAGAGGTCGAAGTAGAGACATGTTGCTTCCTGACCACCAGAGCCAGCCTGCAGATAAAAATATGTCAAGCGCAACACTCGTGTCAAAACTGGGAAACTCTGTCTCGGGATGCCTGGAACATAGAAGAGATGCTAACCCTGCATAATCCGTTGCACTTATGGAAAGTGATGGATGGATTTGCCTCAACATCTCAGGTAAGTAGCAGACCTTTTGCTAAGAAATCCTATCCATCTAATGCTCTCTTCAAGGCAACACCCAAAAGTAAAAGGAAAACTGATGAGACCAAAACCCCATGGGAGGATCCGAAATTTACCTCGGTGAGGTAATTGATCAGGTGAGTGCAACATTCCTGTTGAAGAAGTTGAACAGCAAACTGGTCAGCCAGTAGCAACAGAGGTAGCAAAAGTGCCCCACGATTGTCTGTCTCGCCGAGCTCAAGGTGGCCACGGTACATGAACTGGAGCATGACCATAAAGGGTTCGGGGGCTACATCCCGGATCACTACCTGCCCAATACTGGTTTCACACATCCCATTTGTGAACATCTGCGCACCCAGGGGAAGATGAATATCACCTGTCAGTAGTATGTTGTAAGTGCAACAATACATAAACCCCTCACCAAAGTTTAATTGAGTTCTACCTACTCCCGAGTTGCACAAAACTGCACTCACTTCCATCCTTGACTGAAGTTATCATTGGCTTATTCATCACATACAGAATGTAAGACTTTAGGATCTCCAGCTTCTGATGAGGGGACTGCCAAGAGATGATTGTGTAGGTCAACAGAGCTGGGACAATTGGAGAGTAGCTTTCTCCTCATGCCTGTCTCCTTCAACAAGGAAAGATACATAAAGCATGCAGGACACACTGTCGGTCTGTACTGATACTGACCTTTGCAAATGGAGCACTCCAAGCACTCAAGACTAGCCTATGAGCTTGTGCCACCTTGCCATAGCCATCAATGAAAAGCTCGACATCACTAAATTGGCCGCTCTCCAGGAACTCCATCAACTTGGATGCATCAACAGGGATGCTCGATGAAAATCCTGGACGATTTTCAAAGAATGCAACAGGGTTGTGATAAAGAAGCTCCACTTTATGGTCTGGCCTACAGACCGCTGATCCCTTGTCTCTCTCTGCAGTGAATGCCCTATTAAGCTGCTCACATTGCAATGCAAGGCTTTGAAGGCCAAACTCATCGGCAAGCTCTTGAAGATGCACCAGCTCAGTTTCACCCACCTTGACCACCACCACATACACAACATGCCACGCGACTCAGTGTTTGGGTGATGATTAAGACACACGATTGGTGAAAAATTCAGAGCCTGTCCACTGTGGACACTTCTCAGTCTGCTGGAACCTTTCCACAGAAAGAAACCACAAAAAGGATAGATAGACATAAAGGAAACATATGTACACATTAATCAAACTGAACAAATTATCTGGGCAATGTCCATAAACCCTTGGGTCTAAGGGATATTTTCATCAGGGACTTTACTTCTGGTGAAGAGCCACTCCATTGCCCTACAGCTGTTTCTTAAAGAGGTTTTCATGCTTACATCTTATGCAAGAAGTCTGACCCACTTATCCAAGCTAACAATGTAATTCACAAACAGACAGGCAACTAATAACCTCTTCTGTTACCAAAACAAACAAGCACTTGACTGCGTGCCCCTGAAACTTTTTTTTTAAAAAAAAGTTACAAAAGGAAACGGGGAATACCTGTGTCCGCCCAGAATACATATACTGAAGAAGATTGTGCAAGACAGAGTACTCAACAGATGGGAGCCGAACCATCCCGTCCCCAGAGGATTCTGGAAAACCAATACAGCATGAAGCAAGAAGGATGCGATGAGCAGACACAATCCTCCTTGCAGGCCCCACCATAAATTGTACATCTGAAAACTCCATAGACTCCAAGTACTGTGATAAACCACCCCCCACCCCATGATCCTCCACGTTCGATGGCATCCCAAAGCTTTGCGCTGGTGGGCGTACACGGATATTGCGATATCCTACATGCTTGTCCCAGCTACTAAGACCCACATACTGCACTTTGCAATTGGGATTAGTATCTGCCCACTCGCAGACAATCCCCTTGCCTGGCTCACCCTTACCAACGGTAATTGTCCCATCCAAAATACTTACCCAATAACGCTCAAAGTTGGATGGGCAGAGTACAATGCCTGCTACATCAACCACTGTCTGGCCATCTACCAACAACTTCAGCCGTCGATTCCCATGGCTTCCCAGGATAACTGTATAGTTTGGCCCACTGTCTGTGCGGTAGTGTTTGCTCCCTGCATACCCCAAGGCTATTGCTCAAAATAGGTTCAATATTCTGTACACCTTTGAGAAAGCACGAATTTCAACACTGGGAAAGTTGATACAATGACAACATCAAAAGAAGTGCCAATCAGATGGAAAATGAAACAAACAAGTGTTGGCC
The DNA here is from genome assembly GCA_030704615.1 of Takakia lepidozioides. NCBI lineage: Eukaryota > Viridiplantae > Streptophyta > Takakiopsida > Takakiales > Takakiaceae > Takakia > Takakia lepidozioides. Next base: position 23,459,961 of record CM060732.1, on the reverse strand, counting down.
ATGGGTACAAGTGTTGGTGGGTGTGTGTGTATGTAAGGTCCAGCTGTAGAATGCCAGTATCGATGAGCTCAAGGGTCATACACTACAAGTGCATTAGGACCTTGTCACAACACCAACCCTTTACCATTCCATGTAAGTCACTGCAACACCTCTAAGTAGTACCACTTACAGTTGACCCTCTACTTGAATTTCAGTTGTTGGGGAATAAGGCCTTCCATCAATGCGTACTACTTACTCAATCAACCAAATCATGCGATGCCAGTAAATTGCCAGTTCTTTAGACGGTGAGAAACGAAGTGCTTAGAGGCCATTTATTGAGCTTTGTCCTTCCCCTCCTACATTTTTCAACTATGCTACCGAGACCATACTTTGCTCGGCAGGATCAAGTCAAAAGCTACATATCCATCGACCTAGAGATCTTACACCCCTTCCGTGCTTCGTGGGAAGGGACCTTCAAATCCAGTTTCCTCCTCTACCTTCAGTCAACGTACCTGCGTGCTCCTTGAACACAACCGTGACATCGTTGTCAGCGCGTGCCTCGAACTCCACACATCCCCGCCCAGCCTCGGCGAACCGTAGATCGTCCCCCATCAGCCATGCACAGTCGAAGGGGGGAACGACCAGCACACTGTTCCCCGCCATTCCTATCTCTTCTTTGTCTAATCACACAAATCCAGCAGCCACCCTCCGTGGCGTACCATTTACTCACGTGATGCTTTAACCAAGCTGAGAGATGCCCACCCCACTTAATGATCTACTTGTGAGTGTAAGCTTATCCCCAGCACCTGATCCTTCATCAGGCAAGTGTGCCCAAATGTACTGCCTTATACTTGGGGTTGTCCAACAGCATTACTCCTGTGTGATGAGCTTCCGCTTGAAAAGCCATACGAACCAATGAGCCCATGAGAATCAAGGGAAGCAAGCTGAGGGAGGAAAGCCTCGGAATTACGTCGCCTATGTTTGATTCACTTTCCTCGAATTACAAACTCGTTTTCTTGGCTCTCAGATCGACCAGTAATCCTGCAAGATAAAGTGGAAACCACCGAATATACGATGGTTCGATTCTAAGTCAAACTATCCGTCTCTGCTCCTTTCTGGCTGACGCCAGCTCACCGAAATCAAACCACGCAGGAGAGCAAAATTCTGAAGCTGAGACCTCATCTATATAGCGTTTAGAGACAGACACTCCTACAAGTCCACAACCATGATATTAAAAAGATATGAAAGATTCTCCAGCCTGAATGATAGGTGCCACATAACACCCACAGGCACATCCACCAGATCAAAAACCTCGCTCTGAGCATGCAGGCCCTGCACACTTGTCTGTCTCGCACATACAGAGGATCGACTTGCTAAATTTGAACCACCGTCCCTTAGGGTTAACGGTGGCCCACGTCATGGGATATGTGATCGACGCTTGTCACGAAGATTATAGTTACAGTGTAGATGATGGCGCCGTTGTTGACCCACAGTGATCGGACCATCATCAAAGCGACGATGGGACCCATCAACGCAAAATTTAGAGCGAGAATCTGAGATAACATGCAGGTGTCGAAGTCTCGGATAGATGGAAATTGATAGCCGCCAAAATAATAATGAGGAGCAGTGTGAAGGAGGTGGGTAGTTAGCGATTGTAGTGGTGAAGAGTGTTGAGGAGGGGTTGCTACAGATGAGGTAGGGAGGGGGAGAGACGGGAGTGCTCTAGGCTTCTCTTGGCAGTTGTTGGAGCTTATGCTCTGAGTATGGCGGACGATGGGAGGGCCGAACTTGCGCTGGTTGCAATGCAGGATCTGGGCTTTCCCCGACCCACAGTATCTCGCACTCTGAAGCGCCTTTCCAAGGTCCTTCCCCTCATTCCTATTCAGCATTGACTACCGCTACCTGTACTTCCATCTTGTGTTCTTGCTTTGTTTGTCAGTCTTCCCGAGTCGTAATGGGAACTGAGAAGCTTTGGTAGAAGGTAGACAAACGTGCGCACTCTATCTGCTTTCAGAATATAAGCTTGTTCCTAATGAATTGGACACTCTTGCAGGTGTATGGTGCCTGTCTATGGAACTACGTTGAGACCGAAAACTATCAGCTACTGGTGGACCAAGTGTTGCAAGAACAAGAAGGACGGGTAAGAAACTCGTAGTTTAGTTATGAGACAGGGAACAGTCTGAGACGCAAATGACAGGGATATTTCACATGCCCCTCCTTCATAGGAACTCCATACGAAGAATTGGCCTATGCAGTATATTGGCGCCATGCCTGTGGTCACCTTTAATTCTTTTAGGGTTTAAGCAATTGCTGGGAATCACATTAGATCCCGTCTTTCACATTATCAATGCCCTAGCTACCTTGGTCAAATATCCCTCCTCGTTGATGTGGGTTGTCTATGATTCTCCGTTGTCCTTTAATCCATTGCGATGCTTACTTGATCTAAGCCTGTAGTGCAGGGAGTGCTGATGGGGGTCTATGCTTGTGCAGGCAGAGGGTGGTCAACGAGCCCCAGGTGCAGCTCGTGCTGACACCTCGGTAGTCAGGGAATCGTCCCTTACACCCGTTGATTCTACATGTGAGGAAGGCTCCCTTACTCAGATGGGGAGGGTTGGGGAGGCAAATGCCATTGGGCCCAAGAAACTGAAAGGCGCTGCTACCCTTCCTTTGAGGAACTCAAAGGTAGGTAATTCCCAAAAGTGTGATCTGGGCCAGGAGGGCAAGAGGTCTGGACAGTCTGCAATGACCCCTCCGAGAGGATCCAGAGCACCCGAAACAGCAAGAGGAGAGACCTCCATCATGTCAGAGAATGGGGGTCTGACTGAGAGAGGCAAGATTTGGCCAAACCAACCAGGGAAGGTGGTGAGACAGCAACCTGGTTGCAACTCCCTTCGAAACAGAACTGAAAATCCACATGGTTTAAAGAAAAAACCCAAGTTGGAGGGCCTGTGGCCAGACATTGGGGTGATTGTGCCAGGTGCTGAAGGTGAGTTACCACTCTAGAGTAAGGTCCTGGATTCAATGATAGTTTTGAAGTGTCTTCCATAAGTATTTTAGATTAAAAGGTGTCGGGTTCTAGTAGGGACGTATTGACCAGGCATTGTCAGTTCAAAATGGAATTAGGCCTTGATCATTGAAAGACTCTACCAAGTTGCAAGAGTAGAGGAGAGTATCTAGATTATTGGGAAGTAGTGGAGATCAGTGGTCGATATGGTGCATGGAACCCTGAGGTCATGTCTTCATAATTACTGCAGGCATCTGACAATGGTATGGTAGTGTGTGCTAATTAGGTCCATAAGCGTTCATATAGTCTCCAAATGGATAATTGACGTGTGTGTATGGATAGAAAGATGTATATCCAAAGATCTTCTATTGAATCATGCAGGTGGACTACTGCCAGATGGGGAATGGAGTGAAGAAAGGAGGCGCATGCATAACCCCTCAGATCTTTCCCGAGGCGAAGAGCCGACCCCTATCCCAATTGTGAACAGAGTGAACAGCCAAACTCTGCCACTCTCCTTCTACTACATCTCCAAGAGCTGCACTCATCAGAACGCCCATGTGAACTTCTCCCTCTCTCGCATTGGGGATGATGAGTGCTGTCCAAATTGCTATGAGGATTGCCTAACTGCCCCATTTCCTTGTGCTTGTGCACGGGACACAGGCGGTGAATTTGCCTACACCAGCAATGGTTGCCTCAAGGACAAGTACATAAAGCAGGTAAAACCGTGAGAATATAGACCAGCCGACATCATGTGTTTGTCATTGCTATCCAATCTGTCCAGTGTGAGTCATTTCCGTGTTGACACGAAACCATTATGGCTGCATCCTCTGTTAGGAACTCAGGAAGTCTAGGGAGGTACAATAGCTGGTCATTTGTTATACAACATGTAATTGATTTGTCTTGTAGTTGTAGATTTGTCTCATTGAGGTTTAAGATAGCATTCTCTCTGGTTTCTTCCATGTGTTGTTTCTTCTTCCATGTCTTTCTTGAAATTAATCAGCTTTCTTGCCCCACTGATATTTTCGAAGATGTCAGATCTATGTGTAATGCTGTTCTTTTACTTTTTTTTTGTTTACGGAGTGCGAGGCATTTGGGTTTCACGGTCAGGGCAAAGGAAATGCATGTGTTGCTTTCTATGTTCTAGATGCCATGATTTTCACTTCAATTTCTTGAAAGTGAACATGGTTCAATGATCGCCCAGATCTTACCAATGCTGATTTTTGGGAGTGGCCGATTCAACAGGGAAGTAGTTAGTCGGAAGAGGGCATGCGGGTGGTGATGAAAGTGCCTTTCCTGTCTGTAATAGAATCCCTGACGCCGGAATTATGCAGGCCAAAGAGATGCGCTTGGATGAGAAAGAAAGGCGGAGAAAGCTTCATTTCTGTGAAACGGGCTTTCACTGTCCGGAGGAGCGGAACAAGGGTGCCCCCGGAAAGTGCAGAGGCCACCTTATTCGGGAGTTCGTGAAGGAATGCTGGTCCAAGTGCGGATGCAGCAAGCAGTGCGGCAATCGGGTTGTGCAGCGGGGCATCAACCGTAGGTTGCAGGTAAATTTTCTTAATGTTGTCTACCGACACTTTTGACTTTATGCTTTAGGATGAACTTGAGGTCCATTGGGTGGAATATCTGAAGATTTCGATTTTGCTTGTGGAGCTCTCCTTGGTTTACTTCTGACTTTAACTGTCTGCATCCAATGTTTCATACTCAGCTATAGTGTTGTTGACATTTGAGAACACTGACCTGCTCAACTCCCATGGTCCTGGTATGGCAGCAGGTATTGTTTGTTCTTGAGTGGAAAAAGCTGAGAAAAAACACAGTTGGTCTGGTTTTCAGGTGTTCATGACACCTGAAGGCAAGGGCTGGGGCATCCAGACACTTGAGCACCTCCCAGCTGGTGCGTTTGTTTGTGAATATGTCGGTGAAATCTTAACCAACACCGAGATGTACGAGCGAAATGTCTCGGCAAAGAAGGCAGATGGGATCCACACATACCCGATACTTTTGGATGGTGACTGGGGCTCTGAAGCGACCCTGAGAGATGAGGAAGCTTTGTGCTTGGATGCTACCTACTTTGGAAATATTGCAAGATTCATAAATCATCGGTGAGATTCACTGATTCAATGATACAGCAATACAAGGTTACACAATCTATTCCAGCCGCACCCGCCTTACAAGTGGTCATGGGTTCAAAGCCACACAGGTGTATGTTGGATGTCACCCATCATAGCCAACCCAGCCCAGGTCAACCGGCTACTTAATGTGTGGGTACATTGGGACTTTTGAGTCCTTGGGGGAGGTTTGGGCAACCGTGTTGTCCTGGTTATGGCCGTTGGAAAGGTGTCCACTTTCCATACAAACACTAGCCCTTTGGGTGAAGTGAACCATACGCCGTCTTCAGCAGGAGTCTTCTTCCTCTGTCTTCCAGCCGCACAGTGATGCTGCTTTTAGTTCTTGGTGCCTCTGTAGCAAACACTCACTCTCAAGTTAAAGACACCTTGACCCTCAGTCAGAAGCCTGTTTATGGATGGGACAGTGTGTTACAGCTTAAGCAATGTTGATGTAAATATATTCATTGGTGATGGCTGCAGGTGTAGTGATGCTAACATGATGGATATGCTGGTGGAGATTGAGAACCCCGACAGACACTACTACCATGTATTCATCGTCCCCTCCTTGTCCATTTCTCTGTTTCTGGGGTCCTTTTGGATAGGCTTGCTGTGCTTTCTGTAGCTACAGTAGGAAGACTGCTGTCAGAGTTGAGCAAACACCTTTTTATGCTCAAACCTAAATCCCTGTTGGATTCTTCTGATGAACACAGAAGGTGCCTTGTCATATGGGTCAGTGATACTGATGCATGATTGTGCTAGACTATGGATAGGAAATTCCAGACCTGAAGGTAATGAACAGTTTGCAACTGCTGGGACACTGATGTTGGGTGCTGCAGGTGGCATTTTTCACCAACCGCGAGGTAAAAGCATTTGAAGAGCTCACCTGGGTATGTCATCAGGTGCTCTGTGTAGTCTTAACTGCTGCTAATACTCTTCCGATATTTTAAGTTTGAAAGTGTGAGACTAGGAAAGTGTGGGACTGGTTGCATATGGATGCAACCAGTCTTTCTGATCTGTTGTCTTTCTTCAGACCAGGAAAAAGATACATTGCTGCATAAGTGTGCTACCCTACCTCTCTTACATCTTGTGGGATATAGCTCTTGAGGTTAGTTGGGCAAGAGTTTAATACGCGTGGTAATGCAGGACTACAATATTGACTTTGAGGATGATGACCACCCGATTCCAGCATTCACCTGCCTGTGTGGGAGTGAGTTCTGCAGAGGACCTCAACCACTGAGGTGAGCTCCCAGTACTACCCTGCCTTATATGGAGTCTCACATATTAGTTTGCGTAGTGGTCTCTTTCGGACAAGTGCATCTATTTACTGAAGCTTGGAATGTTTTCGTGTGTTGGTCCACCGCTTTCTACCTCCTCCACATCTTACACTCCAGAATAGCATATTGCCAGCCTGGAATCACCACCTCACATTTAATTTTTTTGTCCCTACCTCTGAGACAGTTGAAGGTGGGTATGGTACCCGGAAGGAAGGTTAGAGGTCGGAAGGTGGTATCATTTGGGGACGTCATCTTTGTCATTTTACGTAGGACATAGTCAATTAGTTCATTTCTCTTTCTTTTAAATTTAGGTGCACAAAGAATCTGCTTCCAGTGGGAAACAACATTTCATTGAAGGTTTTATTTCCAGTTTAAGTGACGTGTGGCGTGATTTGTTGCCTATTGCTGTTCTTATCAGGGGTTAGAAGGGGCTCTTGGAGAAGCAGACCGATGGAGTTGTGTTGTTGCAGCAGCCTTAGTTTAAGCATGTTATGGAGATCAGGTAAAGTTTCTCCATGAATGATAACACAGTGAAAAATTGTAACTTTGTGCTTGTAGTCTGTCTGCAGGCTGAATAGGAATGTTGATTGGTTGATAGACATACAATGCTCCAAACAGAGCTTGTAGTTAGAGCTCTATGGCCACATTTGAGGTCGCCTAGGTGTGGCCCATATTGGAAATCATGCTGCATGGTCAACTGATGAATGTAGAGGCATTGTTCCTACAGTTGGGTACTTGCTGGTTTTGAGACATGTCACATTCTTTAAACTGGTGGTTCAATTTTGCAGGGGAACCAACATCAATTGGGTCAAATTTTGTGAGGCATCAAAAGGTTTATGGGCTTTCCTTCTCAAGCCATCAGTATCTATCCAACAAACATCATTTTCTTCCTCTCTCATCATTATTTTAGGAAAATGGAAGGCCTTTTAGTTCATCAAAAAACCGCGATCACAACTGTCTTGACATGTTGATTCGCTCTTAGTGCAGTCAAACCATTACAACCTGTCTTACAAGTGGCTGTGGGTCCAAAGCCACTGAGGTTTACTTTGTAGCCAACCTATCTATGAAAAGGATCCACTGGGTCAAACAGTAATTGGGTGTGTGAGTAGTATTGGGGACCTTTGAATCCCTGAGGAAAGGATTGGGCAACCACACGGCCTAGTTTATGGCTGTTTAGAAGGGGTAGACTTGCAAAAACAGAAGGTAGTAGTCCTGCTGAAGCGAGCATAAATTGTGGTGTCTCGTCACCTGGAAGGACTACTGCCTTACTCCATTTGCATACTGTATGTGTGCTTTGGCATTCAGTTACCCTTGTACTCATGTGACCGTAACTTGATTTCACGGCTTCTCATGAGCTTCACATATCCCTTGAAAGTGGTTCTCCATGGTCAGAGAACTAGTCTAAATGGAAATCCTTCACAAAGTGATTGGTTGACCTAGTAACCTCCCACTATAGTTGGGTTGGCTGAATGAGGTACTACTGTGGAATTGTATCCACTGCCATTTTTGAGGTGGTTGAAGTTCAGTGTCCAAATCAAAGTTTGGTGGTGGACTTTTGTCTATTTGGATAGCGAAAGAATTAATTATATCTTACCATAAGTTTTGGTTCTGCACTGGGTATTTGTATTTTAGTATGATTTATTAAAATTAAAGAAATCCAGTAGATTGTATACAAAACTGAAGTTTAAGAGGTGTGAACTAACAGTCGGGTGATTTGCAGGTAGTAATCTTCTAGATATGTCATCTTTTGATACAATCAATACAAATCCACACCACCCTCTCTACGGGTTTTCAAACTGAAAACCTTGTTCCCTTGGTTACTACCAGTATCGGAGGGTGTCCACATTCTGGTTGGAAACCCTTGAGGTGAAAAACACCAGTCTTCAGTAGGAAATTTTCCTCTTGAATTGTTTTAAATTCTTCTGAAATGTGATGTCCACTTCTGTTGTATCTGCATTATTTGGTGCATCTAGGAAGTCATTAATATTTGTCAGCGTGCTCTAGAACAGCTAATTGGGCTTTTCAGGGCGAGTTTGACATACCACCTTTGAGCTCGCGATGTGAGGAGTTCAAGGTCAAATGGTTGCATCGTATGTCCAGTACGAAATGCCCTAAGAAGTTTGCCTCTATTTCTTGGAAGCAAGACCATCCTCTTAAACAGGTTAAGCCATGGCGTAAAAGGGTAGAGGAGATTTTCAAGTACCTGAATATGGGCCAGGAAGAACTGACCCAGCTCGATGAAGCTGACTTGGGGGCTGAGGTGTCTAAGGCCAATGTCTAAAGTTAGTCATACAACTTACCTGAAATTGTGTCCAGTTTGTGACATGATCTGAAGGGCCTCCCTACTGTAGGCAGGCAATAGACTAAGTTTTGGGGTGGGCAGTCTTCCTTTGAAACAAGAAACAGATGCAGAGAGGAAAGGAAGATTGTAAATGCCTGGTGTGTGGGCTCCCTGAAGACAACATCCACTATCTGACACAATGTTGGGGGTATTCTCATCAGAGAGCGACTCTCTTCACGACCATCGAGAACATAGTCCCTGCACCTCAGTTCAACTTTCCATATCTCAAGGCTGAGCCTTTAGCCCTGGTGCTGTAGGGGTCCAGTTGTTGGGCAGCTCACACAGCAGATTGAAGGGCTTTCTAAAGGAAATATGGAATGCCCAATTAGTTGTTTATACCCAGGCAAGTCCCACTACTGAAATGAGCCCTTCACAAAGGATAGTGCCTGTTCCTTGGCCTGCCTTTACTGGGCATGGGGTCTAGTATAGTCACAAGGCTACAGCAGACGTCTTATGAGTGCATTCTAAGTCACTCAGTGCCATACGTATATATCTAACTAATGCCACACTTTATTTGCATTTTTGTTGGTGGGTATGTGGATATATCCACAATAAAACGATTGATGTTGAAATCGCCACCACCCCATTCAAATTCAGTGTCGGACTGTTCTACTCATGAGTTTTGCAGTCCTTGAAAAGTTTTTTTCACAAATTGAAGTTCTGAGAGTGTAGTTGGTATAATCAGCAACTCACTATTGATGCTGGGGGCAATAGTGTAAGGTGGAGTTTTTGAAACTCAAGCGATTTGATATCTGCAGGCTGCCAATACTGCTCCAACTTGGCTCGCGAGATGAGATGCATGCAAGTCAAATATAGCAAAGACAGTCACAAACATGGCACATAAAATCCAGATAATGCCATATGTGAGTTCCACCCAATCCTTTGTAAGGGCATGGAGAAGAAATGCTGCCAGGATGGCAGACCCAGATGCTGGGTAATCGAAACAAAATCTCATGAACAGCAAGGTAATAAGAACAAGCGGAGCTGCAGAGAGAAATAAGTGGACAGTTGGGAAGACATACATTGTGGAAAGATGAGTATCTTTGGCAGAACGTGCGGCAAACATGCACTCTGAAAGTGAGATGCAACAATGCCAAAAGTCATGAAGGTCAGGGGTCGGAAAGGATCCGGGTCGCTGCTGCATCGAGGTCAGCAACGTTGAGGTGGTTGAGAAAATCAATGCCGAGCTGGAAAGATTGTCCACGCAATCGAGAGAGTCAAGATATGTGCCTGCTGACACGCGCTTTGAGTTGCACGACATGGAGGAGGAGCAAAAAGGATTTCCTCCTTGCCACAACACGGAGAAGATGGCCATTGCTTTTGGGCTGACCAACATGGACCCCAGTGCTCTACGTGTCATGAGAATCTTGGGGGTGTGTAGTGACGGCCAACATCACGTTCATCTCCCGGATTGTTGACCGAGCAATTGATGCCACCCTTCCGTCTTCCCCACTTTGAGAATACCTTTTTGAAACATTTCTATATATTAATTTTGCAGGGCACCAAGCAGGGCCCTCCACATTATTGCAGCGAACGGCCAAGAAGGTCCACAATGTTCCATTGTCGGTGTGCCATCAGGCTTGACTAGGGAAATCAGAATTCATCCTGCAATAGGCCAACATGGCTCCATGCAGTTTGGACATATACAAAACGAGGGTGATACTGTCCAGCTGCTTGAAGCTTTTTTGTTTACATTCCTTTAATCCAGGGCCTTCCTATGACCACCATGTTGGGTATATATCTTGCAATCACAGCACACCACATTGTCAAGTAGGTATTGTTCAGAATCACATATGGTATAATTCCATCTTTGATGATCTCACCAGCGACATCTTTGCCCTTTTCCAGGTACCAGGCCAGGCTCGCACAGGCATTGCAAAGGCAAACAAGAGCCACTTCACCCCCTCCTTTCAGCTCCAGAGCCAAGCCCTTCAATCTACTCCATGTAAGGCCTCTTAAAATGAGCCTGGGGTATGGAGTCAGATCCATTTTTCTAAATGATTTGTTGCTTTTTGGAAGAAAGGGGATCATGGGGCTCGGCCAAATCAAAAATGGGGAGGAAACAACAAGCTTGCAAATTGATTCTTACTGAATTCTCGCAGCTCTTGGGTAGTAAAGACGGCATTATCTGCACCAGGCGTTCTGCATCCAGAGTCCAATGGTGGTCCCAGCTCCCTTGTGGTAGAGAGCCTGATCACTTGTAGCTTCTCTCCTGCTGACTCGGACATTTCTTGGAGGCACAGGAAGAGTAGGAATGATAAGCTCAAAAACCCAGCTTCAGTATGGATCTAAAAGAGCGAGCGTTAGACGCATCTCTGATCAGCAGCTTTCCGCTGGAATTTACTTGCCTTCGCTCTTGTGGGTTATTCCTCTTCCTCTACGATGCACACACGAATTCACAAGGGATGTAAGTCCGCAAAACTAAGAGGAAGTTGCACCTCAGCTTGATTCACACATTCATCCAATACCTTTGCTAAGAACAGGGAAAGCACTGTGCCTCAAATGACTCTCCCCAACGTTTCATTTAGGACCCCTACAGCTTTTGAACACCATAACATAACCAGTGTTGGGCGGTTATTTGATTTTTTTCATAACCGGCGGGTCCAGTTGCTTCAAATTTTAGGAAACTATTAACCCTGCGGTTGCGGTTATTAATTTTTTATGGCTAGGCATAACTTGCAGTTGCGGTTACTTGCAAAAACCTCAAATAACCGGCGATTTTCATCAAATAACCATGGGTATTGGGCAGTTCTTTAAAAGGTTATTTGGTCGATTATTTGAGAGCCTGAACTCCGCTGGTTCCTAATTGGACCGGTTACTTCATTTTTTCACCTCCACCAGTCATATACATATATACCGGATGGATAACCGTTGGGTATTAGAGAGAAATCTAAATAACCGCCCCACAATGAACATAACCTCCCTGGTCAAATAGAATGGAAACCGAATCTAAACAAGAGGCCATGTGACAAAGTTATAGGGGACATTCACATCACATCACCCAACTTGCCACCTCACCAGCTGAAATCCTAATCATGATTCTAAACTAGCTGTTAGGGTAAGACAAATCCCTAAATCTAGTAATATCAGCCTGCCTTTGTCCCTTTTCATCCATCTTTTATGAGGAATAAAGCTAGGGGTGGAATTTTGCCCCACATATGTGATGCATGTTGGCTATGGAAACAAGCGAGCTCCCATGAGCGGAGGTTCAAACTTCAAAAACTGAAATGGTCACTAAAAGAACTATCAAAAAGATAAAAGCATCCGATACAAAAGGGATGAAAAAACTCATGTGAAAAAACCTCATCTGCAAGGTGAGTGGAGGACAAAACTATATGTGGTAGAAACACCAAATGCTTACATGGTGATGCTGGAGACTAGTACGCAGAACTATCAAAGAAATCATTAAGCTAGGAAGTAGAAGCAGCAGTGGTCTGGGCACATCCTGCACGAATAGACATAAGAATATTCAAATAGATCATATCAAAGGACAGAGTGCGGGGGACTAGCAACGAGACGTGCACTATATCAGATATCACAATTGTGGAATCATGATAATGGAAGCACCTGATACTACCTGCCAGGAAGAATAACTCTGACAAGGGAATTGAGCTATTCTTAAGGCCTGCTTGCAACCTCATAGGCAACCTGGATCTGAAAAGAAGTTAGGATACTCAGAAGGGAAGACAACGGGGGTAGACATTTTCCATTCTCCTACACTAACCTGCGGTGAGTGTTGCAGGTACCGATGATCCATTGTACGCTACTCTATTTCACAAGGGCAAGACCGGCATTTACCTTAGTGGCATATTCAAGCAGCTCATGAGGCAAGTCGACTATCATTTGTCATATTACAGGAATAATGAAGAGAAATTTTATAGAATTATTACTTTGGAAGGTTCAACTATTGTGGAAATTCCCCCTACGGCCTGCCTTGCTTGAGTTATTTCATCATTTGCTGAACATTTTGGAGTGACCAGAACAGTCAAAAAATTGCAGGAGCAGTACCATTGGAAGGGCTTAGTGAAGGATGTCTCTACCTACGTTGCGCAATATTGTGTGTCATGTCATGCTAAGACCGTACTGGCTAGGACCCAAGCTCCACTCCCCATGTAGTGCATCCCAGTAATAGAACCCTTTGCACGGGTTGGACTCGATTTTGTCATACCTTTAAAACCCACATCTAAAGGACATGCCTACGTTGTTGTAGCCACTGATTACCTAATGCAATGGGTTGAAGCCACCATTTAGCTTACATAATTTGGATAACAAACAAAGAAAACTGAAAAAAACAACTAAGAGTAACATTGCCTCAACTGAGGTTGCCAGACCAAGCACATGACCGCAATGTTGTCTATTCTGATGTTTTCAAGATTGGTCAATCTATTTACGTACGACTATAATATGGTCAGCAAGTTTCGAAGGCCGAAAGGAGGATTGACGGTCCTTAGCTTATTTATACTACCCGAAAAATAAGTGCTGGAAATAAAAGGTGTGAAGGAAGCGAGGAAAATTGAATACCTCTAGTTGCACCCTTTGTGCCTATGTCGTGCACCTAAGCATCGTGCCACAACATACATCGCTGTCCACCATACATTCTAAGCACACAATCCTAGAAAGTTATGCCACAATCTCTAGGTATTGAGAGGGAGTGTGTTGAGGGTTTTGTAGGGTGGATTCCCTTAGCAATGGTGCCCTTGGCTTGACTTAGTTTATGTGATTGAGTGGATTCATGAGTGGAGTGTTTCCATTGTGTTCACTTTCATTATCACTACAAGAAGATGAGCCCTCCTCAACACTCACAAGGGGAAAACCATCCCCATGTCCCAAGTGAAGTTTGACACCTCACTTGGCATGTGAAACCAAATGAAGTCCCAACATACAAAATACAAATATAAATATCCAAAATGTCCTAGTTAACTAGAAGTAGGTAATTCTAGTTAACCATCACTAAAACCGTGACACCTACAAGTACCTACGAAACACACAGCCTACATCAAATTGTAGCATGTCCCAGCTACTAATGAGATCGGCATGTATGCAAGGACCATCAAGTAGATGAAACACTATTGCGATAACGAAAAAGGGGGGGGGGGAAGGTTATGATCCCAAAATAACAGCAGGGAGTCTTTTTTGACATTTTTCGGACCCCCAGCAAAGTCATAAAAAGTGACGCCCCAGGAGTCACTCCGGCGTCATTATGAGGCCGTCAGGTTTTTGGCGAAGTTAGAGCAACCCCGTGTGGGTCGCTCCAAACCAGCCCGGCAAGCCCCAAAAAGTGACCCCCTGAAAGTCGCTAACCAAGTAGAAAAATAGCCCTCTACAAGGGAACCAGGGGGGGTCACTCTAAAAAAGCGATGGGACTGCAATTATTTTTTAAGAAAAATATTGTTTAATTGTTAAAATAAAAAGGAAACAATGCCAAAGTGACACCATGGGTCACTCTAAACAAGCAACAGAACAGCCATTTTTATTTTTTAAAATATTATATAATTCTTAAGAATAAAAAATGAAGGAGACAATAACAAAAGGTTGCTCTTAAAAAGTGATCGGGACAGCCATTTTTGTTTTTTAATTTTTTTTAATTGTTAAAATAAAAAAATGAATGAGAGAATGCACAAGCACCCAAGGGAGTCGCTTTGCAAAAGCGACAGGACAGTCATTTCTTAAAAATTTGTTGTTTAATGTTTCAGAAACAATAATGCATATGCAAAAGCGACCCCCTCTAAAAAAGCGGGACAATGAATTTTTTATTTTAATTTGTAATTTATTTTAAAATAGTCTATGAAGGGAATTCACTTGTAAAGCGACCCTCGATAAAACCACATCCAGGGGCACTGTCCCCTGTTATTTAAAAAACCAAAAAAAAAAAAAACGACCCCAGGAGCCGCTCAAAAAAACGACCCATAATTGATGCAAAACGACCCCAGGGGTCGCTTTAAAAACAACTACAAATCAATATATGATTTGATTTGTTTTGTTTGTTTTGTTTGTTTTGTAGATTTGAGATGTCCCCAACTGCGAGGCCCCAGCTCTCGTGCTTGGTACCGTTGGAAAGCCCTCGACGAGGAGGGGTGCACGGGCTTGGTCTCATGATTTTTGGACCTACGGTGTGGGAGATGTGGAATTTCAAGTACTTTGGGTCGCTGGAAATTCCCGAAAAATAGCAAAGTGGGAATTCCTGGGACAATGGTTGGAGCCTCGAGAGGAGAGATATCAAGGGAAAGGTCTCTGGTTCAAATCTGGTCGTAGGCTCTGTGGAAAAAAAATGCATTTGGAATTAGATGACACGGCAGAAGCTACCCTAGAGGTTGCACTTGGGCCTCGACATAGGAGACGCACTTGCATACATAGGGGCTTAGATGACACTTGACACTTGGGCCAACGGCACAGACTACCCTAGTAGCTGTAAAACGATCTCCAGGGGGTCGCTCTGATGAAACAATTGATAAAATGGAGCGGCGTAAGTGACCCCCTAGGGCTGGGTTTTGAATACAGACCGAAAATTTTGTTTATACAAAATTCATATTCGTCCCAAACGCAATTCGGATTATACATGCATACCCTTGTATAACCAATGTGCTCTTGAGATAGTTGTTTAAATCTAACATAAATTGGAAATTACATCTGACCCCAAGAGGGGTTCAAATGGACAAGTAGGTCCAATACACTATGCATGCATATCCCTACAATGTCTCCGAGGGCGTGTTGTCGTACTGATCTAAAAGATCCTCATCCTCATCCTCACCAACCTCACCCTCAACCTCGTGGGTATCCTTACTCTGACTACCTCCCATATATGCAACTTTAGTCCCATAGGCTCCCCAAATGCGACCTTAGCCGCTTGTATGTGCTCAATAGGGATCGGGTACCCCTCAGAGTTGGCATGCTCCAATTCATCCTTTGTAGGGGATCTCCCAAACCTACGATGCTACACAGTATAAACAAATTAAATTAGTGTATGTTATAGATATAGAAAGAAAAAATATAGACATAAATAAAATGTGAACAAATTGACATGTAAAGATATTGAAGAGCTTACAAAGTGGGTGGTGAACAACTTAACCTCTCCTGCACCATGCCTGTGTATATCCACCTTCTCTAGGCGTAAGGTGGCTGACTCACATCCCTTTGCAAATTGGTTATGTTTCTTGGCATCGGTCTCCTCGGCAATCATGAGGACCTCCCAAGACTCCTACGCATGGACCAACCACCACAGTTTAGCTCTTCAAATACAAGTATACATTCTATTTTTTCACCACATATGAAAAGAGAAAGGATCAAGGTTTGAGTATCAAACCTTGGTCACCATAGTAGGTTTTATGGGAATGACTTTGGCCTTCATTGCTTGCCGATTCTCCCTGCGAGCTTGGTATCGTCTGTCCTTCAAGTTCTTTCCAATGAGCTCCATCAATCGGGTCTCACTCCAACGACCCCCAAACATCCTCTCCAACTCATCTATAAACCCCGTACAAATTAGCTCCCATGGTTGTTGTTGCTAATCCGCATGACAAGGAAACCACCGGCCGCTTTTGGGAAGACAATCTCTAGTGAACCCTAAACCCTAAACCCTAAACCTCTTCTTCAATACTCTCCATTGGGAAAGCCGTTGTTGTTCACTACAATATAGGGTGGACTTTCCAGACAGTTCCCTCCATTTGCCCTCTCTTGTTTCGACCCTTCTTTCGTTTCCCTCCCTTGAACAATGCATCCGTCCCAAACCCTCCCCTTTGTCATCTCCAAGTGCACTACTACCCTCTCCCATCTCCTTGTCAATACTCAACAATTCTAAGGCTGTGTCATTGCGACGTTTTTTCTTGGGTGGGGCTTCTCTCTTACCGGATTTTTCCCTCTCCCAATGTTAGCCTCACTCTTTTTCTTTCTTTGTCCACGTCTCTCTGCAGCCCCCTCATCAATTACAATAGGCCTCTCAAGGGTGCAAGTTGGCGGGGTGTGCCCAATTAAAGTGAGTTAGACCCTCACATATCAACACTTGAGCAAAAAAATCAAAGACACATTAATTAAACAGTCAAACAAATAAATAAAACTTGAAGATGGAAAAAAAGAAACATGCCAGAGGCGCATGCTCAGAGGCAATGGTGGCCGAAATTGGAATCACCAATGATGTCAAGAGCTGTGCACTATCTTGAGGAGAGGTTGCTTGCCAAACCAAGCTGAGATTGATATGAGCAGTTGGGCTCGCAGAGAGGCCCTTGTCAACGCCCGAGATCTCGGCGGCGACATGCGAGAGAGAGTCTCTTTGGGGGATTGGCTTACGCCATTAGAACTTCCAATTGATCTCCAACTACCACCTCGGCACTCTGATGTACCTCCCCATATTGGAAAGACTCATTTCTACCCTCTTTTTATGTCTTACCTTATCCATGTGGGCTCTTGCAAGAGCCATGGCTGCCCTAACCGATGCACCATAATCGGTTAGGGTACTGCATCACTTGAGCAAGTCTTCCCATACTTGACCAATTTGCTCAAGTGGTGCATCCAAAATTAGGGTGCATTGGTTAGGGAACTGTGATGACAGCAGCCTTAGTAGCTAAATGCGCATGCGGAGGATGGGGAATATTCCAGAACACATAGCACATGCACAAACCTTGTCCACTCTCTCTAACAGACGCCGTCTATTGGAGAACAATAATCGTGTTGCAATGAAGAGACCTTAGCCTTCCTTCTCCTTTTGCCTTCCACCTTCTCTGCACACACTCTCTCAAGCACAACACAAAGTGAAGATCTCACAAACATATTAGATATGCCTCAAATTCCTACATACTAACTGATGGCGGCTGCTTGTAATGCACACGCAAGAAAGGAAGACACAATGGCTCCCTGTACACAAAATGGCCACCTGCAAACACTCCACACAAAGTAAGAAAGCGCGCGAAGTCACAGGAGCCAAACGCAAAGTACCAGAAGACAAGTGCACAACTGAGGAGCGAGCCGGTAGTGACCCCTCTCACTCAAAGTGAGATTACTCTTGTAAGGGGGCAGTACCCGCAAGGGGGAAGAGGCTCTTATTTACGCTAGCTTCGGTTGACGTCATATATATGAAATTACTCATCCTGAATTAGGGCAATCCCTTCCAAATCTGAGACCTACACGGGGAGCCCGTCTCCATACATTTTTAATATCCAGATTTGAGTAACATGTGCGATCTCCAAACCCATTTACATCATGTGGGAAGCCCAAAATGGGCCCAGCGGGCGTTTAAGGGTTAAGGCAGTTAGTAGTTATGTCATTCCATGCAACCAATCCATAGCCCACAAGCAATCCTCACATGTGGTTCATCTCAATTGAACACTACTTACTAAGTTACCCTACCACCCTTGCTCAATTGATGCCACTCCAGACTCCACACCCTGCCCATGCTTACCAGCAGCCCTAACGGCACTGCTCAGGTCTCACCGTGCTTTCCGCATTCAAACATGTGTAGGGCCCCCCCCCGGCCACGATCCGTAATGTTTTTACCCACTGGTTTGTACGCTGGCGTATGTGGATAATCAGTAACAGGCACATGCGGCACGAAACTCGGGGCCGTTGATATGCCGGCGGCGGGCGGCGGTTAGGGTTTCCCTTTATGGACAACGTTTGTCGCCGTCTGTCGCTGCCCGACGTCCGTCAGCAGATGTATTTTTGGTGTGACAGAGCCACGTCATCCGGACATCCATTTGTCCCCCCACAACGTGACTCTATATGAATACGTACTTTGTGAGGCGAGTACGTACGAATATGGGCCATGTGGCGGGCACGCGCCCGGCCGCGCGGTTCCGGCGCCTCACGCACTGGACGGCGCTTTCTTTAGCCCAATCGCCATTTCTTTCGCCGGACCGGCTATCACTCGTTTCCAAGTCGACGCTAATTACTAGTCATCCACGGTCCGAGATATTTACTGCCTCGTGCGGATTTGGATGAACTCTGTCACATATCCGTGCTCCACGCAGTTCACCGCAGTACTGTAGAAGGATCCGGATTGAGCACAGTGCAATCGTCGGTGTACCGCGCGGTTGACCGCGGTCGAGGCGCGCACGTATATGAAGGTCTCCTTCCCGCACTCTCTGTTTTCTCGCTCTAGGGCCTGTCTGTGGGAGCTGCTTCGGGTTGGCTTCGATCGAGCTTGGCCTGAAATCTGCCTGGGGAGGAGCATCTGCATGCGTGAAGCTGAGAGAGCTTCAATTCTTCGAGGGATTTGTTTTTGGGGAAATTTCAAAGCTGAGAGGGAGTTGCTTTTCTCTCCTGCTCAGTGTTTCTCCCTTGCTGTCTCACATGTGAAGCGATGCTCGAATAGTTCAGAAAATTAGTAGAGTTTCAGTGTTTCCACTAGACTGGCACGGGTTGGAGCACACAGAATTGAGGCATCTGTAGGCTTGTTTGGAGTCAATTGCCTAGGACGCGGCACCAATCCAGGCGCAGGGGTCTGGTTGGGGTGTTGCAAGTTTCTCAATTCGTCCTCTTCATTATCTTGGGGACAGGTGGGAGGGAATGGAGAAGTTCTCTTCGACAATATGTCATTAGCTCTTTTTCTGTGCTTCCAGTCACATACACCGGGAACAGGCTTGGAATTCAGCACATCGGGGAGTGTTCCCGGCTTTACCTGCTTTCGTGTTGTAGTGGTTGGAACCACGGAGTTGATTAGCTGGGAGCAAGTTCTAATCTGACCTGTACAACTTGGTGTCAGCCGATACATGAAACCCTCCATTGTCTTTTTCTGTTCATGTCCTGCATGGTGGGAGGCAAGTGGTGCCACAGCAGTAGCGCGTCACGGTTGGGGGGATGAGCGCTGCGGGCAGTGACACAGGCTCCATTTGAATTGATGCTGTCCTTTGGATCGCTGCGAGGAGGTCTCGGACCTTCTGCGGGTGATGGAGGAGGTGAGTGTTTGGATGCTATTTTGAAGGTCAACAACAGCCTAGACATGATTTGAAAAGCCTGAATGATCCTCTGTGCGCCTTGGAACACCTACGGTTGTTTCTCGGTTTGTAAATTTTCAAAGCATTTTGTGCTTGTGGTCGGTGGGCGTTTGGGATCGGAGGAGTTCCTAGGGCCCTTGTTGCCATGCGCTTACTGTGGAGTCTCTTGTGGAAGGTCACTCTCAATGTCATAATCGCCTGTCAGATCCGAAATCATTCTTTACCGCTATATCTCACACAGAAAGATGAAAGGAAGGCTTTGAATTGATGAGTAAGCCATGACCCAGCCTCTTTACCCTCTATGCTAAGCACCTAAGTGTTACTGAGACTGGGAAGTGGACTGTCATCGGAAGCTCTGAGTCTATCTGATGAGTAGCTGAATGAGCACCCGAGGTCCTACGGGAGGCACATCTTCTTTTCGCATTGACGTCTGAACCACTAAGAACTTGTAGCCCATAGTTACCCCGGGACTGGGGGATAAATTATAACAGTTCCCTTTGCCTTCTGAGCCCCTTTTCATTTAAAGGTGAACTTCTCTAATAGAGTTGTACTGGATATACAGATCAGCTGTTAAAAAACAGTGAGAACCAATGTCTTTCCTATCATGAGGGTATGATGCACTCAGTCGTTGCTACACAGAGATAGGTCACCAAATTATTGCAACCAGACCCAGTGCGTGGACAGAATGATTCATTCTGAGATAACCTCCAAGTGGGTGACTCCATGACAGCTGTGATTTGTCGTGGAAGGACCTTGCCAGATTTGGTGAAGAATTCATTGACAGGATTTCTGGGTTTTGAAGTTTCTTTTGTAGGTTCTTCATAGGCGCCCACGTGATCCGCAGATGAAGGGTTTGTCAGTGACTATACCTTAGTGTGCCATTCGGTCATAGGTTGTCTCATCGCAGTTACTTCCTTTTCATTACTTATGCCACAAAAAAGAGAATTGTTTGTTGGCTCTGGGGCTGACGAGGTAACCCCAGGGGGGCAACAATCCGAAATTTCTAAAATGCGAGCTGAAATTTCTTACATAGATAAAGGGACACTGCATCACACTTATATGTCAGGTCTCATCAGTTATTGGGTGACTAGTTCCACAAACATTTCAGAGTTCAGCATTCAGGTGTAGACAAAAACTGCATTGGGTGCATTTGCAGGGGAGGAAAAGCAGGCGGCAGCACCTGTTCTACAAGAGTGTGGGTTCTATGAGGTGGACCAAGTGCAGCACATTGCGCATTCTCTGCTGGTCACCCTTGGCACAGCCTGTGTGGAGAAGACAGCTGGGGACCCTTTCAGCCAGCCCGCCGCAGTGTTGCCAGAGGTCAAGAAGGAGATGCTTGAGTACTTACACCACCAGACTGAGGCATATGCCAGTGGGAGCGGTGTTGTGAGCTCGCAGGGAATGGGTCAGGTGAGAACTCCATCATGGCCTTGACTTCCAAACTGTTAGTGGATCACTTGCTTGAACCCTTTGGTATCATTAGCGAGAGACATTACAGTCCAGTTCAGGCTGGGGTGTAGCCTTGTGCCCCTGCCCTTAAGTAATTATTAACCAGGTAGTTGTATTTGGGAATCTGGTTACATCACCAGAAGAGTACATATCCTTTAGGGTAGTAATAAATAACACATTGTAGAATATTTACTTGCTCATGGATTTTATTCCAAGGGTCCTGTTGTTTGGACTTGGCTTAGAAACCATGAAAGGATCAATTTCATTACACCATTCCTTTGTTTCATTTGGGTGAACCTGACATGGTTTGGCTTGGAACCTGAAAATGGAAGGAATTAGTTAATAGTTGAATGTTGGCTAGTGGTCGTTCATGGAGTGTGATGAAGTCTGTGCCAGAGCAAAGTATTTTCATCATTATTGGCTATACTGAACTATTCTGGAGGCACATGCTCCTTGAACAGGTCTCGAATCCATCGAAGGTTGTGGATGACATATTGGAGGGTTTTGTGCGCTCAAAGAAGAACCTTTTCACCCGGGTTTCAAGTAAATTACTGTACAGTGAAAAAAGGGATGACAAGATTGATGACTTTGTCCAGGAGGTGGACCGCACAGGTGTGTGGATGACCGGACGTCGTGAGGTAAAATTGTGATCAGCTTAACCTCTGACTGTTATTTTGACTTAGTCAGATGCTTTACATCTGCTGAAAATCATTCTCTGAAGGACCTGGGGATGGAGGTTTCAACTTTGTAGAATCAAATCACTCGTAAGGTGGTTGTTGGGAAAATATGGGATCTATTTTTTATGCCTTGGTTGTTCTCTGCAAAGAGAAAATTGACTTGAATAGAGTGAAGTTGTAGAAGACAAAAGGGATTTGCTTAGGCACGCATGAATGAGGGTGATTGCATGTTCCTTTGTGTCGTACTATATATCTGCAAGGGTGCACCAGAATATTTGTGTGAGTTCATTGTGAAGCTGATAATGATTGACTTGACCTTTTTCTGCCTCTAGCACATGCAAGCCAATTCGGTTCCATCTCTTCCCATGTTTATTTTCTTGTTTTGGTGGCTCTTAGGTGCTGGCCAAGGCATTGCTCAAACGAGTTGATCGCAGCAAAATCCATCACTGTGAGATGAAATTTGATAACAACGAGGAATTTGCTGAGCACAAGATGAGGTGCTTGTTAAGGCCAGTGACTTGCAAAAATGAGAACTGTGGTCATGTCTTTTCAGCACTGCATGCGACTGCCCATGATGCATCCTGCCACTTCAAGCTGCTTTCATGCAAACAACAATGTGGGGCTATGGTGGCACGGGGCGAGATGGACAAACACTGTCTTACTGTGTGCCCAATGAAATCGGTGAATTGCCCGTTCCAGCAAGTTGGGTGCCTGTATACAATGCCACAGGTGGGTAGCTTGTTGAGTGTGCTATGCTTTAGTAGGGAGAGTTTTAGCCATGTGACAAAGAGCGTGCGTATTTGTTTTCCCACCACATGGCGCTTGTGGTGGCCCTCTGTACGCATGAGGTTCTTGGATGGTACAGGAAAGGAAAGCGGGGAAAGACATTATATTTTGAGACTGAATGTGTAGGGGAGATTCCTAACATTTTGTGCAGGATCCATATTTGCTTTTAAGAATGGATTATCATGAGTTTTAGGGTGAACTCTTATTGCAGAGGGTTGATTTTAAGGGGGGCTATGGTGGCTGTATGGCGGCAGGGTGTGTTGGAGCAACATTGTGTTGAGTTTATGGGGCAGCATTTGCTACAGGTTCTCCAGTCTGTGCAAAAGCACGAAATTTCAGTGGGAAACCAAAGCCAGCGTATTGTGCTTCTTGAAAAGGTTCACCACTTCTGTCTTGGTCATTTCCCTTTAGGGGACAGATCCCTCCATGGAATAAGTTAGAAGGGAGGAATGTGGTTTTCTTGTAGCTCTAGGAGCACCTTGCATCTAAGTGCTGCTGCTGTTGATCTGTCCACCCAGTTGGTTTGTAGTGCATCATAGCCAGACTGTAAATGGTCCCGGGCATCCCCTATGGGCAAGGTTATGTTATGCTGTCCATCTAGATTTCAGGGATAATCTTGCCTTTTGGTCACCCAGGGCCTTTTCAGTCCTTAAAGTGGAGAATGGAGCAACCAACTTGCTCTCCTTGTGTTAGTGGCTATTACCAGCTCCTTTCAGGAGTTAGTGACCTAACTGGTCAGGAGGAAACATACTTGCTCCAGCTATCATTGTTCCTGTTTTTCTCATCAATATTCTAAGGATGTAGGTTCTGGTTTTGCAGGCGTTGTCACTTGCCAACAGGGCTGAGGCCGTTGACAATGGTGATGTGCTATTGACTCTTAACGAACAAGAGAGGCGAGTGATGTCACTGGAACAGGAGGTTAAGAAGCTAAAACAAGAGCTAAAGGCAACCGACGTCTCTGCTGAGGTATTACAGCTGCGGCGAGAGCTCCGGAACTTGCAAAAGCAGTTGGAAAATAGCACCACCTTGATGAACGGGACTGGGCCGCCCTCTCATTGATTTAACACATCTTTGAATTTTGGTCATATTTGGATCAATTGCCTATTCTTTTGGTCCACTATGTTGGGGGGTCTGCTGTATGTATGTAGCCACCACTAGCTATCCATGGTAAGGCTGACTCTCAGTCTTGCCTTGCTAGTTCCTTGAGGGGTAGAACCAGGCTCTATTTCATTAACAGTTCAAGGAGCAAGTCAGTGAGAGATGATGATGATATTGATAATAACTTCTTCATATTGAATACCAAAGGGAGATAAAGAAGGTAAACGGTATGCTTGATATCTCTGGTGTGGGTTGAAAAGTTACACCAGAGTGGTGTTGCAACTTTTGCACAGATCCATGGATGGGATGGTAGAGACTACTGTCCTTGAGTGGTTTGCTCTGTGGACAGTATTGGCTAAGTTGCATTGCAAATGCAGAGGGCTGGAACATGGATGCCCTACGACACCGAATTGGATGATATTGAGTGCATTCAGCCTACATAGTAAACCTTAAAATGGTGTCAGTATAACTTGTATTTTATTGGAAAGAGGAAAGGGGAAAGGAGTGATGAGGAATTACCTCGTCTACGGAGAAGCATAGCCATTGCCATTAGGGATGGTGCACAACTTGAATCACTGTGAAGTGTATCTGAACTTTCATCATCGCACACTGTGATCTAATGACATGCTCACAATTGTTGCCGGCACTGCTTCTATCGTGAAAAGGGCAGATTTGCGCGGGTGTGCACTGGGCATCCATGTTTGCATTGGTAGTAACTAAGTGAAGCAAAAAGAATGTGGCCAAAGCAGCATACGGTGTGTGGCCACCCAGAGACACCTGGGTTTGTCAGTGCCTGTATGAGATTGTTGTCATTGTTGAATTGCTTTGGAATAGGAAACGCCTCGGCTTCTCTCTCCTCTGATCCCAAAGACTGGAAACGAACGATGACACCGAAAATTGATGAAGGAGTCGCCTCTCACTTCTTTCCATGTCTCCACCATCTACACTCGTACCTGGACTGCATCTGGTGTATCACCTCTGCATCGGGAGGGACCACATCCCAATCCATCATGATCATTTCTCCAACGTTTTGCTGTCTCTCTATCATTCACAGGCTCTGATTGTCTCAAGAGCAGGTTCAAGGTCTACCCTTCCACTGGCCAGCGAAGGAAAATTTATCACTTGTTTCGACGGCAACGATTTCTGAGCCCAAGAAAAGAGAGAGAGAGAGAGAGTATATATCTGATCCGAGCCTCACAGCTCCCTAGCCTCGGAAGAGTTCACGAGCCCAACACCGCACCAGAGCCGAACCTACAGAGACCAGACCTAAGAGGAGCGCGCGCAGTGCTTTGTTGGGTGTGTGTGGGGAAAGCTTTCCTGTTTGTTTGTTTGTTTGTTTGTGTGTGGGAGGGAAGGGCAGGCAAGATGTCGATGTCCAAGACGTCCAAGATGCTGCTCTACATAAATTACAGAATGCGGGTGACGATACAGGATGGTCGGCAGCTGGTTGGCAAGTTCATGGCATTCGATCGGCATATGAATCTGGTGCTAGGTGATTGCGAGGAATTCCGACGTGTGCCACCCAAGAAGGGGAAGCCCCAGGAGGAAAAGGAGGAGAGACGAACTCTAGGGCTGATGTTGCTGCGCGGAGAAGAGGTAATCTCTATGACCATTGAAGGACCACCACCCCAAGAAGAATCACGGGCAAAGGCAACAGCAGTGGCTCAAGGAGGGCCAGGAATTGGGCGGGTTGGAGGACGAGGAATCCCCACTGCCCCTCTTGGTCAGGCGCAACCTGGACTGTCTGGTCCAGCGAGAGGAGTTGGGGGCCCTGCCCCTGGGATGATGCAGCCGCAGTTATCAAGGCCCCCAGTTGCCCAGGTTTCATCTGGTCCAGTGACCTACAGTGCCCCAGCACCAGGTCCCATTCCTGGAGTTCGCCCTCCTGGTCCTCCTGGCGTTTTTCCTCGGCCAATGCAAGCTCCAGGTGGTGGACCTGGTATGCGGCCTCCTGGGCCTGGCCAAATGATGGTTGGGCAGCCTGGCGGCCCTCCACCCCAGTATGGAGCCCCCAGACCTGGAATGGGACCACCCCCATCTCAGATGGGTGGAATGCCTCCTCCTCCTTACGGACAGAGGCCTGTAGGTCCACCACAGATGATGCGAGGTCCTCATCCTGGAATGGGAGGCCATCCTCGCCCAGGTATGCCCCCTGGAATGGGAGGTCCGGGTGGTCCTAGACCTCCGCCCCCTGGGATGTATGGCGGCCCTCGGCCTGGTATGGGCCCACCTCAGCAGCAGCAGCAGCAGCAGTGAGGTCTTTTGAGAGAGTCATATTGTGACCATGTGCAGGAGGCAGCAAAAATGGTACTGGTGATGTTACAACTGCTGTTGCCAGGCCTAGATTTTTGATTTAGTAGCTGAGATGTGAACCAATGGGTAGATCAGTAGGACAAGATGGGGCTCCAAGACATTATGATTTGATGCATTACAAAGAGAGTGTCCATGTTTGAGCTAGCGTTGTTGAGGACTGAGGATGATGGTCTGAGTACCATTGACATTGATTCTGTAGATTGTTTGGTATCACCTCACTGTGATAGCATCTCTACTCGCGCGGATTGTGTTTCTACCTTTAGTCAGGGGTTGGGGAGGCTCTTTAGCGGGGCAAAGATTGCACATTAAGTAACTGTGCTGCTGTCTTTGTTGAACTTGACCCCTACGCCCAATAGTCCTGGCGACAATCCCATTGGGATTGGCAATGACCCACTCCACAGCAAGCCGCACCAAGTGGCAATTTCTCTGTTGGCTGGTCCATATCATGCCGTCTTTTATTCTTCAGTCAACCCTTATAGATGATGCATATTGAGTTTCTAGGTTATTTCTTGTCAAATAATCTTTAGATCTTCAGGAGGATTGTCAGCAGAGCATGGAACTTTTGACTTCAAATTAAACGAAGGAAATAAGGATTAGACTTGTTATCTTTACTATCCTTAAGTAAAGAGAACATCCCCATTACTTTCTCTTTCTGATTCTCTTGATCCTATTTTGTCTCCTGTTCATGTTCTGAGCATGGGTGCCAGTTGGCTTGTGTGGCTATTCATCACCCTTTGAAAAATGTTCCACCCTCCAATCTGGTAATAATACAAATTGGGTTGCAACAGATTTAGATGGGAAGATTTCTCCTTTCTGTGATCTGATTTTTCGCCACTTCTGTTTGGGCTTATTTGGTTATATCCAACTGTTTGATGAAGTTGGATGTCAGTTGCTCCCTCCCCTGCAAATGCTGGGCAACCTCACTGCATCACTTTGATGAGAGTGATGAGATGAGTGGGGTTGATAGGACCGGACATATCTGGGCATCCATCGGTAGTGCGCTTACACTCACTAGCATGTAATATTTGAAATTATTAATTACTATACTAGTGGGTGTTTGTTACTAGGCACCAGCTTTTCAGACAAGGAACACCAATTCTTTTTTGCTCAACATGTGTTAGCCTTTAGGTGAGGCCTGATTTGTTAAGGGAAGGGGAGTAGGTGAATAAGATTTAACAGCAGGGGAGAGGTTTTAATTGTCGCTGCAAATTTTAGCCCGCGAACTAGCTGGAGTCCACTAGAGCTCCATACATGGTTGGGCAAGACATAGCTCACCATCACCTTTTGGGTCCTAGCAGGTATGTTCACCCCAAATTCAAGGAAAATTATGGTTGGTTGATGCTTCTACCCATGCAGATCCCTTCTGCCATGTGGATCTTGGATAGGTTCTATCAAAGTTGGCACACACACCTTTAACTTAAGGACTTACAAAACCATGGGCTTCACTCAAATTTGCAGTTTGCATGGAATGTGGGGTCTGTGCCCGTGAAATGTCAGACTTAATTCTTGTAACTCCAGAACAAGCTACTAACAAGCCCTTACTAGCCCTGCTTTACAGTAAGTAGTCTCAAGTATGTCGAAGTATGAATATTTGGGTAGCCGCACTGGAATACTTTCTGGTATATCCCGATATAGGATGTCAATCTGGGGTCTAAATGAACAATTTGAAACAAACACTCCTTGGCTATTAATTAACTTTGCAGAGAGACCGGTTGATGCTTCAAAGGCCCAGTGTTCCTCTGGCAACTGCACTGTGATAGCCTTTCTAGAGCATGCTAGGTGTACTCCCACCAACATAACCCATTGGACACCCGGAATAAAACTACAACCAAGGAAAAAGCCAAGCATTGTTCTATTGTCGTATTTCAATCTCTGCTTTTCCCTTCCCCGTGTCAGTCTGGTCCTGTGAAAGAGGAAAGCAAAGCTACAAAGCTTGGACACTCTTGTGCATTCTCTTCAGAACCTTGAGCCAATTCCAGTTCTCAGCATGAGAATCGGCATCATTGACCACAGCCTGCAGAAACTTGCACAAGGCCAATGCCAGTAGTTATAAAGCAGGTAGTTCCTTTTTCTACCCTGTGAAAGAAGTGTGACTCGAACAGGTTCACCAAGATTGTCCAGCTTTGCATTGAAAGATCTTCACCTAAAAGAGAAGTGGGAAGTGCCCCAAGGAGAGACCACCATGGACTGCAGTTTTGTCGATATTCTGGTGGAAGACAACGTGGCCAGGCCTGAATAAAATCTTCCGTGACTGACATATAGCCGCCACTGTTGTGAGCAGTCTTTGGTCCTGGGAATGCCTGTCAACTCTGCAGATGCAGTCCAATAATAGTCGTCTTTTACTGCTATGTATGTGCTCCACAGAGATGACCATAGTGGCCTAAGGATACAACACTGCGCGAGTGCTTCTTGGCCAGATCTTCACACATGTAACAAATGCCTACTGCTCTCCGCGTACACTTGCTCCAAACCATCCTCAACATTAGGGTTCTCAACGTACCACTCCATCCCGTCTCCAACCTCACCACTTTCTTGCATAGTGCTTTAATATTTCCAAACGCTGGCTCGCCTGTCCCACTGTGAAAGTGTTTGACACCAAAGTTTTGGAGTGAACACTCCGGAAGGGAGGTGACCGACCACCTTCAGACCCATATATGGTTCTTATGTTTCCTGTGCGTGTGTGCTTACGTCTTCTCTCCGACAAACAATGTCTCCAAGACAGAGACAGCCAAGCCAAGCCAAAACATGCTTGTTCACAAAAGTCCTTCTATCTCTCGCTTGCGGGTACCATGGGAACCATGTAATCCCCACCCACGTTTTAGGGTTAGCCATTGTAGTGGTGGCGCTGGTGCTGTGTTGCTTGCTGCTGGTGCTGTTGCGAGGGAAGGGCTTGAGTGTACTGTGTGAATGGTTGCGAATACATCGGGCCCATTATTCCCTGCCACAAGGTAACAATATTCTTGTGATTAGGCATCATCTATAGTGTCCACCTCATCATAAAAGGGATGAGTGGGAAGTCACAAAAGAGCTATCCACTCCAGCAGTGACTTTCAATCACCTTCAAAGCACTCTGCCCAAACACAAATTATTCAGTAAGCTCACAGAATGTGAAGGAAAAGAGCACTGCTTCACATGGTGTGTATGTGTGCAAGAGAGGTTACTGTTCAAGTGCTGCCAACTTCATCCAAAGAGGCCTTGCATGTCTCTCTCACTTTCTGTTTACTTCAGGCTTACAGGATGGTCAATCACGGGTTCCAGATTTCTGCCTACCTGAGATTGAAGCGGACCTCCAAGGCCATACTGGGACTGTGTCGAAGGACCGTCCTGGGTCCGTTCACCAAAGCCCACCTGTGTAAACAAGCCCTGTGAAGTATGTACCAAGTCATCCACAAGAAGTTTGCTTGTTCAAGAGTATATGAAACTGTTCTGACAGAAAATGAACACACAGAAGCTTATATCACATTTTTACCTGTGAGATAAACTCATTCCCGCCAGAAAGGTGTGGGTAACCATTTTGGGAGTTTTGGTTGATGAAGTCACTCGTGAAAGCACCTTGGCTTCCTTGGGTCACATAGTCTACTCCATAGGCCCCCTGTGATGCCTGTGAAAATGCAGTCAACCATCACACGACTTTTTGTGCACTGTAACTCCATCTAGGAAGATGATTGTAACATGGGAAACTATTTTTCAACAGCTTCATACCACAAAGTGAAGAATGTTTGAAGGGATCAATTTAAGACCTGCGTAGAAAACTCCACGCCTGAGTATGCCACATGTGAGCTTTGTGATTTGAAGTCTTCACCCAAAAAATCCTGAGAAGAGGCAAGAAACAAAATTGTTACAGAACATATGGGATAACACACAACACTGCCATGTTACAGTTCACATCTCCCATTACCTACATTGCATGTGTGAAAGAAACTTGTTTGAATGACACTGTAACAGCAGCACAGTCTACTGCCATAAGATGCTGAAGCAATGATTGTGAAATTCTCTTTTCAACCTGACAACCCTATCTCTTTCTTTCTCACATGTTCTCTACTACCATCCTGGCCAGGTTACTGGGATTGGAGAGGATTGAAGTGATTGTAGGAAGCTAAGCACATAAAACTTTCTAGTTGAAAAGTGACAGTCTATGCTCCCTCTCTGTTAACCACAGACAAATACCTGAGACATGCCACCAAGTGAAAGTCCATCTCGCAGATTCTGGCTCAGTCCTTGTGTAGGCATCTGCCCCATGGAAAAAAATGAAATGAAAGGGTTAACAGCGCTGCGATAGATGCAACAACATCCATCTCTTGCATCAACTCTAACCTGCTTCCAACAACAAACAAAGTAGACCATGGATGAATACCTGTGTCATTAATCCTTGCTGTGATAGTGGCCCCCCGACAGACGGTTGAGTGGCTGGATTATCAAGCGCATCAAAACCAAAACCGGCTATGAGGCTTCCATGCTGCTGGGATCCATGGTGATGTGACAAATGGCCTCCAATGGGGCCACCAGTACTGCCGCGACCCGCACCAAATCCCCTGCTGCCAGTCTGAGGACCTTGTGGGACACCCCCAATTGGACCATGCATACCTCCACGGGAAGGAATGGCGTAGGGCTGAGTGTGAGGAGCAGCCGGGAATGCTGGATGTGGGATTCGTGCTGGTGCTAGGCCCCCATGATGGGCGAGGCCTGACTTGTGCCCTCCCCCATTTGATAATGGACCAAATGGCATATACCCGCCACCTGCAGATTATGGAACCATGGATATAGGAGTCCAAATGACATAGACATACTGACATATCAGCAGACACTACCACCTGCCAGGGCAGAAAGGGGGGTAGGCGAGATAAAGAGACAAGATTTTGTTCAGTGTTTGCTTTTCCTTACCAACAAAGCGAAAAAAATAAAAGAGAGCTTGGGGAGTTTGCAAACCAAACAACATTAGACAAGCAATGTTACACAAACCACTTCGCCCATCAACAGAACGGCCACGCCCACTTCGACGGTCATGGGGTGCTGCCCCTGCTGCTGCACTTGCAGTAAGTGCTGGCACAAATCCATCTCCAGGACCCAAGGCGGGCCCCCCTCCTCCTGGGTATACACGGCGATCATTGTACACCTGATTTGAAAGATCAATCAGAAACACCTCAATACACTAGAGCTTCTGGGCACTTACC
The DNA here is from genome assembly GCA_030704615.1 of Takakia lepidozioides. NCBI lineage: Eukaryota > Viridiplantae > Streptophyta > Takakiopsida > Takakiales > Takakiaceae > Takakia > Takakia lepidozioides. Next base: position 23,428,842 of record CM060732.1, on the reverse strand, counting down.
TTGTAACGGCTGAGACTCGAGTCCAGAGACAGAACCAAAGTGCAAGAATCACACGTCAAGGAACCTAAGGTGACTGTCTTGACTTGATCAGCACTGGTGCAAAAAGTGGCCCTTCCGAAACAGTGACCTACAAGGAGTAACATTGGTAGCTATGCCATGTTGGAGCCAAGATATGTTTGTTAGACATTGATACTCACGACTGTAACAACAGAACTGCTAAGAACCATACTGATTCTCTTAAGAACCTAACACCAAGGTAAAAACGAAAGGCTTTCCTTGCATTATCCAGACCATTTTACAGCCAGGTTTGACGTTTGAACAGAAGCATACATTAACCCAAGAAATTATGATGAGAAAAACCTTTTTGGGCTTCTGAAATTGCACCATGCTCTGCTTGAGATTGGCCAGGGGCCCCTCCACCAACACCTCATGTTCCTGAATTTCACCAACAAAGTTTGTTAGACCAAAAACACAAGCGTGCACTCTGTATGATCATAGAAACAGAGAAGGTGGATGTTGCCCACCTTGTAATGTGTCAGCAAGCTATTCCAAAGAGGCTGCTTGCTGAGCACCTTTGGGTTGCCCAGTATTACAATTCCAAAGCGAGCACGTGTCAAGGCAACGTTCAGTCTCCGCGGATCATTCAGGAAACCAATGCCCTGCACATGATTGACAAAACTAATAAAATAATTAGCAAGCAAGTCTGAGCGTCTACAAATAGAAGTATCCAACAGATAGCCCAGTGGTTAGGGCACAAAGCAGCCTTAAAAAAAGCCACATAGTTGTATATTGGATTTCATGCAGTTGGGTCACTGGATCAACTGATAACCAAATGTGTGGGGCTTTGGAGTCCTTCAGGGAGATTTGGGAACCCAGTTGCCCTATGGGAAAGATCTGAACATTGGTGATCCACAATACACCACCGGTCTCTCCACACCAGAAAACATTCCCAAGATATAAAGCAGCTTGTCCCCAAATCAAGAGATAGTGGATAGAGAAATATAACTAACAATGCAGTCGGGCATCAAAACATAGCTTTATTCTGCCCTAGTTGACAATGTGTAGGCCTGCATAAGGTCTGTTCACACTGAAAGAAACAGAGAGCTCCAGAGAAATAAGTAACACCAGCCTAACAATATGACATAAAGCAACATAAATTTCAGAAGTGGGTGACCCACAAATTACAGAAACCACGGCACAAGAAAGAAATTTACCTGGTGCTCATTGCTCCTCACACATGAAAGGATAATGAAGTCCTTCTCTCGACCTTGAAACGAATCAACACTTGCAACCTGCCAACAATGGCATATATTGAGTACAACAAACAGAGATTTGATGCACACATACCTTGGCAACAGTTCATCCTTTTCAGACTGGAAGATCTAAACAACCCCATAATCATAGTAGTACCTCAATCTCCTTGTAAAGCTGTTGACGGAGAGAACCATTTCTCGCCATGTGGTTTACAATGTAAGCACGTTGGCCTTCATATGGAGTGATCACGCCAATCTGGATCACATTCCCAAAATTCAACAAGAGGATGAAAGGATGTCTCTCCACTGTCACTGAGTTTGCACTCATGCAACACAATTAAGGTATAGCTCACATGATACTGGAAACTACACCAACATAGATCAAATCTGTATCATTACAAACAAATGAGGAAGTATCCAGATGTTACAGTAAAACAAGACTCGCTGATGATTGACAAGCATCCGACAACAGCAGGTGAGGACCAGTGGACAACCAAACAGTGTCAGGCAGGTTAAACCCAACCGAATACAACAGATATAAGTCAGAATGCCAGAATTGCATCTGCCACAAGCTCATAGGACATGCTCAGATATGTGTTTCCAACGGATCAAATCTTGCAGATAAAATTAGACGTGCTGGTAAAACCCACTCCTCATCACAGAACCAGCAGGTACGAAAAACAGCTGAAGGATATTGATGGCGAAAGTGGTGCACTACCTCCAAACAATCTGTAAGGACAGCGGAAAAGATCAATACCTGGCTTGGAATAACCCCACTCCTCAAAAAAGTTGTGACAATTTTCTCAACGTTCGCAGCTTCTGTTCTGTTCAGATATGAAGTCCCACTTGCACTGATCTCCTCTTGCCCCATCTGATTAGCAACACACAATGCAAATCCAATCACCTCTCTACCATTGACAACATTATTTGCATAAACCACTAAACTTGGGTCAGAGGGAGAAGGAAGGTGACCAATAACGGAGCCTTGTTGAAGGTGAGAAAAGCCCAGTACCTGAGCTATATAATAGACTTCCAAGCGATATTGGACAACAAAAAGAGAAGCCAGGAATCAAACCTATTGAAAACTCTTACGGGAGACAAGGAGGCCAAAAGAAAGTACACTGATAAGTTCAAATACATTGCAAAGAGAATAGCATGAACACCTTGCACCTATGGAGGGTCACCTGAACATAGAAGAACATAGGCCTATTTGGAACAGGCCAAGGAAAATCAATCTGTGACTTGAGTCTGTCAGTCATCGTCACCCCATTTTGCAGTGTTCCCTCATAGAAACTGTTGGATGGAAATTCAGAGAGACATGGATGCATCCTGTATTGCACCTGCCCACTCACACACAGGATGATGGCGGTTGATAAGGTCCTTATTTCATTGTCGTTCATTAATTTCTTTCTTGCGGGATAGATCTGGATTGTGGAAACATCAAGAATATAAACCTAAAGTTTGGAGGTGTTCTAATGAAGACTGAAATGAAGCTAGGTTATTACTGTGTATATGACACCAGAGCAAATATGACTGTGGAATGTCTTACTCGCTCATCTCACAGGTTTTGACAACTGTTATCTATGATGAGTTGGAAGTAACACAAAATTGAAGACAAGAGACGAGCCTGATATCTCAAAATATGCTGACAAAAAGGTCCAGAACAAAAAAGAGAGGTGCTTACCTGGAGACGGATAGGCTTCACCCCAAGCAATACAAGGCGCTCAAACAAAGATTGTGCTAGGCCAGCACGTGCAGCCTTCTTGCACATAATAACTGGACCTAGCTGACAGTGGTCTCCAACCAACACCACCTGCCAACAATACCTCAACAGTAGATTTAGATCCTGGATTAGATGCTTATTAAGCTCAGAATCAGTAGTAGCTAATACTTCTCAAGGACAGATGGTCTAGTGGATTGACAGTCTGGTTCAAACAACACTTACGAGTGAGTAAAACTTTGCGTTGAACTCACTCCAGCATATTCAAAAGACTGCAATAGACATACCTGCTTGGCACCCAGAACTAGAGGGATCAGACACTCTGGCTCTGTTGCCTGAGTTGACTCATCTACCAACACCTGCAAATGCCAACCAAAGTGTAAAAATCTCAACTTATGCAACTTGTTCTAACTATTGATACAATTCACAAATATGAACAGTAAAGACAGTTTAATTCGCTACTTCATGAGAGCCAATCTAGGTAGCATACGAATTCTTAGAAGTCCTTGACATGACAAAATAAGATACCAAGCTACTGGCACTCTACCAACTGATGCAAACTTGTGTATCCTAGCCAGTAGAGAACATGTACACTGAAACACTTAAGGCCTTCCAATGATGTCTGTTGCAAACCTGACGGAACCGAAAGTTGGCCAGGCGGGGATCACCAGCACCCACACATGTGCAGCAGATCACATCTGCACTCTGTGCAATCTCTCTCTCTGTCGCCCTCTTTAGTGCCTTATACTTCTTCTCATCAGCACTCGACAGCTCCCCTAAACAAAGGTCCAATTTGTTCAATGTTCCACCACATTCTCCAGCAACATTTCCAGATACTCTACATAGTCAACTGCCTTACTTCTATACAGTAGCCATCTTCAGAAGATGAACTTTGTTGCTGGGTAGACCTGGTGTGCGGTTAATAATCCGCCATTCTGGTATCAGACTATACCCACTGGTACACACATGCAAATATTCTCCTGCATCAAACCTGCCATATCAGGTGCCTAATGCCTAAAAATTACAATTTGCAGCAGCACACTTAAGAACCTGGGCAAGAGAGCTGGCGGGGAACTGACCTTGCTCGTCTTTCAGAAGTTGCAACTTATGTAGCTCACTTTTGTCCGTTGTGTCCAAATGTCTCACCTGTCCCCAACCATTCCAGCACCTCAAATTTCCAACCAACACAAATCCAAGAAGATACAATACCCTGCATAATAGGTAGACGCTGAACTGTCATATGCAGCATCACCCTACTAATACCATGGTTGAACAGGGTGCAAGGATATCTCCATTTGCTCTCTCTTTTGCCCACTGCAAGACCAAAGCAGATAGTTACGCATTCCCAACACCACCCTGCATTAATGGCTATTCACCTCAGTCCTAGCTCCCACTGCATTGTGACCTGTTGGGATCCACGTTTGATCATTAGGGTCTGACTTCCCCAACCGTGGTGAGATTGGGCTTGTGTTAACCAGGGCCGTCCCAGATACAATGATTAACCTTCAGCCACCTCTTCCATTCTGATAATTGTTACTGATACCTCATACAACCCTGTGCAATTTGGGGAGAGAGTTGATGGGGGAAAGCAGTGACACCGGTCTTTTGAGTAACAAAAGAAGCTAGGTCTACGACTTGAACACTCTTCTCTTCGACCATGGGGCAATCTTCAGGGTCATCATCTTATACCAGCTCCGGTAGTTACCACCACATGGGCTGTGCCAGCAAGGGCTCGTTGCCTGACCCAGCAAATAGCTCAGGAAGGATCCAGGTCCCACAAATCGTTGCATGATCTTTAGTCCCACAGTGTGCAGTGATTTCTCGTACAACTCGTGCATTGCCTACTACGAGATCCACTCTTATATTTCAAATAAGACTTCAGCTATCAGGACCCAAAGTTCTAGCAAGCCTATGTGCATGAGCCGTCTGCCCTTCTACAATGTAACATTGTGCTGTGTTCAGTGGTTTTAGTGTGTGGACACAATAAATTTCTCTATCTTCCCCACAGAGCAGAATATCACAAGCGTCTTACAGTGTAGAACTGCTAATATTGTAACCTCCTCACAAACACCACAGAAGTAAGCAGCAGTTTCAACAAGTACCTGGTAATGCAGAGTGAGATGCTCCACTGGAGAGCTTACTGCCTCCCTTGACTTTGCAGACAATCTCACCACCTGCATGCCCGAGTCATCCAAAATATGCACTCTTCACATTTGGACATGGAGGAATTTGCTCTGTACTAGAATATTGCTGAGGGTAGAACTTGAAGTTGCCAAAAGCTAAAAGTTAGTGGACACATTGTCACCACCTCACAAACCTTTGCCCAATTTCGACTTGGTAGTACTTGTACAGCTCAGCGAAATTTAACAAGCAACCAGTCAAACCCCCCAAAAACTAAATGCATAAGTTGGATTATGCACCAATGACTTAAACACCCCACAACAAATGCCTTACATTGCTTGCAAGGTGGTATGGTCAAAGTATGACGCATGGTGTAGCATTGGAGTTGACGGTCCAACATAGAATCTAAAGTAGAACCCTTCAAAAAGGAATTTCTGTATACTGTACATGATAGCTTCCATGAAGGCAGTTGTAATTTCTACTCAAATTATAAGTCCTCTAGAACTTCCAATAGCACACCAGAATTCATTCACAAAAGGTTCTACAAGCCTGTCTGCCAACTTCAATCTGTAGGTATAAGGGAGCCACAGGTTAGGCAGGCACGCCTCGACAAGAAGTTACACCTTGAGACCAGTTGCACTGATTTTCTCTGCGAGTTGGTCCACCGCCACATTGCTTGGGGCACAGACTAAAACCTGTTTATGAATTCCAAAATCAGTCTCAAAGAGTAACAATAAGAGGTCAGCTGCACAAAAACCTCTTCAACCCTAAAGGATCAGCAACCCATCTCAAAACACCTCCAGAGACTGTCAATGGATAAATCAAGTTCTTGTGAAATACATGACCACAGCATCCTTGCCTAAATCAATCTAGTCAACACACGGACACTTCAAAGAGGCAGAGAGTAACCATGCGAGCCCTCACTAGAGGAAACAACCACGGAATTCATAAAATAAGTCAAAGACCAACAGTTCACACAGAATACCTGACCCTGCCCTTGCTTTGCCAGATGATAAACTATGGCTGCAGATGTAACTGTTTTGCCCGTTCCGGGAGGACCCTGAATAAGGCTCACTGGCTTTTGTAACACACTCTTGACAGCAAATACCTGCCCATATATCCAGACTATAAGCCATTTTGATCCGGCACACATTTTACAAAATGCAAAGTGATGGATCAATGCTGCTATTGGTTGACCTCTGATTTTGGCTTCACAATTGAGATTTTGTGAAAGATGCAAAAGAAAAGACCACTTTAAGAAGATGCACGGGCTTTTCATTCAGGCACTGATAGGATGCTCGACTACTCAGCAAATATCCAGAAAATACTTCATTTTGATAGTTGATATCACCATGTGGAGGTGGGTGGACAAAGGATAGTCTCATTTATGAGACTGAAATGAAAAAAAAATTGTGCTTTAAACTTCAGCTGCATCCGCTTGTAAGCCAGTTGTAGCTGAACCTGCTAGGGGTGACAAGCTGAAATCACAAAATACAGGTCTCAAAACTCCAACCAGAGAAGAATATGATACCTGTGAGGCATTCAATTCAGGGAGCCCTGCAGCTCCAAATCGACGAGGAAGTGTGTTGCGAACTGTTTGCAATTCAACCTCATGTCCCAAAAGCCGATGGTAGATATACCTGCCAGCATTCAAACAACCTCGTGCAGTAAATAAGCCAGGATGACAGTCGTAAATAACAGCGAGATGGAAGTGCACGAGAGGGAGACACAGGCACACGAGCAAAACTGAATCCTCCTTACCCACTGACACTAGTCTCATCAACAGCAAAGGTCTTCATGGCGCTTTGCATCCGATCAAAGCTGGTGCTTTTCCACACAAAGTCCACACTGAAATTGTGGTTGACATCGATGGGGACCCCCTGCAGTGCTACCACACCAAGAGACATGAGTTCCTCTTTGCCACACCTAGTGCTGGTGCTCTCTAACAATCAGCAGTAACTTTCTGAGAAGCCAGTATGCATGTTACAAATAGGACAGATGGTCCAAAAAAATGATGGAACAAAAGCTGCTTCAAAAAAAAGAATACGACTTCTTTGCTATGGAAGCACCACTGAGCCCTAGGAAGTTCCCATCAAACCATAGGAGCTTCAGAGTATAATATTAGCCCTATACCATTCATTCAAGTTGACTGTTGATACTCCAAGCCAACAACTAGTTTTCAGGACTACAAGATTGGTAAAACATACCTGGCTCGCTCGCAATTCAAGAGCCACCTCCTCTTGCGCAGTCAGCTTGATCTGAGACCTCACGAATCCATGATAGAGTCAGCTAATCAAGCAAACTTTCATTTCACATGCCTCCACAATATCTCTGCCAACATCATGTTTGCTTCCAATCTCTCTATTTCATTTTGTATAGACCAAGGGATACTGAGAATATGTAGGGCTCTCTAAAAGTGCCATTTTTCCTGGGATCCAAAAGCCATTTGATGGGCATTCCAACAAACTTTGTCACATAAATTGAAAAGACTGATAAAAACCATCTCACACAAAACCTGTATTGCTTCTGACATTTCACCATTATATGCGTAGATAAATGTACTCATAAGACATTGTTTGCGTTGTGGTCATAGATAAATATGTAACTGAACTGTCACAGTCAGAACACACAAAATCTTATTAAAACTAGCAATCACAGGGACAGAAATAGAAAAAGTACGAACACCCCACAAAGGCTCCTACCACATGGCCAACTGACTGCCAGCCTGAATGGGTTCCATCCCCAAGGTACCGTAGCCGTAATTCATCTCCCGGTACCAACCGCAGCTCATTGTCCTCCTGAAACAACAGACACCACAAGCAACTAAGGTACAAAGCAGAGTCTCATATGCCCCCAAGGCTCAGGATTGCAGTCACAAAGGACAGAGGGTAGAAGAGGAACAGTTCACCTAATGAGCAATTCAGGGTCAGTGCTGACCTTTGGGAAGACAAAATATGCAACACGCTTCTTATTAAGACCAACATCCCAACGCACGGTGATGTTGTCCTTACTCTGTGATTCCTTCATCATCTGCGAAACAAGGGCCCAACACAAAAGACAGGATATTACGAGATAGAGAAGAAAAAGAGGTCCAGTATGTGCTCAGTAACTTCAATTTCCAAGACAGAGCAGGATAGTCAAGTCCCCCAAAGTCGAGGCAAAGATGAGAACATAGAAACTAACAATCCAGGAGCACCACAGTTCCTATATGATCAGTGAGAGCAATGTGGCAAGACATCTTATGCTTTGGCACAATCAAGAGAACGGGATAGCCCAAATTCTTGCAGAAAAGTGAAAGAAATCTTCCAAGGCTGATGTGACAACACATAGCCAACATCATATGCCCCTTGCCCCAGAAAGAAGAAAAAGTCTTCCCAACTCTCTCTGTCTCTGTCTCTGTCTCTGTCTCTCAATTGTCTGTTCCAACATAAGTCATACTAGTGGGATCCGCCCCTGACTGTCTTGAGGTTGATCTGGAGACTAGAGGTTGCTTCCATGAAGGCTGCGTGGATCATATCTTCACTCTAAGCCAGATTATCCAGGGAAGGAGAAAAGAAGGGAAACCCACTTCTGTCTTTTTCTTGGATGTCGAAAAGGCTTGTAACACAGTGTGGAGAGATGGTCTATGGCTGCAACTCTGGTCATCTGGGATCAAGGGAAGATGTGGAGAGTTGTCCATAACTTGTATGTTCACACCACCAGCTGTGTCACTGCTAATGGACAGAAGTCTAACTTCTTAACAAGGTGTAGCTCAAGGATGTACCCTCTCCCTGCTACTCTTCAATGTTTTCATGTATCAACTTCTCGAGGATGTGGAAAGTGAGGGATTTGGGTTAAGGGTGGGTGATGCCACCATACCAGCCCTGATGTTGGCGGATGACTTCGCAGGCATAGGGGAGACCCCATCCAATCTTCAGGAGTTGATTGATTCCGCAAAGAGATACTTTGACCTTTGGGGGCTAGAGGCTAACCTCAGTAGATGCGCAGTGGTGGCATTCAACCACAGAGGGGAGGGATGAGGTGACCTCAAGTGGCAATGGGGAAGCCAAGAGATTTTTGTCCTCCCTTCCTACACATACCTGGGCGTTGAGTTTTCCTCCAACTGTAATTGGGATACACATATCCAAAAAGCTGTTCAATCTGGCAAGTGCAAAGTGTTGGGTCTCACTAAGTTTTCCACTGCAGAGGGATCAACATGGCCATCTATGACATAGTCCCTGCACCTCTGTTCACCAACTTTCAAAATCTCGAGTAAATGATTTGTCCTGACACCACCTTTCAAAAATGGCTGTTGGGGGTCTATGGCTACAGCAAGTGTCTTACGAGTACATTCTCCCAATCCCCGTTGCCCAATGTGAGGGCAGACTGAGGATAATATCCATTTTCTGACTCAATATCAGGGGCCTACTCATCAAAGAGTGACCTCTTCAGGTACATCAAGAACATAGTCCCTGCATCTCTGTTCACCAACTACCAGAATCCCGAGGCTATGAGCCTAAAGCCTGGCCATGTTGGGTCTGACTGCTGGGCAGATGACACAGCAGACTGACACACAAGCTTGCATGAAGGACTTTCTAGAGGAGATCTGAAAAGCCCAACAATTGTATAGAATCATGGTAAGTCCCAGTCCCAGTGTGAGCAGGTAGTGTCTGCTCCCTTTCGTTCCACCCAAACTGGGTGTGGGGTCTATGGCCACAAGGCTACGGCAAAGAACATCTTATGAGTACGTTCTCTCTCTCTCTCTTCCCTCTGGTTTTCCCTCTTTGGGCAGAACAAGAGGGAAGAATGTATTCATAAGACGTAGCCTTGTTATATGCCCCGTGTCCAGTTTGGGGGCATGGGGTCTATGGCCACAAGGCTACGGCAAACAAGGTCTTGTGAGTACATTTCTCTCTCTCTCTCTTCTCTCTCTATCTCTCGTTCCGCTCAAACTGGGCGTGGGGTCAATGGCCACAAGGCTATGGCAAACAACATCTTATGAGTATATTGTATATTCTCTCTCTCTCTCTCTCTCTCTCTCTCTCTCTCTCTCTCTCTCGTGCTTGATGGTCACAAGGCACTTAGTAACACCAGTTAAGACATGCCTATTCCTTGTGGAATTTCCTGCCTAGAACAGAACAGGAAAACAACTATGTTCTATGTAGCAATGCTCTTGAATTGCCTGATCACTGGTTTCCTTTCTCTATCTTTGAATTTGGCTAACTCTGCTCCTGGATTACATAATCCTATCGGGGTGTTGTGAAAATTGCTTGTTAAGCTGGGCGTGCATTTCAGTTGGTAATGCCAGGAGAAGGGTTTGTTCATGTTGCGAACATGACAATTGATGGTGAATTGATCCCTGGTACCTTGTGCTAGGCCCTGTAGCAGCAGCATAGTGGAGTGTATGTATACACCTTCTACATGATCTGGTCAATGTACATTGCTCTCTTGGCTGGTCTATTGTACCCAATGCCTTGTATCAGAGTTAGGAAACCTGAAAATGAGAGGTTTGGAAATCTCTATCTTCCCTGCCTTCATCTTGATGGTGACTGAAGTTTTTTGTAACACCACTCAAGAATTGCCTAATCCCGTTATTCTGTTAGGAATTTTCTCAGTGCTGCTGTAACAGCATAAGCACTGGTTGGCTTTGCTGAGGTACTGTTGCAAGAGATAACAAAGCCATGAAGTTGGAAGGCCTCACTGCTCTTCTCAGTGGAGTAGCAAGTAGGACTTGAAAGAGCAGTCACTGAACTTTGGCTTCAAACCTGTCACTTACTTAGGCTCTCTACTTTTAAGTGCTGCTCAGCATGGCAACATAAGGGTGAGTGCTGCTATAAACCTTGCTCTCAAGCACTATAAGTCCCTCATTAGATCCAAAAAGAGAGCCTACACTCTCAAGCTGTAATCTACTTTCCTTGCAAAAGTTAGATTTTCTCCTCGTTCTTTTTGGTCCCTCCTTAAACCTCACAGAGACCCACCTGCGATCACTGACATTCACGTCTGACATGAGTATGCCCAGTCATTGTATCATTCCCCAAACCAACCTCCCTCTCCCATAACCTCTAAATCCCTACACTTCTCTCTCTTTACTACAACCAACGTCAGCAAGGCAATCAAGAAGCTGCAAAATGGCAGGGCATTGGATATTTCAGGGCTACAGGGTGAATTCATCAAGCACGTGCTAAGGGACAAGCTGGTTTCTGTCGCAACAGATCCACTCTTGACCACATTTTCACTCTTCAGGTTATGGTGGAACTTGCTAGCTTTGACAAAAAACTGGTTTACGTCTGCTTCGTTGACTTTCACAAGGCTTTTGATTCAGTTCCTCGTGACCTTCTTTTCCAACGCTCCATAGGGTGGGAGTCCCTCAGAACATTCTCTATGCTATTTCCTCCCTGTATGAGATCGTCACTGGCATGGTCAATGTCGCAGGGGAATTCTCAGCTGAGGTCCATAGCAACATTGGGGTCAAACAGGGCTGCCCCCTCTCACCTACCCTGTTCGGAATCTACATTGACGCCTTGGAAGTCTACATCTCAAAAAACCATGGAGTGGGTGTGCCATTGGATGGAGGACCAACACAATCACATCTCCTCTACACGGATGATGTTGTCCTTTTGGCACAATCTCCTGTCTTCCTACAACACCATCTCCACATCCTGGAACAGTTCTCCAAAGACTGAGGGCTGCAAGTCAACCTTAGCAAAACCAAGATCATGGTTTTCAATGGGCAGGCCGACCGCAGATTCTTCCTCAACAATCGGGAGGTTGAGATAGTCAAATCCTACCGGTACCTGGGTCTGGTTATCCACTCCCCCAAATTCCAGTTTGCAGCAACTGCCCTGGACAGATTGACAAAAGGCAAGGCAGCCTCCATCCGCCTTCAGGCCAAATGCAAACAGATACATCTGCGCCATCCACCGACCAAGAAGTGGCTGTTTGATAGCGCGGTCACCCCAAATGCCACTTTTGGTTGTGAATTCTGGGCACCTGTGGTCCCAGTTTCCTGATGGGAAAAGAATCTGGAACCATTGCAGTCATCTTTCCTCCAAGCAATGCTTGGCGCCAGAGGCACAACTCCATCTCACATACTGAATGCAGAATTCGCCTGCGTGCCACTTCAAACTGAGGCCCTCTTGCGGCTTACAATTTTCCTGCATAGGTTACAAGCCCTTCCCCCCAAGGGGCTTGTGGCCAGGGCCCTCGCAACATCTATTAGACTCAAGAATACAGGTTTCAAACAATCCTGGTATGCTCGTGTGGATGCGTTTTTTGAACGCCATGGACTCTCTATTGCTTCACTATTGCAAGTGAACCCAGAAGGGGTGGACATCACATCCAAGCATGACCGCAACCAACTCATTAGAAAGGAGCTCATGGAGCTACATGTCAGGAGAACTTGGAAGTTACCCACCCTCACGACAAAGCTCCATTTCTATCGACAAACATTCTTGGTTCTGCGAGATGATAGAATCTTGCGGCCCAATTACCTTTCGACCTCTTTATCTCCTTCTCTCCTGAGGGCTTTGGGGCGGTTTAGGGTGGGCTCCCACAACCTACGGATGGAGACTGGCAGATGGGAAAACCTGCAGCGGGAGGACCGCCTCTGTCCAGCTTGCACAGGGCACAACCAGGAAATTGAAACTGAAATACACTTCTTCTATTGCCCTCCATACTATGAGATCCGTGGGAGATTTCATTGTCTATTCCGTGGAACCCAATCTCTCACTGAAGTCTTTCACTATGAAGATCAGAAATGCTTGGCAGCCTACCTGCACGAGGCATTCACCCTTAGACAATCCCTTGAACAATAGTTCTTACCTCTGACTCTGATTTCCTGTTTTCTCTGTTTTTCTTTCCATTTTGTCCCATAAGCTCTATGAGCTTTCCGCGGACGTTATAAAGCACCATTTCATTTCATTTCTCTCTTTCTCTCTTCTTCTCTCTCTCCATATATGTATGTCCGTGCGCGTGTGTGTGTATAAAAGAGACACAAATAAACTCTTGACCAAAGAATGCACCTTCAGATATGTTTAAAATGAGCCCAAAATATGGGACAACTCCCATCTACCCTGGATTGCAATGAAGAGATGAAAAGCCGACAATATTTAGGAAAGAAGACTTGTGGCGCCCTCCTACAAGAGGAACCATGGTACCTTATCGTAATCTGCCTCCAGCTTCACCAATGGTGCAAATACATGTTGATACTGCCATACATGAAAACAAACATCAGTACAACTAATGCACTGCATTTGGGACTCCAAGAAGGAGGTTTCCTGAGTGCCAACAGGGGCCAAATGCAGGTTGCAACGGGCTCATTCAAGTCTTTCTCTCTACAAACTTTGTTCCGCTCAAACTGGGCGCGGGGTCAATGGCCACAAGGCTACGGCAAACAACGTCTTACCAGTACATTCTCTACAAACTTTATAGATAGTTCTGGGCGCAGGGTCTATGGCCACAAGGCTATGGCAAACAACGTCCTATTGAGTGCAGTGACATTGTGCCCCAAAAACCAAGTGCTAATGGCCTAACATTGTTATACATCTGGACAAATATAAAGTGTTTTCCACATGACGTGTTTTCCAGACTAGGAAAATGGAGGTCTACGATACAATCATTGTCCAGGTAAAAGGCTACTCATGATGCATTATCAGGAGCCAGAAGTGCATCTTCTATACAATCTCAGTCGCAGTATGTCCCCACCTGGTAAGCATCTTCATATCTAAGAGCCACAGGCTGCGGTTCATCATCTACACCAGGCTTTTCAAGATCTTCGAGAGTCGCTTCAGGGTTAGACTTCCAGAGCTCCTCCACCTTATTTATTTGCTGGGCACTGATTTGGCGTGCCCTCAGCTGCTCCTGCTCTGATGGAACCTGGACAACAGCAATTATGGTCAGAATGCTAAATGACGGGTTATCCAAAGTATAGGACACTTTAGGACTTTCGGTGCTCTCTTTGAACCGATGAGCAGTAAGTGTCAAGAACCCAAGCATGGCTGACAACAAGAACACTTCTCACTAGAATACAGGCCCATTCTCGAATTCTCTGTCCTTTTATGTGCATGAAGAGTTCAAAACCATGCTGTTTTGCAGACACATACGAGCTAAGCCAAACTACTCAAAGAACTGGCAAGCAGCGTGACGATTTATCAGAATTCCTTCATTCAATTTAACTTCAGAAGCAACATTATTCAAAACAGAAAAACTGATGTGGGAAAAAAAAAAAAAATCCTGATGATTAATTCCTGCTACCATAATTACATCTGGCAGCAAGGCATCTGCATTTAGGTCTTTCTGTCAAATCATATGAAGTCCTCAGGAGACCTCCATGACAGGGTTTCCAAAGGTATCAACATTCTCCAGAGGTGCTTGGAGCCCTACTATGGGCTAAACAAGGTTCACTACTCTGTACACGGTCACCCCGTACAAGGCCATACAAGGCCTTGGAGGCAATGCAATGGACCATGCCACTGTGGGCCATCAGCCAAAGACCCGAGAGCCGCCAAAAACAAAAAACTGGTCCTAAAGTGTAAGCACCTCTCCACCGTTAATCTGACAATAATAACCAACCAGGTAGATGGATAACTGTGTGGAGGGATTAGAGATACTCACCTTTACCAGCCATTGCAAAAAACAACGGTCGTCAATGAGGGGCAGCCATTGGCTCAGGTCCCAATTCATGTCTTTCAAGCCATTCACGCTCAAGCAAGGCTCCCGGCACAGGAGTACCACGACACTCTCAGACTTGGCAGGAATAAACCCCAACAAAAACACATTGCGGCAGCCACAATTATAGCATTCCAAGATTGTTTCTCCCAGAGAACTGTCTTTATGGAGGCAGGCCTCCTTGTGTTTAGCCCGAACCTGTAAATGAACAGAACAGTTGCATGACACATCTCCTCTCAATTTGAAAACAGTAAGTTGCTGTCAACTGACCCTGGGGACTACAAGGATATAGAAAACTGCATTGATGCTACTATGATGGACACAGATTCTCAGTTGCAAAAGACTAACTGCCCAAAATACTTTGCCAGAGTTCCGGCCAATTACAATGTCCTCAGGTAACCGCGATAACTCCATGAACTTGATCAACTGAGAACTATTGCCCTCTGAAATTTTAAATTCTACACTGCTACTTGTTTACATGAGCCACACCATAGAGTTAAAGCAGGAAAAATCGCTAATGGCTTCTGCAACACTTTACGATATCTTCACAAATACCAGAAACCTGAAAACCGCACACCAGCATGCTGGTGAAGATCCCAGGTCTCCTCAGACGGGCAAGGCAGGCCTTACAATGCGATTCCGGGCGGGGAATAGTACAGAATTTTCTCTTATGGTCTCCCTTATGGATGTCGAGATGACTGAACCTCGACAGATATGTCAAAAACCAAATGTTAGGTCGTCCTTTAACCTAATTCTAATTGTTGTCAAAGGACTGGCAACAAAGAACCCTGGCCCCAACTAATTACAAGGCGAACCCAGAAAGTAGGAGAGAAACCAGAAATTACCAGATGATTGACGATATGAGAGCCGGAGGTGTTGCCCCGAGAATTGCAGAACCATTTCCGGCAGGATGGAACATTGCACCGCACAATGCATGCGGGGTTGTGAATTCCGCAATACCTGCATGCATGTTCATGTAGGTCACGTTTTGAATAGTCATGGATTTCTTCATCTCCCGTATCCTCGAAACTGAGATCACTCACACTTGCCGTCAAAGCACTGAGAGCAGCTTGGCTGCTTGCTTTCGCATCTGCAGCCACATCCATCGTTGCAACCATCTCCGACGCTCCCATAACCAAGTCATTCGCCCCATTTGCACTTGACAGATGAGGAACGTCCGTCCACACGGACTGCCGTGCCGGCTCACTAAGCTCGGTAAACTCAGGGTAATCATATTCATCTCCCTGTGTGTTGAATTCCAGAAATGTATACGCGTCCCCATGCTGCTGCGACCCCGCCTCGTATAGATTGTGTGCCACAGCTGCTTGTGTGGCCATGGAAAAGGTTCTCTCCTCTCACACTGGATATGGCGGCCACGGCCTTTGATATTGTAGGAAATCTACAACCAGTTGTGTGTCCCCTGACACAAGCCTTGTACACATGGAGATTGGAGAGGGAAGGAAGCAGACAAGGAGGTGAGTGAGAGAGAGAGAGAGAGAGAGCAGCCGTGCGTGTTGCAAACGCTCTTTCTAGTCCCCACACTCTCGTCCCAATTTCAACCGTCCATGATCTCCAAATCTATGGCCCACGATAATTAATCTTAAGAAGAAATCATGCGGCTTGAAAAAAAACAGAATGAGTAGGCAATCAGTTGACTCCAGCGAACTTTTGTGAGATTCTTGTGCGTAGCCTACACCTAATTACTGCAGAAAGTTTTGTCACTGGCTAACCTAGTTGGTTGTTACACGTGGAGAGACACGTGTTGCGCACGCTCCCAAGCCGGTTGGGCTGCCCGCGTGTCACTCGTTTCAAACAGGTGGCTGAGAATCTAACTCTGTCCAAAATTAGCGATTTCATCCATTATCTTCTCATCCCTACGAGATTTAAGCCCCCCGGCACCCTTACAGATTCTGTGCAGGGAATAAAGTAAAAAGGTGGTAGCACCTCGCAAAATCGGTGAAGAAGGTGCCACGTGTGGAAAAAGGTAATAGGGTGGGCCCAAAACTGTTGTCTATTTTTGACAATAACGTCCACGGAAACAGAAACACATCCGGCTGCAACAAATTGAAACCTGACACGTGTCACTTCTCCAGCACGATTCGATCCCAACACCGTGAGGTTCCTTCACGTTACTTGGAGCCGTCGGATGCGTCCGATCGACGGGCGAGATGTAGGCGCTGTCCACGCTCATGGGGTCAGCTTGCTTGCTGCTGGCTTTCCTTTTCATGTCGAGCATTCGGGTGCAGCTTCGCAATGGAGGACTCGGGAGAATCCCTGCTCTCAACAAGAGCTCGTTCGAGCATCACTTGTTGTTGTGTCAGTGCTCGCGTGGAGCCTGCATTGGGAGGGAAACTTGTTTTTCCGCCAACTGATGGATGCGATCCGAAAGGTTTAAGGACTCTGTTTGAGGTTGACGGGTCGCAGAAATGTGTGATATCTCTTCACTGAGATTAATTGGAAGGGGGAGAAGCGCGGAAGGAAGAGAGGCGTATGTAAAGATGATGGAATTTCTGCCAGTGGTATGCGCCTAAGTTGTTTTCGGGGGTGGAGGCCACCGTGACTCTCTGCCAAAAACAGGAGAGAATCTGAGAGTGGAAATGGTTGACCCGAGAAGGTGGATGAATCCTTGAACCTCTGCTTCATCCTGAGAAATGATTCTATGTGCTCAGGTTTGAATCTCTGTCATCATGAAGCATTTCATGAGCCCTGATGGCAATGTGCTGGGCCTTGGAGACGGCCGATCACTTGATTCGCGCAAGGTACTGAAACGTCCGACTAATTTAATTTACTCTCAATGTCTTTTTCTCAATGTCGTTTCTACATGACCGCTAAAATTCGGAACTCAAATCTCGAATCAATATTATGAAAGGTGTGCAAACAAAGTGTTAATGCATTCAGCTCCTCTCTCTCTGTCTCTCTCTCTCTCTCTCTCTCTCTGTGTCTCGCTCCCTCTCTCTTCTCGTTGTCTTCTTGGTATGATCAGCTCTTCAATGGGTCACACTGAAGATAGCTCAGTGATTGCGCCCCTCCTTTCTCTACCGCCCAGATATGCATAGTCGACCTGGCTTATAATCAAATTGCAGTTCAGCTTGTACCATTACTCGGGCTAGTTGCAGCGAGAACGCCTGATTGGGCCAACTGTGGAGTCTTCAAGGTAGGTGGTAGGAGATGTAAGGTTGTGGATACATGGTCAGCTTGCAGGCACACAACTTTCTGTAGTAGATGAGCTGATATGCTCACTATTAGTGGTAAGTGAGCTTATAGAGTTAATACTCCAGAACTGATGATGGGGATGGATTGGGGACCAGGTACCATACCCAGGTATGGAACCATTCGCAATGCGTGCGTTGCAGATGCACTCATCTCTTGTGCAGCGGTTGAACCTTGAGACAGTCATGGAGGTATTCTCTCTCCCTGTTCAGAGTGTGACTGGTACTACATATCCAAAGTACTGCATGACTGTTGTTATGAACTTATTGCAGTAGATTTTATATTATAAACAAACTCTACATCGATGTTCGCTTTGGTACATTTGTTCCCAATCTGTGTTTTCAACTGGCTGCAGTGAATCTCAATCTTCTGAAATGGGACATGGTCTGCTGTGAGAGATCTTCAGCAGTCCCATACAGTGTATACACAGGGCAATACCGAGTGGGGTATGGCCTCGATGCATGCTATCTGCATGAGGGCAGACTTCCCAGGGGCTCCCTCTCTCTCTCTAGCCTGCCTGTGAACAAAAACAAATGCAGAGAGGAAGAGGAGATTGTAATTGCCCAAGGTGCAGGCAGCTGAAGGCAATATCCATTTCAGTGTCCGGGGTAATCTCACCAGAGATTGGCCCTCTTCAGGAACATCAAGAACGATGTGCCGGCACTTCTGTTCACCAACTTTGAGAATCTTGAGGCTGAGCCTAAAGCCCTGGCCCTGTTGGGGTCTCATTGCTGGGGAGCTCACACACCTGCCATTCACCTTGCACATCCTCACTAACCCACATCATATGCTTGTGGTGTTTTTTGGGAGGGTGCAGGTGAGGGCCACACTTCTTGTATGAAATTTGAGTTCTTGTCTGAAATCACAGAGCTGGAGTTGTTTTGCAAATATGAGAAGGCTGCTTACTTGCAGTGAGCAACCAGTGTCATGGTGACACTACCTATGAGAGGACTTCACAAAAGAATAACCATACCAGCGGGTTGCCCCTCTTCCGGGATCTAACCTATACTTTAAGGTTTTTCCAATCTGCTAGGTTAGTAATATGGTGCATAGTCACTATATATCACTATGAGGTACATTCTCTTCTCATGAGCTCATTTCCAGAACCTAGGCTGCCCAAGCTCTGAGCTCTATGGTCAAGTTCCTTGCAAACGATATGCGTGGTAAGTTTGCAATGACCTGATAGAGGTGTTGTTGGAAATACAATGCTGGTTGACAGTAGTCTGCATTACACGGACTCCAACCCTCTATCATGGAGCACTATAGCAGTTCATGAAAAAACATGAAGCATTCTGCCTACCTCTGTGGCAAATCTAAGATGGGCTGGAAACCTGTATTGATCATATACAGGTACACCACCACCCACCCCAATCACCTCTATGAATATGGAGTTAATGCTGAGCCTGGATCAAGAGGAAATGTGATGGTGCCTTCCTTGAAGGCTGCTGTTGTCTACAATTTTTTGATCTAGTCTGGAATACATAGATCCTTTCTCTCTTGCACAAGGGGGGTCCGTGGCCACAAGGCTACGGAAAATATCATCTTATGAGTCATTCTCTTGCATAAGGCCCTTCATCTTCTGGCCACGGTTGGTGTCTTTTGAAGTTGGTTCTTTTTTCGTACTTTCCCCCTCTTGAAATTGCATAAAATAGGTGAAAGTGTTCAGAACTTTCACTGCTTACATCCCTGCTGTTTGTTCACAAGCACCTTGGGCGTACCTTCCTGTTAACAATTGTCGAGGAGCCTATCTATTTTAGTGCAAGCAAATAGTCACAGTTTGCATGTATATACATGAATTGATTACAAAAAATAGTATCTAAACTTTCTAGCAAAATGTTGGAGTCGGACTTGATGCAATTTTCATCGTATTGTCAGGGTGTCCGTAAATTGTCAGCACATGTTGAGAATGGGGCCAAAGACGGTTTATTAGCTACAGGGTTGGAATCAATTCACTTCCTTTTTTGCTTGAGCAGGGTCACCAAGGCTGTGTGAATGCGCTGGCATGGAATTCGAAGGGATCCTTGCTTTTATCTGGGTCCGATGATACAAAGGTATGCTCCTTTTGAAGTAACATGCATTAATAAAAACTGGATCATACAAGGTTCCTCTCCACTTATCATGATGGTTTTATGTGAAGGATAATACATACCAAGTGAAAGTCCGTTATTGCAGAGTATTTGTTGACAGCTCCCCCTTCTCTTCCAGCTTTAGTGATGTCCAAGGTCTTGCTCTTGAAGTGTGCTAAGGTTTGGAACTGACACCTATGCAATATACCAGGTGAATCTCTGGGACTATGGACGGAGAAAACTGCTGCATAGCATTGATACAGGTCATTCAGCGAACATTTTTTGTACCAAATTCATGCCAGAGACTGGAGATGATGTTGTGGTCTCTGGTTCTGGGGATGCAGAGGTATGGCATTCATAGAGATGTTCCAAACCCCACAAAAGATATGTACAATTGTTCGTGAGATTGCATGTGGGTTTCAATGCGGGATCTCCCCTACCTTGTACTACTGTTTCTGGGGAAGAGGATGTACCTTCTGGCCATAGACCCCACGGCCAGTTTGGGCGGAACAAGAGGGAACAAACACTACTTTTCTTAGGGGCTCACTCAGTAGTGGGACTTCCTTGATATAAACAATTAGTTTGAGCTTTCCAGATTTCCTCTAGAAAGCCCTTCACACAAGCATCAATCTACTGTGGGACCCGCCAGGGCTTTAGGCTCAGCTTCAAGATTTTGAAAGTTGGTGAACAGAGATGCAGGGACTATGTTATTGATGGTCCTCAAGAGGGTTAACCTCTGACGAAGAAACCCCGGACATTGTATCAGAAGATGGATACTATCTTCAGCCCGCTCGCACATCGAGCATTGACAATCTCTCCTTCCCCTCCATACCTGCTTATTGCTCAAAGATGTCCCCTAGTGCCCCTTCAGATCATCCTTAAGGGCCTCAACCATGTCACAAACTGGAAACAAGTTCATGGAACTTCATTCTGTTCGGACATTCTTCGTGCTTCCGATATGGCCTTAGACACTTCATCCTCCAAGTCAATCTAGCATGGTCAATTCTTCCCGCCTAATAATCAGGTACGAATATGTCCTCTCCTCTACCCTTTTCCGCCAGGACTAGACCTGTTTAACAGGACAGTCTTGCTTCCAAGAGATAGAGTCAATCATCTTAGGCTATCTGGTATTGGGCATGCAATTCACCTGACCCCAACTTCTGACCTTGACCTCATCATGTGGAGAGGTCAAGGGCAGTATCATACCCACCCCGAACAGCCACATGCTCTCTTTGAGCACCGACTGAATGGATTCTATAGTTTTAGCATGGTTCGAGTTGCCATCCCACAGCCTAATAAGCATGGTCCTTTTAACCTCAGTATGCAGTGGAAAAAGTGAGTGATTTGTGTTTAGCTGTTTGAACCACTTTTTGTACATGGATACCCCAGTTACAACTGGAGAAAAACGCAACCACCAGCGCGCATTACGTACATTGGCTTCTAGCCACCATAGGTCAAAGTACCTCTTCACATCAACTCCTGAAGATTGGATGGGGTATCCCCTAGGCACACGAAGTAATCCGCATGAGTTGGTATGGGGGCATCACTGACCCTTAACCAAAGTCATCCACTTTCCACATCTTCAAGGTGCTGATTGATGAAAACCTTGAAGAGCACTGGGGAGAGGGTACAACGTTGAGCTAAAGCTTGGTCAATGTCAAAGAAGTTAGACTTCTGGCCATTAACCATAACAAAACTTTGCTGTTCGCATACAGGTTGTGCTCCATCCTCCACATCTTTCCCCTGACCCCAGAAGACCACAGTTGAAGCCACAGCCCAACGCGCCATACCGAATCATAAGCCTTTTTTACATCCAGGAAGAAGACAAAGGTGGGTTTTCCTTCTTTTATCCTTCCCTGGATAGTCTGGCGTAGGGTAAAGATATGGTCGACGCAGCCCTTTTTTTTCGGGAAGCCCTCCTGACCTTCAGGGAAAACACTTCTAGAGTCCAAATCAACCTTGAGATGTCTTCCCCATTCTGGGGAAAAGAAAGGATGGGGATTGTTGGACGAGGTGAAATAGAAGTTTGTTTGGGGAATTAATGTGAAGGAGGGCATTCAGAACTTGACCTATAATAGCCATGTCTGTAAGCAGATGTTATGTTTCTGTGGCAGGTTCGAGTACATCGAGTGAGCCGGTCAGTTGCACTGGGGAGTAGAGGGGCATCCTTTTCTGAACAAACTGCTCTCTTTCGGTGTCATACAAGACGGGTTAAGAAGTTGGCGGTAAAGAGCTTCTCTACCACGTCCTGGTCGGCCTGTGGCCTCCATTGTTTTACATGTTGCTTGCTGACAATTTTTTGTATCAGAGCAACTTATTTACGCAAAGCCATTGTTTCAGGTTGAAGATGGAAATCCGCATATGATATGGAGCGCAAGTGAAGATGGCACTCTACGGCAGCATGATTTGAGAGAGGGCATCCTATGTCCAGCCCAGGGTGCTGCTGACCAAGAATGCCAGAATATTCTAGTGAGTAGCAGCTCCAGGCCACCGTTGTCCTCGGAGTGAGTGGGTTATAGAGACAAACTTTGGCTGAATACTAGCAAATCCATGTTGACATAAGAGAACTTTGGAGGCAACTAGCAAGTCTAGTACACCTATGTGGAACCCTAGTTGGTCTACACACATCTAGAAACAGAAAACCACCTAATTGTAGTGAGTCTTTTCTTCCTAAGCAGTTGGACCTTCGGAGTGGTGCAAAGAGATCGCTCTCAGATCCGTCCAGGCATTGCCTTGCTCTGAAGACCTGTGCTGTCAGTCCAACTCGGCCCCATTTGCTCCTCATTGGTGGCAGGTGATTAACTTTTTTCTCTTACACATCTCAGAACTTAAGAGTACCATGTCCAAGTATGTACTCTCTAAATATATGATTTGCAATGCCGTGGCACCCAACCGCAGTCTAGCACATTTCCGCCATTCCCAGGTCTGTGTCTTAGGACAGGACTTACACTTTCTTCTTACATTTGCAGTGATGCCTTTGCTCGACTCTATGATCGGCGAATGCTACCTCCTCCAACATCATCACGGCAGCCAGCAAAGACCCCTCCTTGTGTCTGCTATTTCTGTCCAGCACATCTCTCTGACTATGTACACACCTACCCTTTGGACTTCCTATTTTTGTCCTGATCAAACTGTTTCACTCGTTTGTTTGGTCTTAAACTGTTTGTACTTACGTGTCGCAGAGTCGGTCAGGGCTACACCTGACACATGTCACATTCAGTCCCAACGGACAGGAGGTTCTGCTGAGCTACAGTGGCGAGCATATCTACCTGATGAATGCCAATAGTGGTGGGTTTGCAAACTCAGAAGCAGAGGTTATAATCAGACTGTCTCAGGTACTACAGAAGAAGTTGCATGTGTTTTCCTAAGCTACCTACAGACCTGCCACATTGTCTATCCAGGATTGAACAACGGGGATTGGATCTGGAATAAACTGTGGTGGTTTTGATTTTACTCCAAATATTCTCTTAAGTTGCCCAATCTACATAAGGGAAACTTTAATTTTCTTCGGAAATATGGGCCATCGTAGGGCTCACAAGCCATAATCACAGTCAGGATTATTGGTATGTTTTATTGCTCCTTGTGACAATTGGCAGTCCTAATGGTTAACAGTCAATGTAGGTGAGGATGATGCTATTGTATACATGGATGGCGATGTATCCAAGCGGATGTTTCTCACCCCAATTATCAATGGCACGAGAGACAATGTACCGCATCCCTCAGTGGGCACTTTGGGTCGTGGCCGCAGGCGCAACTCTGCTTGGGTATGTGCTACATTGTGCCCCTCAGTTGGGATCATATCACTCCTACTCATCTTTCTCCTATGTCCTAAAGAGGTTAATTTCTGTAGACATTGGGAAGAATTCCTGGCAGCAGTGGCCAACCTCACCCCCCAGCCCTGATATTTTTGGAAGGGCATATGGAAACAGTTAATCCTTAAGTTCCCTTTTACCTCATAACTCTGAGGTGTTCATGGAGTCTATGAGCTAGACGTAAATGTTTTCCTAGAAGTAGGGTTCCCTTACGCAGTCAGGCAGTCTGTACAACTTGCCGCAACGGAAGTGTGTTACACAATGAGTAAAAACCTGCAAAGTTCAGCAATTGACCATCTTTAGTTAATAATGGAATGTTCCACTGCTTTAAAAGTGTCGAAGGCATGTTGCGCAGTTGCAGGAGTGCAAGGACCTTTTTGAGGAAGCTAAGAAAGCATTGGAGGAAAGAAAAGACTACCTGTATGCAATCGAGGCAAGTAGTGAGGTAGTGGATGCTGGAGGGCCTGTTGTGGGTGCAGGATTACGGCATGACTGTCTTTCGGTTCGTGCTGCTGCCCTCCTCAAGGTGTGGGCTCTCTCTTCTCTTTCTTTCTCTTTCTTCCTTTCTTCCCTTAGACAATCGCTAGAACATTAATTGTGGTTTCTGGATTTGTTCCTCTCTCATGTTTTCTTCCTAGCAAGCAATAGTTTCATTTTGGCTGTGGTTTTGTTTCCTCTCTCATGTTTTCTTCCATTTTGTCCCATAAGCTCATTTCATTTCCAAAGAGAAAGGGCTTGCCAGACCCAGATCAAACTTCAGAATAAAACCCTTGTACAAACCCGTGGTATCATTGTAATAGGTGCAGACCCAAAGTGAGTCAGCCACAATAGACCATCCATGGTAGTGGACTTCAGAAAGAGTGGCCAGTCAAGCCTTGATTTTGCTATCCTTTACACCTGATTCTGCCTGAAATTTTGGTGGTAACCTGATACACAAAGCCCAATCTCATGGCAGCGGGGATGGAAAAATGACGTCCATATGGCGATAAGAGACTGCAATGAGGCTCGTGCTATAAACCCAATGTCTATTTGTGCTCACAACAACATGGCTGAAGCACTCTCACAGGTCTGTAATCTATCACACATTGCCGTGTCATGCACATGGAACCACTATAACGAGTTTTTTCACATCCATCTGAAGAGAAGATGCCTCTAGAGAACATGTGACCTGCATGCTGGGTTAAAGTTTCTCCAATGGCTTGTGGTTTAACTGTGGAATGGAGGCCAGCTTTTACCATGGCCACAAGTTGCCAATGCCATTGTTGACCTTATCAGAAACCTATTCTCAAGGGTTCTTCACTTTAGCTTAGGATGATGTTTAAGGGGAGACATTGATCTCATGTTGGCTGGTTGGTACTGGAAGCTTTTCCTTAACGGTACATTGTAAGTCTCTTTTGGTGCAGCTTGGGAGATATAAGGAAGCACTGGAGTATGCGATCCAGGGTCACCATCTCGAGCCATCTGATAGTAGGTTATTGGAGCATGTCACGGAGCTTCGGACCAAGATAAAGACAGGTTGTATTTCATCGAGATTTATCATTTGAGCTGAGTGATCATTTGACTTCGGTTGGTAAGAGACAATAGACTTATACAGGCTCAGGTATATAGGCTGCCCCAGAATCCTCTGAAGCCTGGAAGTTTACTATCCCTTTTGTCTAGGAAGAAGATAAGTCTCTGCGATTATTTGGAGACACTGGAACTCTTAGTGGTCCAAGTTTTGAATGTCCTTGGCTGTCCTAATTAGTAAATTCTTTTCCAGATGCATATTCATATGCAGTTTCTAGTGACTCGGCTGTGTTCATGTATGCATGTACAGATTGACAATTATGTAACTGATGAACAAGTGATGAAAGTGAGTTAAACATTGTGCATTAGTGAATAGTAGATCTGAGGTTCTGGGCTGCATTGTTTGATAGTGACACCTATGATGTTGCTGGTCACAGAAGAGGAAGCAAGGACTAACAGGGCAAGTGAAGGTGAGATCAACTTAGAACGGAGGCCACCACGAATACGGTCAATCAGTGACCTGCTTTTTAGGTCAGAGCCGATGCACGGTGACATCTCAGTAGATCCACAACCTACAGAGGGAGAGGAACCCGACTATTTTGATGATGGTGTGCAATTGGAAATGGAGATTGAGATGTCTGTTGCGGAAGTTGAAGAGAGGGACAGGGACAGAGTGCAGCGTCAAGGAGAGTCTGCTAGGCGTGAACGCAGTCTGAGAAGTCACTCTGCTGCAGCATCATCTACCACTGGGGCTTCAAATGAGAATGCTAGATTCCCGGTGGGTTCTCTTGTGCAATAGGTGAATTCATCATTGTGTGATCTACTTATACATTTGGGTAAGGTTCACCTGGGATTTCTTTCTGATTTTTTCTCGAGGAGATTTGATGGGCCATCGCCGTCTCTCAAAGGGAAAAAGTGGCCTACCAACCTATCGCAACCCGGTACCTGAAATAGTGGGATGGGGCAACTACTGAGTCTGTTTTGAGAAACTCATGTTGGTCCTTCAAATTCTGGTCTGAGTAGAACTTTCTTCTGATTAAGAGTGGTTTCTGCCAGGTCTGTCTTGCTGGTCATACTAACTAGATCAGCTTCTGACAGGTGGAAGTTGCAGTGGACATGCAACAACGGTATGTGGGGCACTGCAATACTGGCACTGACATCAAACAGGCGAGCTTTCTTGGTGAACGAGGTCTCTTTCTCTTTTTGCTTTGTGTGGAGAAACTCTTGCTTGTGCCCATCTCTCTTTCTTGTTTCTTGCTTGCTTCCTCTTGTCCCATAACTCTTTGAGCTTTCCACAGCCATATCTTGTGGTCTACTATGGCAGATTGGTACGGCTTTTGGCTACAGTGGAGGGATGCTGTTTGTGTTGGAGAAACTGTCCATCTGTCTCTTTATGGGCTTTCTTGGCATCATACTCTCTTATAACTTAGCGCAGGGGCTGAGTTGGGGCAAAAGCTATTAGTGTGTTTTCACTGCTAACCCTGAGCTGTTGTTTTCTGTAACAGGCGAATTTGTGGCTAGCGGGAGTGATGACGGGCATTGGTTCATATGGCACAAAAGAACTGGGAGGCTGGTTAAAATCCTCAATGGAGATGAGAATGGTGGGCCAAGATGTTGAAAACCTTGTTTGTTTGTACACAGCTGTCTTACACAGGTTGCAAGTTCTGCTGAGTGCTGATCATTGTTATACTTGATTGACTTCATCTTCATACTTTTAGATTGACTCTCGAAGTTGAGCTTTCTTTTTTGGCTCTGGTTGTGTTTCCTCTCTCTTGTTTTTTCCATTTCGTCCCATAAGCTCTTTGAGCTTTCCGCGGACATTATAAGTACCATTTCATTTCCTCTTTCTATTGTTTGTTCTTCCATGTGACTTTCCTTGATGTTTTTTCCCTGATGTGTTTGTTGTCATTTTTTAAAAGCTCTTCTTTACCTTGGTTGTGGCTATCTGTTTTTATCGTTGGATAGCTCTCAAATATGATGAGTTTAATAGGCTCTCACTTTGTTATTATAAGTTTGGTACCTTGGTGAGGACTTTTTGGAGCACAAAGCAGGTCTACCAAGGCAACATTTTCTCTCCTCTTTCCATGTCCTTCCCTTCCATGCTTATCATAAGTTCAGTTCAAGTACACTTGGAGGTGGAAATTATTTCCGAAGCTGTAGGAAGTGCAAGAACCTATCTCCTGGGTTAGCCATTGCCTCCATAGGTGTTCCTTTAGAAAACAAAAACCCTTGAAATAATGATGGGGTTGATGGGGTGTGGTGCAGTTGTGAATTGTGTTCAGTGCCATCCGTTTGACTGTGCCATTGCCACAAGTGGCATTGATAATACAATCAAAGTAAGTTGACAAGCTGAATCTACTATTTCTACCTCCGTATATGTTATGGCCAACGGGAGATCTCTTAGATTTCAATGTGAAACAGCCACTACATAGCCCTCTCCGCATGTGGGATGGCACCAGACATATCAAGAATTGGATAGCTGCTAGTGGGTAGCCTGTAAGAGGGCCACATAAAATGTTGTTATCATTAATATACTGAATAAATGTGTCTTTGTGCATGGGGAGTGGGGATTTGTGCAAATGGGGATGTTGGTTGATCTGTGTGGGCAGCTCTGGACCCCATGTGGTGGGAGGGCATCAACAGTGGAAGGTGGGGCAGGCTCTGAGACTGCCGAATTTCTGAGGGTTATGGCTGACAACCAGCGCCAGATGCGACGGCACCAGGAAATTGGCTTGTAAGTATATTTGTTTCATAAGAAGTTTGACTGTCCAGGTTGGATTGGGAAGTCAATAGTGTTTTGTCAAGAGGCTAGGATTGTGGAGATTTGCAGAAGTCAGTACCTGATTACATTCATAGCCAGTTGTTGTTGACGGACATGTAGGTACCACTGGACATTGTTATGGTCATTGTTGTCTTCATATTAATGAGATCCGACAAAGTATCAAATCAGTATGCAACGAGCTAATCAACTGCATAGAGGCATGATTACATCTGTTAATCACACGCCTTGCTTGGTAACAATCATGGAACGTTACAGTCACCATTTAAGTTCTACTTTTATTTAGGACCAAAAAGGTCTTCTTTTTCCAAGGGCGTAGCATCGTATGATCCAAGCTGAAGAGCCATCAATCTACATTTTGTCGATGTCCATGGCACAAGTGACTCAAAACTAATGTGCCATATCTAAATTCACTGTCGTTTGGTTTATGGGCTACCTCCCAACGGTCTGACATACATGGACTGCATGTAGCCACATACTAAACATGAGGCACAGATGGTGTGCTTGCTTCCTATAGCACCTAGACAGGAAGACTTAAGCCCACTATATTTGATATAGAGCCAACCATAGACCTATGGCCCATTTGTGAAAAGTATCTTGATGTATTGGAAGGTACAAAGCGATCAATCATCAGCGAGATTGATGATGCTAAGTGATAGCTATGTTAAATTGAGTTCATTTATTGATACTTCACTGAACTGGGAAGAAGTAAATCATGATAAGTATACTAAACGCAGTTCACTGAGTCCAATCAAGAGTTACTGCACAGCCAGGCAAAGCAGTTTCAATCAAAATACCATAGGGTTTTAGAGGGGGAGAGCCTGTTTTCTGAGACGAGTCCTCTAGGTGTGTTTCCCATGTTTCTCAGAGAAAATGATGAGGTTCTAATTAGAAGATGTAGCTTTTCCTCTGTCTTGGTAGACATTATTATTTTACAGAGAGCCTACTTCTTTGAGAGGGCTCATGAAGGTCTATGGGAGGGGCAGGGGTAACTTTGAAAGAAAATGCACCCTGATCATTTTATTTTCTCATGAGTGGAATCATTAGCTGTACCTTCCCATGACAGGCAGTATTCAAGTGGAGTCACAGCTTGATTTACTGTAGGCACCTCATTGCCACCACTGCTTATATCACTTTGACTGCCATGGTAGCCATGTTCCCATGTATTTGAATAGATACTGTGAACGGAGAGTGAAGTTATCCAACTTTATTTTGGCCGTAGAAACCAGAAGCTAACTATTCTGATATGGTTTTTGTCCATTTGATGCATGGATAGCAATTTCAAACTAGACATCCAACCACAGGTTAAGCTTCTTTCGGGGAGAACATAGTGAGGGGGATTGTAGATCTTTGCACGCCATTTGTTTGGAGGGGAGAGAGAAGATGATGAAGATAGGAAATTTTGTGTTTTGGGAAGGGTTGCAGGGCTAGAGATTGCTTCTTTATTAAGGGGGTACCATAGTCTTTTAATTCAGATGCCGCTGGTAGCAGGCCCATGGAACTTCTACAGCGCTTTAGAGTGCAGGAGGGAACTGAGGGTGCTGTTCACCCATTTCAGTGCACGCAGAGTTGATGGCACGTGACTGAACTTCTTGTGTGTAAGGTCTTCCTTTGACCCCTGTCCCAAGCCCTCTCATCAGTTTTCTTCTTGGTAGTGAAAGTGATATTTGTGGCAATGATAAGGAAGTGTCGAAGTAAATGTCTCTCAGAATGCTTTACAGTGATAGTGAAAGCTAGCAATTTCAAAATGAACTAAGTCTTGTTGCTTGCTGGTTTGTGTATTCAGTATGCAGTTACTGAGGAGTTGTTGCAGGGTAGTTTTGAGCATCTCACTGGCTCCATGCTCTACACAGCTCCAAATCTCCCTTGAAGGGGAGTGTTTGCTGAGATGTTGTTCATCCAAAACAGTAACATATATGGCACAGTTTTGTTTATGATGTCTGACTAGCATTTCAAGACTATTGAACCCCAAAAAATGGTCAAGTAGAAAAAGTTTAATTTGTTCCGGTTAAAATCAGTTTGTTTTTCTGCTGAAGAATTCTTGATAGTGCAAATTGGAAAAGAGTGTATATTGACACTAAGCCAGCAACTACATGATGTTGGTTTGGTAGTGTGGGGTTTGCTAAGTTATCATGCAGGAATCCAAATTTCCGACGTATAAGTTTTTGGGTGAAGATGACAAACTTGTTTTCAGCCATGCATGTGTCTCAATTATGGGTATACAGGATTGGTTGCGTTTGTATTCATGTATTCATTGGAGGGTAACTCTTGAACACAACCTCCAGTGTTCTTTGTCCAGGAAGATATCAGCAATGTGAAACACGTTTGTAATTTGTCATTTATAATGCCTCTAGCTTTCAAGGACAAAAGAATTACTATTCTTGGAGCATCTGGCTAAATACATAAGTGGTGGCATACTTCAAGACCAGCTTCAACTTGCAGGGTTGGTTAAGTAAATGATTGGTTCACTGGCTTCTTGGGGTTAGTTTTGAGGCCATCTTCTCAGCAAATTCTTATAAAGTATGGTGCTGGGAATTGCAAAGGAGCAGGATCTGGAGCAGAGGCTGTTACGGTAATACGATATTGCAAAGGCAGTACCTGCTTGTGAAGGAATCTTAACTAATTGTGCCGCGGTTGATTTTGACATGTCTATTTCATCTTCGCCTCAATTCAAATCTACAATCGATGCATGTAGACAATGCGGGACAAGGGCCTTCCACATGACGAACAGACTTGCTTTCATGTGAAGCCCAACAAACAAATGTTGCAAATTAAATACTTGTGACTTGTAGTGATTGCTGATTCTTTGTCTACTTCAAAAGTTGACAAGCACTGAAAAAATGCTCAGTTGTTTGATATATGTCACCTATAATTTGGTGTATTGATTCGGAATTATTTCCCTTCCAAGACCTAGTAAACAACTTGTTCACTCCTCAATTACGAGTTTGTTTAGTGATTTGATTATTTTTTAACCCTCATTGGAAGCCTGCTTACTTCGGGTTTTTCTCTATCTTTTGAGAGTGTTTTTTCACAACGTAAAGAAAAGTTCAATAATTTCAGGGCCTGATTTGTGAGTGGTTGCTCCCAGGTTTTTTTATTATTATTATTAAATAAGTAAGTGAAACAAGCCTCAAACGGCAATTGGCGCTCTTGCTTTGCTTTGGCACAACATAAGAGGAAGGTAAGACTAGGGAGCATGACTGAGCACAACACACCAATCAGCGCCTTGACACGGGGGTAAGGTACTTTGACCAAAAAAAAAGGTATGACGCCTCCTGCAGGAGCATAACTTATGGTGTCTCTTCACCACAAGGGCTACTGCCTTCCAGCTGAAAGGTGGACACCTTCATGACACACTAGAGCGTGGTTTGAACCCACAACCACGTCCAACGTGGTATGTGCCCATTACCACTGGGCTATATGCTAGTTGTCAATACTTTGACCACATTTTCTCTATTGACTTGCATGTTTCCGCAAAGTCTCTCCCTACAAGAGAGCCCATGCAAGACGAGAATGTTATGTGGTAGGATTGACAATGTCTTATCAGATTAAATTGGCATTAATTTGGCAATTGTCCATGAGCTGCAGGTGATAAGAGAAGTTCACTATAATTGAGGGGCCTGATTTGTAAGCAGTCGCTCTGTAATGGCTAGATTCGCTCTGCCTCTTTTCGACATTTGGATGGACAGACGTTGGATGAATGACCATTGGAAAAGGGCTAGGATGAAACCAGCTGGAAACAATCTATTTTTAACTAAGTGTTGTCTTATATTAACAGCTAGCTTAGCTCTAAGTTAGAATGAGGTGGTGTCCTATCTGGACAGGCACCCGGCTGGAATCCAAACAACCAATCAGGGCTTGTCACTCTGTTGGATAAGTTTGTGGGCCTTTGTTTATAAAAGGGATCAGCACGACGCTTAAGGCGGCTGTGTACATTTGGTGTGTTAACCTTAGTGTACCTGTGTGCAAGGTTTGGATGAAGAAGGTGTGAGTGAGGATGTACTACTAGTCCGTGTGAATGATTTTGACTTCTCTCCGTTGGATCCTGCCTATCTCGCTAGCCTGCTTTATCGAGCTTACATCCCCATGATAGCTCAATACCCCTAGAAGAAGAGGAATAACAGGGTGGGCGAGAATCTTGGTGGAGAAGGGGGGGCAAGATTTCGTTAATCATTAGCTACACATTCCTTCCTTGTACAACGGGTAGATGTACACTGACAATGTTGTCATGGCGGCGCTCTACTGTTTCAGTTCTCGCTCGTGTTTTTGCTTGCTCCTTGCTTTCGTAGTATTTGCTTGTGTTTCTATGACCTGCAGCGATGGCCTCGTCTTCTAATCCTCAGACTAAAGCTGAGCTTAACGCATACAAAGAAACTCCCACTGGTCATTTTGCCAGCATCATGCGTGCTTCGGTGGATCTTAGCCTAGTGGTTGAAGTCGATTATCCGCCTCTTGGTGCTCCGGTTGAACGCCCTGAATTGGTCCTAGACACGCCTTCTGATCACTGGGTGGCTCAGTTTGAGTTGACCGTTGCATTGGAGGGTCTTAAGCCCACCCATACTCCGGAAGAAGAAGCGGAGCAAAGGCGAAAGTGCATCTAGGCGTTTGAAGGGGCCAGAGTGGCCAAAGCCCTACAGCGTCTCTTTGCTACGGAGATAGCACGCAAGCTTCTATTAACTGAGGCCAAAGACAAGCTATTGAAGGGTTGGTGGCTCTCGTGGGCTGAAGTTGGTGTTCCGCAGTTCACAGAGCTGGGGAGGTTTCTGGAGAGTGCAAGAACTTCCTTCCGCCCAATTTGCCCAGTCTGTGGGAGCCGGTGAAAGGTGGCAGTTCTCTTGTCTTGGCCAATCTAAGGCCCACCTGGAAACCTAACTACAATGTGGACATAACTTGGGATGACCATGTTGCAGGCATTCCCGTCTCTCATTTCCCTCATACTATGCATGTTGAAGCTAGTATCAAGGATCAGGGTGAGTTGCGATGGGGAGTGGCCAAGCAGTTGGCGCTTCAATTGTTTAGTGCAGACACACCCATCAACTACACCTTGCCCGATCACCCTTATCAACCTAGTGAGAGTATCTGGAAATACTACACTGACTTGAAAACCACGGTAGTGAAGGCCATTCTGGTACCCTCTGAACGCACTATCATACTCAAAACCTACTTCATTACAGGGTTACATGCCTCCGATCAGGTCTACTTGAAAAAAAAATCCTTATCGGAATGAGAGGCATATGGTAGAGATGATGGATGAGCGCATGAGGTTAAAGAATGCTAAACTAGGCAAGAGTTGTATGCCTGTCGGTCATTCTGCTCATCAACATACTTCCGAATGTTCTCATGGGGTTGCTAGGGTTAAGGGTGGTTCTACAAAGGCTTCTCCTACATTACTGGAGGAGGTTAAGACCTTACAGCAAGAGCTGCACACTCAGCTTCAGGCTGTCAAGGCAGAACGATCATGGAGGGCAGCACCTGCCAAGCCTCCTCCTGCTGACTCTCATTGTGGCCATACTCGAACTGGCACGCGGTATGAGGTTAAAGGTAAACGTGTGGCCTGTTTCATTTGTGGGTCACTGGAGCATTGGACCTGATTCTGCATCTATGTCGATCTTGTCCGTGGTATGATTGAAGAACACAAACGAATCCAACGTGAACAGAAGGGTAAACAACCTTTAAACAAACAGATCGCTTGTGAAGGGGCCAAGCGGTCAGTATCCCAAAAACAATGCCAAAGGTGAATCTGTTGTTTTTGTGATGTTGTCCAATGAATTCAAATTGATGCATTGTGAAGCCAACATGAAGCTTAGGAAGGAAAGAGTTCACCCTCTCATGACTCAATGTCACATAGGGCACCTCTCGTTTCCATGTGTTGTTGACATAGGCTGCACCATGTTTGTTGTTCCATTGTCAGTGGTTCGACTACTTGGTCTCAAGCTCACCCCAGCCACAGGTCTGCAGGTGACCATTGCAGATGGCACGCGTTATGAGCCCCTAGGTTTGGTCACCATCCCTATCAAGGTCAGTTGCAAGTCGGTCACACTGACTTGTATAGTTACCATTGGCGAGCAATTGTTGTTGGGCTTGGATTGGATGTGTGCTGCAGGGGCCAAAATTGATGTGGTTGAAAACATAATGTGGTTTGCCAGTGGCAACTCCTCACCCCACAAGGTGCAGCTCAGCTCTCTTCCTTGCCCGCTGGTTGTGCCACTGCGCATCTCTCTCACATGTGAACCATTGTTGCTGAAACAAGGCTGGTGAGCAATACAACTGGACACGATACTTTAACTTTGCCAAGACAACTCCTTCCACCTTGTATCAGTGGCAGCCACCTTTGCCTGGTAAGAAGAGTGGCCCTCCCATTCCAATCCCAGGTAACACCACTCTTCTTCGCAATCCAACTGACTTTGTTATACTTGTCTCTTCCCAAAAGATTGTTTCTCTTGGCCTCACATTTCTTTGTCCCCAAGGTAGTTATCTTGGGGTTGAAGGATGGAAACGTTTATTGCTTCCAAACATTGCTTGATTGCATCTGGGGGCTTTAGAGGGGAGCTCAGACTTCTTGTTGCCAATCCAGAACGCATACCTATCACCATCCGCAAGGGTCAGGTCTTAGCACGATTCACTGCCACCCCTTTGACAGATTTGGGAGAGGTGCAACATGCATTAAGTTTTGTTGACATTGGCCTGTCTGATGATCCCTGTAGATCACTTGCATCTCTTGGCACAATCCGTGGTTGCACCTAAGGTCACCCCCCTCACTCCTGCGCAATATGCTCATCTTGACCAGGTCATGAATGATATCAAAATAGGCTCTAGTCTCACTGAAAATGAAAAGACTTGACTATACCATGTTATTCGTGACAATCTTGATGTTTTCAGTGCTGGTTCTCATGACTTGGGTCGTACAGATGTTCTTCAGCATGATATTGTCACTGAGGGTAGCCCTGTCAAACAATATGCTTATAGAGAAAGCGTCAAAGAGCGAGAAATCATGCAAACCGAACTGACCAAGATGCTTGATGCAGGAGTTACTAAACCCTCTATTTCCCCCTGGGCCACTCCCATCATGTTGGTTGCCAAGAAAGATGGTACCACACGTTTCTGTGTTGATTTCAGACGTCTCAATGCCCTGACCAAAAAGGATGTATATCCCTTACCTCGCATTAATGATACTTTGGATCAACTCAATGGTGTCACTCTCTTCTCTTCCTTGGTCTTGTTGTGGGCTTTTGGCAGGTTCCACTCACTGAATCAGCCAAGGAGAAGACTGCGTTCACCTGTAAGATGGGCCTTTTTCAGTTTAAAACAATGTCTTTTGGGTTATGTAATGCCACTGCCACCTTTCAGCGTCTCATGGATGTGGTTCTAGGGAACTTACGCTAGGAATGTGCTTTGGTATATGTTGATGACATCAATGTTTACTTAGCTGACTTTGATTCTCACATATTGGATCTGAAGCGGATTTTGTGCAGACTTAGAGGAGCAGGCCTCAAAGTGAAAGCCAGGACATGTGATCTGTGCATGACTGTCAAGTGGCTTTTACTCACCCATCCCTTTGCTATCCGAGGTGGAAACTCCAAGATAGAAGAGTTGGATATCTCTAAGCACTCAACCCGCTCAGAACAATCAGTCATGACCTACAGCTAGTGAATCATGGTTGTGCTTCCTATTTGAATTTCTTCTTGCCTTCATGTTAGCAATTATCTTACTGTGTATACTGAACCAGAGTTTGCTTCAGTATCTACCAGGTTCCATTCACTCATCCATTCATTCCACAGCTTTACTCATGTCTCTCTACACAGTGTGATTGTATCGAATAAGTATCAGATTATGATTTATTAGGTATCAAGCCAATGCATTGGTGTCTCCAATCTGACCTACAGTATCACTACAGCTTTGCATGTAACAAGCATCTACTGTTCATTTTTCCTCCTTCACCGCTCTCCATCCTTGCTCCCGTTCTTGCTCTCTGCCTGATCTCCTCTCCTGCATGTCCAAGAAGCGCTCCCCGTGAAGTGAAACCCTCCCTGGTGCTGCTCTGCCTAATCTACCTGCAAGTTGTTCCAACCGCCTAACTAACTAACTGTCACCCCTGAAGTAACACGTTCCCTCTGCAGATGTTGTTCCCACACAGTAGTTCCCTGCTAATGATAATCGTTCCCTCCGTGCGCTGTGACCCTAAACTGTGTTGGGCTGTGACTGTGCCGAGCTGTGACTGGTTGTGTAAAGCTGTGTCGGGCTGTGTCGTGCTATGACTGGCTGTGCGTAGCTGTGTCGAGCTGTGATAAGCTGTGATAGACTGTGACGGGTTGTGTCGGACTGTGATAACCCATGACTTGACTGTGTGAGCCTGTCTACCACCCCTAAACCTGTGTGGCCTAAGTCTACCATCTGTAAGTCTGCGCAAAATTAAGGGTACTCCACAGAACCCGTAAAAGCGTCTAAGTCCCAAACAGCCCTCTAACATTACCCCTCCCCCTCTCAAAAAACCGTGTCCTCACGGTTTACTGCTTAGGATCAGCAAACCTTTGTGAGCGAGCACCCTTCTGACGGTGAGAGTCTCTTGAAGGGCTCTGTATGCGAGCTCGAGCCCAGTCACTGGCTGATGGAGGTGATGGAGCACCAAATGGAAATGTCTGACCCGCCTGTGGTTGATAACGAGGTAACCTCTCAGGTATAGGAGATCCCCGTCGTTTCTTCTCTGCCATCTGAAGTGCATAGTCCTCCGCCATGTCAAAAGGTTCCTCTGAAGAACCAATAGTATCATAATCATCTTCCCCCCGGAGGTGTTTTGGCGGCCGAACTTTAAGTGGCTCCTCCGGAATCCTGTGTGGTATACAATGTTGGCCCACCATGTCTGGAAGCTTAAACTGTACTACTTGTTGTAAATGCTTGCAAGCAAAATAAGTGAACTCCCTGAACTCCTTGGCCGTATAGGTGAGAGGTGTGCCAATGACTTTGGAACAGTGTAAGTATTTCCAAGCTTCATGTCCATTATAGAAAATATCATCAGGGCCCAATTTTTCTTTGACCAAGTTGTTCCAAGCCAAATTAAACCATGAACGAAGCTGGGAATCTTTCTGCATCATGACTTTCGCATCATAGAGATACATATGGGGTGGAACTGAAGGTAAGACCCAATGCTCCCCCCTGGAATAACTCAAAAATCGTGATTGCATCTTCTGCTGCTCAATGTGATAACATGCCATGAAACAAGCAACATAGTACAATCCACAGCCCATGACAATACTAGATACCTCCTTGGTCTTGGTATAAATGTACCCATGAACAACCTGGAAGGCAATTAATTCCTTCAGCATGGTGCTTGCCTCAGACCAGTACCTTGCAAAATGATGATCCTCAATGGGTCGATTGTTCGGAAGAACCTTAGTCCGAGTTGCCACTGGCAACCAAATGCGCATGATTTGGTAATAATGTGCCAAAGATTGTGGAGGACTGAATTCCTTCCAAGCCAAATCCATCACAATGAGAATTTGGTTGAAGGGCATAATCATAGCCCGATTGCCCGCGCAGCAGGAGTCCTAGGTGGGTTGAAAGCAGCATCCCCCCAAACCTCAGACTGTGGTGGCGCCATGGTATCAACAGTGTCAGCCACCTACACAGCCACCTGCTATAGAGGTTGTGATATTGCCGCCGCTGTCCCTCCTACTGTTGGCAACTCTTGCACCTCCTGTGATGAAGACTGGAAAATCAGAGTCCTGGCATGCAAATAAGTAGCCACCAGCTGCTCCTTAGGAACAAAGACTCTTTTGTCAATATTGGAACTTAGGTCATCCACTTGAGTTTGCAGGCCTTCCATATCATCATGTAACTCCGCTATCTATAGTAGTGTGGCAATGTTTTTCTGCACCTGCAATCTAAGATCATTCATCTCCCCTTGAGTGAGCTTCCGTGGTGCCTTCCCTTCTACCGGGCCTTGTGTTAACCATACTTGCATAAGATGATTATCCACCAAGTCCTGTGTAGCACCCCTGAGAGCCTGCTCCTCCTTGAGTCTGTACACATCTAACTGCTGCTGTAAAGCCTCAATGCGCTTCGCATAAGGTTCAACCAGGGCCGCATAGGCAGCAGCCAAATTATTGGCTTCCTTCCACTAGAAGAAAAACGCGGAATAACCACTGGCCCCCTTAACCACTCTTGTCTTTTATCACTCTATAAATCACTCCAAGTAATGGTAACCACTGGTCAGTGGTTAATTCCGATGAAATGCCACGGTGGCATCATATGGAGTGGTTGGAAGTGGTTTCATCCACTAAGTAATCCACGTGTAATATTTAATTTTATATTTATTATTCGACATTTGGTCAAATATTTATATTAATAATGATAATATCCGACATGGACCGGTACAGTGATAAATTATGAGTGGTTAAAGACACCTCAGTGATGGGAAGTGGTTGAAACCACTTTCTACTCCACGTGTAATAATTTTTTTTTTAGATTTTTATCATTTCAAAATATATTGTTCCACGTGGACGATGATAATATACATAGATCTGGAGTGGTTAAAGACCCCCCAGTGATTGGTACCACTTGCACAGTGGTGGAATGTGAGTGGTTAAGACCCTTTTGTAACTGGAACCACTCTTCAAGTGGGCACTTGTGAGTGGTTACATACACGTGAGTGATTGGTACTACTTCTGGGGTGGGTTGTGAGTGGTTGAAGACACCTGAGTGATGGGAGGTGATTGAAACCACTTGCTACTCCATGTGTAATAATTCAATTTTTATTTAAGATTTATCATTTCAAAATTAATTATGAACTATATTATTCCACGTGGACGGGGACAGTATACGTAGATCTGGAGTGGTTAAAGACCCCCATTGATTGGTACCACTTTGAGAGTGGTGTAGAGTGAGTGGTTACAGACCATTTAGTAACTAGAACCACTCTGCTAGTGGTTGGAACCACTAGCAGAGTGGTTACGCGTTAGTGATTACATACACACCAGTGATTGGTATTACTTATGTGGTGAAAAACTTTAGTGGTTTGTGTGTTGATGGAAAACCCAAAATCCATCCATCTATCGCTACATTCATCCATCCAGTCATGAGTGAGGGGACTTCGCGTTTTTTTTGTCTGCCCTGCCATTGTGGCATCTGTTTGTTTTCTTTGTGTCGAGTTTGATCGTGAAAGACAAACATGACAGAGCTATGTTTGTTTTCTTATAGTGTCGAGTCTGATCATGAGAGACGACGAGCGGAGCTGGTGGGATAGGGACAAACATGGACTCAAGACCTAGAATCGGGGCATGAAGGTGTGCACGATGGTAGGACAACCGCGATCGCAAGGTGTGGCTTTTTCTCAATGTACAATGACGAGCAAAGCTGGTGGGATAGGGGGCAGACAGGGACTCAAGACCTAGAATTGGGGCATGAAGGCGTGCACGATGATGGGACAACCGCGATCGCAAGGTGTGGCTTTTCTCAATGTACAATGACGAGCGGAGCTGGTGGGATAGGGGGCAGACAGGGACTCAAGCCCTAGAATCGGGGCATGAAGGCATGCACGATGGTGGGACAACCGCGATCGCGGGGTTTGATACTCATGGGAGAAGGAACAGCATTCTAAATTACAGTAGGAGGTCATGAAAGTGCTTGAGTGCTATGGAATGGGTGTCTCTGCTGGTGAAGTGTTGTTGGTGTACTGCCTTTAGATGTTGCTCATGCCAGCGATACAATCATTAAAGTAGGGGATGTCTTGTGTGAAGAGATGGTGAAAGGATTGTTGAACATCTGCTGAACTTAGTTGGAAGGAGGACATGTGGTCTTTATATGAAGGTAAGTCTTACTACCAACGTCAGCCCCTGACAGAGGTAGGTTCTGTTCCTTTTGTTCCCGCTCAAACTGGGCGCGGGGTCAATGGCCACAAGGCTACGGCAAACAACGTCTTATGAATACAATCTCACCCTTAGTTCCTCTCAGATTGTGGAAGCAATTGAGCATTTTCATGACATGTAGGGTTTAGGGTAGGGTTTTGTGTAAAGCAGAGGTAGAGGCAGAACTGAGCAAGGTTTAGGGTAAATCTAAATGAGTAAGAGACTGGGATGTATGGCGGAGGAATGATCTTTGGAGTGATGAACTGATGGAGAAGGGAGTGTGTGGGGCTGGACTGAGAGTGAGAGAGAGGTTGGAGAATGGCTCATGAAATGTATATGCTTACAGTGACTGAGATGGTGATTGGTTTATATAACCAAGCCTATTACTACTATGATTGGCTTGTGAACTTAAGGCATGAGTGGTTGATTGTTTCATTTCGAACCTGATATGCTTTGAGCCTGGTTCCGGAGATTTATCTCCAGACCTACAATCTGCTTTTGTGATGAGTTTACAATCTGCATATATGGTGGTACATGTTATATATCAAACCTTGGTTCTTTCCTAAATGTGAATGACCTGGAAACTTTGTTAGAAAGATGAATGGCTTACGAGTTGGACTATGTATGGCTTGACTGTTGGATTAAATTTCAAAGGGTTAGAACATGTGTTAGGGTTTTAATACTGAATGGATGTGGTGCTAGGGCACCAGAGCATGACATTCCATGAATTCACGCCATTGCATGCCAAACTTTTCTTGGCACGTTGGGCCAAGGTTTATATGCGTTCACGAACTGCCGACCTTGCTCGTTGCCCGGTTGACCTTATTTTCCATCATTGCTAACTTTGTGGGGTGGAGGGGCTTGTGTTAGGCTGTATCAAAGCACGCAAAGGAAGGGGGGACTGAGGCTGTGGCGAATGCTACTGGTCCACCTACGACATGGGTGCAACAAGGCCCGGATGGCCCATGGGTGCAATCTAGAGGTGGGCAAATGTGGCTGCAGCAAGGAGCACCTACCTGGAGGAGGTGCCCAAACTTGGGACCTGTACAAGGAGGTGCCCAAACTTGGAACCGTCCATGCAACGCCGCTGGTGGACAGTGGGCAGGCCCCCCTTTTATTGGTGTGTGCCATGAATTCTATGCATCAAGTATGGTAAGACATACTCATGTACTATACCTTGTTGTTTTGTTGGCATGTAGAAGGGGACTAAAGCAGAGGACTCTGCCCCAGCCATCGTGAAGGGAGCTGAGAAGAAGTACATACGAAAAGGAGAGCGTGTAACCAGAGCCACTGCTGCCAAAGGCACAAAGTCCTTGACTGATGCAAATGGTGACATAACACCAAGTTCTAGCGGGAGTAAGAGTCGGGTGGGCCTTCAGGAGGCACCTCTCCATGCAGCAGTTTCCGTACTAGAGGTGAGCATGCATGCACCTGTTGGCTATCAGTTCTGTACAATGTGGTCATTTCCATGTTGGGTACTTCAAACTATTAGTAGATGCATTGCTAAATGAAACTGCTAAGGGTGTTGGGCGTGATGTTTGCAGGCTAAGAAAGCCGCTCTTGATACTGCCACCGACAGTGCACCAACTGCGGCGCCTTCAAAGGCAACCCCCAAATATCAACCCCGTGCTACAGTGGCAAATATTCTTATGCTACCAAAAGTACTCTACACTTTCAGTGATTGCTTATACTGGGCGGTCCTCATTATCTAGTTTTCAATGTACATGTATGTCTTCATGGGTTGATTAATGTGAGTTTTATGGTGGGTGTTGTGTGCAGTTTAAGTTGAAGGACAAAATCAGCCTGTATGATCCTCATTTACCACGACACAGGGCTGCCACTGGAATTGTCACTGGTGTGCCTGGCAAAGATACATATCACTGCCGTGTTATACCTGAGGGATCGTGGCGGGTTGAGGTGAGTGATATCTATATTGCCAATTGTGTCTTGCCTCACCCTAACAAGGAGGAGGTCCCACCGCAAACAATGTTGGAGGATGTCGTTGGTCTGAATTGTCTTTGGCCAGAGAAGAACATGAAGAGGGCTTAGATTTCGTTCGCCCGGGCATAGACATTACTGGCAGTGAGAAGAAGGCATGAAAGCAGTTCAGTGTTCCTAGCATGCATGCGGAGACGCCGTGTAGAAGTTAGGCTTAGTGCTTTTATCATGGCTGGATTTTGTTGACAGTGTTCCAGCACTTAACTCTCTGGGATTCTATTCTATTTTGTGGAGCTTGAATCCCCAGTGGTACTTCTTTAAACACTACACTAGTGGTATGTGTTCCTCTAGTCATGTTCATAATCACTTGCACATCACTGTAATAATGGTATAATTTAAAACTGTGGGAGTAGCCAAATGCACACAATTGCTTACATTACCACTTGTATAGTGGTATAAGTAGTCACATATATATTACTATACTAGTGGTATGAATTCCTCCAGTGGTATTCCTAATCTCTTACACACCACTCTGTTAGTAATGACTCCAATCAATAGTTCCCACTCAGAGAGACACCGTGAATGACTCAAATAGCTTACACACCACTCTGTGGGTCCTGCATGTCCAAGAAGCGCTCCCCGTGAAGTGATCCCCTCCCTGGTGCTGCTCTGCCTAATCTACCTGCAAGCTGTTCTAACCACCTAACTAACTAACTGTCACCCCTGAAGTAACACGTTCCCTCTGCAGATGTCGTTCCCACACAATAGTTCCCTTCTAATGATAACCGTTCCCCTCCGTCCGTTGTGACCCTAAACTGTGTTGGGCTGTGACTGTGCTGAGCTGTGACTGGCTGTGTAAAGCTGTGTCGGGCTGTGTCGTGCAGTGACTGGCTGTGCGTAGCTATGTCGGGCTGTGATAAGATGTGATAGACTGTGACGGGCTGTGTCGGGCTGTAATAACCCATGACTTGACTATGTGAGCCTGTCTACCACCCCTAAACCTGTGTGGCCTAAGTCTACCATCTGTAAGTCTGCGCAAAATTAAGGGTACCCCACAGAACCCGTAAAAGCGTCTAAGTCCCAAACAGCCCTCTAAACAATGATGGAGCTTCATTTTCTTGGCCACCTCTCTTAGCTAAAGGCATTAGCCCTGACCCTGCCAAAATTCAGGCTGTCTGTGACAAGAATTGTGTCTGTGCCTTCCTTGGGTTAGCGTCTAACTATCGTCGTTTCATTAAACACTTTGCTCACATTGTCGCTGCGCTTAACCAGTTATTATGCAAAGATGTTCGCTTTCTTTGGGGCCGGAAACTCAAAATAGCCCTCACCAGTGCACCCATTCTGGTCTTTCCTGATTTTTCATTGCCCTTTATTCTTCAGACTGATGCCTCTGACCTGGCTGTTTCAGCTATTCTATGCCAAAAGAAAGACGGTCGGGAACATGTGGTGGCCTATGCTTCCAGGCGGCTTGACAAACATGAGAA
Source organism: Takakia lepidozioides (assembly GCA_030704615.1). Taxonomy (NCBI): domain Eukaryota; kingdom Viridiplantae; phylum Streptophyta; class Takakiopsida; order Takakiales; family Takakiaceae; genus Takakia; species Takakia lepidozioides. Next base: position 23,385,468 of record CM060732.1, on the reverse strand, counting down.
GAACTATAGCATTACTGATAAAGAGGGACTTGCAATCATTTTTGGGGTGAAACATTTCAAGCAGTATCTACATGGCTGCCCCTTTGTTGTTCAGACTGATCATCTTTCTTTGAAGGCTCTCAAAACCCCTCGTGCGCTCTCGGGACGCTTGGCTCGGTGGTCATTTACTCTTCAAATGTTTGAATATGACATTCAGTACAAGAAGGGCAAAGCCAACAGCAATGCAGATGCTCTTACACGAAGCGAGACTAAGTCCCCTACCCCTTATGTTACCTTCGATGACCTTGCACACTGCTTACCATCTAGTGCATCACCCTTGCCTTCCTCCACTCCTGAAGGATCTGATTTACTTGCTTTGTTTGCTACTATTCCTTTTCTTCCACCAGATCTCATGTCTGAATGGGATTGGCTTTTCTTTTCTGCTGGTTGAGATTGTTTTAAAGTGTTGTCCAGCCACTGAGGTCATATTACAGGTATGATATCTCTCTTTTTTCTCTGCTGGACTGTGCCTTTCGAGATCAGGCGGAGAGCAAGAACGGGAGCAAGGATGGAGAGTACGGTGAAAGAGGAAAGATGAACAGTAGATGCTTGTTACATGCAAAGCTGTAGTGATACTGTAGGGCAGATTGGAGACACCAAGGCATTGGCTTGATACCTGATAAATCATAATCTGATACTTATTCGATACAATCACACTGTGTAGAGAGACATGAGTAAAGTTGTGGAATGAATGGATGAGTGAATGGAACCTAGTAGATACTGAAGCAAACTGATGCTTCAGTATACACAGTAAGGTAAATTGCTAACATGAAGGCAAGAAGAAATACAAATAGGAAGCACAACCATGATTCACTAGCTGTAGGTCATGACTGATTGTTCTGAGCGGGTTGAGTGCTTAGAGATATCCAACTCTTCTATCTTGGAGTTTCCACCTTGGATAGCGAAGGGATGGGTGAGTAAAAACCGCTCGACATTTGGCGACCATACTGGGGAACTGGGTCAAGAACAACCAGATGTGACAGGCATCTGGTGGGATCATGGTGGTTGGAGAATTAAAGAATTTGATGTGAATCAAATTCCCTATGGAACTGAGAAAGAAAGGTTGTCGAAGCAATTCTTTCAGAGATTCTTGGAACTGCCAGACGGTTGCAAGGAAAACATTCTTAAGAGAGTGCATGATGCAGATCCTGAGTGGGGTCTGGAGAAAGGAGTGATAAAGATTTATCAAGTGGCATGTAGAGGGAGAGCAAGTTGGTTATCAACGCTGGTTTATGTGATAGCGTTGCTATCCATAAAACGAGTGGAGTTTGAAGGTTGGGAGGAATGGAAAGTGAATGTTTACACTCATATGCATGAAGAGTTGGTACTGGTAAAGAATTGGATTCCCAAGGATATCTTGTGGATCAAACTTACACCAAGAACAGCTTTCCAAACATGTTTGCCATATGGGTATATGGTAACAGAGACTTCTAGTATAGCCAAGGGTGCTTTGAAGCTTGAAAGAAACCCAGGCATATGTGAGAGATACTACAGAAGAGAGTTTTGGTTATTGCCTCATTGAAGATATGAAAGACATGGGACATGAGTGATGAAAGAGAAGCTCGACTTTAAAGATATTCAGCAAAGAGAGAGAGTTATTTGAAAGCTAATTATCCATATCTTTAGGAGAGAGGAATAGACATAGGGGAGTCATCCGGACCTCTCACACCATTAAGATCGGAGAGTACATCACCCATACCGGAGGAACCAGAGTTGGATGCCACTCATTCTTATTATTTACAAGAAAGATTAAGGGATTTGGTATAGGAAGAAGATCAGCCACGAGGGGAGAGATTTGAGGTACATCCTTGGATAAAAGATTTGACAGAAATCTTTGATAAGAGTTGGCATGGAACACCAAAAGCAGAAACTCCAGTTTCTGAAACGGAAGACAAAGAAGAAGGGGAGGATGTGGCAGAGCCAACGGAGAGTTCAGACTCTTCAACACCATTGCAATTGAGTTACATGAGTGAAGAGGAAGAAACCCAAGAGCAGAACTTGGAAGATGAAAACATAGAGAAGAAACTGGAAGATGAAGAGTATGAAGAAGTAGACCCAACAGTTGAGGTTGAGACTACAACCAAGACATCCCAACCTGTTGGACCTGGATCAAGTGGAGCACTTGGATCACAGGCCAACGAAGGTGTCGGCTCAGGGGGATCAGGCGGGCAGCCTGGATCTGGCTCTGAGGGGACAAGGAGTGTGGGAAGTAGTGCAACTGGAGCTGGGAATACTGTGAATATAGTGGGGCCAGTAGCAGGCAGTGCTCAGGGGCTAGCACCTGGTGGGAGTTCCACCACTACACAACAGGTCCTCAAGGACCAGCACCAGCAGGGGGACCAGCACCTGTCAGTGGGCAGGGTGTAGGGCTGCAGATGGCGGTACAACCAACACGGGCAAAACCACCTTTTCCAATATATGCAGGAAAAGGGGATCCTGATGTACACATCAGCCAATTGGACCACATGTGTATTGTGAACAATGAAAATGGCGATGATCCCATGTTCACTTATTAAGAAAGCAAGTGAATGGTATGCAAGATTCCCTGATAATCATTTCCTAACCTAGAATGGCCTTAGTACAACATTCCGAAACAGGTTTAGGACAAGTAAAACTGAGGATGAAGTGTATGGGAGTTTGCAACAGTTAAAGCAAAAGAAGCATGAAACTGTTGAGGAGTACATAGAAAAGATGGAATTGATGATGAAAAAGTTGGCTGCTGTGCCAGCACCAGGGTTACAGAAGACCTGGTTTGTGAGTGGATTAAGACCTGAATTACAAAAGAAAGTGGACATGCTACCCCATAATACAGTGGAAGAGGCATTTGAAATAGCCAACAGAATTGAGCAATTGGGGATGCTCAGAAGATAGAAAAGAGATGATGCGGACTCTGAAGAGGAGTCAGATGAGGAAGAAGAGCAAGAGCTCAAAAGGAAGAGTAAGAAGAAGGAAAGTTGAAGAGAGAAAACTATGAGAAAAGGCTGGAGGAGATCTTGAAGAAGTATGCCACAAAGGCTGCAACACATTGGATGAAGGGTATTTGATGTGCAAAATGCCAGAATGAAGGCCATACCACAGCTGAATGCCACATGAAGGAGAAACACTGTACTATCTGTAAGTGAGAGAAGTGAATGTAGGAACTGAGGAGGAACCGAGAATGGTGAAAGTGGGGGCTGACTTGGAGCCAAAATTCTTTGAGGAAGCCAAGAGTTTGTTCATCAAATACAAAGATGTATTTGCGTGGAGCTATAAGGATCTGAAAGGGATACCACCTGAGATCTGTCAGCATAAGATTGAACTGGAACCAGGGTCAGTACCAATCAAACAGGCAAGGTACAGAATGAATCCCAACTATGCACAGAAGGTTGGGGAGGAGATCAAGAAGTTGGCTGAGCCTAAGTTGATATACCCGATAGAGTATACAACATGGTTGTCACCCATTGTGATAGTTCCCAAAAAGAATGGTAAACTGAGAGTCTGTGTGAACTATAAGAAGTTGAATGCTTGTACAAAGAAAGATCCCTTCCCTTTGCCATTCACAGAAGCGGTGCTGGACACTGTGGCAGGCCATGAGATGTACTCATTCATGGATGGCTTCAGTGGGTATAACCAAGTGCAAGTGGTAGAAGAAGACCAGGGAAAGACAACTTTCATCACAGACTGGGGTGTTTATGCATACAAAGTAATGCATTTTGGACTTTGTAATGCACCAGCAACTTTTCAGAGAGTGATAAGTGAATCTTTCCATGAGTATCTGGATGATTTCATGCATGTGTTCTTAGATGACTTCAGTGTGTACAGTTCTAAGAATGAGCATTTGCATAAATTGGAGTTATGTTTGGCTAGATGCAGGATGAGAGGTCTGGGCCTGAATCCAAAGAAGTGTATTTTCTGTGTGAACTCAGGGGTACTTTTGGGACACATTGTGTGTAAGAGAGGACTGCTTGTGGATCCCAGAAAGATAGAGGCTATTAAAGCCTCTCTACCACCAGGAAATGTTAAGAGTCTAAGGAGATTCCTTGGACAAACCAGTTATTACAGAAGATTTGTCAGACGGTATGCACAGATAACAGCACCATTGAGCAAGCTTCTGAAGAAAGATGCAGTGTTTGCATGGACAGCTGAATGTGATCAACAAGCCTTTGAGGAACTTACATTGTCAGTACCAACTACACCTGTGCTGATTCACTGGCATGTAGTATTTCATGTTCACTGTGATGCCTCAGGAGAAGCATTGGGAGCAGTGTTAGCCCAAAATGTTACATGAAACATAGATTCACCTGTGTACTATGCTAGCAGGTTGATGAACAGTGTTGAAAGGAACTATAGCACAACTGAAAGAGAAGCATTGGCAATGATATATGCAGTCAAGAAATTCAGGCATTACCTATTGGGAATGAAGTTTATGTTTTATGTGGATCATCAGGCTCTGATTTATTTGGTGAACAAGTCTTTGATAAGTGGCAGGATAGCAAGATGGTTAATAATCTTGCACGAGTTTGAGTTCGAAGTTGTTTACAAGGCTGGCCGTTTGCATCTTGTGGCAGATCACTTGTCACGCCTACCAACAGGAGAGCCCGCCACGGGAGTAGACGACCAACTACCTGATGCGAGTTTATTTGCAGTGGAGGTGTAGGGAAGTGCAGATGATTCGTTGGATTGGCAGTGGCCAATCAGATACTACCTTACTCATGGTCAGTGCCCACCTAGTTATGGGAAGGAGCAGAGGAAGAGAATAGTTATCAAGGTTTTACCTTACACTTTGATAGGGGGCAGAATGTATAAGCTAGGACCTGATGGAGTTCTTAAATGATGCTTGTACCACCATGAAGTAAATAAAGTTTTGGAGGAAGTTCATAAATGAGTGGCTGGAGGTCATTTTGGAGAAAAGACTACCAGTAGAAAGATACTACTTGCAGGTTACTGGTGGCCTACTTTGTTCAAGGATGTACACAAATATTGCAAGAGTTGTGATGAGTGTCAGAGGCTAGGACCATTGCAGAGATCTGGAAAGATGGCTTTGCATCCTACGATGCCTACTGAACCATTTCAGAAATGGGGACTCGACTTTGTTGGACCAATTAACCCACCAGCCATAAATACACAGAACAAGTATATAATCACAGCCATTGATTATACTACAAAGTGGGTGGAAGCTAAAGCTCTGAGGGACAACACAGCTAAGTCTACAGCAAGGTTCATGTATGAGAACATACTTACAAGATTTGGTTGTCCCCTGGAATTTATCAGTGACCAGGGAAGTTACTTCATTAATGAGACCATAGAACTATTGACTAAAGAGTTCATGATTGTGCATAAGAAGAGTACAACCTATTACCCACAGGATAATGGGCAGGCAGATGCTACCAACAAAATACTATGTACTATCTTGGCTAAGATAGTCAATGCAAACATAACAGATTGGGATACAAAGCTGCTGACAGTTTTGTGGTCATACAGGACTTCATATAAAGTCACCACTAAGTATACATTATTCCAATTAGTTTATGGTATGGAAGCTTTACTTCCAGTGGAGTTCTTGTTACCTACCATGAGAACTGAATGGGGAAGGAGAATGGAATTGGAAGATTCAATTAAGGTCAGGAAACATGAATTATACCATGTGGAAGAAATACGTGCTGATGCAGCAGATAACATGACCAGAATTCAGATGAGGAGGAAGGATCAGTTTGATGAAGGTAAATTAAAGACTTTTAAGATGAGAGATTTGGTACTGTGGTTGGAGAAGAAGGGAAAGATTAAAACTTCTAAGCTTAAATCACCATGGAAAGGACCTTATGTCATACAAAAAATGTATGATAACAACACAGCCATGTTACAAACCATTAACAAAGAGATGTTGGGAAGAGTCAATGCCAATAAGTTGAAAGGATACAGTGGTATCCATGACAAACCATTGCGGCACGATTTGCATGTTGAAACACAGAAACAGTCACGGGCTGCACCGGTGATACCAACGGAGTATGGAGTACTTGTCATTAAGCCGAGTGTGTATGGCCAGGGCGGAAAGTACAGGTGTTCGCATAGCTATTACAGCCTACCACAGTGTGACACAGTCTATCACAGCCCACCACAGTGTCACACAGTCTATCACAGCCCATCACAACATCACACAGCCTATCACCGCTCGGCACAGTCTGACACAACCTGTCACAGCCTAACACAGCCCACGCGGGTTGTACAGTCCATAGGGTTAGTGACAGGTGGATGCGGGTTAACGTCAGAAAAATGGCCGGCGGGTGAAAAGACAGCTTAGAAGTCAAACTCGGAGAATGTGCCACGCGGACAGGGGAAGACGGAGGCATGTCTAAAAACGAACATGTGGCCACTAGGGCGAAGCACACCGCGGTGCATATACTGCAAAAGTGGGTGTCATCATGCAAGAGGACAAACTGGGCCGTCAAAGTACCTAACTGGTACATCAGCCAAAACTATTTGTAGGCCCATTAATGCATTCAGGGCAAAAGTAACAAGTACAGAAAAGGGGGATTTTTGCCACATGTGTTGTCCTAGTGGACATTCCAGGTGGGAATGTTCACTGAGGAGGGTAAAGTTAAGAAGTTACCCAAAGAGGCAACAGCCAATCAGGAGCGAGAATTTCATGCAAGTGGTTCCCTCCAAGAAACAAGAACAAGAAATTAGAAGAGTTATTAGCGGAAGAGTCGGGGTGACTCCGAATAACCAGTGTCTCGACGGGAGGGGCAATCAAAGCTATAACTTTGTAGCTATGGCGGATATTACAGATTATACGCTCACTTTACTTCTTACACAGTGGCGCAAGGACGGACGGGTTGAGAGTACATTCTCTCTCACTCGATACTTGCAAGCCCCACAGGCTTACATGCACTTACCCGTTCCATTTTGTGCCAACCATACTTTTATGCTCTTCGCCTTGCAAGCTTTCTTAGAGCTATTTCAAACAAGGCCATCTTGTTTGTCTGGAATGAAGAAAATTCGGGGAATGGAGGATGTCAGGGTGAAGAGCACCATGATTCTGCAGAAGAAGACAATTGTTACACCTCAGGTAGTGCAGCTGTGGAAGGAGTTGCGATTGGAGGGACTGCTACGCAAGGAATGGTCTTTGCATCATAGGGTGTTCATGATACAATTCATTCAGAACTTTGAACCTCAGACGGGAGTTACTCAAGTGAGGGGAGTAGATATAGAGATTACTCGCCAATACTTGCAGCAATTGTTTGAATTGCCCTCAGGCCGTGTAAATGTCGATGAGCACAGGGCAAGATTGCAGATAGGCAATTTGTTCCAAGAAGGGAGTTTCTTTAAGACTCAGGGATACACTTGCACCAAGGCCGAGTACCTAGGGTTAAAAGAAGTTGGTCAGGTTGTTCTGTTTGCCATGAAACAGAACCAACAATACCTTAGCAGATCATTCACGGAGGAGATATTGAAAGCCTTGAGGGGGGAAGATGTGGCTTGGGCGGACTTAATGTACAATGGTTTGGTGGAAGAGATGAAGCGGTTACAAGGCACTGCTGCTAAGTCTCCAATCATTGTGTCTGGCCCAGTGATTGCGCAAATTATTCTTGATTCTTGCATACTTGATGCGCGAGAACGTAAGGAGATGGGAGTGTTTGAGGCAGCAACTACTGCAATTGAGGAGCAGGACTCTTCACATGGTGAAGGTGGATTGGAGGGGCGGCACCAGTCCAAGAGACAAAAGAGGGACACGACTATAGTGGCAGATCCACTAGCTTCAAGGAAACCGTGAAATGATGATGTTTCCATAGCTCTTGTGCAAGATAGGGAACAGCAACACCTAGGGCTGTTATTACTGGAAGCACGACCTTTGGAGAGGGAAGAAGAAGTCACTTCAATACCACAGCCATCATAGCTAGTTGACTCGGTTGTCTCAAAGGTCCCTCAGTTAGTACATGTTGTTGCACCAGAGCCTATTGCTCTAGAAGGAGAAGGGTTGGACATTCCCACTACAGAGCAGGTCGTGGCAGACATTGAGAAGGGTGACCTTCTCTATGAAAACTCTGGCTTGGTCAAGGAACTAGTGGTACCAGAGGTGCAGAGTTTGTCCAAGGAAATCCCTGCTGTGCATGTAATACCCAAACCTTTGGCGGAGGTTCCCGAGGTAGAATGTAAGGGCACTACAACGCCTGTGGAGAATGGGGTCCTTCAGGAAGAGGATCTTGTGGAAACATGGCCTGAATGGTTGGTGAAACATCACATTGTGGAGGATCAGGGAGAACAGCAGCAAGTTCACCAGGAAGATCCACAGCAGGCCATGCTTATGAGTTCTATAAGCAGGACACTCAATTTGTTGGGCACTTATGTGAAATCCCATGTTCCATCTACACAATTGGCAGCTTTGAGGGAGAAACTCAAGCAGGAGTTTGAGGCTAGAATTGCCATTGAATGTGCAAACAAGGTGGATGTGGAGGCCAACCTCAAGTTGCAGAAAGAATTGGAGGACACCAAGGCTGCCCTGCAGCTAGCAAAGGGGAATCTGATTGAAGCGGGTCTGGAGCAGGGGAAATTGCATGAAGCACATAAGCAGCAGCTATACCAATTGCAAGTGCAGCATGAGGGCAAATTGCAAGAAAAGAAGGTGCTTCATACAGAGTTGGAGACAGTTCATCAGAGAATGATCATACAATGTGCCATACTAACAACTGCTCTGGAGCAAACTGCGTTAGAAGTTAACAGACAAGCAGAGAGATGTATGATGGCCGAGGCTGAGATAGTAGAGCAGGGGAAACTTATTGCTGATCTGAAGGTTACTTTCCGTCGCAATGAGGATACTTTTCAACAGTACAGTCAGGTTGAGGCTGAGAAGGAAAGGTTCATCCTGCAATTGCAGCAATCATTCACGGGCCACAAGAATGAACTCTCTATGGCTAACAAGACTTGGAACACTAGAAGAAAAACGCGGAATAACCACTCTATTAACCACTCATTTTGAGTGGTAAAATACACTAAACCACTCTGGCCCCAGAGTGATGAAGAACCAGTGCATTAGGACAAGTGAGTGGTAAAAGACATTACGTGGCACCGGTGATTAAGGACAGTGGTTCGAACCACTCACGTCCGGGTCCACCTGTTAGCTGACGTGTCACAGTGGTAAATTAACCACTGTGACATGTCAATGACGTGTCACTGAGGTAAACCAACCACTTATGACGTGTCATAGTGGTAAAGTAACCACTTCCGTTTTGTAGTGGAGACGTGTAAGCCGGTGGTCCGTGGATGATATTGGAGATTATGTCGACACGTGGCGACACTCTCAGCATGGACACGTGTCGTGTGTCAGTGCTACGAAATGGATGGAGTGAAAAATTCAATGACTTCCGAGACCACTTGTTGAGTGACCACAAAATGACTCATAGAGTCATTCTATGAAAACTGAGAATATACAATATCACTCACAGAGTGGTTATGTGAGTGGATGACGTCTCTTAGCAGGTCATTCCTAGTTCCGGTTTTGTACTGAATCCTCTCCTTAGGGAAATCTGCTTATGTGCTTCATTGTCCTTGGTTGCATCTTCATGAAGTCACCCTTGTCATTCAGTTGAGCTTGAAGCCTTACCATGGAGATCACTGAGGCGGACACTCCTTTCTGCTCACACTAACCCAAGGCCTGGCTATGGCAGCTGTAAACATGGAAGACCTACTTCACCAAGGCCTCCTCCAGAAGTGTAAGACCAACACTCATCTGTCGGGCCTCTCTTCCCGTCGCCTCAGGCAAGTAAACTATCATCTCCCCTCTCATAGGGAGCATGAAGGTAAGTTGCTTAAGGTAGTTCATGTTCATGGGCAAGAGACTGTCGTGGAGGTCCCTACTAGGAGCTCTATGCCTGCGTTGCTTGAGCTTTACCATAGCTCACTATATGATGGTCATTTAGGAGTCGACAAATCTGTCAAGAGACTCCAGGAAAAGTACCATTGGAAGGGGTTAACTAAGGATGTGGCGGATTTCATTTCCAAGTGTGTTCCATATAAGTCCAAAACACTTCTGCCTAGGACCGTAGCTCCTCTTAAATTACAACCAATTTCGGTGATTGAGATGTTTGCCCGAGTTGGTCTTGATCATGTCGGCCCCCTCAAAACTACGACTAAGGGCAATAGTTACAATATTGGTGTGGCTACTGATTACCTGTCTAAGTGGGTTGAGATCCGACCATTGGTTGCTAAGGATAGTGATGAGGTGGTTCAGTTCTTCTTTGATGAAATCCTGCTATGCCATGGTTGTCCCCTTGAAATTTTAACTGATCAGGGTAGGGAGTTTTGTAGCCAGCTGATGGAGGTTGTGTGCTTTAATTTAGATGTCAAGCATAGCTTGACTGCTCCCTACAACCCCTAGTGCAACGGGCTTACAGAGAGGTTCAACAAAACCATGTGCCAGTTGTTAGAAAAGAACGGAGCTCTCATTGAAGAATGGGATGTTACTCTGTGCTTACAGGACCTCGGTGCATGCCAACACTCGCTTTTCTCCTTTTGAATTATTGTATGGCCGCAAGGCTCGCACCTCTCTTCATGTCCTTGTGCTTCAAACTCAGGGTGAGGAGCCCATCATATGGGAAGAATTTCTTACTCAACTCACTGCTCATCGTTTGCGTTTGTTAGAGACTGCTAAACATAACATTCAGGTTTCTCAAGGTTCTCAAGCTAGAAACTATAACTGTAGGGTTGTTTACTTTGAATTTTTTTCTCTAGGCCAGACTGTTTGTGTTCGCTTGCAGCCTGGCAAACAGGTCACCAAGTCCAAGATGTGAATCGATGGGCCTTATCTGGTACATGCGATTTTGCCTAGTCGACAGTACCGTCTCCTTTCCCAACATTCTTCTACAGCGGAGATTGCAGGGACTGTTCATGTTTCACAACTTGTCCCTTCTAAGCTGCAGTTTGATTTGACTTGTCTCAACGTGGAGAATTGTCATGTGGTTTTAACTCCAAAGAAGCGCACTCGACTTGACTCTGATTCACTTGTCACCTAGACTACTCACTCTTACTCGTGACACTTCATTTTTTATTCAGCTGCTCCCTACCTAGGATCCATCTGTTTTATCTTTGTAGTTCTCCAGGTTGCACACCTCACAAGATGGGGTTTTTCCACAATAAGGTTTTGTCCTTCGCTCAAATTGCAGAGCAAGGTTTTCCTTGTTGAGGTATTTTCATCCCATCTTGGTGTGACCTCGGGCAACACTGCTCCCTGTTTTGAGCATAGTGTTTTGTTAGATAGCTCGCTGGAGCTCGCTCCTCTGTGTGCCAGGAGGTTTTACATATGTAATGGCTAGATTCGCTCTACCTACCTTTTCGACATTTGGATGGACAGACGCTGGATGAATGACCGTTTGAAAAGGGCTTGGATGAAACCAGCTGGAAACAATCTATTTTTAACTAAGAGTTGTCTTATATTAACAGCTAGCTTATCTCTAAATTAGAATGAGGTGGCGTCCTATCTGGATAGGCACCCGACTAGAATCCAAACAACCAATCAGGGCTTGCCACTCTGTTGGATAAGATTGTGGGCCTTCATTTATAAAAGGGATCAGCACGATGCTTAAGGCGGCTGTGTACGTTTGGTGTGTTAACCCTAGTGTACATGTGTGCAAGGTTTGGATGAAGAAGGTGTGAGTTAGGATGTACTGCTAGTTTTGAATGATTCTGACTCCTCTCCGTTGGATCCTGCCTATCTCGCTAGCCTGCTTTACCGAGCTTACATCCCCGTGATAGCTCAATACCCCTAGAAGAAGATGAATAACAGGGTGGGCGAGAATCTGGTTTTACAACTCTCAAGTGTTTTTTATCTTTCTTAATAAATAAATAAATAAAAGAGGAAAAAAAAATGGATTGATGCATATGGGCGGCAAGGGGCCACATCATTATGCCCGGAGGATAAAGGGGAGACTTGGGTCCAATAAGGACAGAACTTGCCTCGGAAATTGTAGACCTGAAAATGTCTACGGACTCCCATACCACCACAATTTGAAAAAATGGAGTTTTTGTTCGTCGGGCACCGCTTCTACAGTTCAACGAAGTGCTTGAACATGTCGAGTTGCCCTCATATTTGTTTTGATCCAATTGTAGTAAATGTCACTTTACCCAAGTGAACCACCTTTCGACGCAGGTCACATAAGCCTATCTGAACCTTTATAGCTCGGCGTACATTTTTTGCAGGGTTCCCTCTACCCATATCTCTTCATTAAGTGTTTCCGTCAAAGAAGATCGATGACGTCTATAATGGTTGGTTTGTTGACTAACCAAGACTGTAGAAGGACAAATCAATAGCTCCACTGAGTATGTGAAGCAGGCTAATTTAGTGGACGACTCTAGACTCTACCAGTAGTTAATCATGAAAGAGTTGTGCTAATTCCCCACTCATACTCTACCATACTCGATATAAGTTGATAGTAATTTTGATTGAATCTTCATGTTAACAAGCACAATATTCATAGACAATGCCATTGGAATGATGTTTTGGGTGTGAGAAGGGCAGTAAAATATTAAAATAGCTTGAAACATTAGGAAGATGACCTACTAGGGTAGTAAAATAAGGTTTGGGGTGTAACTAGATATATTAAGTGCAATAAGGTCCAAGTTTGTGGCGACTCGGAGAAGGGTTTAGGATAGAAAGAGAGAAACAAATATGGACGACTCACCTCCGTAGAATGTAAAAATGTAAGGGGAATTTCTCAATATCCTTGAACGGATTCAAGGGTATCCTTGGACGCTCGCACCTAGGGCCACAGTAAGGTTCTGGAACTTCATCCTCATCTTCCATATCTTCCAGTATCGATGGCTGGATGCCATCCCTTCGATGGTTTGAGGACCAATTTGTTTTCGGCCAGAATCCCTCAAGAAGCTGAATACGATCAGGAATGTCCTGCATTGGCTTATCAAGTTCGGCGAGAATATTTCCCCATTGGTCGTATTGTTCCATTACACCCCGGTAATGATCCTCTGTATTTCTTAATACCATTTTTATGAATGACTGTTTTTCGGAGAAGTCATCCCCAACTCCCCATATCGGTCTTCTTGGAACGGCATCTGGGAGATTTGGAGTCCCATCAAGATTGGACTTCCACATCTTAACGCTGGAGTCTGTAGGAAGCCACTCCGAATCAGTAGCTGACTTCTTGTACTTCATAACGGGCTAGTCATCCGCATCATTAAAAAACCGAAAGACGTGCATCTCTGAGATCCCGACCAAAGCCTCATTTCCATCAAGAATTCAACCCTTAACAAACTTCTTGAAGTCGGGAACCTCCTGAATGATTTGAGGAATGAATTGCATATCTTGGGAGATCATGAATGACCTCATCAAATCCGGAAAAATGTAGGTGCTGCGTTTCTTTAGCTTCTTCGAGACATAGCTAAAGAATCCGTCAATATCCTCATGGGTGTGCCCGACCATGAGAAAACCAAGCTGGATCTCTTCAAAGACATCTTTGGCAGTGAGAAGGGATAGGAAAGCAAGCATCCATCTGTTCTTATTGTCCTTGGAGGAGTTGTCCATCTGCAAATAAAGTCGTCTAGGAAGTGGTCAAGCACCACGTTTATCTTGCGGCCTATAGGGTTTCAGAGCCTCCAAACATCTCGATTTACCTCTCATGAGCGTTTCAAAAAAATCATTTTGAACTTCAGTGTCGAAAATGTTCCTGGATTCCCGGCATGTCGGCTTTTCCAGTTGGCGCAGGCACCGAGCCAGCGACCCAATTGTGAAGTTTGAATTGCCCTTCCAGAACTCAAGAGAAAATTGAGCGTAAGCTCCATCACCGTGTTCATGCGTAACCATTCCTGTCAATGAGACAGGCACTACAATACAAGCTGGGCTTTTCGACTCTGTATTTGACTCATTTTTGAGTCATTTGCGACATTTTTACTTCCAGCCTCCATAGTCGAACATGCGTGACAAAGGTCAAGTCGTTTCAGTCAAGCAGTCGAATCCAGATGCCAGGTTCTGACACTGAAATGTGACAGTAAAACCTAGGGGGTGACGTGTAGGCAGCACAGTACGACGTGGATGCGACGTGGATGCGACATGGCTATGACATGTAGTAAAGTGGTTTAACTGAATTATAAGGTGGATGCATGACGTGTAGTGAGTGGCTTAAGGGCAGAGTGACGTGGATGCATGACGTGTAGTAAAGTGGTTTAACTGAAGTGGAACATATTGACTATGTTCCATGATGTTTAGTATACGGTTTGACTGTAAATCAGTGATAGTGAGTTTGCTTGACTTTGTATATTGTAATATTCTACTGTGAAGCAGTAAAAGAGGACACATTTTAGTAAATATGTTTCACTCTGGAGGTGTATATACATATATACATATAAATATAATATATATATGAATTGGGAGGCTTTTTATTTAATATTTGGTTTTTTTAATTACTGTTATTTCGTTTTTTTTTATTTACTTTTAGTTTATATCTGTATGTATGTGAATTAGTGGATATTATATTTAAATTTTTTGATTCGCTGCACTGCATTGAAAATATATTACAAATACAACTAAACATAGAATACAAATACAGGTCGGAACCAAAAACATTTGGATGGCTCAAAACTGGTTTTATATCCAACTGAAGTCACTAAGTAAGGATAATCTGCTGTGTAGCTAGGTCCAGCACTATCGTGGACATGTCAAGAGAACATTAGAAATCATTTTGAGAATGAATTCAGGTAGTTCCAGAGAATGGTGGTGCCAGCTACCTTGTCACCCAAAGTGACATCCACTTCCAGGGCTGCCTTGAAATACATATCCACCAAGGCAGTGTTTAGAGTGACAACTCCAGCTTTGACGATGTCATCATGGACCTTTGTGCCCTTTTGATGGCTGCCAGGCTCACATTTGACATAGATGTACACCAGGGGAATGTTGAGAATGACATCTGGTACAATTCCAGCTTGGATAGTGTCACCATAAACCTCTTTGCCCCTTCCCAGGGCTGCTAGGCTCGCATATGCATATTACAAAAACAAATGAACATGACGGCCTGGTCCGGCTTCATCCCTTCCCACATCATTTGCTCTTATGTTTCCAAAGCCTTAATCCCATACCCATGCTGCACATACCTTGCAATCATGGCACTCCAAAATACCTCAACTCGTTCAGCCATATTGTCAAACTCTCCCTTCACATCAGGCTTGCTGCACCCACATTTGTCATACATGTCCACCAAGGCAGAGTTCAGAATGACAATTTCCCCTTTAACGATCGGCATAAGCAAGGGGAAGGAGACAGCAGAGCTGCTGCTCTCTCCCAGCGCCAAAAAAACCAAAAGAAAAAAAAATGGAGGGGTTGAGAGAGCCGCCATGGCTGTGAAGTACCAGTATGCTGCAACGTGATGTGGTTGGGCTTCACCCCTTCCCCCATCAATATTTGATCATAGGTCTCCAAAGCCTCCATACCATGTCCCTGCTATGCATACCCTGCAAGCATCACCCATTCACAATCTCCAAAGCCTCCCTGCCAACCCAGTATATAAACAGAGTACACATAAGTTCCTTGCTTTGCATCCTCAATGCACCCACATTGGGCATACATGTCCACCAGGGAAGAGTACAGAATGACATCTGGTACAATTCCAGCTTTGACAATGTCAACATAGACCTCTTTGACCTTTTCCAGGGCTGCCAGGCTTGCATAAGCATTGTAATCACACACATTCTGTGGAAAACCTGGTGAGCATCCATGATGCTCCCACACTTAACATACATGTTGACAAGGGTGTTGAGAAAACATTTGGCGTTAATCACTTTGGATAATGTGAGTGTGCACCTGTTTCCAGCTTCCAGACCTTTCATCTTGATGCACTTATGCAAGAGACAGAAGACGTATCTGAATCTACTGAAATGCCTTGTTAGTTTAAAGTTGTAGAGCCTCTGTCAGTCTGTCTGCCTCACAAAGCATCTTCACATGCCCAGCAGAAGAGGCATTGTGGACTCCCTCTCTTGATCCTCTTTCAGAAGCTGTGGTCATGGTCGAGGTGCGTGATTTTATCAACTGTGCCGCTGCAGCTGCTACCTTTACTTGACCATCTACCCATGCAGGTTTCTTGTAGCTATTGATCCACATGGAATCATAGGTAATCTGGAGCTTGAAGTCCAGCCCTCTTGGATGAACCTGGACCCACACTCTATCCCTGCTCCTTCAGCTATCCATGCCTCTGCACAAATCATACATACTGCATCCTTGCCTTGCTGCTAGCACCTGACAATGACAGCCTAGATTTGTTCTAGGAAACACCTAACTCAACTTATCACACTAGTTCCTATGGTCAATTGCATCTGCTACTCTTTGTAATCCAACAAGCATTCACCTTTTTGCCTTGATTGTCCCGCCATTGCCTGGGGTCAGAAAAGTATCAGAATTCAACATGAAAATTTAGGGCCAATTCTGATGAGAGGGAAAAACAGGGTGAAATCTGTTGAAGAAGGTACCTTCATTAGCAGTGCCTGATTTTATCAATTGAACCGCTGGTGCTGTGGCTTCCAGTTCACCATCTACCCATGCAGGTTTCGTGTAGCTATCCTTCCACAGGGAATCATAGGTAATCTGGAGCTTGAAATTCGGCCCTCTTGGATGAATCTGGACCCACACTCTATCCCTACTCCTTTAGCTATCCAGACCTCTGCACAAATCATGCACACATCCTTGCCTTGCTGCAGCTAGCAGCTGACACTAACGCCCTAACCCTACCTACAGTAACATGTCAAAATCACTCCAAAACCACCATATATCCACCAACGAGCTTCTCCTAATCTATGTTATCTGTTTTTGGATACTTTCCTGCTGCCACATCGGCAGTAATTTGTCAAAGTCACTCCTAACCACCATAGATCCACCCAACGAGCTAACTTACAGAATTCAATATGCATCCCAGGGCCGAGTCTGATGAGAGGGTAAAACAGGCAGAAATAGGTTGAAGAAGAAGGTGCCCTCACCACATTGTCGACCTTGACCTTGTGTCATGACCCATGGAGGATTTGACAGACCATCAACCCAAAGATCCTCTTGTGTGTGCTGCTTGTGTCCATCGTCAGGAACTGTCGGATTGGTTTGTGAGAACAACCACGGTGCAGCTGAGCAGAGATTGAAACACGGCCTGCTAAGACCAATCTCTCTCCCAAGAACCTGGTAAACATCAGGAAGAATACCAAATCATGGTACTAACAGGAGCCAACAGCCCACATTTACATGATGGACAAACTTCTTCACATCGTACATTAAGAAAAAGCCACACCTTGCGATTGCGGTTGTCGCACCATCATGAAGGATCTTTACAAAATTCATGCCTGCTCTGCTCCGTGCTGCAAATTCAGGGCCGAATCTGATGAGCGGGCAAAACAGGCTGAAAGACGTCGAAGAAGGTGCCCTCACCACATTGTCCTCGACCTTGTGTCATGACCCATCGAGGATTTGACTGACCACCTCTTGTGTGTGCTGCTTGTGTCTGTAGTCAGGTAATGTCGGATTGGTCTGCGAGAGGATTGGTCTGCGAGAACCACCACGATGCAGCTGAGCGGGCGGAGATTGAAACACGGCCTGCTAAGACCAAGCCGACTCTCCCAAGAACGTTATAAACATCAGGAAGAATACCAAATCATGGTACTAAGAGCCCACATTTGCAGGATGGACAAACATCTTCACATCGTAATTTAAGAAAAGCCACTCCTTGCGATTGCGGTTGTCCACCCAAGCTATGCATATCCTGCAGATCCTCCCACGCAAACAAAGCAAAACGATCAAGTCCCATAACTTACTCATCGCTGAACGCAATCCCGCAACCCTACATTCATTTTGAATTATTTGGATGAATGTATCGTAGATGGATGGATTTTGGGTTTTCCATCAATCTATCCATCCATCCATTTAATTTTCCGTTCATCCAATAGCTGCCAGCAAGGCGTTTGCTTTATCGTTCATTCATACGTTCATCCAGTGCACACAAATTATATTTCATACGTTCATCCAACAGCCAGCAAGGCGTTTGTTTATCATTCGTTCAGATAATTCAGTTGTTCTGTTTCACTAACCTTTCATACGTTCATCCAATAGCTGCCAACAAGGCGTTTGTTTATCATTCGTTCAGATAATTCAATTGTTTTGTTTCACTAACCTTAACCAGCACACGATTAGTTTACTATTAATGTGCTGGGTCAGTGAAAAAATAGTTAAATGTTTTTACTTCTTATTATCCACGTATATATTGCTATATATAGTTTATATATTGTGATTACACATGCCATTGCTTAACTGGTTGTCTCAGTTTTAGGTAGTCAAAATCTCTCACTACTGTCAAAATTTTCGCGGTTGTCTAGCACCTTGAATATTTTAATATAATTTTTTACTGCAAAATGGTTGGAACAGTCGAAAGTGACAACAGTCAACGCCAGCGTCAAATTAAATCGTCGAAATTACATATGGTGTGTTGTAGTGAGGCAACTGACCCAATCCCGAGACCATCTTGATCGTCGTCCGTAGTCTTGGAATAGTCGTTTTCCTATGATCCATCTTATCGTGAATAATACACAGGAACTCCTCCAGAATCATAACGGACCCATTCCTCCAGCTATGGTACAGCCTTCTGCATGACTCTTGATGCCTCAAGTGTAGATCAAACGCCCGCTTATGTGCGACCTATTCGGAACTCCTCTTAATTGACTTCTTGATCAAGTCCTTCAACATCTTGCATTCTGTGCACTTAGCAAAGGTGCTTCCGGTTTTCCGAACCTCCACGCTAGGAAATATTCGATTCCGTATACGGCTTACAGCTGGCTGCGAGACTCTTTTCAAACCGAGAAGTCTGTTCGTCTGCACCCCAACTCCCCAATAATGTCAACGTCCACTGGGCAGTGGAGATTCTACAAAGTGGAAGAACAAGAAAGCATGATGGCATCAACAAGAATAAAATCGGCCACAGTATTTTGAAAAAAGAAAATGGGACAACGAATAAAAGTCACCTCGTTGGACTCATCTCGAATTCTCTTCTAGTTCATTTCAGGTGGCAAAATTCTCAAAGTATCCCGACGTCCCTCTCCAATGCAACGTGTTTTGTGAGGCATAAGATCAGTATTGGCATTGATAATGGACATAATGTTCACTTCTGCCTGGAGTGTCCCCGGTCGAGGCCGCTTGACGCCACGATTTCCGTGGAAAGATGACAAACAACCTTCTTTACTGAGCTTTCTGTACTCCATGTACGTTGACCTTCCAATTCCGTGTATTATCCACCATGTTTTCTCACAAACATCAACACCTTCTATCATAACATACGACCTACGCGATGCCCCTTCCATAATATGAAGTCGTTTTGAAACATTCAATCCAAGTTCTCTCCTCTCATCGAATGACGAACCCCAAAATGCAGTACGAATTGCCAAGGTTTTTCTCCAATCAAAATACTGGCAGCATTGAAGCTTGCAGCAAGGTTTGCTGCTCACCGACCTCACTTCCTCCAAAGTAAGATTTTTCTTGCATTTTTTTGAGTCCTCCATATTGGATGGATTCTTCTTCCTAGTAAAATGCTTGTATGTTGCTTTCTTTACGCCTGTACCATGGTCATCATTCTCCATGTCAGTGCATGATTTAGGTAATTTTCGAGATCAACGGAGAGTATCCGGTCATTTTCAAGAAGTCTTGTTTTTGTTAACGGCCATTTCACAATGGACATCAGAGAACCGGATTCTCCAGAGATTGTTTTGGTGACCAAAACCCCAACATCGTCCTCTCCGAGTTTGTCATTCAGAATGATCTCGTTAGGAATGCATGCCTGAATTCGGCCTTCGAACAGGGCGTTTCCGTCCTCCCCAAGAAGAAGACACTGCAAGTTTCTCCAACAATCTCTCCCAAGACCTACAGCCAGATCCTCTTCAGTCTCACTGTTGGACGGAATTTCATTGCTTTCAGTGCTTTGTCCTTGATAATCACTATTTTCTAATGCGGGTGAACACAGAAGACGTCCCACACAACTGGAGTCCCAATCGCCTCCTTCAATATGTCAATATCCATGTGTCGATAAGGCAGAGGACAGGAGCCGAATGCGTCATCACAAAAGACTGTCAGATGAAGTCACATATGCCATGTCAAGTTATTTCACCACTAGTGTGAAACTAGCTAGGAAATAGCTAGCTTTTACATATTGACATTTGGGATTGGCCCAAGTGTCAATCCAGGGGTCAAGGCAGATTTAGGCCCTGGAGTGGTTATCTTCACGGCAAGCGCGGGAGGCTCATCTTTCTCGAGTTGAGCCTCACCGCGCCTAGCTATGGCGTCGTAGTGTGGATTCCCCATGGCGTGGGGTGCACTTGGCTTGACTTGTATTTGAGTGATGAGTTTATATATGCATGAGTTTATGCTTCAGCTTTATGAGCTCGCATGAGCTTGTGCTTGTATTCGTCTTCTTTATCACTCGAGAAAAATGAGCTCGTATGTGTGAGTGCCAGATACGAGTTAGGTGCACATCCCATGGCCTTGCCGCACCTCTTAGCTCCTATTCTAGCCCTGCTCTTGCCATGACAAGAGCCCTCTCAATATTGAAGCTTGAGATTGAAACCCAATCTCAATATACTCCACAAAGTGCACTGATTTGCCCCAAGCCAAATCAGCCCTTTCGCTTGGTCTTGCAATCCTTCACACAATGAAAGCTCGCATTCCCAAGTCCAGTTCTCAGCTTTGCCATCAAACCCACTCTAACCTGCTCTTGGCTGGTCCTCTTCCCAATCGTGCTTGCTCATGCATGTACAAAATCTGAAACCATCAAGGTGCTCTGGAATTACCTGCAGCATGGTGCTTTCATCTCTGAAGCTGAAGATCGAATGCCAAGGTCAACCATCTTGTAACCCACATCACCTCTGCTTCTAACAAGCATGAGCTCCACAGTGCTCTTTGCATAACAACCTGGTTTCTCTCATTCTCAAGCAAACACAAGTGCTACAACTAGGGTTTCAGAGCTTGGAAGAAGAGCCCTTGCACCACAAGAAGAGTGTCTTGTGGCTGGAAATGTAAGCCTTAGGGTTTCAAGAGCTTGGCAAAGGCTGTGGAGTGCTTAGTCTTGTCTTAGAGAGCATCAAGGAGCCAAGGAGCCAAGATAGGGGGCTGATACCTCTTGTGTGAAGAGGTTGCATGTGTGGAGCATGTATTCAGCTCATTGAAGCTTCCATCTTCAAGTTGGAGGGCAAGCAAGGAAGAGGAAAGGGCTGACTTCCCTTATGTGAGGGCAATGCATGTGTGGAGCATGCTTTCAGCCTGTTGAAGGCTTGTGCTTTCAGGTTTGGGAGTGCAAGAAATGAAGCAAAGGGGCTGATTCTCTTATGCTGAGAGTGGGGCATGTGTGGAGCATGCCTTCAGCCCATTGAGGCTCTTGTTTTCAAGCTTTAGAGAGCTAGAATGGAAGGGCTAGGGTTGGTTCCCACTTGGGTGAAAGAAAAGCACTTGTAGGGCATATGTGAGGTGGGGTTTCAACCTCAAGCCTAGATAGAGCATGGCTCTTGAAGTGACAAGTGTAGGGGGCTGAAATAGGCTCTAAGACAGATGTTATGGCCAAGGAAAACGCTTGAATGAGTGCTCACAAGGGATGGAAACCAGCAAGGCTTGGTTGTTTGCCATTGAGTTTAGTGGCGTGTTTGGGGAGTCTAAGTGAGAAAGAAGGCTTGGTTTGTGGCAACCATCTTCCTCATGGCTTACGGCTACTATTGGTGGTGTGTGGGAGCCAAAAGAGCAAGAATACCTTGCTGATTTCTTCACAGCCGCCATAGCTCGGTGCAAAGAAGCCTAGAGTCCAAGAGACACAAACCCTAGCTTGGCATGGCTAAACCCTTGGAGAAATGGCTAAACTGCCATGAGTGGCCATGGATGGGGCTGTGACGGGCTGTGACAGGCTGTGTCTGTGGCCTTTGGGGTTGTGATGGGCTGTGACAGGTTGTGGCCTGTGTGGGGCTGTGACGGCTGTGATTAGTGATCTATGTGGGCGTGTGCTGGTCTGTGGTGGCCCGTGTTGACCTGTGGACAGCCTGTGCTGACTCGTGGAGGCAATGGTGGACTGCCTAAGGACTAGCATGCGGTCTTGAAGGCCAAATTTTAAAGCTCGTGGAGGGTGGTTTGAGGAGTATCTTCATGATATTTCCATGGTCATGCAAGTGAGGGAAGAGAGGAGAAAAAGAGTATTGGGGTGAGGGCATGCTGGGTTAGGCATTGCTTTAGCTTCTCTTCCTCATAGTTTTCCATCCTCTTATTATGCCAAGACCTTTCCGTAGGTGGAAGCAAGAGTCAGTCCGGGTTTGGGCTGGGATGTCCTTGCAGGAACAACACCGTGGAGTTGTTTTTGGTGTGGGGGAGTTGTCGTTCTGATTTCTTGTGTTTGGATCCCCTCCATACCTGCATGCTTGACTGTGCGCCATGTTAGTTTTGTGTGGGCCTTGTTTTTATAGGTGATTGGTCCGGATTTGATCACCGGCCAGTCCTAGAGTATGCTGTCGATGGTGAGGCTGGGGTGATGACCAGTCAGACCATCATTGTTTCTCCTATGGTGAGGTTGGAGGTGATGACCAGCCAACCATATGAGTGCTTGCGGTGGATGCAGGTGTAGGTATAGGCTATGTTAGGAACCTAGTATTCCAAACCATAAGCCGCAACAGGTTCTTTACCCGGTTACCTTGTGGAGAGGGGGTTAGGGACATGTTCATGACCGGTTGAGTGACAGTTTGTCAACACGGAGGTGCCACTAGTTGCTAGGGACAGTGCCGGTTCGAGCACTAGCGATACTAGTGGGTAAGCTCAGGGAAGGACAGAGAGGACCACAGATGCAGGGGTCTCTTTCTTCATTTGCAGGCCAACAACGGGCTGAGGTGGTGTGTTGGAATGTGGAGGACCCCATGTCAAGAAGGATTGCCCAGAGGGAGGCAAAGGGCCGGCACATGCACAGCCTGCACAGTTGCAGTGTGGGCAGTGTGGGCATTGTGGCAAGCACGGGCATGGAGAGGCCCAATGTTATGGTTTGCATCCTGAGTTGCGCCCAGGCCAGTTCCAAGGGAACAATGGTGGCCGAGGGCGAGGTGGAGCAGCCCAGAGAGGACGAGGTGGCCAGGCACAAAGTGCAGGCCAAGAGCAAGCTCAACATGGCCAAGGACACGGAGGTCAGGGTGTTGACCAAGGCATGGCCAACCGGCTTCAGCAGCTAGAATATAGGCTCGCTACCATGGCTACAGCTCAGGTGGTATCGGATCCAAGGCCGGATGGTCCACCTCCTGCTCCTGAGGGAGGAGATATGGGAGGCATGGGATTCATGTGCGGAGCAGCACTACCACTAGTGCAGGTGGAGTCTGCTGCAGCCATGACCCGAGGAGCAACACGAGTTCCTGAGCCACGAGGTTCAGAGGTGGAGTTGGATCCACTGCGTGGGGAGGCAAGCCATCAGGCTAGGCTTCCTCAGTCATTCACATTGGTGGAGATAGTGTCGACGCCATCCATGGCACCTAGTTCTCACCCGACTGTTACTGAGGCGGAGGTTACTATGCCATTTGGGAGAGCTACACGGGCAGCACCACTACCTAGTGTTGCCAAGGCTACGGCAATTAGTGTGCTACTGAGAGCGGCCACATCTGTGTGCCAGGCTCCATTGTTCTCGGCTACCATGATTGCGACGCCGGGGGTAAGACCAGCTGAGGTGTTCAGGCTGGCAGCTACACTCTGTGAGAGTGAGGAGGTTACTTCATCTTCTGCGGAGATAGTGGGAGGTGTAGTGCCAGAGGGATCCTCGGATTTGAGGGTCAAGACTGCCACGACGGCGCCATGGCAAGCTGCAGCTGCCAGGTTGATGGAGCTGCCAGCTAGGCCAGCCATTGAGCGCACCATGGTGACACCTGGAGTTGTCATGTTAGACAACCAAGATGACATTTTCTGTTTGAGTGGACCGGCAGGCAAGAGGTACCGGCCACTGCGGGTCTTGTTGGACTTGGGAGCTCAGCCATTGATGCTGGGCAGAGCTGCTATTGCAGGCTTGGGCATCACGGAGACGGATATGGAGCCTTGTCCTTTCCAGATACAGACGTCTCTGGGAGGATTGGAGCAGGCTCGGGGCATGACACGGCGTGAGTTGGCTATCAGACTACGGCCGGATCACCCTACAGATGGCTCAGTGATGCGAGCCAAGGCCATTGTGACAGACGCGGTCTCGTACGATGTCCTGGTTGGTGGGGCAGTGTTGTACCTTATGGGCTTCACCCTGGATTTTTGGGAGGAGTCAGCTTCCTATAGGCCCAGATGGCAGTCAGGGGAGGGCCGGCGTGTACAACTCCTTGTGACGTTCATAGGAGGAGTTGCGGTTGCCCAGCGGGGCAAGATACTGACACTAGCAGCATTCACAGCTGCAGTGACTTGGCCTGGAGAGTTGCTAGAGGGCAACGCTCATTCAGAGGATGACACACCTCCAGGAGAGCAGGATGACATGTATGGTATGGCGGAGTTGCCTGCCATGGTTGCTCAGACTCCATTGTGGGGCACGAGCAAGGATTTGCAGCGGATTGCTGATCGACGGGTGCAACAAGCCTGGGTGGAGGCTTTTGTACCATCAGGAGAGGAGGAGAGTGCGGGGATTGCACCAGGACCACCTCAGTTGTCACCATTGGATACCACACCTATTGTGTGGCAGTATCCGGATGAAGGCATTTGTTTTCTGGACTTGTTTGGCGGGATCAGTATCGGATTGGCTGCTGTATTACAGGCAGGTATACGAGTTTGGCGTTACCTGTATGTGGAGAGGGATGAGATTGCACGACGCGTTTCACTTTGCTATGTTGCTCAGTTGGTGCAGCAGTACCCTGAGTTGTTGCCGGTATCTGTAGTTCGTGGATATCAACAAGCCTTGCCAGCAGACATTTCGTTGCTGGGGGCGCAGGATTTGGAGTGGGTTGGCTCCATTGATCTGGTAGTGGTAGGTTGGCCCTGCCAAGGGCATTCATCAGCCGGGCATGGCAATGGATTGCGAGACTCGAGGTCGGGTCTGTTTTGGGAGATGGTGCGGGTTTTGCGCCACTTGCAGCTTCATCAAGCTGTATCTCCAGCATACATATTGGAGAATGTGCCATTGATGGACGATTCTCGGGCTAAGGTGATGGCCAGTGTACATCAAGTCCGGTCGTGGCTTGGGTCAGCAGTGTTGGTAGATGCAGCTACAGTGGGGTCACGGGCTCATCGTCCACGGCTATGGTGGACTAACTTGATGCCACCCGCATTGCTCAAGCGTGCATTTGATGGGGTGCAACAGCCAGCACACCTCACAGTGGATAACATTTTGGACACAGGGAGGCAGTCTCAGCGTGTAAGACATGATGACCGTTCGCCTTTGGCAGTGGTCAACAAGGTGGGTCAACGACGAGCAGCATTACCTACACTGCTCAGCTTCCCCGGATCGCATGCTTTCCGGGATAGTGGACCTGGCCTCCTGTGGGATGCTCAGTTGCAGCAGTTAGTGGAGCCTGATGCTGACGAGC
Organism: Takakia lepidozioides; assembly: GCA_030704615.1. NCBI lineage: Eukaryota > Viridiplantae > Streptophyta > Takakiopsida > Takakiales > Takakiaceae > Takakia > Takakia lepidozioides. The sequence continues at coordinate 23,359,944 of CM060732.1, read as the reverse complement.
GTGAGCGGGCAATGGGTTTTACCACTGGTACCACGGCGGTGCCATCTCTTTCTGAGACATCACGTCGTCAGGTGTTGGGGCAAGCAATGGATCTCAATTGCTTAACCTGGATTATCAGCTTGGCTATGGCTGAGCAACGCAGAGTGCGAAGTACACTTCCCTCGATGGTCTCTCTGCCTACCGAGACGGTACAGGCAGTGAGTGGGGGCGAGCATGAGACGACCACGGGGTGCAGGCATCCATGGCACACGTGGGAGATGCTCGAGGTTCAGAGGGAGTTGGCAGCCAAGGCGGCGGCGATGGATGAGGTTGGGGATTTTTCTCGGGTTGAAGAAGTCCTCGAGGATGAGATGATGGGGCAGGATGAGGCATTGTCATTGACTGAGCAGACAGGGAGTACTGCTCAAGAGGTTGCAACATAGCAACCACTGGACGCGTCCTCTACCTCTAAGCCCACTGGACTTAAGGTTGCAGTTACGGAGGACAATTGGGAGCCTGACATTGGACCCATTGTCACCGGAGGAGAGAGACGACGTATATGGTGGTTCCTGAGGGCTTTTAGGAATTGCTTTGCCTTCAATTTGAAGGACTTGGGAGCACTGAAGGGTCAAGAGATTCGTATTGAGTTGGCCACTGACACGCCAATCTTTCGGAGACCCTACAGATATAGTGACATGGAGAGGTCTTTGATTCAGATGAGGACTCAAGATCTTTGGGAGGCTGGTTTGGTGGAGCTCTCTGGTGGAGAGTATGCTTGAGCCACAGTGATGCCAGCCAAGAAGGATGTCTATGGCAATTGGACGGAGAGACGTATGTGCGGTGATTATTGGCCTGTAAATCGTCAGACCAAGTACGATAAGTATGCCATGCCAACACCGGATGAGATCTTTGATGCCATCGGGCATGCTAAGGTCTTTAGCACTTTGGATTTACGATCCGGATATCACCAGTTGCCGATCAAGGAGGCGGACAAACAGAAGACGGCATTCTGGGGGATCAATTGACAATGATCACGGCAAGGATTGCCTATATCAGTGGCGGTTCTTACCATTTGGGCTTAAGAACGCTCCTGCAGAGTTTCAGAGAGTCATGAATAGGAAGCAGGGGTGGACTTTGCTCGGTGCTACATAGATGACATCATCATCTTTAGTGGTACGGTGGAGGAGCATGAGAGATACCTACAGGTGATGTTTGAGCGCTTGAGAGCGCACGGATTGAAGTTGCATCCGAGGAAGTGCAAGTTTTTCCACAACCAGATTGAGTATCCGAGTCACATGATATATCCTGGAGGATTGGGGGTACAGCAGACTAAGGTAAAGGCCATTGCACAAATTCCACGCCCCACGGATGTGAGCCGAGTTTGAGCTTTCATGGGGTTGACAAACTATTATAGACGGTTTGTCAAGGGATTTACTGCCATTGCAAATGCTCTAACCAAGCTGACCAAGGTGGACCAAGAGTGGCAGTGGGAAGATGAGCAGGAACAAGCTTTTCAAGAGCTCAAGGCGAGGTTGACCTCGGCGCCTATCCTGAGACGACCTATCAGGGGGCGTCCCTTTCAGCTGCATACGGATTGGAGCATGCTAGGGCTTGGAGCGGTGCTCACACAGGTGGATGATGAGGGAAGAGAGTTCGTAGTGGCTTATGCTAGCCGCTCAAACAACGCTGCAGAGGCTAAGTACAGCTCATATGAGGGAGAGTGCTTAGCTGCAGTGTGGGCCGTGGCACACTTCAGGTGCTATCTATATGGCAATCTCTTCACCCTTGTCACGGATCACCAACCACTCAAGTGGTTGATGGAGTCAGACAAGCTTACGGGGAAGCTTGCACGGTGGGCACTCATACTCCAGGAGTATGACTTTCAGGTTGTGCATCGACCGGGTTTGGTTAATCGGGATGTGGATGGATTGAGTCGCAATCCATGCACGAGCCAACAGGATGACACTGGAGCTCGGTGGCATGGTGAGACGGACGAGGAGATGGTGCCGGGATGGCACGCATCTGCATTTTTGTGTATCTTGGCATCGGGAGGTCAGGTTGGACCTACAACAGGGATGACTATAGACGGAGTGTCTGAGGACCCTGAGGCTAGTGATGAGCCAGGTGGTGCCAGAGATATACATGAGGATTCAGCTGTGTTGGACTACCTCCGCACGGGAGACACGACAACCACTGTGACTGCCAGGGAGAGGGATCGGATCCTGCAACGAGCCAAGAGGTTCAAGTGGGAGGGGATACACCTGCTCTGAGTATGGGAGGATGGTCGGGTGAGGATTATGCCTTACCCCACACAGCGTGCACGGTTAGTGCGGCATGCCCATGAGGAGTTGGGGCATTTTGGAGTGCGACGCACTCACAGTTTACTGCAGGGGCAGTATTTTGTGGCGTGGTATGCATACAGAGGTGCAACAGTTCGTGGCTAGGTGCATGGTGTGTGACAGGGTGCGTGCTTCATTCAACGCCCCTACACCACAGTTGCATCCTTTACCAATCATGGGATTGGGCTACAGGTGGAGTCTTGACTTCGCAAGACCGTTGCCACTGACTATGCGCCACCACAGATATGTGTTGGTGATGGTGGAGCACTTCTCCAAGTGGATTGAGTTGGTTCTATTGCCTGACAAGGCTAGTGAGGGGGCTGCGTATGTATTATTGGATCGTGTGCTTAGCCGATTCGGTGCTCCAGCTGAGGTACTCATGGACCATGAGAGAGAGTTCTTGGGGGAGTTTCAGGCTTTGTGTGATAAAACCTTGATAGACCACCGCACCACTTCTCGGGATCATCCTGAGGCCGATGGCTTGGCAGAGAGAGTTGTTCAGACGGTGAAGAGGGGTTTGCGCAAGTATGGCTTGCAGAAGGGACACCTAGGAGATTGGGATCTTCAGGTGCCTTTGTTAGCCATAGGCTACAGGTTCAGCAAACAAGCATCACTTGCCTCCTTCTCACCATATTTCCTTCTCTTTGGCCGAGAGCCGGATTTGCTTGCAGCCATTTGTAGGGACACTACTCAAGTCCTTAACCTTGACGATCCGGACGTGTGGGTACGTGCATGTGATCAGCGTGCAGAATTGTTCAAGAAAGTCATGCCCATGGCTTTTGAGAACCTTGCCATTGCACAACACCGTGATACGTTGAGGTATGCCACTATACGTGGTGGACGATATCGTCCTGGGGTTCGGAGGTTTAGCCCTAGTGACTATGTTTATTTGCAGCAGACTGCTCCTACGACCCTGGATGTGATTGCAGGGCATGTTATTCTGAGGGGTCGAGATGTGTTGCCCTCAGGGGTCCTGATCTTGGAGGGTTGGGATGGCATGACTTGGAAAGACCATGTGCGTAATTGTGCGCCATGTCACCTTCCCAATGTTGATGGCAGAGTTGACCCAAACTTGGCAGTGGTACCTGCAGGTTTGAGGTGCATGCTCTGTGGGTCTGCCAAAGGGGCAGCCACCATGCTGGTGTGTGATCGATGCTCAAGAGGTTGACACATGGGATGCTTGACACCACCTCTTGAGAAGGTTCCTGATGGAGATTGGTTGTGTCCACACTGCTTGGGATAGTGGCAGTGGCAGCTAACAAGACATAGGAGGCCAAGCTCATAGGAGTCAATTCACGAGATCCCAGGTTCAAGTTCACAGGTTGCAAGACGGCGACTAACGTTGGGGCAACTCTTGCACCCGGCCTCTTGATCTATCGAGTTTGAGTGTAGTAGGGACAGTGGTGGAGGACTTAGTGAGGCTACGGTCACTATCACATCTTGTGGCTACCTGGACTTAGAGGGACCTAAGCACCAGCTAGGGAGGCGATTGTGGTGGACTAGTGACTGCCATAGTGGGCAGCCTAGCAACTGACTAGTGGCAGCCTAGTGGCAGCCTAGTGGTTGGACTAGTGGTTGGACTAGTACTGGACTAGTGGTATACTAGTATGTGGTGTGCATATGTGTTGTGTGGTTTTGGACAGCGATGTAGCTGTGTAGCGATATGTATGCGTACGACAGCTGTCAAGTTATTTCACCACTAGTGTGAAACTAGCTACACTACAACAGATCGCGGTAGTTATGACTGCCAAACCATGGTAGTCATGGTTTTCATGACTTTGACCATGATTGCACCATGTTTTTATATGAAATTGACCTCCCGCAGTCGTTCATACGACTGTAGTCATATGAACGACTATCTAAATAGTCGTCTGTACAATGTTCTGCATCGAGGAAGCGGAATAGAGCCCCCAAACCATTTCCATCTCTTCTACAAATCGGTTCCACCGGAGGGAAGTCTGTCTTCAGAGACAGAGCAGACTCGAGGAAGAAAAAGAATACCTTGGACATACCGAGATCTCGTCCAAACACGTCTGTTGGGATCCCAAGTCCGCCAGCGAGACTTTCCAATAAGGCGACATCGGTATTATTCGATATCATTTCTCCACTTTCTTCTCTTTCATATTCGTTTGGTTCTGCACTAATTAATTCCATCTTTTCTGAATAGACGGGGATGCAGCACGATACCTTCATCAATTTTCTTCCGTACAAGGTACTTTCTTGAACCTCCACTTGGAGTCGGCGTTCATCTTCTTAGCAATATAACCCTCCTCTTGAAACATTCCAAGCCCCCACAACATTGTACATGATTTTTCCATTTTTTGCACAATCGTGTTGATCTTCCATAAAATAAAATAAAAAATATGACGTCTCCCGAAGGAAGCGTAACTTATGGAGTCACTTCACCCCCAAGGGCTACTGCCTTCTGCTAGGAAGGTGGACACCTTCACGACACACCAGAGCGTGGTTTGAACCCACAACCACATCCAACGTGGTATGTGCCCATTACCACTGGGTTACATGCTGGTTGTCTGATCTTCCATACACTCAATCATTCTGGATCATGGGTATTTTCATGGCAGAAACACTAATGTCAGTGTGTGATTAACCTGCTCAGGATAACTTTGTCTCTCATCCTTTACATGCAACAGCGGGGAAGAGGAAACGGATGTTGTTAATTTTGAGTGTCAACGGACTCCTCTGCTACCGGCCACCCCCAATCGGTGGTGAACTGTTTAAGGAGAAATTTCGTTTCAGGAATGTGACACTTCAAGTTCCTGATAGACCATTTGTGGTGCCTCGGCCTGGAGTCTTGGAGTTTCTGGACCTTGCATTGAAACATTTTCACGTGGTCATTTGGTCATGCGCTGATAGAGGTGTTCTTTGTAGGATGTTGGAGAGCTTCGTCCCCACGAAAATAACGAAGAAGTTTTGTTTCATATGGTCTACTGAGGATTGTAAGGATACCACCGGTTATATCAGGTCCGGGATGAAATATCTCATGAAGGATATTCGAAGTGTTATTGCCAAGTACCCTAGTAGACCGTTTGCTACGCAGGGGCAAATACTTCTTGTAGATGATGAGCCATCAAAGGGCCTGCGAAACCCACAAAATACTGGATTCTTCCCTTTCTCATTCAAGCCTTCACCAAACGGCTTGCGTGACCGGGATGATATGACAAAAGTAGTGTGGCCATATATATCAGAGATGGCTGGAGCTTCAACAGTCGTTGATTACATTAGCGAGAGCCGGTCAAAGTGTTCTCATAAGCCTATTGGTCGAGACCATGCCTGCTGGGCCTGGTATGGAAGATATCTTGATCCTCGTGTTTGGATCCCACAACAAAATGAACCTGATTACCTTGGTAGGCACGTGGATCCCACTGTTCTGTTGATTGTTCAGAATTTGATTTTCCAATTCTTTTGCATTTGTATTTGCACTCTTACCTCAACAAATCCATATGCAAAACTTCCACTTTGGGCCTAACATTTGTTATTTCAACCGCGTGTCAAAACCAAAACTTGTGAGGCCTGGCCTCCCGCGCATTATAATGCTTGAATAACCCTGTGAAAGTTGGGGCTGGAGTCCCTGCTGGGGTTTCACAAATCATAGATGTGCACTTCACAAAGGACGTTGCCCTGATAGCGGAACATTTCACCTTCGAGCCTTGCGGAGTTCGTTCTATGTGCCACTGCGTGTCTGCACAATCAGACTCCTGGATGGGCAGCAAGTTCGCCCCTTCTTCACATGTAGTTGTAGTTGTCGACTCCGTGAACTCTGTCGAGGAAGATTCACAGAGAAACAAGAGCTGCGTGATTGGGAAGAATGGCGGGTGTGCTGGGAGGCTTCAAGGGCATCAAGTTGGCAGTAACATTTCAGATGATAATGTCAGCCGGTTTCACCTTCCTGAAAGTATCTCCGTGTCCTCTGGTGCGGAGACCGTTGCAAGTGGCTGTGGTAACCGGAGGCGTCTTCAGACACATGCCTTGACTACGAACCGTTTGGGAGGAGGCTCAATATTATTAATGAGTTAGTATAAGCCGTAACGATTCTATGGCTTCAAAATCTATGGCTTGTATGGCATTAAGTCCATGAACGGATGGACAGTTGACGTTCATTTTTCTGTTGGTCCATCACCTTGAATGATATAATATGAATGTTTCATATCATCAATCAGGTTCCGACAGACTCGTTTTTCCATGTTGTCCTCTTCGTCACATGCTATCATTGTTTCATATTTGGTTCTGCCATTGTTCCATGTTTGTTTGTGTATGTCATTTTGGATATCGGAGTTCTCATCATTGTTTGATTCATTGCATCCTCCCATTCATTTTAATGAACGTCAACTTGGCAGTGGATGTTCATCTAAGACCACAATAAATACTTGTATTTTTGCGTAGAATGTGTGGAGGATTATATAATTTGTTGTTAGATAGTGCACAAATAGTCAAATAATTATAGATATATCTCTTTATTTATATTATAGATTATATTTATTAATATATCTTATATTATTTCTGGACCAAACAAAAGTCCAAAATTAGTTAAAATAGTGTTGGGCCCTCTACATGGTACCAGAGCAAGTTGGTGGATAGGGTCTCTTAGAAGCTGACTCTCCGGCATAGTATTCTAAGTTGCATTGAGTCAATATGGCCCATGGAGAGAGCAGCATGTCGGAGAGCTCTAAACTGGGAGGACAGTCGAATTATAGCACGTGGAAATTCCGCGTATCCAGTTTGCTACAAAAAGATGAACTCATAGTTGTAGTTGAGCCAAATGCCGATAAAATCCTCATGCCGATGGATAGAGAATTCCAGGCCAACCAAGATCGGAGGAAGAAGAAGGCTCTAGCTATTATCAGCGGCAAGCCAATCACATCAAGATATATGTATATGGAATATATATATATATAATCCTCCGAAAAGAATGGTGCAAGTCTCGTGACCCAAGAGAGAAATGTGTCATTTAATCCATATATATAGATGAAGAATGTAAACATGATGTAGTAGTTAGTGCATGTGGTGACAGTTGAAACTACCGTAGTTGGCTGGCCGGTTAGGCAATAATTAATTCAAAGTGCCAAATACGTTTAGGTAAATTTTCAAATTTTTGCCTAATTGATCAGCAAAAATTCGAGCAAAAATTTTCAAACCTTTATTAGATTGTTTGTAACAAGAGAAAATTTTCATTGAACAAATATCAATACATACATATATTGTCAGAACTATCTTTATTCCTACAAATCTCAACAGATAAGAGTTGGGCCATGTAACTTCAAGAGGCCCATGACTCGACAATGCCATCAGATTGATCCACTCTAGGAGTTCCGTCCACCAAATCATCATTTCATCACAAACAAGTTGGTGGCGAAATCTGCTAGGACTGGGACAAGAGATAGGGGTGGGGGCAGGCTGGGAGGAGAGTTGAGATGGGCATATGGGCAAGGGGACAAAGACTTCAGGTTTTTGTTTTTTGTTTTTTTTTTTTTAGAAATCATTTTTTTCTCTTTTCGTGTGCCTAATTCAAAAAATATATATCATGAAGTTGCCTAATATGAACAGTGTGTGTCAAACATGCCAAATTTATAAACTTGTTCTAATAATGATTAGGTGAAAAATGCCCAACTAGCTATCCAACTACGGTGCTTAGCAATGGTGCAAGTTTGGGGTTTCATGTTTCATCCAACACAAGACTTTCTATTTTATAGTCATGTCGTAGTGTTTTTCAGGTGTTACATTATGGCATGAGACAACAAGTTGTTTCATCGACAAGGCATGGCTTGCATGTCATATTCCATGCATTAGTTTATTTTCTCTTTGAAAGAACTCAACTATAAGTTTAACTGTTTGTTACTATTGACTCCTGATCTGTTATGATAAAACACATGTTAGTTGGGAAGATGATACAAGTAAATTCTTTTGACCAATAATCCTTGATATTACTTATCATCAAAGTTCAAGTTTAGATTGTAATTTCTCTGCAACCACACCAATTAGAAAAAGACAATTGTATAAAGTAAGTGCAACTGAAACAACACAATGTTAAAGCTAGTAGACTAAGCATATTGAACCGTGACGTAATAGTAAAAGAAAGTATCATCTAGCTTAGGCTTTTCATTTTACAATCTCTTTATTTTTTTTCAATCACACATATGTGTCTTTTTCTTCTCCGGCCACTCTAAACCTCTTGTAGGATATTCAATGTTTCTTGGACCCACCAAAAGCATCTTGTTCTTCCAACAACACATCTCGAAAATGAGATTAAATTTGACGATCTTTGCCGCATCAACTGCAAAAATATTGTCAACATAATTCGAAAACCCCTATTTCTCCAGGTGCGCCAGTAAGGGCATATGATTGTAGAGGATCGTGAAGGAGAACTGGGATGTCTGAAGTCTGTTTGATTAAACTCGAAGCAACATAACATACTAATCCTAAGTCTAAGAGAGCGGGGAAGCACAACTCATTTCATGATTAACTACTGGCGACTGACGGAGTGGTCCACTAAATTATCCTATTTCACATACTCAGTGGAGCTATTCTTGAGTAGTCAACAAACCGACCGTTTGAGACGTCATCGATCTTCTTTGCCTGAAGTACTCAACACGTCCCTTCGAACTTGGAAGTTATTCATCATTCCAAGAGAGTATACAAAGAGAAAGTAATTATAGTTTAATAGACTGTATGCTCCGAGTTTTGGCAGAATTCGAGTAGTCAATCGTATGTACCAAACCTAGCTTGTCACTTAGTTTCTCGAACACAATGCGACCCAAGGGTTTGGTCAAGATGTCTACTAGCTAATCAGAAGATGGAACATGATTCATTTCTAATTCACCATCTGCAACTTTTCATTCTCTGACAAAATGATGTCTAATCGCTACTTGGTTATATCATTTGCCATAGCCTTGTGGCCATAGACCACCATCTTCCTTGATATCATTTTTGTCTCAGGTACACGACAAAGAACTGGTGAAAGAAAACAAGAATGGAAGAAAGCGGGACTCAGAGCATGGCACCGTCGGATCTCCTCAAAACTTAGTGAAACTCAATTATTTTGCTCATATGCCTCATCAAGATTGAGGTCAGCAACAATACTGGATTGTCCGATCGGAAAAAAATATTGAAATGTTCAAGGGCACTAAAAATCATGATATATATAGTGGTCCACAAGAAAATTGAACAGGAAATTGGGTCTTGCATTATGGTCAAACTTCTTGTGCAATACTGCTCTTCGAATTCACCCTTTTCATTCTTGATAGCAAATCTCTTGTGATGACCACGAAACGGAGTGTTGTCTTTATCAAGTACGAGTGAGTGTCTCATCAGCTTTTCCACTTTGTTTCATATGACCACATTGCACACAAAATCATCTAGTGAAACATACCAACTATTGATGCTAGAGCTATAGCAATAGCAGCCACTTGCGTCAACACCAGAAGTATGGCTTGGATCAACTCTCGTATGCACTGAAGTATAGATTTAGCCTCGCTCTGTAGTTCATTGTCATTCATACCATGACATTTATTCGATCTGAACATCTGAACATAGCTATCAAAAGTGGAGAAGTAAGGGCGCCGACACACCTTGTTTCAACTATTTGCGATGATACAGGTCTGTAGGTAACTTGCAACCATGTAGACCATTCATGCCTGCCCCTATTTCTGGTGAACTAGATCACCAGGAATTGGAACTTTTCTGTATAGTAAGGCGTGGGTAGGGACAATTACTCATCACAGATACACCTCATGTTAGTAATAGACATGTACTGGAGTCGCGGAATAAAGTGTGCCCGACATAAATGGCATGAATGAAAATGAACTAAGGATCAATGCTGCATCTATCCTTGAGTATATATATCAAGATTGGTCAGAGCCACACTTCCCATCATGAGGACTTGTCGACCATGATTTGTGGTTCTTGTTTGTCGATTGCTTGAATTTCTCCAAACAATCTCCTCAGCCACACAACCTCTTTTGCGCCACTAGTCATGACCATATATTCAGCTTCTTTGGATGAAAGAGCGGTGCATGACTGCTTTCTGCTACCCAATGTGTGCGAGGAGGTTAGCTTCCTCGTTCCCCTGGATACCAGTGTGTGAGCGGACTTTAAGTAGGTAGATTGGGTGTCCTATGGAGGTGACAGCTTTGACAATGGTTGCAATGAGATTGCGATCGGGGTGGTGGTGGTGGGAGGAGGGGCGGGAAATGTGGTTTCTGATAAGAAATAGTGAGGTGAGGCTGTCCGTGAAGATGAAATATGGGGGGGGGGAGGTATCAAGTAGGAGGAGAGCATCGTGGATGGCCATAAGCTCGGCCCTTAGAATGGTTGCAGGGCCAAGGAACATGTGGGCAACCCCTTTCCATGTGCCTGCATAATAGATGTCGTATCCTGCATTAGGTTTGTTAAGGGATCCGTCAGTGTAGTGGGAGTTAGCCGGAGGATATTTAAGGGTGGTGATTTGCCTGTATATTGAGGAAATGGAGGGGAGGGGGTCAATTAACGAGGCCTGGTGTGGGCGCGGTAGCGCCTGACCCAGGCTTTGTTTGTTTTGAGTTGTGGGAAGGTGGTAGGTGTGATTGTGGGAGGGGGGGGCAGGTGGGTGATGAATGGTGGCTTTTACTTTATGTGTTATAGTTAGTAGTTGTTCTAGCTCATTAAAGAATGGTGTGGGTATGTCGGCATGGAGGGGGTGTTGAACATGTAGAATGAGGGTGAGGGTGGGTTCCTTCTGTTGGAGATATTTGGGGAGAGGAGGGGTGTGAACATACTTGAGCTGATTCGGGTCAATAGTGGTTAGTAAGTTAATTCCTGCAAGGAGGCGTAAAAGAGGATGAGATGTGTTAGGTGTGTTTTGTTGTGTGAGGATGAGGATTGTTGAAGCATAAGGGATGAATGAGCTGCGAATCGGGCCCATTGAAGAGCTTCGTGAGCAATGGGCCCGGAGGGGGGGTTGGGAAAAACCCCGGCCCTCCCAGGCATGTTGGGTGGCTTCACCAGTGACACCGAAGACACAGTCCTTTTGATGTGGGCTGACAAATGTGTGTAGTTCCATAGGGCAAGTAAGTGGGTTGGAGTAATATGAATGAGTAATTTGGAATGTATTGACAAGTAAGGTTAGAATATCTGGGGGTAGAGTATGATGGGCACATGCCATTTCTAGCCTGGAAAAGGATCGTGGCTTTTTGGGAGGAGTATCTTTGAGATAACGGTCAATTAGCCAGTATAGTTCTGTGGCGAAATCATGTTTGGGTGGTTATAGTGATTGTGTGTATCAATTTGGAGTAGAGTATTTGCCCCATAGCCATGTTAACCTATCGTTGGGGATAAGCCCAATGAAGCGACCATTCTGAGCATAAACTTTAGAAAGGCGAGGACCCATGTGGATGAATGGTGGAACATGTTTGATATCTTTGTCTGGGTTGCATTCAGTTATACATATGTGAACGTTGGGGGCCGATATCGGTTTGTGGATGTATCTATTGTCTATAGGTTGGGCGGGGGTGGCATGTTGCTGGTGGATATGTGTAAGGTAGGCGGTGTTAGTATATTTGTAGAAGGCGGTGAGAAGGGCCAGGTTGTGGTCTGGATCACATCGTCACGAGGGCCAAAAAGATCGTCTTCTTTTTGCCATGTGTTGTCTTCTGAGGAATAGCCAGCCCATTTGCAGTGATAATATGTGTCAACGCAGGTGGCCCCAAAGGCGTCTATTGACGTTTGGGTTTTGACACCCAGTATGGCTTCAATGACAAAGACATTAGGGTTAACGGGGTTATGTGGGGAGGTAGGGGGGGTCCCTACGGGGGATAGTGGGGGATAGGTGGGGATGTTTGGCATATTGGTTGGAGTGTCGGGTGCTTCAGAAGGAGGGTCAGGTTCGGTGTATGTGGGAGTATTAGTGACAGGCGGTGTTCTGAGTTTTTGATAAATGGAGGCAGTTGGGGCAGATCTGTACTGGGGGAGCAGGTCTTGGGCCGTATGTGGGTAGTGGGGGCAGGGAAGGTCGCATTGAAGGGTGCAGGCTTTAGTTGGATGGCAAAAGAGTGTGCGGAGGTGCTGTAAATAACGACTGGTTTTGGTCGTAGCACGCGAGAATTTAGTAGTGAATTCACTGGGCCTTAGAAGTCGGCGACCTGTGGCTGTGGTGAGTTGGGTGAGGGTGGTAATGTGACGCTCTTTGAAGTAAGTGAGGATGAGGATTCTTTGTTTTGGATGAGAAATTTTCGAATTGCGACAGATAAGGACTTCTGAGCCAGGTGCGTTCCAGTGGAAGGAGGTATTAGGGTAGTCCGGTAGGTCAGTTTGTACACTGATTTTCATTTGGTGTAGGATGAGTAGTGTGCGTGCAGTGGGGGAGTGCAAGCAGGCTTGTGGGTGCAGGGATGATAGCGTGTAGAGGCCATTGTAATTTAGGGCCAAGAATTTGAGGAGTCCTTGGTAGATGATACCAAGGCGACCAGGGTCGTTTAATGCTTCTTTTAATTGTGTGCCTAGTGTACGGGCATACAAGATGATCAATGGGCTAGAGCCAATTCCATAGTTTTCGGTTGGGAGTTGTATTAGGGCGTTAGGAGTGCTGACTGGACTCTTTTTAAAATTTATGGTGATATGATGATTGAGGGGCGCAAGGCTTGGGTTTCTCTTCTTGCAGCTGTCCCATAGCTTCGGAGCAACGTCGGAGGAAGCTTTGTAAGGAGTTCGATCTCTCCTGGAGCAAAAGCAATGTGCTCGGCTTGGTTGACTCGCAAAACCTGGCACATCAGCTGGTAAGTGCACAGTGTGTCGCCCTGGTGGTTCGGGGTTCAAACCCGCTGCCCTGCCTGGTGTGTGGATTGTTCGCGACCGGCTGGTCTGGTGGTGACTTTTCCCACCTGTGGCTTATCTGAAAGGGGGTTAATTTTTCCCCCTCCTCAAGGGCCTGAATTGTGAGCAGTCGCTCCCAGGTTTCCTTTAAAATAAAAAAATAAAAAATAAAAAATAAAACCTGCCAGCTCTAGAAGGGATGTAATCCATCACATAACCTACGGGGAACCCTGTAGGAACTCAAACGAAAAAACGGGGATGGGAACCAGTTTTCATCTATGTTCATCCATCGGAGGAATGACCTACCTGTCGATGCCAGATGGACTGGGAAATAGTGACATAATGCAAGGCTGCGCCATCCGACCAACCAGCAAACCAGCGAATGAAATTCATCCACGTATCCCAGGCTGGCGCGGGGCCTGGGGACCCGTGCCATGCCGCACCCGTGCCGGGGTCATGCCGGACACGCACGTCCGCCGTCGCCGTCCGGCCCACCAAAGCCACCGCCGACGGCGCAGTCGCAGTTTGTGTCCTTCCCTGTTGTCGGAGGGAGAGTTCATTCCATTTACCACACCTCGGATGGGAGAGTTCTTAATACTTAAATTACCCCAACAAAGCGAGAAATAAATTGGAGGTTGATTGTTTAGGGATTTTGATACAGAAAGCCAATTTTAATAAATTGGAGGTTTGGGTTCCGAGAGTATTAAACGCTGGCCTGGTGATGTAATCTTCCACGCAGATCGATGTGGATTCGCAAGCCCAAAATTTACAGTTACATTGATGACCCAGTGTTGCTGTTCAGACACCAGATTATGGGCTAAAATTTAGAAGATCCACAGTAAATGCCTGCTCCGACTGTTGCAGGACAGACAGCAAGTATACAAGTCCAGAATCTACAGCCCTTCTGCTTCTTTTCTGACATGTCACTTGCTTGGTTCATACAATGTGGGGTTGTGATTGGTGCATCACACCAACAAACATGGAGTCATAATCAGTCATCAATGTGGCTGTCTTGTTGCTTCATTTCAAACGGCCTCTATCACTGTATCAATGTATAAATGTATCAGGGTGTGTGGATGTAACTACTAACTACATACTTATTAGCGGGAGAGAGAGAGAGAGAGTGGAAGACTCAACACTCCTCCCCCAGGAAGAGAGAGCCTAATAAGTGCACTTTTCTGGTGTCACTTCACTATCAATATGTAGCTCTGTATAGGTCCCTGCATCGGATTGTAGTGCACATAACTTTTAAAGTACAGAGAGTTTTGTTTTTGGGCAAAAGTTGTAAAGCCCTCGTTGCAGGCTACATTTGCATGTCCTCCATTCCACACACCTGCCGCGCATATGATGCAAGTCTGCGGATTTGACATACATAGCTCGAAAATTACCTGGTGTCCGTAGAGTTTTCTTTATAGGGCCCACCCCCCAAAGGGCGACGAAGCGTTGTACTGCATATAAGAACATTTTAAACAATAAGAAATATTTTTTTTGATTTTTTCTTTCTGCCAGAAATGTGTTTGTTTGTTTGGAAAGGAACCCTGAACGATGGGTGCAGGGAACAACCTTTCTGAGCCATGAGGCACAAGTTACAGGGGACCTGAGGCTCCTAAACCACAGAGGGTTGAGCCCCAGACCCAATCCACGCTGAGGGATCAAAGGCAGCTGCATTTACAAGTCTTAAAATAATTTAAATCTTTTCTCTTTTTTGCTTTTCTTTTCTACTTTTGAGGAATAGGGGACAGTGGCCCTGAGAATTTTATTAAGGGTAAGGAAAAAATAACCTTACAAAAGCCATGAAGGCTGAGAAACAAGACACCGCTCCAGCTTTTCTCTTATTTAAGAAATATTGAAAATAACTTAGGGGTTAAGTCAAGGGAGAATTTATGGGGCTTATGGGTACCTTAGTAGAGTTAGAAAGATCTGGTGGATTGGCCGGACCACACCCGCCCATAAATTGTTTTTTGCACAACCAATATAAATGTTTCTACATTGTCCCTAATGGAAGGTGACAAATCAGGTCATGCACCCATTCATTTATTCTTTGTTATATAGAGAATCAAGTTTAGTAAGATCAGTGTCTTATTCAGGTAATTTCTATTTTCCCTCCATCGATATGGAATCAATATGTGTCTTGTTCTTAGCCCATCAAGTATCTACATTTGTTTATGAGGAATCGCGCGGTGTCGTATTCGTGGAATCACCCCCCTCCAACATCACACATGACATATGAGCGTATTTGTGGCCGCACTCTCAGAAGCATCTCTCACACTGCTTCACATAAAAAGAAATTTGTTAAAAAACAGTTTTGGTTGACCCACCACATAAAAATGAATTAAACAACTTAGGCAGTTAGGCTTGGGAAATTAATCCTCGAACATTGAGATGCCGGATATGACCATTAAGGTCCGCCGCGGTAGATGAACAAGGACTTAAATTTTTCTTAGAATCTGGCCAACCCCTGAATGGGCGGTGGGCTTATGAGCTCACCCCATCATGGATGTCTTAAAAAGAGGCATAAGTACTAAGTACATGGCTAGAGCTTGCAAAGTTAAGACAACTGAGGATGAGTGTTTTGGAGTCATCCCTACATCTTATTCATTTATTATATTCATATATTGCAACAAGTGTGTCAAAAAGAAGCGCAAGCAAAGTACAAGCCAAAAAACCAAAGGGCGAAACTCAAACCAGCAGGAAAAAAACAAGTAGCACGTGTTTGATCCTCTCTTGAAACTGTGATACTCAATTGTTTTTTTTTTGTTTTTGTTTTCTGTATTGGGTTTTCCTTGTTTGTTTCGCAGAACGGACACCTTGAAACTAGAGTGGATATGAGTGTGCATATAGTATTGTCCCCCAGAAGATCCCTATGTGTCTAGACGGCCTTTCTTCTTAGCCATTTCACTCCATGGAGCCATCCTAGCCACATTTTATGGCCAGAAAATTTCCGAGGAAAAGATTCCACCCACTGTGCTACTAGCCTTACCAATCTTTTGGGTATTCAAAAGTAAAAATACTACAGAAGAAAAATGGTGATGATTGGGTTCAATTCAGGCAAGTTGTCACCTCCATCATCAACCAACATTTGTTCTTATATGGTACTGCCTTTCCAAAATTCTTATTATGAGACGACCGTCTGAGTAGCTCTCTTGTGTGTTTACATGAAACACAAAAGCTTGCAATTTAATGTAACTCAAGCCTGAAGATTGTAAACAAAACAGTGGAGTCTGGCAAGTGTAACAAGGTGCAAAAACAGGGTGATAATAAAAGTTCTCACCCACAAACAAAAGAAAGAAAGAAAAGCTTATGTAGCAATGTATATAATACATTGCTTTGTCCCTCTGTTATAAAGTGCAGGGCCTCCATCCCCTTTCTTAAGGGAAAAAAAAGACTGACTCCCATGGAAGGTTTACAGTTTTCCCCTTAAAAAAGGAGGGCTGGCAGGCTTGGTTTTTCTGTTCCCAAAAGTGGGAACAGACAACAGGGCAGGTGATGAGGTGATTAGGTGATAATTAGGTGGTGGGTTGATGATGATAAACAAGGGGAGGGGCTCATCAGAGTACGGGGGTGTACGAAGGCGGAAGGGAAGGAGAAGGGGGGGTGGTGGGGTGGCTAACTTATGGGGGAGGAGGCGGCGGCGTGGCAGGATGGTGGGGAGCGGGCATTAATGGGGCAGGGTGAAGTGATGCCGGGAGGATTAAAGCAGAGTGCACTTGCAGAGAACATGGGTTGAAGAGAGATGTGCGAGTGGCGGTGTGCCATGACCAGCTCCCTGGGTGGCTTGCCTTGTCTTTATTGTAAGCGTATCTTCTCCATCACCTGGCCTTTCCTCGTGGGAGACCATAAACAGGAGCACTGCACCTTTCCTAATTTCGATGTTTAGTCATGGCGAGATTAATCACGGAGCAGTAAGTATCTTAAATGTGGAGGGGTGGATGATGAGAGTCATCACACCCGAGACTAGGCGCAGTCCCTCTCACCGGAAGTACAATAATAATGTCTGCATGTCGACAAACAGTTATGGTGTGGCGTGGGCAACCAGCTCGACGAGCATGCCATCAATATTATAAGGGCAAGGAGCCTCAGTGCAAATGATATTTATACGTGTTTAGCACCCTACAGTCACCTACTGTTCCAGTCCGAGGCTCTATTGCTCTCACTGTTCGAGTATCAGTCTTTCACCCGTTGGGCCTCCTACGATCCGAGCAGCCCAAGAGAGGCAGGGCTTGGGTGGGTTCAGTTGGGTCCCGTCCCCTACATGGAGAAGAATGCATTCACTTGAGGGGCTACGTGTTGTTGTCTCTTTGACGGTGTACTTTAGGTTCTAGTTTTGTACTCGTTGCATCTGCCCCACGCTGGACCTTACGACCAATGCGCAACCAAGCTTCAATTGTCTGTACTTAGGCAGCCGTCTGACCACCCATCAGGTAAGGGAGAGATCTGACTTGAGGATCTCAGAACTATGGCCCGGTTTTGGCTGGGCTTCGATTGAAACATTAGCTTAGACTCAAGAGGTTGGAAGAAGGCGCTTTGGGCGGGCTAGACCTGGATCTTGCAAACGCTGGAGGAAATCTGGGGTGGCAAGCGTGTGATCTTGATGCCCTCGTTGGGAATGTTCATCACGATCTGTCAACATTTGCAGTTATGTTGACGGGTCGTGATGGGCACTCTCAACGTCCGTGATCAGACTCGTTTCAGCTCTGGATTACATAGACGAGGAGAAGCTGGTTGCACCTAGAAGTCTTGGCTTGGAGGTGGCAGGGAGTTCTGTGCGCGGCAAATCACTGACTGCACTGTTAACTCTTTCAAGTGTCCGGACTCCGCATCAGTCAGTATGTATGCAGGGGCTTCTTCGATCGTGATCCCTTCCAGCCATTGTTCGCAGACACTGTTCCATAAACCACATATCCGGCGAGTTAGCCTTGGGAGAGAATACAGGGAAATGGCTGGAGTTGGTAGCCATGTATGGACAACAACAAATGTCGGTAATACTTCCCACTCCCTCTGGAAAAAGTGGTCTGTTCTGGTTGCGATCATCGTCTCTCATGCTCTCTCCGTCGCTCGTTTTTATCTTTGTTCGCATTTTTCTGCACGAGTCAATCCAATATCCATCGCTACAGAATCTTTGGTTCCACTAACTCGATGAAACATGTTTCTTTTCATGAAGGACGTGGGTATTGGAAAGAAACTGCGCTCAGCTTTCAGAGATCATTGTATGAAGTAGCGAGAAAGGGTAACGATGCCATGCATTGCAGAACTCCCAAGCTCTTCGGGTGCACGGATCGATCATCGATCGAACTAGCTTTACTAACTTATCAGTAAGCAGCAAAGTTACTTTGCTGGCTCCTCGGATTGGAACGTAGCACATCAAATCACTTTCAATCTTCTGCCTTGAAGATCTTATGTAACATGGGCATTGAACCACGGAAATGCTCACAAACTGGTTTGCCCATCTACCTGTAAACCTTGTGGCTCTGCAAGGGGTTGTTTCCCTTGCTTTGTTTTGATTAAATCCTGGTGAAAAACTGACTCCAAAGCCAGTTCAGTATGTGCAATTCTGGACAATCTTCTTTTCCTGTGTGTCATATGACAATTATGTAAGTCATGTTATGCTTTTATTTGTGTAGACAGTTATTTTTCAAGACTTAACATCAACCCATCTCAACCTGCTTACTTTCTACCATTCGGTGGTATATTGTTGTGCTGTTCAGTGGAATGATAATTGTTCACTAACAGAGGTTGCATACAAAAACAATACATCTGCTGGTAGAAAACTAAAACAAAAGTGAAAGCCAACACAAGTTTAACCCTGTGGATGTGACCTATGTAAATCTCGTTATGGCTTTTATCCTGGTTGAAACTTTCAAAACTACTCTTCATGTAAAATCAAGGTCAGTTGACTGTAAAAACAGCCCAGTTGACTGTAAAAACGTGGATAAAGTTGGAAGGGAAGTTGAGGAAAAAGATAGTTACTACCCACCATAACAAATTCGTATAAATAATCTTCCTTTACTCTTGCACCTGCTCAAATACCTTCCCTCCCTAAACAAGTTTTGAAACAACTACCTTTCTAGTTGGGAAAGTAGACAGGTGAACATTCAAGAGACTGGAGCTGTAGCAATTACTGCTAACTAACTCCTTATGTTGCATTTTGAAGTTAGGTTGTGGCTATAAACTGCGTGTGTAAATATTTTGCAGAGGCTGACTATAGCCACTTGCAGTGGCCCAGCCAACAACTACACTTGTCATTGGAGGTCTGGACATTGTACCACATTGGTGATGATGCAGGTCCCAACAGTAACACAAAACCCCCCAAGCCTGTGGCAAAAGAAAGTGCCACCACTGCACACCATCACAAATGAATCAAATTGTGATTTAAACATTCAGGACAAATGTAAGCCTAGACAGCTATGACTTAAAATGTGCAAACCTCCTGACTAGCTGTACACACTAGTCACCACTACAAGGCAGATGTATCAAGCCAAATGTAAGGCATCCTCCTCAAGGGAGACTAACCAACTGTTAAGGTTGATATGGACATTACCCTATAATTTTAAGATATTTGTTTGTCCACTGCTACTCGGACCTTACCATCAGAGATGTGGTGAGAAAAGCGCAACAACTTTGCTAGTCATACTGTGTGTGGAAGAAAGAGGGAAGAGAGGGAAAATACCTGAATGATGGGGAGACCTGAGGGCATTGCCAACAGCAGGCAAACCCATCACATTGCAGAATATATGAGCAACTAATGGTGCTAGCAGATGGCCTACATGTGAAACCCTCCATTCCCATGCCTTGTCAGGCCAATATACCCATGCTCAAACCATCTATCACAACATTTACACATTCCAAATAGGAATTCCAAGATTAAACAATTGAAAGATTAGGCAGTCAACAACAGGTGTCAACAATACAAAGCAGCTGTGCTATCTCGAGTCTATTTCACATCTATTTAACCTATTAATTGTAGCATGGGAACAGATTTACCTGTACGAAGGTAAAGAAAGGTAGCATACCACCCAAAGACAGTAGTATACCCAAGCTGCAATCCTGCACCCATATTGAAAGTTTGCAGTTTCAGTTTGCAGTTCAACCAGGCTTAGCCCTGGATGCATCAGATGGCACTGCAAATCTCTTCATCCTCCTACAGCAGTAGGGATGAACTTATGAACTGGCATTCTTTTATACATAGATACAGGGACATACTTCAAAGTCGACTCAGAACCACCTGTATAGTGTGGCAGTGTCCTCGCCCCTTGGATATATGGAGGGAGCTTCCATGTGCAACTTGGCATCATTGACACAGACTAGAATCAGGGCAAACAAATCCTCCTGATTGACCCCTTTTCTTGCTCCTGTAGGTAGTCAGGGTTTGTTTCAAGAGGGAAATGGCCTCTGGTAGTGTGAAACGGGTGAGAAATGAAATGAAATGGTGCTTTATAATGTCCGCGGAAAGCTCATAGAGATTATAGGACAAAATGGAAGAAAACATGAGAGAGGAAATTAAACCAGAGCCTAAAATAAAACTATTGCTTGAGTGATTGTCTAAGGGTGAGAGAAACGCACCCACAATGAGAGCTGCCCTTCCTTTATTGTGCTTCTCTTGGTAAACCAACTCCCAAAAATGATGCAAGTGGGCTGCCACAACACCGCGACTATTAGATTGCATCCATGATTACAACTGCAGATCTGCCAACGCTTGGCTACTTTGGCTCTGAAAACATACAGGCTGTTGCCTAGCCAGTCAAAGGTCCCCTGCGAGAAGAAAACGCACGGCCAAAGGACTCATTGCTAACTTCTGAATGTACAAGTTAAAGAGCAGTAGCGAATACCAGAGAAAGAAATAGGGCCCACCCCTGACCGGGGGCAGTATCCTGGCTTGCTAGGGGAGATGGCTCTTATTTACACTGGCTTGGGCCGGATTCTTCTATATATTAGAGAAAGAAGGAAAATATTTCATTCTGAAGGAAGAGAGACACAAGAGAGCAAATGTGCCACATGCTATAGGGGTCACCTGAGTTCACCTAAGCTGAAGAATAATGGGCACACAAACACCACAATCGTTGGTGAGAAGCCACCACACAGGAGCAACGGTATCATGCATGCTCGGAACACCCACTCTTCCGTAAGAGGCGCCTGACAACATTCCCCCAACTTGCTAATTGAAATGACGAACAAATCGAACAATCCACAACCATGCTAATCTGAAAGGCGGTTTCCCCAGACAGAATAGGCAAGACCAAAAACTATGGCTCAATTCACAGTAATAAGCACAAGAATCCACTCAGGCTGATATAAGATGCAACACTTCCAAATCAAAGAGGGAAGAAATCATGAAGGACTATAGCGAATCAGCCACAGCCTACAATGCATGCAAGTGAAACATACGAGATGCCCCTATGGGTACCAATACACACACTGCAACCACATTTGACCACCCAAAAAAATCTAGGGCCGAAAACAAAATATACACCATATTGGGAAATGGAAGCTGAAAGCACAGCAGATAGGGAGGAAATGAGACACACAAAGGGATACTAACCACCAAAAAGTTGCGCCAGGCCAATATATCAAAGGCCACAAGGCTGATGCCATCGACCAGCTTAGTGTACGCACGTCTCACAGACCCCCCAGCTTGTTTACCGACATAGTTGGATGGCGGGCACTCCAAAGCTGCCATAACCAGGGGGCCGAGATACAGCAGGGTAGTCAAGAGCAGGGGAAACAGAATTGCCTGCCACTGAGCAAGAGAGAAAGCGAGAGAAAAAGAGAGATGAACATGGTCCTCATCACTTAGAATGATTGCTTGAATCTTCTGTCACGTGGAAGTAAAGGTAACATGCCATTGTTAGTCCTACAACTAGTAACGGCACCGAAACAGTTGATGTTGCATCTTATCAACGGCTGCATAAATGCTTATAAGGCAGATGAAAGTTTGGGTATATCATCTCTGGGGGCTCCCTGCGGCCCAAGAAGTGTAAGACACTTTTGGGTAGAAAATAAGGTGAAAATGTACCCACCTTGAATAAAGCTTGTCAAGCCTACCCAGCCTGTTCTCTGACTAGCTCTTTGTTACATTCCGGATGCAGAAAGAGTCCAGTTATTTGAGTTCCACCATGCATAAATTAGTGATGGACTTGGCACAATCCTTTCCTTCAATAAATCAACCCTGAATCATTTTATGCAAGTCAAATTTTTCATCAAGAAGCAGCAAACCATCCGCAACTCCTCCAGTGCCTTGCCGCCATTTTTCCCGTGGGCACCTCGCTTCTCTCTCTTTTCAAGGATGGACTATGGATTAGTCTTCCGTGACAAAGGTCGAAGTTTGTTACACCATTTGCCATGGATCCATGTTCGACCTTGAGAAACTTGACACCACTACTGGGAGTTCAGAAGTATCCAATAATGTTTGTTGGCCTCTTCTGCTTTCAATAGCGAGTGATTGCTCGACACTCTGTGCCCTCCATGGGGGATGAGATGATTGAGAAAAGGAGGGCCTCAACAACCAATTGGAGAGACCTTTGAGGTCCACTTACAGTTTGAAGTGTCAAAATCTAGAAAAGAACAGATCGGTCA
Source organism: Takakia lepidozioides (assembly GCA_030704615.1). Lineage (NCBI taxonomy): Eukaryota > Viridiplantae > Streptophyta > Takakiopsida > Takakiales > Takakiaceae > Takakia > Takakia lepidozioides. The sequence goes on along the minus strand of CM060732.1, from coordinate 23,337,256 downwards.
AGACCAAGGGTCAGCATCCGGCAACATACCACATGGTCCGGCCGAATACCAAATATCTTCAGTAACTCTCCCGCTCCTGAACTCCGGTGTTCTTCTCCCTGAGAAGACTGGTACATTGACATCAAATGGTTTAATGTTTGGTTGCAACAATTCAAGGCTATTGCAGAAGGTGCCCAAAATCTTGTTCTGTCCCAGCAGAACCAAGGCCCTGTTGAATTTCCAATTGATTGCATGCCTCGTGGCCTGTTACTTTAATTCCTTTAACTCAACGCACAAAAATCTATACGGGCCAGAGGGAAATGAAATGAAATGGTACTTTATACCGTCCGCGGAAAGCTCAAAGAGCTTATGGGACAGGGAGAAAAGAAGCAACAATTTCAAAATGCCCACACATGTAGCGGTGTCGAAAGTGACATTTCCGTGTGAGTGTGAGAGAGAACGTCCAGCCACTGATTATCCCCAGCACAATCGTAGCCATCACATTTTTCAGATTGCAAAATCCATCGACCATTCCGTGCGGACGTTAGTTAATTATGATGTGAAGTCAAATGGAAATCCGACTCAGCAATGCCACAGCACTCGTGAAATCCGGTTACTACAGGGAGAGTGTTTCATGTTCAGACTGGTATGGATATCACGGTGATAAACACAATGTGATTCCAAACCAGTTGCACAGTGTGTCTAGAAAGGAGAAGGAGAGAAAGCGTAAGGACTGGACAAAAAAGAAAGGAGGATGTCTTACAGTGAGGAGCGAGACGCAAGCGACAGATGCGAGGATGGATGCAATAGCTGAGAAAGCGAAGCGGCGAAGCAGGTGCTCGGTAATGGATCGTGGTGGAGCCAACCTCAGCACCAGGGGGGGAACATACAGCAAACCCACATACAGAAGCGCCATTGCAGCAGACGCGGCAACAGCCAGGCCCTTCGAGAAGCAGAGGGGGGCAGTCATAGTCATGGCGGGGCCCCAGGACAGAGGAGCGGTGCGATTGTGAGAACCCACTTCGCTTTCACAGCAATGCAGTGGCTTCCAAGCATTTCTGTGCTTCAATGCCGAGCACACGGATGCCTGTGGACACACAGAATTTCATTGCGAGACATTGACAAGGAGCGAGGTCAGATATACCAATGTTGTGCGGGTCCGGGTGTGACCCCGGCTACCCGGCGGATCCGGGTCCGGGTAACCCTCCGGTTCCGGGTTACCCGCCGGGTACCCGGGGTCAAAACGTCAAAACCTGCCCCGGACCCCTCTAATCACAAAACACCCCCAACCCTGACCCGAGTTCATTTCTGAAATGAACCCGGCCCCGGACCCGCCTGTTAGGTTCAGTGGGGCAGTATACCGGGTCAGGGTCCGGGTTTTTGTTGGCCCTGCCCTCGGGCAGAGACTATGCAAGTGGCTTCTCCCACTTATCAGGGGACCAACTTTTTGAGGGACCAATGTTTTTGTTGGATGGTTGTCATCCATTGTCACATCCATTTTGGACCGTGCCATGAAGTGATTTATTTTTAGGGTACCTAGTTTAGTTCCAGACCAAATGAGGACTGATAATTTTGAATAGTTTAGTTTAGCTTGCTGCCCTTTCCTCCCTCCCTTGTTCTTTCCCAGGTTTTGGGGTTTTTCTCTCATATGTTCAAATACCTCATGTTTCCTGTAAATAAAGTTGTACAGGTTTACATCATTGATGAGGATTTGGAAGTGAATATTTTGCATACATGTCCACCAGGGTATTGTTCAGAATGACAGTTGGTACAATTCCAGCTCTGACGATGTTGCCATGGACCTCTTTGCCCTCTTCCAGAGCTGTCAGGGCAGTGTTCAGAATGGCATTTGGTACAACTCCAGCTTTGAAGATGTCGACATGCACATGTTTGCGTTTTTCCAGGTCTGCCAGGTTTGCACATGCGTTCAATTGGGGTTCTTTCAGTTGGGCACGACTGCCCATGACCTGTTTCAGATTCTTTTCCCACATTGATAAGGCTTGGCTTTGCTGATTTGCCATTTTGAAAAGGGTGCGCAGATACAGAAAGAACTGCTACCTGTCCACACGGGCCTTATCGCCAACAGGGGTATTGTTGCTGTACGGGGACTCCCAACATTTCAAACTATCATTGCAGGTACTGAGTGTGTGTGCCTTACTGTACCAAGGAAGCCTGGGGGAGTATGCGAGCTGCAGCTTCTCCATGATTGCAGCAGGTTGCGCTGTGGTATTTGAGATGAGAGGCCTGATCAGCAGGTAGAGTGTCTGCAGGTTGTGAGCTGCACTGGCGAGGCGTGGGGTCAGCTTGAAGCAAGTGTTCAGAATGACATTTGGTACAATTTCATCTCTGACAATGTCGCCTTGGACCTCTTTATTCTTTTCTAGAGCTGCCAGGCTTGCATACACATTGCAAATGCACACAAACGTGTTGTGGTAGGGCGCACTCCACGACATCACATCTCGTTCAGCCATACTGTCGAGCACGATCTTTGCATCCTTCATGCACCCACATTTTGCATACATGTCCACGGGGGTATGGTTCAGAATGACATTTGGCACGATTCCAGCTCTGACAATGTCACCATGGACCTCTTTGTCCTTTCCGAGAGCTGCTAGGCTTGCACACACATTGCATATGCACACAAACGTGCTGTGGTAGGGTTTCACCCCTTTCCCTGTCAATTGGTCATAGGTCTCCAAAGCCTCCACACCACGTCCAAGCCATGGATACCCTGCAAGCATCACATTCCACGACACCGCATCTCGTTCAGCCATAGTGTCAAACCCTCCCTTTGCCTCCTTGATGCACCCACATTTCGCATACATGATCACCAGGGTATAGTTCAGAATAACAGTTGGTACAATTCCAGCTCTGACGATGTCGCCATGGACCTCTTTGCCCTTTTCCAGAGCTGCCAGGGCAGTGTTCAGAATGACATTTGGTACAACTCCAGCTTTGATGATGTCAACATGCACATCTTTGCGCTTTTCCAGGGCTGCCAGGCTTTGCACATGCATTGCAAAGGCATACAAACGTGATGTGGTTGGGCTTCACCCCTGCCCGTATCATCTGCCTATATGTCTCCAAAGCATTTTTACCACATCCATGCTTGGTAAATCTTGCCATTATTATGTTCCACATAACCAGATCTCGTTCAGGCATTGTTTTGAAGGCTTGGTGTGCATCCATGATACTCCCGTATTTAACATACATGTTGACCAGGGTGGTGAGCAGAAAAACGTTGGGATTGAATCCAGTTTGGATAATGTGAGAGTGCACATGATTTCCAGCTTCAAGGCCTTGCATCTTGATGCACTTATGCAAGAGATAAACATAAGTAGTGAATCTGCAGAAATGCCTCCTTCGCTCAAAATCTGTAGAGCCTCTTTCAGCTGCCCTGCCTCACATAGTGTCCTCACATGCCCAGAAGTGCCAGAAGTATGGTAGACTCCCTCTCTTGGTCCTCTTTCGGAGGCTGTGGTCATGGTGGAGGTGGAATATCCTGCAATCATCGCACTCCACGACAACACATCTCGTTCAGCCATACTGTGGAGCACGCTCTTTGCATCCTCGATGCACTCACATTTTGCATACATGTGCACGGGTGTATTGTTCAGAATGACATTTGGTAGGGGCAGGGGGTGGCGGTCGAATTGCCAGTATAGGAGGGTAGTCTTGACGTGCATACTTGAGACAGAGTGCCTTGCATTGAGCCTGGGAGAGTCAGACGAGTCAGACCCAGGACATACAATTGAGAACATAATACTGGAGCCTTGATAACTGAAAGTTTTTGCGTCAGTTCTGCAATTCCTCCATAGATAGCGAGCCAGAGAGGGCTCCCACCATTGCCAACTTTCTTGCCATGACGTTGAGCTGTGTTTAAATGCATCCCTCGGAAGCCCGAGGTATGAGAGGTTATGAATTTCCAGCTCGTGGGGAATAGCACGTTGATGCAAAGGTAGTGGGTGGATGTAGCCCCAAGGGGGGAGATGGCCAGAGCGGTATCGACCGGGAGCATCAAACCAAAGAAAAAGAGCCAGAAAAATGGAGAGATGAGAGAGGAGATCTTATCAGATTGTGTAGAATGTCTTGCGAGTGCAGCATGGGTCGCCTTGGAAGATTTCTTCTTGTGTTCCGCATGCTTGTAAGCAGCCAAAGTCGAAAGAGGTAAGAAGAAGATTGAGTTGAGCAGAAAGCTCCAAAAGAACTTTCGCCGAGGCACCTTGTCGTGGGATAACGCATTGCTGTGACCCTGGGTGCCAAGAGAGAGAGCGCTGAGGGGGCCCTTCCTGTAGGCTTGTATACGGCCGAGGTCTTGGTGAACTTGAAGGGGTTCGTAACACTCCAAAGACTCCAAAAAAGGTTGAAAAGAAGCGCCTTTACACAGTAGATCGTTTTGCGACGGACAAAAGAGCAGTGAGCGAGAGTGAGAAGCAGCAGGGAGGAAGGTCGCTTGCAGATAAGTAGTAGTTCGAATATGCCAGCACTATGTCCTCCACTGGGGGTGAAGCCGGGTGAAGTGCGAGACCTTTGGGGCATGCAATCGTCGCGAAGGCCAGTGGCCGCCCATCGTTTGAAACACTTAGAAGTAGCCCTTGTGCCGCCGCTGTAGGGTGAGGGCTTCGAGATCAAACCAAGCTTGTTCTTGCGAGCACAGATCGTCAGAGTGGGCCAGAAATTGTGGTAAGCAGATGCTTGGGTGCGCATCGTCGCATAGAGCCAGTTATGGCACCTTCTACTAGTAATCATATCCATCGCAGCAGGCCGGTGAAGGTCATGATTGGGTGCAGACATGCGCTTCGCTGCATTGGTGGGGTGGAAGAACTTCCACCCGCGCGTCGTGTCGTCAGAGAGCTGAGTCGCAGTGCTCCGCACAGAGCACCAGTTGTTGGTCCCGTCTGGCTTGGTGTCTTCCTGAATATCGGGTTTTAATTTTAATAAATAAATGTAAAACTTGTTTTTAAAATTAAAATATGACATTTATCTGATATTTATTTAAATGTGACAAAAAACTTATCTCTAATTAATCTCATATTTCTAATTTATTTAATCAAATTATTAGGACCTGGATCCGAACCCGTAAAATTTTTCCAGCAACTATCCCAACCCGAACCCGGATTTTCCAATTTCAAAAACGCGGATCCCGACCTGGACTAGGCTCCAAAAAAAATACCGGCACCAGGGTTCCTTAAAAAGACACTAAGGTCAGATCTCTTGAATCTTCGCCCAACGCATGTGAGATTCAGCCCATCTCTCGCAGCAACAAAAGCCTGTCGTAGACTAATGGAACTAGGAACATAAACCGGGAACATGAATTGGGAACAGGGAACAGGAGACACTTGGCAGCACACGTGGCAGGTGGCTTATATTAGCATAAGCTAACCTAATGCACCTCCAAGTTCCTTTTTCCTTGAGACTGAAAGGTGATAACCCAGGTCCCAAAATCCCTTAGTGTTGTTCTTCTCAACTATAGTGATGGATCTTGTGTATGTTTGCGTCACCGTGATTATAAAGCAATTCCGAATGATCAGGACAGATAGTAGCTTGATGTCGTTGCATTGGAAAGCCCTCGATGAGGAGGGGTGCCATCATTTTTGGACCTGCGGTGTGGGAGATGTAGAATTTTGAGTACTTTTGGTCATTGGAAATTCTGGAAAAATAGCAAAGTGGGCTTTCCTGGAGTAGTGATTAGCCCTTCACGTTGGAGATTTGGAATTTCAAGTACTTTTGGTGGCTGGAATTTGCGAAAAATAGCAAAGTGGATATATCAATATATGAAGCTCGACAGGGGAGATTGCAAAAATAGCAAAGTGGGCTTTGGGATTGCACTTGGGCTTAGGTGACATTGGACAATGAAGGTCGCACTTGGGCCTCTACATGGGAGATGCACATGGATACATAAGATATTGCACTTGGGCTTAGATTACAATTCTTCACACATGGGCCAATGGCATAGGCCGTTACATTTTGGGCTAATGTCTAGCTTAAACAAAAGACAGTTAAGATTTCGGCTCTCCTATGGAAACTCTGCAACAAAATCCTTCCATTCTCCTCTTCCCAACCTTCTCCTCATAAACCTCTGTCTTTCGTGTTATGACCTGTCGGCAAAATCTTTGGAGCATTGATTTGTCTCCTGTTCCTTTGCTAAACATATCTGGAAAAAAATTCAGTCATTTTATAGCCACTGGAAGAGGTTTGACTGCAACAACCCTCTTGTTTTCTTGCTTAATTCGTGTAACTCCGTATCTTGGCACTCTTGTCAAGTCTTGGTAGGCAAGCAACATTGAAGATTGTGGAGGAGTATGATTCCAAAACTTTGATTCCATTGTTGCTTGCTTCTTATCGTCACTTGAACCCCGCGTTTTCTATGGGGGTTGGCTATAACCATGAGGACATAGAGACTGCTGATAACTTATTTGGAGCTGGTGCTAGTGAGGCAGAGACAATTCTGGAATTGGTCAAAAGAGAATTGTTTCTCTTCCGGCACATGACAATTAAAGGGGAACAATGCAATGATCCATTGCAATGGTGGAAGAGGTATGAATCCAAGTTTTCCACGGTTGGTTTCTTGGCTCGTCAAATTCTTGGCATAGTTGGTAGCCAAATTGAGACGGAGAGGTTGTTTTCCATTGCTGGGGTGCTCACTTCACTGAGATGATGTCGCCTTGATACCGATAATTTGGACAAGTTATTGCTTATGGAGAAGAACTGGCCTAGTGATGCAAGAGAGGGTTGCAAAGCTTATGATGATTTTTAGGAATCCGAGGCACGATTGATTGAAGAGTTGGAAGATGAATTTGAGGCATCTCTGATTTTTGAAGATGATAATTCCATTCAGCTATAATTTTCTTACATTTCCAGAAGCAAAGTGTTAGTCACAATGCTTTATAGATAGCCAAAATGACGGTGGAACAATTTCTTCTTGCTTACTTGTTTTCTGCTTTAAATGACATTGTTGGTTACTTTGTGGAGGTAGTTTGAGTTCTTTCAAGCTCAAGCTCTTGCTTTAGCTCTTTCCTTTTCAACTCTCGTATTACATTTTTCAAAGGGTAAGTCATAGTTAGCATGTGGAACAATTCAAGAAGTTTGCTCAATGTATGGCATATGGCAAATGGTCTTTTTCATGGTTCATTTTTCATGGTTTATTTTGAAAATGATATATAGGGCTTCCTCCTTTTTCTAAAAAGAAACAAAACTTAGGTTATTCAACCATTGGTCTGAATTAACTTGCTATTTAATTTTATTAGTTTTTAAAATATTTAATCTATTGAATAATTTAAAATTATTAATATCATATTACCTATATCCGGATTCCATATCCGGACCACTCTACAACCGCCGGATATTATAATCTGAATATCCGGATTTATTTATATCCGACAGATTTTTGAAAAACATTATTATGCATAATCGGCGGATATTAAACATTCAGATTTTGTTAATATCCGGATCCGCCGGATGTATCCCTCTTTAATTTGGCAACTATCCGGACCCGGCGGATATTAGAAAAAGCTAAGAACCGCCCAACACTGGTTGAGAGACTGATAGGGCTCCGTAGCCCTTCTTAGTTGTGTAAGCAAAGAAAGGCTCTAGAGCATTGTTGAATTTCCACGACCATTCATGGGGATCAATGTCCATTTCCGCAAGAGGTCTACCTAGAATCCACACGAAGGAGTTGGAAATAAGCCATGCCCTAGTTGTGATGGTGAGGGGTGGCTGGGGATCCATAGCTCTATCAGGGGACGTCCAACAGTAGATTCTCACTGGAGTAAGAGTCATGAGATTTATACGCACATGGTTTGGAGAGGTAAGTGTAAGCCTAAGTGAGATAGTGTCAATGGAAAAGGTATAGACTGACATATCATTCAAGGTGATATCATCTAAAAACAGAATGGTAAGCTGATTTTGCAATATGACAAGGCCCCAAGAGTTGGAAGTTGGTTGGGGAGGACCATCAGTAAGGGTAGTCAGCCACTGTGCAAGGATTGCTTGAGTTATTTCCTTATAGCCTTTGGAGGCCCGGGCCATCCCCACCGATTGAGCCACCGATTCCTCAGATCTAAGACTATCTCCCGACCAAATGTTGTGCATCTGTCTGATTCCGAGGCAGTGCCAATGGGACCATCTCTTGGCTTGGTTTTTTTGAGATGTGGTTAGAGGTATGGTGTTGAGAAACAGATGTTGTCTTTTTATTTCGTGGAAGTCACTTGGCTGGGCTTTTGTGAGAATTTTCCTGAGCTGTCCCCATGCCAACCAGATATTTGACCATAGAGAGGAGCCCACAGTTTTAAGGTTAAAGCCTTGTATGATCCAGCACAGGGAGGGGGTCCATGGGGTGTTTTTGAGGGGAGAGGAATTCACAATGTGGTCATAGACCAAGAATTTCCAGCATCCCCCCTCTGGTCCAAGAAAACGGGGTATCCATTTCCCCAGGATGACCACTATTTGGATTTCGGGGTCCAGTACCCCCAACCCACTTTTTTTCTTTGGTAAACAGATCTGAACCCAGGCTACGTGTGGTCTTTTGTTCTGAGATGAGCCTTCTGCCCCCCATATGATGTCCCAAGGTATCCGCCACCACTAGAAACAGAACGGGTGAGAGGGGCACCCTGCCGTACAGACCGCTGAAGAGGGAAGGAGGTAGATAAATGGCCATTTACAGTGACCCTGCTAGGTGAAGAGGTAAGAAGTATCCTAACCCATTTGCAAAAGGACGGGGGAAGCCAAGTTTTGCCAGAGCCGCAAGCACGTAAGGCCATTCTACACGATCGAAAGCCTTTTCAAAATCCAAAAGAAAAAGGGCTATGGCTTGATTGGTCCTTGAGTCATAGTCTGGGATTTCCTATGCGAGGAGGAGATTATCCAGTATACATCTGCCCTTGATAAATCCTGTTTGGTTAGGATGGATGGACGGAGAGGTTGAAGCCTAAGGGCCAGAGCCTTTGCTATGATTTTATGAGCTACGTTTAGTAAGGTTATAGGGCGGTAATTGGAAATGTTTGTTCTATCCCATTTTTTGTATAGCAAGGTAATCACCCCCTGAGACATCAGTGGGGGCATGTGTCCCCGATGAAACAAGTGATTGGCCATGGCTATGAAATCCCCTTAAATGTCTGGCCACCTCAACTGATACACCATCCATACCAAGTGATTTGTTATTTTGCAGCTTAGATAGGGCCTCCCCTAGTTCTAAATCTGAGAAGTCCCCCTCAAGTTGTGAGCCATACTGCTGAGAAAGTATAGTAGGAGTGTGTAATAAACAGGCGGTTTGCTCATGAGAAGGGTCTAAGGAGTTTATGTCACTACGGAAAAGCTGCAAAATCTGCCATTGATTTAGGTGTTGTGGCCGAGAGGCCCGGAAGGCTGGGCAATAAGCTCAGAGATGGTTTGGAAAGCTCGCCATGGTTTTGTTGGCCCTGCCCTCAGGCAAAGACTCCGCAATTGGTTTCTCCCGCTTGTCATAGGACCAACTTTTTGAGGACCAATGTTTTTGTTGGATGGTTGTCATCCATTGTCACATCCATTTTGGAACGCATGCAATTTTTTTTTCTTAGGGTAAGTTTATTAGTTCCAGACCAAATGAGAACTAAGTATTGACCCTTGTCAGGATCTGAGCAGCGTGATGGAAGTTTGGAGGACACGACGACAATGGGGAAGGTATTGTCATTGCTTCTGTTGATGATGTTGCAGATATAGACAGGGAAACATTGATATGGATTGACCCAGGCACATGCAGTTATGTTGTCTACTCTCATCTTCCAGTTGATCGAGTCTTGCTGCAGCAGTCACCCCTTGCACTTGCAAAAGCTTTGAAGGTAAATTTCATTTTCTTGTGGCCAATTGCTGAGATGTGCCTTCCACGATCGACCTAATTGTCATGTGAGCTGTATGGTCTCGTATTTTGTGAAGGCTTCTGCTCATTCCTTCGCACCCATCATGATACATCCGGATCAATAATAAGACAAGGAACAATGGCTAGGACAAACATGTCAGTTCGTGGCTGCCCTGCATTCAGTAAATCACTTCGAAGATATAGAGGCACTGCCAGATGCTTTGTTATGGTAAGGTTTGATATCAGTTTCTAATATGGGATTATAACCACCTACCTTTCTCCCTTATTGATTCTGCCAGGCACATTCAGGTAGTATACTCTGTTTGGCTAAATGCACTTTTCAGGACTCTGTTTCTTTGTTACAAACCCTGTGGGTTTTTGAGTGTGCATGAGCTACTAGGGGATATTCCCTGTTTTTAACTGGACAGTCATGTGAATATGTCCACTGTGAGTCTGTGCTGACAGCCATGTGAGCTGGTAAACTTTAACTAGTGGACGGTTGTAGTACAGCATCCAGATGGAGCTAGAGGGTTTGAGGAAAGCACACATTCCTGATAGAGCAGCTGTTGTTTCTTATCTTGCTTGGCTTGACACCCAGGTATCCATTTGTTCTGGTTTGCATATATGCGTCCGCTGATGTCCCCTTAGACCCTTGGCTTCCTAAGATTATTGTAATGCTGTGGTAATTAAATGGGGGGATGGAGTGCCTCCAGACTAGAACTAGATTTAGTAGATGTGGATGCTGCATATCCTCACCTTAATAATACTGTGCCAATCAGTTTCCCTTGTTTCCTATGATACTTGAACCTTATTTTGGAGTAAATTTGATATTGTGGAGAAGTCAGAGAAGTTAAGGATTGGTATTGAGTTGATGTACTGTACAGATGCAGGACTTGTATGGAGCAGCAGGCTATTTTCCAGACGTCAATGGTTCTGTCAAATGGAAGCGTTTGTGCGTGACTTCCTCACTTATTTTGCTCTAATCTTTTGAGGGAGGTTATACAAATGAATTAAGGTTAAGCTGTAGCCATTATGGATGGCTTCTTCTGTGACTGTATGTACTCACTGAGGCCAATGGTCAAGGATTAATGATGTTACTTAGCTTGCAGTGTCAGAACCTCCTGGGGACTCCAGGAAGGCATTTTCATACTCACATGTTGCCCCTGAGAGTCCACAGGCTGGCGGGCCTGCTTCAGTGAGACCTACTCTAATAAATTTGCCTGGTTTTAATTATTTTGTGTATTACTCGCAATTGCAGGGAGGAGGAGAAGTTGACAGAAGTAACTGTGAGTGACAAGTTGGAGGATTTTCGATCAAAGCAAGAGGTCAATAACTCCTATATCATTGTTTTGACCATCCAAAGCTTAGAGCTTTACACACATGGTCCATTGTGATGCCGTGTTACCACACCACCTTACTTCAGCTTTATCTGCTTGGGTCGGTAAACTTGTATTGAGGAATAATTAAGCTGTGCTATCTGCAAGTTCTGTCCTTCCTCGTTCTGATTCTACATTCTTACCTTCCTGTTTATTTTGGCTTAGGTGATTTGCTAGGGTCATTATATGCATGAGCAGGTTGCATTCCTGGTTGCCGACGTTCCAACAGTAAGATTGTCTGAAACCATGCTTGATGAAAGTGAATGGAAGGTGGATTTGCAGTAGTTGGTATGGTTTTGATGTATGGAGTATATGGAGTTTTTGAAAGATGCACTTTGGTGCTGGTTGTTGGAGTGGAGAGCAACATTTTAGGGGTTTGATCTTTGAAACAATCAGTTCTGTGGGAGGAAATGCATCCATAATTCACTATGCAGCAAAGCCAGAGACCTGTGCAGAAATGCAGCCTGGATGCCATGTACCTCTGCGACTCTGGGGCCAGGTATGTTGGCCTTAGTCCTTGATATATTGTTGGGTCCTCTTGCCCTGTAGAGCATTGCTCTGGTACCTGGTTCAGCTGCAATTGCTTATTGATGTATCAGTGCACCATTTGTAAAGAATTTTGTTCTTTTGTTAGGGTTTCTTTTCATATGTTTGACCCAAAACCCAATAAAGAAGCAAAGAAAAAAAAAACAAAGAGACATACGAACATGCTTATCTTATAAGGGAGTTTAATCAATTAGTCTACACCAGTTCCTTGCTAATAATGTAGTCCTTAATTGTTTTAGTGTTGATCCAAAGTGCTTCTTGACTAACTTGATTGATCTAAGTTCAACTTTATGCCATCAGCCATAAGCAATTTATCATCAGCCATAAACAATTTGCCATCAGCTATAAGCAATTGGCTATCAGCAAGGGTCACTTGGTATTTGCAGTAGTGACAAAGCAAAAGCTTCATCAGCTCATCAATGATTACATATTAAATTTTTTTTATCAATTTTTGAGCTGCGATTTGTCTGATAGAACATTATTAATATTATAATAATGTAATTATACATAAACCATGGTTTTAATAATGAATCATAAACATTGTGTTAGTTTCTCAAAAATATTTTATATGTAACGAAATAAATAGTCTTTTAGTTTTTCAATATAATTGTATTTTAGAAAATAAAATGTGTTCATTAACATTTTGGCAACGTCAACATTTAATGGATCTGAAGTCAAATGATCCTTACGTGGCTGATTATTCAATGAGATATTATGCCCAAGTTTTTATTTGAGCTAATTTTGCTCAATTGGCTTAAGTTAGTTTTAAGTAGCAATGATTCAAGTGAAAGTACCAAAATAGCAACCGAAGATAATTAAGTTGAGCATCCAATTATGCTATAGTTATCTCAGCTAATTTTGCTCAATTAGCTTTAATTAGCAGTGACTGAAGTAAGAATGTTCTTATAGCAGGTGGACATAACTCAGAATTTTTTTTTAACTTTTTTTCATAATATTTTAGATTATTATTATTTTTTATACAATAAAGCACCAAGATTTCGCCCAACAATTTTACAGGATATATTAATATCAACCTTCATAAACCAACAATGAATCTAATAAATATATAAAATCATTCACGACAAATCACCATTTCCATTTTCCATTTTTGTCATCTTACATTCAAAGAATCTCCAATAATTTATAACTTCAATTAGATAATATCAATATATTAAGTGAGGCAGTTTGTTGGTTTTGTTAGCGTCGTTGAGATCTCCCAAACCATAAGGCCTCCCTCCGCGGTCTTGGTCTTGATACTGCTAGAAAATCCTCATCGAGGCGGTTTCATAATTTTTGCATTTGGGCCCTATGGAGCATTTAATCTCTCGAATTATTTTGTCAATCATTTCACAACCAATTCATAACTATGCGAACTATGCGAGGGCGGGGCTAGCATGTAACCATGCATTTGTTAAGGAAATACTTTGTCATCTTCTCCCCTTTTGTTGACCAGTTCACACCAGCCTTAGTTAGTTTTTTTATCTTAAAATAAATAAATTTAAGTGAACAGGGGGGCGAGGAAAAAATAACCTGGAGAACATACCATAAAGGATGAAAAAGGGGGCACCGCCCAATAACCCAAGGAACTAGAAGAGACCTTCTGCAGAATGGAATCTACAAGAAGCGAGTAGAAGGCAGGTAGCAGGCCGCCTTCTATGCAGGATTTGCGCAAAGAACAGGAGATCTATAGCAAGAGAGCACAGACCAGCGAACCTCTTCAACAGAAGGGGAAGAATGTTCAAAAGAAGAGAACGGAAATATTACAAGCCACCCCTCTTCCGCTTAGAGGTATCAAAGGAGAGCTGCGTTTTAGATTTCCCTTTCCTAAAGCTACGCTTGTGTCTCCAAATGAACATCCGACTCCTCGCCCTCAACAGGGGATTGTTGAGTTATTTAAAAAAAATTCCTTCACTAGCATCTTTTTTCAGAACTGTGCATCACTCTTTAAACTTACTTTAAAAGTAGGAAAAATTCACCATGTGTTATGCACAGAAGACTTTGGAGACATTTGGCCAATTGGCCAAAGTACAGACTTGTTATTCAAAGTGAAATATGGGCCGACAAGTACCCGGCCACTGACTTTAGAGACGTTACAGTGCCTCAAAGGTTTGCACTTTGGCCAGAAAATTTATCTTATGTCAAATTTGTGTACTTCTCTGAAGACGCCCATCCGAGACAAAACCTCAGCAACTTCAGATACAATGAAGGCGAAACCTCTCTGGTTGTGAGGCCTTACTTTGATATTGGTCTGGTTGACAAGAATTATACGCCCTACTTTAGGCACTGGAATTTTGGCGAATCGACAATAAGCGACTCACTTGCCCAGTCAACTGCGAGTACACTGATTTACAAACGCATACAGGTAAAGGGCCCAACCCGATCACGATGATCCTCTTGACATGTTACAATTTCTCCATGTCAGACTACGTTTTCTAAGATATAATATGTTTGACTCGCTGCAGTTGTGCAGGCTCTACACGAAAGTTTTGGGCATCGGCCTTGATACGGTGTGGCGGCCCTTGCAATCGTTCAGGTGCTCGTCGTGACCGCTGCATGCATCATTAGCACATGGATTGTACGAGGCTCGATTAAGCTCAGGGATATATACTGGAGTGGGTATGCTCATGAGCACATCACCCACGGAATACACCTCATCCTCCTTGTTGTGGCTGGGTCCTCCATGATGGAATCTGTTGGCCATAGTAAATTCTTCGGATGGCGATCCCTGCTCTTCTTCAACGCAGGGGTAATATACACGTACTTGACACTTATCGCAATGATTGCCTTATTCCTTCACCAAGTCGCTAACTTCTTGAAAGCTCGCGATGGAGTAGATAATACTGCTGTCCCATTGTCAACGCATGATTCGTTCAGCAATTCATCAGATGACTCAAATAAGGAGCTGCTGAGTAAAATTTCAGATGACGTAAGAAGCTGCTAGAACTTGCAGATCAATCAAAATTATCTGATGACTGGAGGTATCAACCAGTTTTCGGGCAACTTGGAGTCATTGTACTCATGGCAATATATCTAGTGTCCGTGGACGATGACACGGGAGCGGGGATGGACAGCTTGGCTGGAATAGTGGTAGCAGCGATTGTTGTGGCATGCATTTGGTCTTCTGGCGTATCGATAGTTGTTTCCTTCTGTGGCTTTATAGAATTAATCCGGTGGACAAAGTCACACTCTGGGTTCACTAATGTAAACACCCCGGCCAGCTCTCCAATGGCGCCTGAAGGCAGTCATAGTGTTCTAATTGTACCCCCAGCTTCCGTCACACCTTGTTTAAGCCTAAAAGCAGATACTGATTGCAAGGAGGAGTTGACCCCTCTGACGGGCGCCTGAAGGCAGTCATGATGTTGTGATTGTACGCCCACCATTCGGTACACCTGGTTTAGGTCCCAAATCAGATACTAACTCCAAGGAGGGGTTGAAATCGGAGCTGGGTTATAGGCGACTTAAAACCTCCTTTTTTTTATTTGTCTTCAAGAATATGTAAGTACTGGAAGGGCATAGAAACATAGAAACCAGCCTGTGAAAATTCCAAGCCGCTTTGGTGGACGTCGGCAAGCTTGCTCACCGCTGGAAATTGTAAGAAGTAAACTATCATTGCCGAGGTAGAGTGCCATGCCCCTAGTGTTCCACGTCGATGGGCCAGCTTGCTAGTTCAAAACGAAGACCTCAGCATAATCTCTAATCATGTAATCACCTTCCCGCCCAACGAGCAGGAAGTACATATGGGGGAACAGTACTCTCATCTTACTATGTGAGCTAGTACTCTGTTGTCGCCTGAGAGGAGAGCAAGAAGTACCTCTCTAGCCTGACAGGGAATGTTAGCCTGTCCTAGCCTTAGGATTCTGAGGACGTCGTTCCTAATTTCCATTAATGCAAAGAAGCCTTGTGCATATGAGCTGTGTGTATTATGGATGCGTGTACCAAGTGAGTCAAAACTTGGTTGTTGTTACAGTGTATTGAAGCTATCTCCAATAGAAATGGCCTTCACACCTAAATTCGAAGCTACAATGTGAACATTGATGCTACTATATTGTGCTGACTAGCCACTGATATACTATAGCTATTGAGTCCCTGGAAATCTTCAATCCTAGAACAACCAGCAAATTTGCTGCAAGCTTACATTTGCAAACCCCAAGATTCAATATGGAAGTGAAATGGAGGAAATGTTTAATGGAGCAAGGAGCAAGGGGGCAGCATGGTGCAGAAGGCGAGAGGCCAAGAAAACATAGATCTACATGTATACATCATGTAGCTGCATATTGCAGCTTAGCCTAGATTGTATCAGAATTGTTAGTCCAGTCCAAATAGACTCCCCCTACTCCATGCGTTTGAGGAAAGAGCTTGATACTTGTGGTTCCAAGTAGGAGATCCAGTAGTGTTGACTTGAACTCATAGAGGCTAGGTACGTCTATATGGTCTATCACAATTCAAGCATTGTGCCTCATGCACATTGAACATCACTGTAAGTGGCGAACTTGCCAATGGATGCCTCTTATCAGATGTTGTTGACAAAATCCTTGATGTGACTAATCTGAATTTATGAACTTGGCCTGCATGGTGGTCGAATCTCTGGTAATGTATCTATCTGTTCAAAGAGAGCTTGATAGCTGCAACTTCTGGATACATAACACTACAATGAATGAGGCCCACTACTACAACATCCAAGTTTTTTCACTAGATAGTTGACTAGCTTTGTAGTGAAATGGACCCAATTTCATTCCAAGGGGGGCAGTTGGTTTCTTAGTCAAAATATACCAGTCCTATTGACACCTACCCTCCCCTATCTACCCTCCAACCTTGGTAAAAAATTTACATGTACAAAAAAAGGGTAATCAATGGAAGATCTACCCTCCTCTATCTACCCTACTACAATGTACCGGGTTCATGGAGGTGAAGGTTCGAACTATCTATGGACTAGGTAACCGCGCCTCAGCTACATGCGATAACCCGTGGCCTCAAGCCGGTTATCGGACAGAACCATCCATGTGCAGCCAGGTTATCATGTGCAACCAGGTTATCGATACTTTACATCCATGCGCAGCCAGGTTATCCATTCCACCATCCAATGGGATGGTGGCTTGCTACCTTGTAGGTAGGTAGGTAGGTAATCAATAAAATCTTTTGAGGGTCGCAGGTTACCGCCTGTAACCAGCGTCCAGTGAGACAGTAGTTAGTAGACACATACTCGACAAGTTTCCAAAAACCGGTTATGTATCTCTACTTGGGCTTACAACCAACTCCCCCAGTATTCACATGATGCACACATGTGAGAAACTTATTTTACTAAAAACTTTTCCCGGCGAGATGTGGTCAAGCCAGACCAAGTTCTTCCCTCTGTTTCTTTTAAAAGACTTTTCTCTGTTTCTCCATCTTAATCTCCATATTTTAATCTGAAAACATTACACAACATTAACTTATATACAGTATACATATGGTAACAATTTCAATTAAAGAATGTAAAATTAGTTGTTGTAGAGCACAAGACTGACATAACCTGATTTTTACCCACCCAGCCTCTGCCTTCAACAACCAGCACCAGTACACTTCGAGACAACAAAGGATTCAATTTATGTATCATGTAAGAGATTCAGGGGAAGGTCTATTTGGTAGAGCGCAGGCACTGTGAGAAAGTGTGTTTTCAGATTTACTGCTGCTGCCAGAACTCAGTACTATACTCTGCTGCTCAATCCGAATTCACTACCGTGAGAGTTACAATGACAGCTTGGGAACTGCTGACTGAGTTGCGACATGTGGATGTAGAACAAAAAGAGTTTCATTTCTATATCGCGGGATCCTGACCCAGTCCTTTCTTATTGGAGGCAGCCCTCAGCTGTGCACTTGAAAGGTCGTCAAATTAGGAAACAACCGTAGCAGATCTTCCTTTGAACGCCGCTGCAATTCAACACCACTCTTGTCACCGAGCCTAGTCACTAATCCCCTATCTAGAATTGGATTGTATTTTCTTTCTCCTGTTGATAAAAGAAGAACAACACTAACCAGATCCATTTCCAAATTAACTAACTGTGCAGGAAACTGCACAACCTAGGAAAGCCCTTGGCCTTCATCTTTTCGATGGTCTTCTCTTAGGGGTGTGCCCTAGAGATATTCACGGATGTGCAAACCGCATCCACACTTTTTTGGCCAAGGGACAGTGTCTTCAAGGATTTGTCTACTCCATTCCAACTGGTACCACACCTCAGTTCTTGCAATCAAGAGGGCTTGTGAGATGCAATCTGATAGCCACACTAGCAGTTCTGGACGAAGTTGTGATGGTAATAGCACCTAGGTCCATAAACGAAGTTTACTTTTACATACTTCGCTGATGATCTTCAAAATTTGACAAATTTGACTAACTCACAACATGAAGGTCGGTGAGATGCTTTCAAAGATGATAGGTGCATTTGTCTTACCAAAGATAATAAAAAAACCGAAAAAGAGTGTCATAAATGAGTTGATACTTGATACACTATCATCGAAGGGGATAACAGAATGTAACTCTATGTTTAAGCTACCTACCCATACTTTTAGTACATATTCAATACAACTGAAATGCACAACGCCTACTCCACAGACAGTTGTATATACCTCTTTTCACACTGATACTACCTACAATGTTGATCGGGGCCTCCAACGATTAATCACACTTGCTCCGAGTATGAGGTGAAAATTTTGGCATGTTCCCTAAAACGCACACAACTCTGTTCGTATGGACTGACTTGTGCCTTATGTGGAAATACCTACCTACCAAAAGATGCAAACCTCATCCTACATTGTGCTACAGTCTCTTTCACATCCTTTACATTAGTCAAGTAGAATGAATATTGGCACCTATCCGGAATGGTATAGAGCCCACATCAGTAACTCTTTACGACCAAGAGGACACTAACCTTAATATTGACGCATCCATTCACATCAACTGTGGTGAGTGACTTTCCACAGCAACCTGCCAAACTCTCCAACCCTTCATCACTAACTCCAAGTATACCATGCAAGCTGTCAAAGACCCACACAAAATGTACACAAAGTCAGATGAAGATGACAAACAACTCTCAGCTTTGTTACTTTACTGCAATTAAATCACCTCTGTAACAGACACCTAGCGGGTGCTAAGCAGTGGTGGTTAGGGCTCTTTCTATATCAAGTCTTAATCTGTGCCTGACGCCAGGGCCAGACCAACCCTTGCCTGCAACCTCTCTAGCCTGATGTGCTGGTGGGTCAGGCATGAGAAACCCCTGCCAGCTGAGGAGAGGCAGCTGTACAGGTAAATATGTCTTGTACACAGTATGTGCCCTTGAGTCCAAGAGCTGCTCTTGCCCCAGCATCCACTTTTTGTGGAATCCTGTGCAAGCCTGCTCTGGACCAGGTCGGACGCGTGGAAAGACCGTTTGGAGTCCCCTGAATCACCTCTGAGCTTGTCTGATGTCAAGATCCGATCTAACCCTTGCACATGGAAAGAGGTTCCTGCCCTTCCTCACTGGAATACCAATAACATTTGGCACACTAATGTACTAGGCAACCCGTCAAGCTACGAAAAAGTCAAATAGATTTAAAGAATCCTGCGCTTCAACTCATTATGAGACACATTCACATCCTTCCCACAAAGAACTAACAAAGTTGTAGGACAAGAAGGTATACCGGCTTACACGCCATGAATTTCATGGAGTAACCCAGATTCCGCAATGTGACTAGTTTGGCTTTTCTAAAGAACCCCCGTTTCATCAACAACACACAAGGTGTCCCTCTCCTTGATTACGGACCAATGATAAGAAAGAGCAGCAGGGGTACCTCAAAAGCTGGAGGAGTGAGCAGTGCTGTGCAAGGGCCTTAAGTCCAATATCTGTTATGCCAACACACCTGTCCCCGACACAACCATGCCTTAGTCCTCCTCACCTGTTGCAAGTGAATATCTGCATGGAATTTAAATCCCAGTGGAATGGAACATAAAGAGTCAGTGACACAATCCAAAAAAGCGATGGAAATGGCAGGATCGATCACCAATCGATCACCGTGGGTACCCCACCATCCTATACCTCATAGGTGCAACTTTCTACTTGCATCCACCTGTGTCATGACTGGAATGACAGGACAAATATGTTGTCTAGTGTCACGTAAAGGAACAGGGAGTCAAATCTGATGTCAAACCAAGTGATCCATAAAAGTGTAACCAGGATGTTAGGTCATTCTCCACAAGTGCTCATGGTGACTTTTGAGACAGAAATTTCAGCACGAGGATACTGACCATGTCAAGTTGAGAGATACAAGATTCTTGCATTTGGCAATTGATGCTAACCCAGCATCTGTCAGATTCTGTCGAAGATTGCAACACATTTCTGTCAGCAATACCTCATCAGGTAAGTCCTATCTTTAAGACCATAAGTGTCTCCATAACACCCAGTAATTGGATTCAAGGCTCCGAACATATATCACTGCATCTGCCAGTTGCACTTCGCCTTACCGTATTCCAGCCTCTGCAAGCACCCCAGCAGAGCCTCACTACCAGGTTGGAAACATGGGAATTTATTAGGAGGACAGAAGTGACGTTGGGAGCTTCAGGTGTACAGTTCAGCGATGAAGTTTACCTGGGCCCCACAAAGGTCAAGAAGTTGTAGCTTGTGCAGGTTGTGGAACATTTTGTATGACCTGTCTGTAAAACTGCACAACCCCAACCCACCTTAGAAACAATCAACCATGATGAAGGAGGAATCGTTAATATGTTCCAAGTAGCAAGAAGAGAGGTTATTTCCCCTTCCAAAAGATTTTGGAACCCACCACATCGGACTTACCAACCCCCTAGAAAGGGTTGACACATTGAGGGCAAGGATATATATCTCTTAGACCCTCAGTGTATGACTTATAGACACCAAAGAAGACCAAGGAGTAAGTTCATCGAAGTTGTACAAGGCAATGAGGACACACCTGGGGACAGCATAGAGGTAGAGCTCTTCAAGATGCCCACAAGCATCCACCAGCTTTAGTAGCCCAAGGTCTGTGAGTCTCACACACCTGTTCCCCAAAATCCAAACCTGATCAATGATTAGCAAAACCTCCCTCCCTATTTCACAGGTGCAACCATTCGTCACATCTGTTTCCAGCTACATGGGTACAGAGTACTGGAATAAAATGCGTAGTCTCATCCTGAAAGTCAATCCAGAGTAGACAACAGATAATACTCAATTCCCTGAAACTAAGTGGTAGTGGGCTAAGCTCATCACTAAGGGTTGAGTTCTCATATACCCCAGTCCATCGACATCCTGCAACTGGCAGAAGGGTCAATATGCCCTCAATTGTACACAATAGCCAGCATTTGCAGGAATGGACAATGAGTGTTATCTTCCCCTCACAAATGTTGACAGTTGCCTACCATGGGGAAAAAAAATCACTAAGTGAAACTCCTAGGGTTCACAGCTTGGTGCAACCAAAGCTATGCTGAGTACCCATGCCATCCTTGAGAAGGATGAAGTGCCAAAGCTAGTCAGAGCAAGCATACGCAAGAACATACCTTGTCAAATTAAGGAGCTGAATGCTTGAGCAATGTTTGGCTAAACATATGAGGCTCGCATCTCCCACGTTCTGGATACACCCAACCAAACGTCACAATCATGTACAAAGAAGTGTCAGTTAAAGATGCAAACATTTAGTTGAGATCAGTATGAAGTGCTCAAACTCCTTATATCTGTTCCTCACGCTAGTTGTATCCCATCCAATTGCAGTACAGAAGCAGTTTTAAGGTAGAGAGATGTCACATGTTCCATAGAACAGTCCCTGCAAAAGTGCTGCTTCCCATAGGAACACAAAGGGACAGAACTACCTTTGTCAAGGGCTGACGCCGGTAGTATGACTTACCTTGAAACTTGCAATTGATCTGAGTTTTCCAGATATCCTCTAGGAAAATCCCTTTACACAAACATCAATCTGCTGTGTGAGGGTTGCCCAATAACTAGACCCCAAAAGGGCCTGGGCTTTTGGCTCAGCCATGAGATTTTCAAACTTGGTAAACAGAGTTACAGGAACAATTCCCTTGATGGAAGTGAAGAGGGTGTCTCTCTGGTGAGAGTACCCAGGACAATGAAGCAGGCAGTGGATATTGTCTTCAGGTTGCCCACACAACGGGCACTTACAATCCCCCTTTCCTCTCTGCGTCTGTTTGCTGTTCAAAGGTAGGCTACCCGCCCTGAGTTTGTTTCGGTCTAGTGCCGAGAGTGGGTAAAACCTTGAGGTCATTCATGATGGCCTCACCCATGTCACAGACTGGAAACAGGCTCAGCGAAGTTTTCTGCCTAACTTCATTGAGAGAAAGGGGGAGAGAAAATAGAGGACAGGAAGAAAGAAACTTTTTATGTCTGCTGGAGGGCCAAGGGGCACAGTAGACCAATACAGAACCACAGAGAACAAGCAGTAGACAAACCAAAGAATAACTCAGCTCAAGCAGTGCATGAAGGCAGAGTGCCTCATGCAGGTAAGCTGCTAAGCACTTGGGATCCTTGAGGACAGACCATGGATGGAGAATTGCCAAACCAGGGCCAGGAGATGGACAGGGGGAGGCATCTGGGGGCTCATACATACCTTACACCCACTGATATTCAAGCAAGTAAGATGCTTGCAGTAGATGACCAAATTCACGATACCAACATCTGTCACCCTAGCCATGCCCAATCCCAGATTGTGTCTGTCACAAGCAACACTTGTGAAGTCTGCTCTATGATTTTATTAAATCCTTCGTATTGAGATGGTAACTGATCTTTGAAATGTGCAGCAAAAATGTGAGTGTGCAAGAGAGAATGTTTGCCGTAGCCTTGGCCATAGACCCCGCGACCACTCTGGGTGGATCGTGTGTGTGCGTGAGAGTGAGAGGGAGAGTGAGAGAGAGAGGACTAATGTAAGCAAGAAAAATCATCAACCATGGCAACCACAGTATCCCAATAGACGGTCCTAGGGAACCCATGCTAGAGGAAAACAAAACTACTGCTAGGCTCACACAGTACAAGATAGGCAAAGAATTGTGATACCGACATACTTGAGATTCCAGTAAATAGAAAAAGACTTCAAATTAGGGTTCGCAGTAGCTAGAGCTTTGACGCCTTCATCAGTGATCTTCTGGCATGCATTGAGATTCAAGCGTTGGAGGCCCTGCACACAGTACAGGTAGATTGTAAGAAATGTGACCACACATTATCATATGAAAACATGCGAATGTACGTTGCTTATGAACACCAAATTCCCTGAAATTAATAATCAAAACAAAGTCATGGTGGACAGTCAAAATTGTGATGATTGGTAAAGAGCTATCTGTTTTCCAGTGCATTGGCGAAGTTGACGACCCGGTCACCATGCCAGTCCAAAAGACCTGTGCAGCAGATGCAAATGAACTATCTACTCCCCAACAGCCCATGCTCAGATGCTCAAGAGGGTTATTCAAGCATCCAACATGTGTCCATACCTTGCAAACTATGGCTGACAAATGTTCGTCTGCAAGATCTTGTACAAACTCAAGGTTGATCTCCTCCACATTCTTGTATCGTGGCTGAAATTCCCAGATAGCATCATCAAAAGACAGTTTTCCATGCAATGTGGGTGATATTCCTAGTTCAGGGGATGGGAAGATTAGTGATAGTAAGTCGCAGGATACCAACCAAGGCAGACTGTGGATGTCGAGCTGCATCTCAAGGGTAATTAACTGCCTTAAGGCCTTGTATTTCTGATCCCCGTCAATCCAAAAACTCCAAGAGAGATTCTTATAGTGCAGCGCCATTGCAGTGGAGCATGGAAATGACACGTTTACATAGGGCCATACCAGTGAAAGAGCTGCCACCAACCGTTCACCTGCGTTGGTCCTACCTTGCAAATCCAGAACCTGCTTGCAAAGATACAAATCCAGTCACCAACTATGGTTGAGCTTCGGTATCGATAGCATGGATGCGAGAAATCGTCATTTCGTAGCATTCGCTTTGACAGGGATGGGAGCTAAAAACACCGAGCTTTAAATTTGAAATCATAGCATATAAATTTCTCCATGCGCAGGAGGAATCATGAGCAGCCATGAAATGCAGCGTCGTGAAATAAATCCTGCAGGTAGTGGCAGAGACCGTTGGGACGCTACTTCCTAGCTTTAGACCACCAATACAGCAACATTCAAGCTTTTATACTTTTCATTCCGCCGACAGGACAGGGGATAAGCCTTCCGAAGAACGTACCTTCCAGAGAGGCGTGTGGGAGGAGAGAAGATGATTACAGGAGGCGCTCACACACAGCAAGGCACACACATCACGCTGTGACAGGTGCGCACTCACAAGATGCAACACGTTGGGAACCACCACTCTTGCCCAATGCTCCTCTGCCATGCTCTCCACTCCGTTCACCACAGTGACCCCCATCTTCACACCTTGACACCTCCTTACCTCACAGACCTGCTACCGCTCCGAGGGCTCAGATTTCCAAGATGCATTCAACTACCCCCAACATTCTCTGCATCCAACCTCTTCACTCTCAATCCCAAATCGTCCATATCTTTCTCATGCCTCTTCTAAACATCATTCTGCACACGAGTGCTTGATTGCACACAACATTCTTGTCCCTCAAACAGCACACATTCCTCGTACTACATCTTCCAACCCTAACAGGCACCAGGCAGGAGTTACTGTGAAAGCATGGTATTACCTCCAAGGACGTAATCCCGTGGCCGAAATATTACCAGACGGTTATTTTGGGCTAAAAAGCCAGGGCTGATGTCTCATCCAATTGAATCAACACAAGCCTAACGTCCAAGTGTCCACTGACCTGTATGCAGTGCCCCACCAAGGCGGAGGACTCAGGAGGAGGGCAGCTGGACTGAGCTCATATGCTCTTCAAACTACTCTGCAGGTGCCTTGGGAGGCGGCCTGGCATGGATTGGGAAGAGCCTAGGAGGATTTGCACAAGAAGAGGATTTGCCCAAGAAGCAGCTGCTGACAGATACTTTCCATTTCATGTATAAGTTAAAGGCGGCCCAGAGGAAGATTTCTGGTGACTCCTCTCGAGTGGTGTGCCCTTGTTGATGACATCTTCGGGATTGAGATGCACGAAGCACTCAACACTAGTTTTCTTGGTGTGTTGTTTTAAGGAATGCTCTTCGAGCAATGATTTGTGCATAGAGTTCGAGTTCATGCCAACAATACTAGTAGTATTTATGGAATTGTGGTCGTGCTCATGGTCTTCCATAGGAACACAATCTGTTGATGTAGGTTTGATTTGGTAGAGTTCTTCTGGTGTGGATGGCAATTACAAGTGTACAAGTTGAAAGAGGTAGAACTCAGTTGAGAACAACAAAGTTTAGTTGAGAACATCATCGACAAGGACCTGACTCTGGACACATCCGTGCAAAGTAGTGGTCTTTGTTAGGAGCAGTTTTTCCTTTCACCTATTTTTACTTGTATAGGTGTTGCACCTTGAATTGTCTTTTGGATGCTCAGATGGAGGTTTCAACATACATGAGCTCTGGTTGTCAATCTCAGCACAGATCCATGCCGCAATCAAGTCACCTTCTAGAGGCAGACAGAGGGCCCGAAGGTGACCTTTATGTGTCTGAGAATTCCATGACTTACTTTTTGCTGGCAATGTTTTCTCCTGCAATAGTATCGTGCAATCTTGGAATTGAAAGTCATGCCAGTGTACACTTCACACCCACGATGTCACTGAGAGTGTAACGTGCGCAACAGGTGAAATTCTGGTTTTGAGATGTTGAATTGACTAATGCTGGTCACAATCTAACCGGTGCCATCCTCTTTCTTTTCTTAGATGCTAGATTCTTAGATACGAGAGCATTAAGAAACTAAATGACTTGTTATTTACTGCTATTATTGTGGTGTGAGTCTCCACCACATTTGAGATATGAATTGCTATGGATTTTTGCTTTTGTTCTCATGGAATCTCTCAGCTTCTCTATTGAATATCACCCACTGATTTGACTTATAGTCTCCCAATGAGCAGTCTGGAACTGACTTCAACACTACCTTGAAATTTCCTATGATTGGATTGTCCTTTGCTGTGTGTGAGTGCTACTACAATCTCACAGCCGGTCTCATATACCCTGTTGGGATGAAAGCCCCTGGCAGAGTTCAAATTCAATAGGAACTACGGCTTCAAGGCTGCGCACAGCCAACACTCAAAGGGAACTGTCAATCAGTACGTCTTCCTCTCTATGTCCCCATAGCAGCTTCATGTGCTTGGTGTACACCAACATAACACTCAAGTCAGTTTGCTCCTCGGCATTTGTTAATAGTATGTTCAATTCTAATAGCAATTATTACTGTTGCAAGTTTCTGACTGATTGAAGCATTCAGAAGATGTAGCAGTGTACCCACATACGAACTAAGAAATTCCACATCTATCTCCATACCTGCGGCTGCTAAAGCCCTAGAACCCCACCAGGGAAAAGTTAGTCTGCATCATAGAACCTTTGCAGTTGCATTTCTAGCAGGTTTAAGCGCGTTGAAGTGGAGCCCTGGCAACTTACTCGTCCTTCTGATTGAGCACTCAAGCACTGACAGGCTACATCTCATTCACACAACCTTTTCTTCTGTCTGGAGTTTTGAGGTTCTGGTGAGCACTGCTGTTTCTAGGCTTGCAGTTAGCATGTTTTGCCTTGACCTTAGCAGGCACATGGAGTACTGGCTCAGTATTGCATCTTCACTTCAAAAAATCTCATCAAATCTCTCGACCTGCACCTGGACGTGGTCCTACAAATGCGCCAAGTTGGAAGAAGACCATGGTGATGACAGGAGTGGGAAAGCCTCGGTTTCCATTACCTCTTCTTTAGAGGAAACCAAGCTTCAGTTTTGAGGGTTCTTTACAGGAACCTTCAACTGCAGAAGAAGTGCATGAGGTGGGGCTGCATATGTCATTATTTTATCACTTGACAGACTGGGAAAGCTTCATTGAAATGCTTGATCAGCCTTCTCATGCCAAGCCTTTATCAATAGTCACAGTGAGAGTGTTGACCCCAGGAATCATAAATGAAGATGCCACAGGTTCAAGCCTCTTGAAGTCAGCATAAAGAGGTTCAGTGACCCCAGCAGACTAACGAAGCAGAAAATGTTCACAATGAAGTGCAGACATAAGAGTTGCCCTCTTCTCAGCATGGGTAACTGTAGTGGAGGGTTTGAAGAGCAAGGTGTGTGCATTCACAGAATTCTTACCAGCTAAGGTCTTCATCCTAGGGAGAATTACCGAATTCATAGTGTTGCATGCCAAACTGAACCCCCTATCACAAAGTGTTCCAGGTACTACTTGTACTTATCTAGCACATTTGGGAGCTATCTCGAAACAATCAGAGAGGTAGATTATTCACTGCAGCACGGAATTTCACCTACTTGAGGATTTGCATTAGCATTCAGAAGTTGATCTGTAATTCCCTATGACTAACAACCTCGAGATTAATCTTAGATTTGTTACTTAGCTTGTTACAAACTCCAGGCACTGCTAAGGGGAGAAAGGGGCATCTCCCCCAAGAACAAGTAAAATAAAATGGTCGTATGTATGATAGTGCAAATCCAGCCCTTTTCCTAAAACAGCGAAAAAAGGACAGCTTACTTAGAAACACCTTGGCAAATAGTAAAGAAAAGTAGACACGCATCATAATCAAGTTGAGTTCCCCACCTCTCACCTGAGACTTGACATTGGGGCAATCCCGGACTTCATGTAGCTCTGGAATTGGGAAGAGATCCTGTCCCAGATAGAAGAGGAGATTATTTAATTTTTTGTCAGAAAGGAAATTCTCAACATAGGGATGTAATGTGGCAACAGTGTTCAGCTGAAAGAGAGAAAAGAAGAAACTTTCCAACATACACACTGACCTTGAAGGGCTTATGGCAGAACGTACTCTCCCTACTTCTATGCGTATCATTCTTGACATCTATACAACTTTTCAACTTCCTCTACTTTTCTCTTGCTTTCCAATTTAGCAAGGAAAAGGGGAAACAACCACGGGCCCTGGGGGACCCTGTGGACTTAGAAACGGTATCTTTGTTTCTTTCTCAGACTCATTTCTCTGCCTCCACATAGAATGCAAACCAAAGTAGAGAAGCACCGTACAGTGGTTTTGACAATGACAGCCACCAGATTAAGCAGAAGCATGTCACCCACTATGTGCGCTGCTTTCACAAATTGCTTCAACACCTCAAATCGAATTGACCCATACAGTGCAGCAAAGACTGCTGCATCTGGCATCCAGCAGCGACAGTCATTAAATGAAGCAGAGTGCAGAGTATGTGTTCCACATAACACTATCCTTTATGCGTAGACTAACCTATCAGAGTTGTCAAGCAGATATGAGCTCACGGTTTCTGCATGATTCAAGACTCTCAAAGATCAGGAGAGCGTGAGACACACATGGTAATTTGCATAACTCTTTGCATTGTACGCTCCTGTATCCATCAGCAAGAATACAAAGGATGGATTCTGAAACTGGCTCACCACCTCTGCTTTGTCCAACTGCAAAGGTCATCAAACTCCTCCCTGTTGATCACACGTGAAGACTACAGTCGTCATTGTCATGCTGTTCTTTTGCTTTCTCCGGGTATGCGTAAGGTCAACTGCCGTAGCCTCAAGGATTGGGCTGGCAAGACCAGACTTTCTTTGCAAAGTCTAATGTTTGTCACAACTGCTGCTTCTCGTCACTGGTATTTTATCTTGGTTCTAGGTTCTGACTTCTGACTCTCAAGGTTGGACGATGATGGGAGCACATCAGTGCCATCACAGCAGTGTGTCTCATAAATATTTAAGAACTAGGTTGTGATCATATAATCCTACACTACAATGCCGTGCAACTCAATCAAGTCATTGCCAAGTTATGTTGGTGTGATACATTGAAAATTACTAGGCATACCAAGGCATCCACGCTAGCCCTCCTCAATAAGATAATGCCCTATAGGTACAGAGGTCTCACCAGACCCGTCATCCGTGGAGGTGTGAAGTGTGATGGGCCCGCCCTCAACGGCCGCACCGACGTTCAAATCTGGGGCCCATTTTTTTTGTTTTCTTTTGGCCCAAGGGGCCAACATCTGTATCAACAGGAGGTGAGGCTTCTAGGAGACGTCTGTCTATGCAACATCAAACCTGCTATGCGCACGTATGTGAAATTTCTAGGTTTTTGATTGCGTGACACAAGGAATTAGTCGTGATACCATAGTCTAAGTAACTTCTCTTCTGTCATGATCAGGATTCACAATCGTTTGGTCAATCCGTCCGTTCACACTTCCGAGCTTTGAAATCACACTTTAGCGATAAGCATGGAGAATCAATCTTGCAACTGAATGCTACTTGATGTGAGTGCTCACTTGTTCAGAGGTTAGACGAACAGACACGATGAAATCATTTATTCGCGTACAGCCCTAAACAACATAAAATGTTGTTTTCTATTAGAAAGGGGAAGAACTTACTGGCCTTTTAGCTCATTCTGAGAATGAAATATGGTACCAACAGTCAGTAGCTCAGTTGGTTAGTGCACTGAGTGCCTCCCAGATGATTCCAGGGTCAAATCCTTCTACTTGACGGGTGTGGTATTCTCCCCCTTCCCTCGGCGGTGTCTCATGGCACGATTACTGTGAAACAGATTATTACTGGTATGTGGTATGAGTAAGGGTATTGTAAAAAAAGAAAAAAAAGTATGACGTCTCCCGAAGGAAAAGCATATGAGTAAGGGTATTGTAAAAAAAGAAAAAAAAGTATGACGTGTCTCCCGAAGGAAAAGCATGACGTCCCGCAGGGAGCGTAATTTATGGTGTCACTTCACCACAAGGGCTACTACCTTCCACCTGAAAGGTGGACACCTTCATGACACACCAGACCATGGTTTGAACCCACAACCACATCCAACGTGGTATGTGCCCATTACCACTTGGCTACATGCTGGTTGTCAAGGGTATTGTACAACATACCAGTGGGGTCATATACCCCGACTATACCTTGGACCCCATTGTCAAGGGTATTGTACAACATACCAATAGGGTCATATACCCCAACTATACCTTGGACCCCAGGTTTTGAACACTGGACCTACCCCTATCTACCATATGAACTACTAGGGCTTTGCGTTGCTCCGCACTACTAGCAACGAATTCTGAGAACTATGTTCAATTGGCACAAAAAGGGGCGGGTCATCCCCACGCATACAGTGATTCTTTTGATTGGAAATATATACTATGCAAAAAACATGAGGAACTTGAATGCAAAAGTATAACATAGGCATACCCCTATCTATGCCCAAGAAGTGAGGGGGAGTTGAACCTCCTTTTCTGCCCGGTATGCAGACACCACCCCCCCCCCCCCCCCCCCCCCATTTCTCCCCTCCCCTTTCCCCCCCCCCCCCTCCGCCCCTCCCCAAACATCAGACATCATATCAAAGAATCATCTCATGTAGTTGCACTGATCGCCCTCCCGAAATAGGGGAAAAAATAAAAATCTAAAAACCTAAGCCCTCCATAGGGGGTTTGCAAATCCATGAGCATGAGCATGAGCAGAGGTTCCCGATCCTCGCCCGAACTTACACCGAACCACCTCGAAAGTGGAGGTCGGCAACCAAAACTGTCGATTTCATGCATCTTGGTAACAGTCCACGGAAATAGGAGGTGGAACGTCTATGACCGTGGCCTGCAGGTGAGGTGTTATAGTCACCACAAACTATAGCACCACATTCGTTATTGGGGGCTCCGTAGAGCAATGTTGGGTGTTATGGTTGTCACCGACTATATCATCCCCACTCAAAGTTGGACGTGTATAAAAATAACAACTAACCCAGGTATATGGGGGAGGTTGAAGGAAACAGTGTATGCATTGTCTCTTTCTGGACCATACTTCTCTAGTGCCTTAATTTGTGAAAAGCACAATAGTCTATTGAACTAAGGCTGGATAAGTTAGGCAAGAATCTATTATCTACTCATGGTGTGTGAGGTTTACTGAGTTGAATGGAGCAGAACATATTCTCAGGTTAGGTTGGGAGGGATGGTTACTATTGTGCTTATAACTTCGTATGTGTGTTGTAAGGTTTTGACCATGTTTGTTCAACATATGAGTGGTTTGTGTGCATAGTAGTAAAAAGTAATAAACTATTTGTTCTTAAAATGGACACAGATGAAGTGTGGTTGTCTGTGAGGGAAAGAGTGTGTACATGGAGTGTAAAATTTTGCGGCATAGCTGCTGTCATGTCATGGCAATGGTCTTCACAACATAAGCAAACCAGTGATTGACTCATTTGGATATTTGTCGAAGGTATGGCTTCTGCAGACCAGGGCTCAGCACTCCAAGAATTCCAAACTTTGTTTCAACACTTGATTGTCGTTCTGACTCCTCCCATAGCTCAGTATCCGCGAGTTTGTTATGTGCCAGTGCTTACAAAAGCTAGAGATCATAAATGTAGGATAAACCTAAGCAATCATTTATAGGTCAAGCAAGCACCATCTTGGGACTACCTAGGTCTCACCAACCTTGTTCTCAGCCCTCCCTTTCTGCTTGTAATCTGGGTAGTTGCATCTGCAAACCTCATTGCGGACGTCCCATGAAGACTGATTATCCCGAGTTTACCCTCAGGTTCATCTAACATATATGAAAGGCATGGAAATGAAGACAATGATGCGCGTTCGAATGCTTCTCAATAGTTGCTAACTTTTGTACTCCAACCATCTACAGAAACCCATTTGGAAGCACACTCCAAACCAGAATCTTGCTTTCACCTAACTGCCTTGTACACCCTTCTTTTCTGAAACCAGAATTCGGGAGCGGGAGCGGGAGCGGAGGTGATGTGGCGTGAGCCAGCTAATGTGACGTGAGCGGGGGATCGCACTGACGTGGCGTGAGCGTGAGGCTGACGTGGCGTGGGCCTGCTGACGTGTCATTATCCGGCTGACGTGGCAGTCGTCAGAATAACGTGGCATCTGGACAACTTGCCAGATGCCATGTCATCATAAACATGTAGCACCTATAGCCGTGGCATTCACTCATGCAAAACACCAGAAATTAAAATGCAGGAACGACTTGTGAAAGCATTTGCATCCATTCCATTTATTTTCGAACGACTATACACAAGAAAGAAATGGCACACATTGCACAACATAATTGGAGGCTGCATTGGCATCAAATATATGAAGGGACATCAAGTTCAAGTTTCAACTCTTGTGAAATCCAGTAATGGAATTTGCAGATGACCAAAGTGAAGAGGATGTTATGTGCTCCTATCCCGTTGCATAAGTGTATTCACCTCGTTGAAACTCATGGTGGCCTAGTGAATGAAGATGTCGCGTCTGGGATCACATACCATTCTGCTCAAGAAGATAAAAATACAGATGCTTGCAGGGTAGAATTTGTCTGTCTTTCCCAAACTTGTTGTAAGCATGCCAACAAAATTTGGACAGGTGCAGTTGGGGAAATTTGAAACTGTGATGTCGTACAACCGGTCGTGCATAGCGGATGTGGAGGTCATCATAGTGTAGATTCGTCCATACCCGGGATGTGGAACTTCCGTAGTGCCTGTAACACGACCTTGAAGCATTCGAGCGGATTCGACCTTGCCGAAACGCTCGGCAGTCGGAGGGAAACAACGAACCAGCTTCCCATTTCGTTTTGTTGGCCATGCATCAGCGTTTGGTGGTGGCACTCCAGAACTTGCTGAAGTAGACGCACTTGCATGTACAGAAAGGGCTCGTTGAAGGGAGAAGTCTGCCTCCTCCAGCATGGCAATCTCGTGAGTTGTGAGATGTGTCCCCACCTTCACAGGCCAAACGCTTGGTGGAGGAGGCTTCATGACAACCGATGGTCGCACAGTCCCATGCATGCACCTGCCACAGTCGTCAGGGCAGAACCAGAATTTGTGGTTCTTCGCCTCGGCTTGCCAGTAAGGCGTGAACAAACCAGTGAAGGTCGGAGCCGGAGTGCGGACCTTGCCTCTGGATATGGAGGACTTGCATTTCTCACGATTGGTTGCTCTGATTGCCGTGCATTTCACTCGAGACCCAGCAGTGGTGCGTTCTATGTGCCAGACTTCGTCGGGGCACATGGACTCCACACAGGGGGGAGCACGTTCGCCTCCTGCCCCATTCACTCACTATGGGAGATGGCTGCCTTTGGCTTTGTGAGAAAGGATCGTCCGCACTGGATATGCCGGAAACGAACCTCTGATGAAATGGAACACGCGGCATGGAGAAGTCGTCCTTGTCCGGCCTGTGGGAGTCCGCATCCGACCCAAGATAGGTGTTCAATTTCTGTTTACAAGACCCGAATCTCTCCTCACCCTCCAGATGGGGAACTCTGGACACCAGTGGAGTTCCTTTCGCACACATGCTGACAACCCTGGCAATCTTGTTCGGATCCCCTGATCTTCTTGCTGCTCGCAACATCAACTCGGACTTGTCTGGACCCTTGTCACCAACACCACCCCGCAAGAACTCCCGATATCTCGTCTATTGCAGTAGAGCTCGAATCAGATCATCTGCCGTCACCACATACAAATCTCGGCCCCGCTTTCCAGATTGCTGCAACCATACATTGTGCACCGTCTCCGCCAGATTGCAAGAGGGCATGTCCGCCATCTCCTCAATTGAGAAGTGCTGCAAAATGGAAAAACATATATCAGAAAGAGGACAGGCACACCCCACCACAACAGACATGATTGGAAATAGATACAAAGTCAATGAAATTTTCAAGTTTTCAAATGCACGCGCCGTTGTCATGCATGCTCTCCATTGTCTGTATCGGAAGTGCCAAAATGCCAACCAGTCTTCTAGCGCTCTCATATTGTCTTCTGATGCAGCCCCAGATGAGAACCACCAGGCACGAATTGTCTGGAACAATGTATTCCCCTCTGCCATGCTTTTCGCACCTTTGTACTGTTTAGTTTCATGTGTGGGATGGCAACCACCGATTGCTTGCCTGGAGGAACATGAACGAGAGATATCATAGCACCGAGAAGGAGTGGCACTACTCTGTGGCCTCAATGGTGCTGGATCCCAAGGGAAACATCACTGCACTGTTGACAGCAATGCATGACGTTAACAAGTAAGTGTCTTCTTCACCTGTTATTGTCCGCATTTTTTCCTTCACTGTCTATTTGCTTTTTGCACTCACTGACGACACACCACTGTATGTGACAGGGGAACTGAAACCGCCCATGTGACAACAAACCTTCTTCACACACTATTCAGGATTCAGAATATCGGCCAGATGCCCCTCAATTCATTCAAGAGCATCCTGAGTGCGGAGTCATAGAGAAATGTTTGACATCGAAAACGTCAGATACCTGGTACAAGCTGACGAGGGAAGCATTCATGGTGTACATGTACACTGTAAGTATTCCATCGCTCTGGCCTTCCATTGTCTGTTGTGATATTGTGAGTAACAAGTGATCTCATTCCGGGTTACGTTTTGCAGCAAGAAATAGCTGAAGCTAGAGAGAGAGGAAAAGCGGAGTACTATTTGAAAAACCCGGAGGGTCTGAGGACGTCCAAGGGAGTGGCGGAAACCATGAAGTTTACGATGAATGAGATACGGAAGAAGCTCATGAGCGCTTTCGTGAAACAGCTGAGAATAGCTGACCCTGATTTTGGTCCCGAGTTACTTAACCAGGTGAGGATCCACTGGAACAATAACACCAAACCCGAGATGACACAGGAAAAGCTTCACCGGTTGTCAACTGCAGCTGTGGAAACTGACCAGAAAGTGAAATGGTTGGAAATTTGGAATTCCGACCCAACTGTCAAGGATACATATTGCTTCCCTAAGGGTGAAAGAGATGAGAACACCGGGCACATCAAACCCTTCAGCGACCAAGTTCTTCATAGCCTAAGATGAATAGGCTGCATTTCTGGTTTGATGTCTGCCTTTGTATGTTTCTCAAGGGACTGGGTCCAATGGAAAAGACATGTTCGCTCTCTTCCTGGCATTGGCACCTTTGGATCTCCTGATCCAAACACAATGCGAATAGCATTGAAGTTCGCTTGAGCATTGTCTACCATAAATCCGGCAAAATTTGGACACCTTGGGAGTCCATAACGCGAATGAGACTTCTCCACATTAGCTGCTGCGAATCCGCATCCTCTGATTGCATGTCACACACTGCAATTGTCATGACTCGCTGGTAAAAAGGATCGTAAACATGACACGCCATTGTAGTTCAGTCTTTCACTCGTTTGACGTGATCAAACATAAGGAAACAATTCTGAAGATCGCCACCCTTCTGCATGCGCTTCACAAGACTGACTCCGCTGCCCTACCCGGCTGTGGACATTTTGAAAACGTACACTTTATTCGACCCTTGACTTGGGAACACACTCTCTTGAA
This sequence comes from Takakia lepidozioides, assembly GCA_030704615.1. Lineage (NCBI taxonomy): Eukaryota > Viridiplantae > Streptophyta > Takakiopsida > Takakiales > Takakiaceae > Takakia > Takakia lepidozioides. The sequence continues at coordinate 23,302,210 of CM060732.1, read as the reverse complement.
TGTAGTCATACATGCTCCGTCGCTTCAACTCAAAAATGTTATCAACGTACCCTCTGTTAGCAGAGCCCATCCTCAATGCATTCACCTGGTTTTTAATGTTCGGCGAGCTCAAGGTAGAGAAGTGATCCATAACATTGTCCAAGGCTGACCCGTCGAGTTTCTTGCCCACATAATCTCCTTCACTAAGAATATGGGTTTCCAGGAAAGTCTTGCTTGCTCCAAGAACAATTGTTGGATTGCTCTCATACTCTTGTCTTATCAACCTGGATATTGTTTCAACGCTTTCCCTGTAATCCCCCTTCGACACTGGATGGTTGTGGAACCCAAAATGCACACTGGCTCTAGTCAAGGTTGGAAAACGGTGCACCACATAGTACATTCTTGCTCCACACACTGCCACACAGGAAGGCGCTCGTTTGCAGAACTTGCAAACGAAAGTGTTGGAGCTTGGAGGTGCTTCACCGGGCTTGAAAGGATTCTCGGCGACACCCTCCCACTCGCTCTGGTTCTGAACCTCTGACCACAGGAAATGTCTGCAACTCAAATTCTCGCTCCTGAGGTGCCCATTGCACACCGCTCTCCTGAACACGAGCTTGTCATCATTTTGAATATTGGATGTCTTTGTTCTGCACCATGGGTGTCCATCGTGTCTCTTGTCCATTCCGTGCATGAGGCTCGAAACGGGTCCACCCCGCCCAGGTGGAGGCAGCTCGAAGACGACATCCCCATCAAAAGATTCTGGAAGGTAATTCACACGCTCAACAGGGACAGTGTCCCAGTCAATCCCCCGCAATTCACTCTTGAAACCGGGCATTCCTCCCATTGACTTCAGTTTAGGAATAACACTACACAGGTCATTCAATTCCGGCACCACGACCACCGGAGAAGGAGCAAGAAAATGAATTTTCGGGACGTCCTCCTCCGAGGAGTCGGAGAGCTCAACAATTTGTCTGGAAGTTGTGGGCTCCGTCTTCACGACCACATTCCTCTTGTCTTGAACAACAGAAGCAGCAATTCTCGGCGTCACATACGAACCAATCGACTGTCGGCGAGAAGCTCCAAGGACTCTGTATCTTCCTGGAGGAACTCTCCACTGACTCATAAGTGCGTTTTCATCCAGTTTCTGGAAAGCATACTTCTTCAACTTCCCATCGACACCGTAAACCTCTCTTTCCAGCCACACAGTACCATACTAGAACTCGAAACGCGTTGCTAGGAGATGTTCCTCCGCAATTGCAAAACCATTGTCATCGGTCTCCTTCGAGAAAGGTACTGGTTTCTCCACAGAGTAAAACTCCGCTTCGGAGGAAGCCATGTTGCTACAAGAGAAATTCCCTCGTAGAAGTGCGGAAGCCACCTACTGGAGCCAAGTACTTTTCAGGACTTTCTGTGCTTGAAATTTTTGAGAATATCTTCCCATGAATGGACTCTAACCCATGCATATGTATACCTGCAGATTGAAGCTCGTGCAAACAAGGTGATGGAGAAACAGCTTTATGACTACAAAATTACCATGACCGTGCCCGAGGACACTCTGGAGGATTACTTGAGGCAGTGGAAGGCCACAGCTTGGAGCAACTGCTTCTTCAGAGAGTTTTCCCGAGATGGAGGAATCTCCCGAACAAATGATTTTGACCAGCAGTACGGGGCGGAGGGAGCCATGAAGAGGGTCCTATACAGGTTCGTTAATTTTGTCTTATGTTTGAAAACTATTTTTGGCAATTAGTAAACAGACAGTTTGTGGCCATGAAAAACTGCGTGTGCCAATGCACGCAATTTTAGAGGGCCACAAACTCAAATGTGCTCTCTCCTCTATCATGGATTTCAATGTTTCGTTGGCAGTTCTGAATGGAATATCTGTCTGCCGAGAAGGGGATAACTTTCTGCATATAGAACCCTTTGTTTTCTCTTGTTCTTGCATATGGTACTTGTGAGTGTATTTTGGTTGCCTCAAGTATTTGTGCACCCCAAACTGTGTGCGTCGACGCACGCATTTTGGGAGGGCCGCAGTATATGTTTTTTTGCCTTCAATGTCTAAAAGTGTACCTCTTTTGTTTTCTAGGTATATCAAGAACATGCTCATTCCGGGGAAAAACCTCAGTAAGTACCCTGCCTTCATCGACTTGTGGTCTGACCCCTCTAACAGTCAGACCATGTACACGGCAGCCTAGAGACTACGGGAGATATCACCTGAAAGACTGCTGCTGGTATCTAGACATTCCGAAATCAGATTGCCCCTGGTATGAGTTGCAGACACGGAACCAAAACGACAATGCGGAGTCTTTGGCCCCTCTTACTGACAAGGAATTGCATGAGAGGAATCTGCGAAACCTCACTGAGAAGGAACCCGCAGCCAACAAAACTCCTGCAAGAGGGAAAGGAAAGGGAAAGGGTACAAAGGACAAAGGGAAGAAGAATGCCACCCAAGGGGAAACTGCGGGGGGTGAGGTAGCGCAGACCCCAATTGCAAACAAGGAACGAAAACGTAAGGGGAGGATTGAGCCATACGACGCAGTGGAGCACCCATCCAGAATCCAGTGAGAATGTAAATGCGAGATTGTCAATGATTCATTCCTTGCCATGATGGAAAGCAGAAAATCTGGTTACACTGGAGAACCCTCTCGAACTTGGGGCAAGCTGTGTGCATTCCTTGACTCGGTAAGCCAATTCCCACTGTTTGTCTCCTTTACTGTTTTCCCTTTTGGATAGTTATTTAATTTTTGCCGTCTGTCTGTTTTCAGATTTCGAAAGGGCAGTGTTGGATCAATGGTTCTCTGAAACCATGTTGTGCCGACATGGTGATTGTGGACATTCCGGATGGGCTGCCGGTACCGGACATCCTACCCACATGCACTTGCCCAACATTGAATGCATTTGATGAGAGGTACTGGCGGTGGGTCTTTTCATTTTGCATTTTTTTTTTATCGGATGCAGGGGTTCTTGTAATGATCCAGTCGGTCAATACGAAATGTCGACGGGAGCTTGCAAGCTACCTCAAGGCCTCGGGGATGAAAATCATCAAAACGTGGAATGGTGTGAACAGCCTGTACTTGACAAAGGGCGACTGTCCCGAAAAAATGGTAATCGACTTTCTCTTGCCTGCTTCATTTTAAGTTCCATTTCACCCTTGCAGAAATGAGTGCGTCAACGCACTCATTTTCAGAGGTTTCAAGCATTGTTCTTTCCAGATGATTTTTTTTGGATTCACTAATATGTGCTTTCATGTTGTCTTGTGTGTAGACCCGCCTTTTTGAGGCCGTCTGCCTCGTCAGAGTGCACCCTGCTTCAACTCCCACAGCAGTGAAGGAGTTCAGGCTTCATGGGGGAGATTCTTTCATCAACAATAAGTTCGATCCAGTGGTGGACAACATGCACTACAATTACGTGGATTCCAATGTGTGCTTGCGAAAGTCCAACTCCACACCATGGAGAGGGGCCAAGGAGAAGAGCCTAGCGCGTATCGTGGACCTCACTCTTGGCACAGGTTTCACCCCCAACCTGCTGTGGTGTTTTCTTCTTGATGCAAAATTTGTTTATATGTGTCCTGAGAGAACTCTATCTTGTAGGAGCTTCATACCATGCTTGCAAGGTAGCGGGCAGGCATTTGTTTGGTATGGAAGGTGATGCGGACATTTTCAATGACCTCCTCCATAGCTTGGAAGCGCCAGCGCCGGCACCTGCCGCCCAACAACAGGAGGGTATAGTGCATGTGGAAATCAATGAAGGGGACGACAAAGTCTTGGACGACGATTTCGCATGTGAGTAAGTTGTTTTTCTTTTAAGCATCCGATTTCTCCCGCGAAAATGGCCCCCCCTTTCCCATTAATGGTGGCTAATGCAATTGTGGATCTTTTGGTGGCAGGATATTGGAAGCTATTCCTTTGGTCGACGTCTCTTTTATTCACAGTGACTTGTGGTGCAGCCCTCCACATTCATACATCCTACCCGACTACGTGGAGGCCATTGCTCGTCAACAGAGTTTCATGTTATCTCTCTCGTGTGCTCGAAAGCACAACAGGCACCTCGGAGCTCGGATTTACGTCCATGATACTGCACAAATTTCAGGGGATAGTTCTAGTGACTGAAATGCAAATTTCATCATTTTGAGGGGTCTCGAGATGTTCACAGTTTTAGACATTTTGTGTCCCTCCATAACTTTGTAATAAAATTTGTGCCTGTTCGTTGTAATGTCGTTAAAAGATGGTTTCTCGTTTTCGTGTCGTGTATGCATTTACAACAGTGGCTTCTATGCACTTCATACAGTGGATAGTTATATCCTGGCTTATAGGCTTTGATTGTAATGTACAGCAAATGGTTGGTTATGGGTCAAACAAGAAGACAAGGCACCTAGGGGATGATATATGTATTGACTCTCGGGTCCAACGCAAGTTCAAAGGCAGCCTCCTGATGCCTAACATTGGTTCTGGGTCAAACAAGAATACAAGGCACCTAGGGGATGATTTGTGGACTCTCAAGTTCAACGCAAGTTCAAGGGCAACATCCTGATGCGTAACATTGGTTATGGTTCAAACAAGAAGACAGTGCACCTAGTGGATGGTGTATGGACTCTCGGTTTCAGCGCAAGTTCAAAGGCGGGATCCTCATGCCTAACATTGGTTATGGGTCAAACAAGAAGACAAGACAGACGTTTTGTCAATTTCTGTTACACAATGTTGTAAGACCCGGATTTCCTCCTCATGCACAAACGAGAGCCAAATCATTTTGAATATTGTTGTTTAATGGTCTTGATGAGAACCCATGAAAGTTGCAATACTCTCGTAACATACAGGTGCACATTTCTACCTCATTGGCAGGGGCCACAATAAGTATTGGAGTCCAAACCATGTTTAGCGTGGTCAGGTGGTGCGTTGCAGGAAGTATAGTGCTGAAATGGCTCGCAATGTGTCGACACTGAAGAGGACAGATAAAGAAGAGCGTGTTGCACACCAGAATGTTGCAGTAAGCACTCGGACAAAGTCGCAGCATGAAAGATCATCTCACATCTGCTGTGTTGTCTTATTCTACGTTGCTGTCATCTGTCTACCTTTCCCCAAATGCCAGACATTCATTAAATCTTATCAAGTGCTTCAGGACGGATTTTAGGCACAATTTCTAATGTTTGTGCAAACGACATTGATCGTTGTGCTTGGTTTTCATATATGTTAAAATGACATCCTCGCTCAACATTCATCCACTCTATCATCCATTCACGGTATTTTCATCCACATTTGTCCACAACTATTCATCCCCATTCCATATTAGCAGTGTCCCATCCAAATTGGCTCTGCTTCATCCTCATAAACTCATCCACAACCATTCTACACTGATGACAACAACGTAAAATACCACATTAGCATGGCATTAAATCATCTGAGGACCATTGTAGACTGATGACCTGGACATTAATACATCCACAATCATTTCAGTCTCTACAAACACTATCATTCTGCAACATTCACCAACAAACCCTAAACTCTCTTCTGCACCTCGACTCGTCGCCCACAGCGTAGCTACGGCGTGAGCCCAGCCCCGTGAGCCTGGGAGCTGAGCTCACGTTCAAGCTTTGAAGCGTGAGCTGAGCTCACGCTTCAGGGAAGCGTGAGCGGCATGAATCTGCTGGAGAAGCAGGTCCTATAGGCGAGGATTGCAGGAAGAGGGCCTATTACCGTGGACAAAACAAAGGAGGCCACCATGCACCATGTCTGCAATGCGTGCCAAAAAAGAGGAATATGTAAACATGTCAGATTTGAGCTCAGAATGATTGACACAGTTTATTTCAATTCACAGAGAGACGCTTATAATGAATCGCAAGTGCATTTGCCCTCACAAGTGAACGAAATGTATATGTTTGTCATAAAATGAAAAGTCTTCACACGGCAACCTGGAAACCAGCATGGGAAGCGGGCATGGCTCGTATGTGTTCAAAGAGAAGTTGGCGGAGCTCTACGCGAGGTGTCCCGCTGCAGAAGGGTGATGACTTCTCCGTAGCCTAGTGTGGCTTGGTGAATGAATTGGTCTCTCTTACCGTCGCAACACATAATTACAAGGTATATGTAATATTGATGCTTGCACGGGACCCACTTCCCTCTCATGCCGAGAGCGCCCTCACGCATCGTTACAAAATCCGGACAAGTGCACGATGGGAAATTCCCAATGGTAACTTGATATTCTTTGGCATGAAGAACTGAGCCAATTGACAGCACTGTGTAAATCCGTCCATACCCCGGGGAAGGGACTTCGGTGATACGAGCCACCGTAGCCTGCAAAATTCTAGCCGATTCCATCTTGCATTCGTGATCTGCACCCGAAGCAACACGGCGCACTGTTTTTCCATCTCTTTTTGTTGGGTGGGAGTTGGCACCGGGTGGAGGCATTGTCGGAGCATGTGGCACATCTGTGCCGACAGTGCATAAGGGCACCACCCGGGACCGTGCAAGACAAAACCCTCCCTCCTCCAGCATGCTTATCTCGGTTGAGGACAGCGATGTCCCAATTTGCACAGGCCAAATTGCGGGGGGAGGGGGCTTCATTATCACGGAAGGACGAACTGTTCCCTTCACGCATCGTGCCATATCGTCTGGGCAGAACCAAAACTTGTGCTCTTTTGACTCCCCACTATGATAAGGTCGGAACAACCCTGTGAATGTTGGAGCTGGAGTCCCCCTGGAGCCTTTGCATATTTTTGATTTGCATTTCTTGAAAGAGGGGGTCCGAATTGCCATGCAAGCCACTCTAGATCCTGGTGGGGTGCGTTCTATATGCCAGTCACTATCAATGCAATCAGATTCCTGCACCATGGCCACCACCTCCTCCAATGGGATTTCCGCTGCTATGCTTGCATGTTCCGCACCTGCTCCACAGGAGGAGGACCCACCTGGGAAGGGGCCGGCACAGGACTTAGTCTGCACTGGAGACACCTTTGGCACAGAGAAATTGACCCTGTCTGGCCTATGGGAATCTCCATCTGACCCTGGAAGAGTGTTTAATTTCCTTTTGCATGATCCAAATCTTTCCTCGCCTTCCAAATGGGGGAGCCTGGATTGCAGAGGGGAACCTTCAGTGCACCTGTTTAGAGCTCTGGCCATCTTTGACGGGTCTCCGGACCTACTCGCAGCCCTTAGCATCAACAAAGTCGAATCGGGGCCCTTCCCTCCACCCCGTCCCATCAGAAAATTGCGGTACCTGGTTTGTTGTGTAAGTGCCCGCACCATGTCATCAGCAGTGGCCACATACAAGTCACGACCTGCTTTGGTAGACTGTTGCATCCAGGCGTTGTGAACAGTCTCTGCCAAATTACACGATGGCATGTCGGCCAAGTCCTCCAAGGACATGTCCTGCAGGAGGCATTGCATGGAAATGTGAGGAAGGAAAAGAAATGGTAGAGGTTATTCAAGTGACAATCGAACAACCCCAAATGAACAGGCACGATGCAAAGTGCAATTTGTGTTTAAGGAAAACTTGTGAGGCTTACCGTCGTCATGAAAGCTCCCCACTGTCTGTACCTGAAGTGCCAGAAAACCAACCAGTCCTCCAACTCCTTCAGGTGGATACCTGTAGCAGCACCAGCGGAGAACCACCAAGCCCGGATTGCCTGGTAAGTGCTCTCTGCTTCTCCCATTGAGGTGGCATTCTTGTACTTCAGACAGAGCCTTCTATGCTCCAACTGAAGGTCAGGGCGAATGCAGCGCTTTGTATGACGTGCCAGAGATTGACTCCAATGGAAGAGGCATGTGCGCTCCCTATTTTCCATGGGGACCTTAGGATCCCCAGAACCAAACACGCGCCGCACTGCATTGAAATTTGCCTGTGCACTATCAGCCATGAAGCCCGCAAAGTTTGTGTTCTGTATTCCATTGCGCTGCATGACGGTCAGGAGGGACTTCCACATGAGCATCTGGGATTCAGTGTCCTCCGACTGCATATCACAAATTGCTATGGAGAGCACACGCTGGTACGCTGGATCATACACATGGCACGCCATGGTTGTCCAACCCTTCACCCGTTTGCAGTGATCAAACATTAACCAACATTTAGCCAAATCTCCTCCAGGTTGCATTCGGCGGACAATGCTCACACCACTGCCTTGGCCCACAGCGGACATCTTGAACAAATACACTTTGGACGAGCCCTGGCCAGGGAACATACTGTTTTGAATGAATTCATAGCGACTCCTCCGTTTGAGGTCCATAATGTTGTCCATGAATCCAGCAGTGCCTGTGCCCATTCTGAGTGCATTCACCTGGTTTCGAATATTGGGAGAGCTCAACACGGAGAAATGGTCCATGACTGCCTCAAGGGAATCTGCATCCAGCATTGGCTGTGTCGAATCCCCTTCACCCAGTATGTGTTTTTCCAGGAATGCCTTGCTAGCTGCAAGCGCTATAGCAGAAGGTGTTGCAGAAGGGGCATTATGGAACTCTTGCTTCAGTAGATTTCTTGCGATGTCCACGCTATCCCTGCAACTCCCTTTGGACACAGGATGCTCGTGTGCACCCATATGAATGCAGGCACGAGTCATTGTCTTGCATCGATGTGCCACCTGATACATACGAGCGTGGCAAACAGAAACACAGGACGGGGAAAGTTTGCAGAACCTGCACACAAAAGTATTGGTATTGGGAGGTGCAAGCCCTGGGGTGAAAGGATTCAGGGGCACACCTTCCCACTCACTTTCGTTTGGCTGAGCGCTGTTTCTCAGCCGAGGGCAAGAAATATTCAGGCACTTGCAATGCCCAACGCAAACCGACCTCCGAAATTTCAAGCCAATGTCGTTATGGATGTTCGAAGTTTTTGTCCTGCACCAAGGATGTCCGTCATGTTTCTTGTCCATGCCCTGCAGAAGCCCAGCCAGTCCACTGGAAGACGTGGGAGGGTTGAGCTCAAACAAGATGTCCCCATCAAACTGAGCTGGCACGTATTGAACACGTTGCACTGGAAGGGACTCCCAATCAACAAAACGTAGCTCGCTCTTGCACCCAGGCACACCTGCGAGGGCTTTCAATTTTGGAATGACACTTGTTATCTCTTGCAATTCGTCATCATCCAATAAGGGAGTTTGCACTGGCGGAGGAATCTCAGAAACATCCTCCGAGGACGAGTCCGAAAGAGTAACGAAGGTAGTGGATGTGCTCACCTCTTGTTTCACAGGAACTGTGCCCTTCTGTTGCACGACCGATGCTGCAGTGCCAGGGGTAACGACTGATCCTGCTGATTGTCTTCTCTCTTTTCCAAGGACACGGTATGTTCCTGGAAGGACTCTCCACTTCCTTCCACACTCGCCAACCAAGGGTTTCTCCAAGTGCCCAGAATCCAAATTCCCATCCTCGTCATACACCTCTTTCTGAACAAGCAGAGAACCCAACTCCAGCGGGAACACTGTAACCAGCTCATCCTCATGAACAACTGCATACCCATCGTCGTCTGCAGTGGCAGTCAGTGGAAGAGTACCTGCATTGGAATGGAATCGAGCGAGTGCATCTCGCTCCCTCGACATGTTTTCCAGCACTGAACGAAACTGCCGATGCAGAACGGAATCCCCGAACTGAGAGCCCGTAATTATCGAAAGTGGAAATACCACCAGCAAACTGAGGTCAACAAGGGTAGCACCAAACCCAAGGCTGCCGGCGATGCATGCCAAGGATGTAGGGATGACGTGCACATTCACCTCCCACCAACCAGAAAAACGGTTTTGAAAGACCAGAGCCACAAGAAGCCGTACTGTGTTTGGATGGAAAACAAACCCTGAAATTGACATGAAACCATCCATTATGAAATGACGGCAACAACCCTGGAGAGCAGTAAACAGGAAGATCCGATTGTAATGAGATTGTGTTGCGCCAGAATAGCACAGAACAAACACCGACACTTCAAGAGATACCTCGCACGAATGTGTGCAACACATGGTCATATCCGACACAATCCTTTATACCGAATGACCCCATGGGGACGGTCACGGCATAAAAAAAACCACAGGGCATGCAGCACAACACACGTGGATGCATATGTGAAGCATAACAATTATTGCGAATCTGGAAGAACTGCTCGGAATTGAAAAAGCACTACATTTCTACGGCGCATTCGAATTTGAAAGAAGGCAAGGAGGCCGCCATGTATTGGCAGGCGGCGAAGCACATCTGACATATATCGCAAATGCATGCAACGGATATTCTTTTTCTTCGGCGCTTTATTAGCTGGGTAATACAAAGACGACAAAATGGATGAATTCCGTTCGCACACAATATCAACACCCGCATCCAAATACGGTTGACAACGTCCATTTTTTTTTTGTTACATGCGATACCAGAACTTGTTGCAAACGTCAAACTGGAGAGCTCCAGGGGCATCGTGGGGAGCCCTTGTTTCCAGCGGAGGAGAAAGAGAAGGAAGTCATTATACTTCACGAGTTCTAGAAACAGGAATAGAGCTAGATATAGAATGAGGATGGAAAGAGTGGAGGAAGAGGAAAAGGAGGAAGAAGAGGGAATACAGGAAAGTGTGGCGATGGAGGAGCAGGAATCTGGAGAAGAACAACAACCCACCATAGTTCCAGGAACAGGCGAGGAGGACACTGCGTCTGAGGGAGAGACAGACGACATGGAGGAAGATGTTGACACTGGCCTCACGAACGATCTGACCACGGGAAAGAGGAAGGGGGAGAGGCTCACCTACATAGTCGGCGAAGAGAGCAGCCCCAAGCGGAAAGCGTCCCCGGCAACTGGGGAGTCTTCTCGAGTAGCTACGAAAAAGGTAAAATCCACACGACCCATATTTGTGAAGAATTCGGCTTTGAATGGCAGGTATTTGTGAAAGAAAGAACCATTGGTCTTGCAAAATTTGGTCTTGATGTCTGTTATGTGAGGGTGAAACGAACCCTTCACTGCCAGCCCAGACAGTGTGCGGCAACGCACACTGTTTGAGCTGAGCATTTCAATGTTTCTGGGTGCAAAATTTGGACTTCAGGGGCACCTGTGTGAGTGTGAAAAGAACCCTTCACTGCCAGCCCAGACAGTGTGCGGCAACGCACACTGTTTGAGCTGAGCATTTCAATGTTTATGGGTGCAAAATTTGGACTTCAGGGGCACCTGTGTGAGTGTGAAATGAACCCTTCACTGCCAGCTCAGACAGTGTGCGGCAACGCACACTGTTTGAGCTGGGCATTTCGGTGTTTCTGGGTGCAAAATTTGGTCTTTGCTGTCTGTTATCTGAGGTTGAAATGAAACCTTCAAAACCAGCTCAAACAGCGTGCGGCAACGCACAATGTTTGAGCAGACCTTTTCAATGTTTTAGGGTTCAAAATTTGGTCTTGATGTCTGTAATGTTAGTGTGAAATGAACCCTTCACTGCCAGCTCAGACAGTGTGCGGCAACGCACACTGTTTGAGCTGAGCATTTCAATGTTTCTGGATGCAAAATTTGGACTTCAGGGGCACCTGTGTGAGTGTGAAAAGAACCCTTCACTGCCAGCTCATACAGTGTGCGGCAACGCACACTGTTTGAGCTGAGCATTTCAATGTTTCTGGGTGAAATATTTGGACTTCAGGGGCACCTGTGTGAGTGTGAAAAGAACCCTTCACTGCCAGCTCAGACAGTGTGCGGCAACGCACACTGTTTGAGCTGAGCATTTCAATGTTTCTGGGTGAAATATTTGGACTTCAGGGGCACCTGTGTGAGTGTGAAAAGAACCCTTCACTGCCAGCTCAGACAGTGTGCGGCAACGCACACTGTTTGAGCTGAGCATTTCAATGTTTCTGGGTGAAATATTTGGACTTCAGGGGCACCTGTGTGAGTGTGAAAAGAACCCTTCACTGCCAGCTCAGACAGTGTGCGGCAACGCACACTGTTTGAGCTGAGCATTTCAATGTTTCTGGGTGAAATATTTGGACTTCAGGGGCACCTGTGTGAGTGTGAAAAGAACCCTTCACTGCCAGCTCCAGACAGTGTGCGGCAACGCACACTGTTTGAGCTGAGCATTTCAATGTTTCTGGGTGCAAAATTTGGACTTCAGGGGCACCCGTGTGAGTGTGAAATGAACCCTTCACTGCCAGCTCAGACAGTGTGCGGCAACGCACACTGTTTGAGCTGAGCATTTCAATGTTTCTGGGTGCAAAATTTGGACTTCACGGGCACCCGTGTGAGTGTGAAATGAACCCTTCACTGCCAGCTCAGACAGTGTGCGGCAACGCACACTGTTTGAGCTGAGCATTTCAATGTTTCTGGGTGCAAAATTTGGACTTCAGGGGCACCTGTGTGAGTGTGAAAAGAACCCTTCACTGCCAGCCCAGACAGTGTGCGGCAACGCACACTGTTTGAGCTGAGCATTTCAATGTTTCTGGGTGCAAAATTTGGACTTCAGGGGCACCTGTGTGAGTGTGAAATGAACCCTTCACTGCCAGCTCAGACAGTGTGCGGCAACGCACACTGTTTGAGCTGAGCATTTCAATGTTTCTGGGTGAAATATTTGGACTTCAGGGGCACCTGTGTGAGTGTGAAAAGAACCCTTCACTGCCAGCCCAGACAGTGTGCGGCAACGCACACTGTTTGAGCTGAGCATTTCAATGTTTCTGGGTGAAAATTTGGACTTCAGGGGCACCCTGTGTGAGTGTGAAATGAACCCTTCACTGCCAGCTCAGACAGTGTGCGGCAACGCACACTGTTTGAGCTGAGCATTTCAATGTTTCTGGGTGCAAAATTTGGACTTCAGGGGCACCTGTGTGAGTGTGAAAAGAACCCTTCACTGCCAGCTCAGACAGTGTGCGGCAACGCACACTGTTTGAGCTGAGCATTTCAATGTTTCTGGGTGAAATATTTGGACTTCAGGGGCACCTGTGTGAGTGTGAAAAGAACCCTTCACTGCCAGCTCAGACAGTGTGCGGCAACGCACACTGTTTGAGCTGAGCATTTCAATGTTTCTGGGTGAAATATTTGGACTTCAGGGGCACCTGTGTGAGTGTGAAATGAACCCTTCACTGCCAGCTCAGACAGTGTGCGGCAACGCACACTGTTTGAGCTGAGCATTTCAATGTTTCTGGGTGAAATATTTGGACTTCAGGGGCACCTGTGTGAGTGTGAAAAGAACCCTTCACTGCCAGCTCAGACAGTGTGCGGCAACGCACACTGTTTGAGCTGAGCATTTCAATGTTTCTGGGTGAAATATTTGGACTTCAGGGGCACCTGTGTGAGTGTGAAAAGAACCCTTCACTGCCAGCTCAGACAGTGTGCGGCAACGCACACTGTTTGAGCTGAGCATTTCAATGTTTCTGGGTGCAAAATTTGGACTTCAGGGGCACCTGTGTGAGTGTGAAAAGAACCCTTCACTGCCAGCTCAGACAGTGTGCGGCAACGCACACTGTTTGAGCTGAGCATTTCAATGTTTCTGGGTGCAAAATTTGGACTTCACGGGCACCCGTGTGAGTGTGAAATGAACCCTTCACTGCCAGCTCAGACAGTGTGCGGCAACGCACACTGTTTGAGCTGAGCATTTCAATGTTTCTGGGTGAAAATTTGGACTTCAGGGGCACCTGTGTGAGTGTGAAAGAACCCTTCACTGCCAGCCCAGACAGTGTGCGGCAACGCACACTGTTTGAGCTGAGCATTTCAATGTTTCTGGGTGAAATATTTGGACTTCAGGGGCACCTGTGTGAGTGTGAAAAGAACCCTTCACTGCCAGTCCAGACAGTGTGCGGCAACGCACACTGTTTGAGCTGAGCATTTCAATGTTTCTGGGTGCAAATTTGGACTTCAGGGGCACCTGTGTGAGTGTGAAAATGAACCCTTCACTGCCAGCTCAGACAGTGTGCGGCAACGCACACTGTTTGAGCTGAGCATTTCAATGTTTCTGGGTGCAAAATTTGGACTTCAGGGGCACCCGTGTGAGTGTGAAATGAACCCTTCACTGCCAGCTCAGACAGTGTGCGGCAACGCACACTGTTTGAGCTGAGCATTTCAATGTTTCTGGGTGCAAAATTTGGACTTCAGGGGCACCTGTGTGAGTGTGAAAAGAACCCTTCACTGCCAGCTCAGACAGTGTGCGGCAACGCACACTGTTGAGCTGAGCATTTCAATGTTTCTGGGTGAAATATTTGGACTTCAGGGGCACCTGTGTGAGTGTGAAAAGAACCCTTCACTGCCAGCTCAGACAGTGTGCGGCAACGCACACTGTTTGAGCTGAGCATTTCAATGTTTCTGGGTGAAATATTTGGACTTCAGGGGCACCTGTGTGAGTGTGAAAAGAACCCTTCACTGCCAGTCCAGACAGTGTGCGGCAACGCACACTGTTTGAGCTGAGCATTTCAATGTTTCTGGGTGCAAAATTTGGACTTCACGGGCACCCTGTGTGAGTGTGAAATGAACCCTTCACTGCCAGCTCAGACAGTGTGCGGCAACGCACACTGTTTGAGCTGAGCATTTCAATGTTTCTGGGTGCAAATTTGGACTTCACGGGCACCCGTGTGAGTGTGAAATGAACCCTTCACTGCCAGCTCAGACAGTGTGCGGCAACGCACACTGTTTGAGCTGAGCATTTCAATGTTTCTGGGTGAAATATTTGGACTTCAGGGGCACCTGTGTGAGTGTGAAAGAACCCTTCACTGCCAGCCAGACAGTGTGCGGCAACGCACACTGTTTGAGCTGAGCATTTCAATGTTTCTGGGTGCAAAATTTGGACTTCAGGGGCACCGTGTGAGTGTGAAATGAACCCTTCACTGCCAGCTCAGACAGTGTGCGGCAACGCACACTGTTTGAGCTGAGCATTTCAATGTTTCTGGGTGAAATATTTGGACTTCAGGGGCACCTGTGTGAGTGTGAAAAGAACCCTTCACTGCCAGCCCAGACAGTGTGCGGCAACGCACACTGTTTGAGCTGAGCATTTCAATGTTTCTGGGTGCAAAATTTGGACTTCAGGGGCACCCGTGTGAGTGTGAAATGAACCCTTCACTGCCAGCTCAGACAGTGTGCGGCAACGCACACTGTTTGAGCTGAGCATTTCAATGTTTCTGGATGCAAAATTTGGACTTCAGGGCACCTGTGTGAGTGTGAAAAGAACCCTTCACTGCCAGCTCAGACAGTGTGCGGCAACGCACACTGTTTGAGCTGAGCATTTCAATGTTTCTGGTGAATATTTGGACTTCAGGGGCACCTGTGTGAGTGTGAAAAGAACCCTTCACTGCCAGCTCAGACAGTGTGCGGCAACGCACACTGTTTGAGCTGAGCATTTCAATGTTTCTGGGTGAAATATTTGGACTTCAGGGGCACCTGTGTGAGTGTGAAATGAACCCTTCACTGCCAGCTCAGACAGTGTGCGGCAACGCACACTGTTTGAGCTGAGCATTTCAATGTTTCTGGGTGCAAATATTTGGACTTCAGGGGCACCTGTGTGAGTGTGAAATGAACCCTTCACTGCCAGCTCAGACAGTGTGCGGCAACGCACACTGTTTGAGCTGAGCATTTCATGTTTCTGGGTGAAATTTGGACTTCAGGGGCACCTGTGTGAGTGTGAAAAGAACCCTTCACTGCCAGCCAGACAGTGTGCGGCAACGCACACTGTTTGAGCTGAGCATTTCAATGTTTCTGGGTGCAAAATTTGGACTTCAGGGGCACCTGTGTGAGTGTGAAATGAACCCTTCACTGCCAGCCCAGACAGTGTGCGGCAACGCACACTGTTTGAGCTGAGCATTTCAATGTTTCTGGGTGCAAAATTTGGACTTCAGGGGCACCTGTGTGAGTGTGAAATGAACCCTTCACTGCCAGCTCAGACAGTGTGCGGCAACGCACACTGTTTGAGCTGAGCATTTCAATGTTTCTGGGTGCAAAATTTGGACTTCATGGGCACCCGTGTGAGGGTGAAATGAACCCTTCACTGCCAGCCAGACAGTGTGCGGCAACGCACACTGTTTGAGCTGAGCAATGTTTCTGGGTGCAATGGACTTCATTCACATTTTTGAGTATAAAATGAACCCTTCACTGTCAGCTCAAACAGTCTGCGGAACCGCACACTGTGTAGGCAGAACATATGAATATGGAAGGGCGCAACTTTCGGCCCTCTATGGGCAGATATTTGAGCAGAACATTTTCAATGTTCTTTTCCCTGTGTTAAATCGGAACATAGTGCATGTCAGTGAGGATCAATGAAACACTTTCTGGCAGCTCAAAGAACCTTTCCCTTTTTTATCCCACTTTTGCATGCACATCGGTCTGACGTTTCATTCCTCTCTTATAAGGGAATTTGAGTGAAACAACTTGCAGGGGGAAATGGCAAAGTGTGGCGGATGAGGTCCCTCAGGGTCAGGGGAAGGAGACCAAAGATGAGATGTTGACGATGAGTTTTATGAAGCAAAAAGCCGTGAGATGCTGGGGGATGTCAAAAAGGTGAACTCTCAGCTTGTGGTTCAAAGTATGCTTGCTCCTGGTGGGAGGTGTGAAGATTCCCTATGTAGGTTGGTTTCCATGCCCGTCGTTCGTCCACCCCTTGTCAAAGACATTCTCAAGCTGGAGAGGCGGGTTTGTTCATGGGTATTTGGATGGATCCGCGGTCTTTTACGTTTCTACTAGGGATTCAAGAGGTAACGAGCTCCTTGTTGATGAGTCAATCGTCGACTCCTGGGACCCCATTTGGAGACAGGTGAACGAATCCTTCGAACTTCTTCTCTCCAGAAAACCTTCCACCCAGGTATTCTCGGGGAAGATGTTTCACGTTTGGGATGGCAACCACCGGTTGCTTGCATGGATGGCTGTCATTGGGAGGCTGCACTCACAGGAGGAAGAGTGGCATTACTCTGTTCGATCGATGGTGCTTGATTGTGACGACAACATGATGGGTCTTCTGACGGCAATGAATGATGTGAACAGGTTGGTTTCTCATTGTACACGTTGCACTTCTGGTTCCGTTCTTCCTTGATTGAAGTCCTTGAATTACATTCTGAAATTCAGATATCATTCTGCAGAGGGACGGAGACATCGCATGTCAAAACGAGTCTGGTTCACACACTGTATAGGATACAAAGGATCGGGCAGATGCCCTTGACCAACTTCAAGACCATCCTTTCGGCAGAGATGTATAAGAAATGCGAAAGCTCCAAGACTTCGGAAACATGGTACTCGTTGACCCGTGAGGCTTTCATGGAGTACATGTACACGGTGAGATACATCTTCCTTCATCTGGCCTTTCCATATTCCTGCTTCCACATGTTTGTTTCTCTCTGTCTCCCTTGACCTTGGATTGATGCAACTCTCTTGCATTCCCTTGCAGCAAGACATTGCAGATGCAGGGGAGCGTGGCAAACTGGAATACTACAGCTCTACCCCTGAGGAGAGAAGGACAGCAAAGGGAGTTGAAAGTCACATCCAGAAGGAGATGAACGCTACAAGAAGGACAATAATGAGTGCTTTTGTGAAGCAGTTGAGAATGGCCGACCCATCATTCGGGCCGCAGTTTCTGCTGGAGATAAAAAACCATTATAACAAGCCAGGCAAGCCGGAGATGGCCCAGGAGAAGTTGCACAGGTTGTCTACCGCCGTCGTGTCTTCTGAACAGAAGGTGAAGTGGCTGCAGATATGGAACTCCGATCCCACAGTTAGGGATACCCACATGTTCCCAAGGCCAGAGAAGGAGAAGAAGACCCAGCGTGTCGTTCCTGTCAGTGACAATGTGCTGGACAACTGGCTTCACAAGGCCACTTACTGGAGCCAGGTGTGATGTCCTCTCGTATCTCACTTTCTTTTCTCTTTTCCTGTCCTTCTCTTCCATTGCCTCTTACATTCGCTGTGACTGTTTTTGGGTTCATTCTTCCATTTCAATTTTTTTGCAGTTGGAAGAAAGGGCCCGATCGGTTCTGCATACTCAGCTGGCTGACTATGGCATCACTATGACAGCTCCGAAGGTCTCCTTCGAAGCATACATGAGGAAATGGAGAGCCACAGTGTGGCACTCTGGTTTCTTTAGAGAGTTCAGCAAGGAGGGTGGCATCAGTCGAACAAATGAGCTTGACCAGCAGGAAAAAGGAGAGGAAGCCTGGAAACGATGCCTTTACAGGTGCACACCCTTGCACTCTTTGCTTGTGTTGTGGTTGCAATGTGTTGTGTGGCATACTGTTTAAGGGGGTCTTCCTGGTGTGTTGAAAAAGCTGGGACACAATATGTGCATTGGATAATGAGGCTGTGTCTGTTCGTGCAGGTACATTAAGTTTGTTCTCCTGGAAGAGAATTGCTTGGACAAACATCCAGATTTCGTGGACCTTTGGCTTGTCCCTGCTGGCAACCAGACCATGTTCACTGCTGGGATCTTGCATGACTGGGGTCCGGACCATCTTTCTTCTTGTGGTTGGTATTTGGATTGCCCTCCTTCAGAGACCCCAGCTGTAGAGTTGTCTTTGAGGAGAGAGAATGACCGTATTGCAGCCACTGCCGCAGCAGCGGACCTCGACATTCATGAGCGTAATCTGAGGACTCTTGCAGAGAAGGAGCCTCCCGCTCAGGATACCCCGGGTAGAGGAAGAAAGGCAAAGGGAAAAGATGTTGCTGGTGTTGTGGGGACGGGAAGGGGTAGAGGGAAGGTGGCACAAGGGCAGGGAAGTGTTGCAGCTATTGGCCCTGTGGAGCATGTCCAGCAGACTCCACCGCATGGTAGGGGATCCGGGAGAAAAAACAAGGGTGTGGTTGATCCCAAGGACCCGTACCATGCAGTGGAACATCCCACGAGGGTCATTCGTCCAACCAGGTTGGAGATTGCCAACGTCGGGTTCCTTGCCATGATGGAGTCGAAGAAATCTGATTACAAGGGCGAGCCATCACCAGTGTGGGAGAGGATTGTCGAGTTCCTCAGCACGGTGCGTGTTCTCTTTGGGTTCTGTGGCTTCTGCTCTCTTTGTCTGCTGTGGGCATGGATCGTTTATAAACTTGTCAGAATTCCATTGTATTTTGTTTGCAGGCTAAAATGACCAATCGTGGGTGAACGGGAAGGAGAAGCCATATGCAGCGGAACTCATCATCTTGGACATCCCTGATGGGTTGGCAGTCCCGGATATCCCACCATCGGGTGCTTGTCCGGGTTGGAATGCATTTGATGAGCGCTACTGGCGGTGGGTTTTTTCCTTTTGCAACTTCTTCCTTTCCGATGCAGGTGTTTTGGTTCTCATCCAGTCCATCGATGTTCGGTGTCGCCGTGCCCTTGCCAGCTATTTGAAAGCCTCGGGCATGAGAGTCCTGAAGACATGGAATTGTGTGAACAGCATGTACCTTACGAAGGGGGATCGTCCGGGAGAGATGGTGAGTTTCCCTTCTTCTTCCTCTTCTTTTTTGTTCTGGGATTGTGTTGTGTAGGTCGCTCAAACTCATATGTAGGGGGCCCGATTTTATTTTGGTTCTTAGTTCCTTCTGGATGTCATGTTCGCAGACTCGTCTGTTTGAAGCTGTTTGTCTCGTCCGGGTGCATCCACCAACGACTCCGGCCGGCATTACGGAGTTTGCCATCACTCACGGGGGCAAGTTCATAGATGACAGGACAGATCCTCCCACGGATGACATGCATCACAACTACGTCGACAGCAACGTGTGCTTGCGAAGGGGGAATGGGGTTCCTTGGAGAGGGGCGAGGGAGAGGAGCCCGGCTTTCATTCAAACGATTGTGGAGTGCTGCACCTACACAGACGCCAGAGTTCTGGATTTGTCAATGGGCACAGGTTCGTCCCTTCAACATTCACATTTCATGAGGTTTGATTGAGCTTGCACTTTCAGCACTTTCCACCGTTCCGAATGTGTCTTCAATGTCTGCTTACTTCATTCTATTCCACTGCAGGTGCTTCGTACCACGCTTGCAAGGCCAGTGCGCGACATGTCTTTGGGATTGAAGGGGATGCTGAGATTTACAAGAACCTCCTGATGGGTTTGGGTGGACACACTTCTCAGGTCCTTCCGAAGCCCCGTCCCGCTGATACTGGTACAGAGGAGACTTCTGACAAGGAGCTGGACTCCGACTTTGCCTGTGAGTAAGTTGAACCTGTGCATGCTTGCATTGTTGTTTCATTATCGAGAATCGCTGTTCTTGAGGCAAAGTGCAAATGGGAGACATCCTCTTCGTTGGACTTGTGCATTGCATCATTGTGTTAAAAATGGAATTTTGTGGACATGTGTAGGAGTCCGCGTGCTTCCACTTGCCCTCCTGGGCTATCACACCTATTTGGACTTGTTTTCAGTCCTCCTCGGTCTTGTGTGCTACCTGTCTATGCGGAGGCACTCGCAGCAAGCATGTCCGTTCATGGCACTCAGAGTCCACCTTGCGATGGCCTTCGTAGAACACGTGGTGTTGGGGCCAGAATCTTTGTAGATGACATAGCACAGGAGGTGGACATTGATTGTGATGACTGCGACACTTGATATGAAGTATTCTTTTGGTTTAATTCTGGGACAAATTTGAAATGGGATGGTTGTGTGTCCTTATTGTCCTCTTTGCAATGTGTGCATGGAATTCACATTCATGGTTCCAAACTATTGTTGGAGATGGGGGTTGCATGGACTGCCCGGATTGTTCCTTCAATATATTTGTTGTTTTGTGGACCTCACAGACTTGAGTACATTGCAAAAACAAACAAACCACTTTGTTCTCAATTCTCAATTTCCCCACATCAACCCGCGGAAATAGGTGACCCCACTCGGAAATAGGTGACATCCGCGGAAATAGGCACTGTTTGCATGCTGACGTGGCGTGAGCCTGTGCTGGGCTCACGCTTTCCTGGGCTCACAGGCTCACGCCTCCAGGCTCACGGAATAGCACCCCCCCGTCGCCCACACATGGTTCCCTATCTGCCAAATGCGCAATCCGTGGCTATAGGCCCCCATTTGCCTGTTCGGTCCGCGGTTATAGGGCCATGCCTATGAAAATGACGTGGCATGACGTGACGTGGCGTCGGGCACGCTGGCGAGGTCGGCTGACGTGGCGTCAAACCCGTCAGCCAACGTGGCAATAACTGATGACGTGGCGTGAGCCCGCCTAGGCTCACGCGCTCTCATGCTCACGCTCACGCGGAAGCATCCTCCTTCGTGGTGGGGATGATGCGCAACTACAGGCTTCCACACCGGGCTAAAGCACCTTCATATTTAACAATCATTTCTGCATTCTGTCACGAGGACAAATTTACAAACTACAAGTGCCCAAGAGAAAAGAAATTGTTTCATACAAACATATTGGTTCTTTGAACTCATACATATTCATCAGAGAGGTAAATAGTTTTAAGACAATAATAATAATAATGAATCTATTGGTCAGCGTCGACTTATCTTCGACTATAAGCACAAAAAATCAGTTTGGATTTAAGTTCATCAAAGAATGGGAAAAATTAATTATTATTATTATTATTTAAAAAACCTATTAGTCGGTGCCGACTTTTCTTCAACTATGAACACAAAATAACAGTTTGGATTTAAAGTCGGCACCAACTTTAATGATGGGAGGGAAAAAAAACCAAAAAAAAACTATTAGTCGGCGCCAATTTATCTTCGACTATGAACACAAAAAATCAGTTTGGGTTTAAGGTCAGCACCGACTTTAACCAAGGGAGCGAAAAACAAAAAAAAAAAAAAAACAAAAACAAACAAACAAACAAACAATTAGTTGGCGCCCGACTTATCCTCGATTATGAACCCCAAAAATCAGCTTAGGTTTAAAGTCGGCAGCGACTTTAACCAAAGGAGCCAAGAAAAGAATTAATAAATTAATAAAAACTATTAGTTGGCGCCGACTTATCCTCCATTATGAACTGAAAAAATCAGCTTGGGTCTAAAGTCAGCACCGACTTTTAACCAAAGGAGCAAAGAAAAAATAAAAAAATAAAAAACTATTAGTCGGCGCCGACTTATCTTTGATTATGAACACAAAAAACTAGCTTGGGTTTAAAGTCGGCACCGTTTTTAACGATGGGAACTTCATACCCATGAGCATGAGCAAAAATATTCATGAGCAAAGATAAAAACAACATTATTTGGATGAAATATAGTATTTGCTCTAGAATCTTGATTTACTAGGCGCCGACTTATTTAAAAACAAAAAGAAAAAACAGATTTTTTGTGTTCAAACTTGAATAAGTCGGCGCCGATTTATAGTTTTTTTTTTTTTTTTCCCTCCCATCGTTAAAGTCGGTGCCGACTTTAAACCCACACTGATTTTTTGTGTTCATAGTCGAAGATAAGTCGGCGCCGACTTACAGTTTTTTTTTTCTTTTTTTTCTCCCATCGTTAAAGTCGGTGCCGACTTTAAACACTCGCAGATTTTTAATGTTCATAATCGAAGATAAGTCGGTGCCGACTTTTTTTTTTTTTTTTTTTTTTTTTTTTTGGGTGTGTTTTTCTCCTATCGTTAAAGTCGGTGCCGACTTTAAATCCACACTGATTTTTTCTATTCATAGTCGAAGATAAGTCGGCGCCGACTTATAGGTTTTTCTCTTTCTTTCTTTCTTTCTTTCTTTCCCTCCCTTTGATAAACTTTAACCCAAACTGATTTGTATATTCCTAGTCGAAGATAACTTGGCAAGACTTCTAATTTATTTAGTTTAATATTTTGTTTTTGCTTCTGATGAAGTTAAATCCAAACTGATTTTTTGTGTTCATAATCGGAGATAAGTCTGATACCCATACCAGATCAACATTGGTCGGCACCGACTTATAATTTGCTTATTTCAATAAGTCTAAGATTAATATTGTGTCCACTATCAGCTATATAGTTGGTTCTGAGTCTAGAATTGCAGCAACAAACTTGCATTTCTGGTAATATCCTCAATCAGTCCGCTGGTCCATAACTCGTAATAGAACTATATATGTTTTTTATTTGTGTAAGTTAAATACATTGCCTCCATAGGCCACTGATCTGCGTCATCATGGCCACTGAGCTTCTCTGTCTGGCCTATCTATATGGTCTCAGATCCAACGCCGGCAGAGAGGCCATGACCCATTGAGCTGCACTGGTGTCTCTAGGCAAATTGTGCATGGTTCCAATGCCCTTATTTCCGCCGGCACAACAGACTCCGGAGCTGACTCTTCAACGATGTCAATGGAAACACCAATCCAGTGCAAATCCTCCTCTTCATTAACCCCCCATCTCCTCATCGTCACCTCCTTCCTCATCCTCCATCCCCACATTTTCATCAGCGTCTGACTCCTCTGAATCAGTGCTGCATTCCTGTTTAGCTGGAGCGTTCTCATTTTGCAACTGCATAAGGAACAAGGCCTCATATTCCTGCCTAGCAACACACTCGCGATATCGTCGAGATAAGGAGACCACCACTATTCGGAAGCAGGCCTGTCCTCCCCGTCGCCCTCCACAGCACGGCTGTTGCTGCTTGCATCCACATTGGCAGCAGGCCTTGCAACGCAAGGAAGGGATGACGATACCCGGCATCCTTGTGCGCGGAGGGGTTTCACACACCGATTTCAAAGGGAGATGAGGAGAAGCTTTGGAATGAACACTTTCCCGACCCCAATCAATGGTGGGACAATGGAGACAAAAAGGTGAATGGTTTTCATCATCGAACGAACTGTGAAAGAAGCGTGGAGTTCATTTTCAGAACATTGTCCCTCGACTGTCTAGGTTAGGAAACTTTCCTGCCTTCATTCAATCAATGGTGGGATATGGTGGAAATGTACCTATATCTAAAGCTGACATGTACAGTTCCTTTTACAGTAAAACCACTTATATATGTTTCAAATGCAAGCCAAGAATTCACAGTTACTATGGTTACCCTTCGAGAAGATTTTTGGAACTGACATTCATTTATCTTGTTTCAATGGCAGGAAAAATCCCTTACTACACAGTGCCACCTGTGCGGGAGGGCCGTGAGCATGCGGAATCTGCAATTGTAGCTGACTGGAGCAAGGAGTTTGATGTGGAGGCTCTGTTTAAGAATGAGGAGTCAGTTGTTATAGCTGGACTCCCTTCTCTGGTCGACACACTTCATGTGGAAATGCCTTTAAGTGCTCCACATACTATGGACATCGACATTGTTCAGGTTGGTTCAATTTAACCTGGATTATATTTTCTCCTTGGCAGCAACAACAAAATTGTGGCATGATGCTGAGGAGAGATAAATGTTGTGGTGTACTATATTGGTTGGTCTTCTAAATGAATCACCCTCGTTGAAATCTCTAAAATGATTGTCACATTTTGTCGGTCATTTCCAAAAGTTGGCGGCAATGCCCTCCTTTGGTCTATTTCTTGGGTGAGTACTCACATCAAATTCATACCATGGTGAAGAGCTTTATTGAGAAAAACTGGAAGACCAGAATGATTTTGTTTTGAAACCTGAGTCCTAGAGCAAGCCTTCTATGATGGTGGTACAGCCATTGTGCCTTGCCTCATCTGTTGTGTCCACCTCTAGATTACCTGAAGTGTGAATATTGTCTTCAGGTTGCCCCACACAACAGGCATTTGCAATCCCCTTCCTCTCTGCATATGTTTGTTGTTCAAGGTAGGCTTCCCGCCCAGAGTTTAAATTTCAGTCTAATGCCCAGAGTGGGTAGACCCTTGAGGTCATCCATGATGGCCTCACTCATGTCACCGACTGGAAACAAGTTTTTCAGGGAAGTTTTCTGCCTAATTTCATTTTTGTCAAACAATTTCCTGGCAACAGACATGGCTTTGGACCCCACAGCCTCTAGGTCAGAATTATCCAGCAGGGTCAAGACTTGCAGACTCAGAATCAGATCCTTGAAAACTGCTTCTTCCGCCAGGACTTAACTTGTTTGACAAGGCAATCCTGCTTCCAAGATAGAGTCGATTAACTTAGGGTATGTGTTTTTAGTCCTACATTGCAGCTGACCCAACCATCTGACCTTGAATCTGGAGGGA
This sequence comes from Takakia lepidozioides, assembly GCA_030704615.1. NCBI lineage: Eukaryota > Viridiplantae > Streptophyta > Takakiopsida > Takakiales > Takakiaceae > Takakia > Takakia lepidozioides. The sequence continues at coordinate 23,277,388 of CM060732.1, read as the reverse complement.
GAGAGAGAGTATATTCCTAAGACGTTGTTTGCCGTAGCCTTGTGGACATTTACTCCGCGCCCAGTTTGAGCGGAACACAAAGGGATAGAACCTACCTTTGTCAAGGGCCGACGCCCGTAGTAAGACTTACCTTGGAATAAACAATTGATCCGGGTTTTCCAAATATCCTCTAGAAATCCCTTTACACAAGCATCAACCTGTTGTGTGTGGTTTGCCCAATAACTAGGCCCCAAAAGGGCCTGGGCGTTTGCCTCAGCCTCGAGACTTTCAAAGTTGGTAAACAGAGGTACAGGCGTATGAGCAAATGATGCGCAAAGGGGTGAAGCCCAACCACATCACATTCGGTTGCATTTGCAATGCGTGTGCAAGCCTGGGAGCCCTGGAAAAGGGGAAAGAGGTCCATGATGACCGTCAAAGCTGGAATTGTACCAGATGCTAATGGCAATGAAGTGTGTCGGGTACTTATTACTTTTCTCCCTTCACTATCTCTTCAACTAAATACAAGTTGTCTTGGAATATGGGAGGGTTCAGCAGTGAGCGTACTCTGCAGCGAGCTGCCCTCCCAAGTGTAAAGTCAACATGACAGCCATCCCTGCGATCTATGTCGAAATTGATGGCAAAGTAAGGGATCTAATTTATCCTACTCATGTATGCTTTAAAGTTGAAGTTGCTGTTTCAATGTCAATGGTGGATGTTAGGCATATTTGTACTCACTTGTTCACTTTCTACACAACAAATGTGACAGATTTGGAAGGGGCTCAAGTTTGGGTGACCTGGTCTGTCTGTAGGTGGTAGGTGAATGCCACAGGAGATGGCATCTCTGGGGACGCCTGTATGACATTTACTTGGGGTATTATCCTCATTCTTTTTCCAAATGTGCTGCCTCTTTATGTCTTAGCTGAAGGGCCAAAGGGTTTGGCAACAGTGCTTTTTTGCCGATCAAACCGTTACACACCTAGACCCCTCTATAAAAGATGCTTTATAGCTGAAATATGTTCTGCTCTCTTAGGAGTTTTTGACAATGAAGCAAGCATACTCATGCCTAGTTAAATTAGCTTGAAACTTGAATAGTTGGGTTGAAGATCCATTGTAATTTGCACTACTGTTATGATGCTGGTTGGCAGCAATAAGCAGTTTGCAGTAGTTGAAAATCCAGGGCTCTGACACTGGACTTTTACCCTCAAGGATCAGGACCAAGGAACGGCAAAGGTGTGCACCATGTTGCCAACCTCGATGCAGCAGCGACCTGGCTCTTTTCTAACCCCTCTAACCTTCATCATTCTTCTCACCTTTGCAGTATTATCCCACCTACCAGCTGCAGCATAGATGTTTGATAGCAACACATAAGTCGCGGCATCTTAGTGTTCATCCCATTTGAGGATAGATGTTGCCGCATGTTCAGCCATCTCCACATTGCCATGGATTCTGCAGGCACCAAGCAAGGCCTTCCACACCACAACATCTGGATTGATTGGCATCTTATTAATCAGATCCACTGCCTCATCCAGTTGTCCCCCATGTCCAAGAAGGTCCACCATACAGCCAAAAGTGCTTTACTGTCGGAGTGACACCATGATCTTGATTTCCTTCATTCAGTAGGCCAGAGTGGTTGCATGCAAAGAGAACACATATAAAGGTGATATTGTCCGGCTTCAAGCCATTATTTTGCATTCCCTCAAATAGTTGCAGGACCTCCCTATGACACCATGCTGGGCATATCCTGCGAACATTCCACGACACCATATTTCGTTCAGCCATATTGTCGAACAGTCCCTTCGCATCCTCAATGCACCCACATTTGGCATACATGTCCACTAGGGCAGTGTACAATTCCAGCTTTGACGATGTCACCATGGACCTCTTTTCCCTTTTCCAGGGCTGCCAGGCTTGCACAGGCATTGCAAACGGAAACAAACGTGATGTGGTTGGGCTTCACCCCTTCCCCCATCATTTACTCATAGGTCTCCAAAGCCTCCATCCCGCGCCCTTGCTATGCATACCCTGCAATCATCGCACTCCATGACACCAAATCTCGTTCAGCCATACTGTCAAACACTCCCTCCGCATCCTCAATGCACCCACATTTTGCATACATGCCCATGAGGATATCGTTCAAAATCACATCTGGTACAATTCCAGTTTTTGCGATACAACCATGCACCTCTTTGCCCTTTTCCAAGGCTGCCAGGCTTGCAAACGCACAAATGTGATATGGTCGAGCTTCACCCCTTCCACCATCATCTGCTCATAGGTCTCCAAAGCCTCCATCCCGCGCCCCTACTGTGCATGCCCTGCAACCATCGCGTTCCACGACACCACATTTCATTCAGCCATATTGTTGAACACTACCTTTGCATCCTCGATGCTCCCACATTTGGCGTACATGTTCATGAGGGCATTGTTCAGAATGACATCGGGTACAATTCTAGCTTTGACAATGTCGCCATGGGCCTCTTTGCCCTTTTCCAGAGCTGCCAGGCTTGCACACGCATTGCAAACGCACACAAACGTGATGTGGTTGGGCTTCACCCCTTCCCCCATCATTTGCTCCTAGGTCTCCAAAGCCTCTACCCCACGTCCCTGCTGTGCATACCCTGCAAGCATCGCGCTCCACGACACCACATCGTTCAGCCTGCATATTGTTGAAAACTGCCTTTGCATCCTTAATGCACCCACATTTGGCATACATGTCCACCATGGCAGTGTTCAAAATGACATCTGGTACAATTCCAGCTTTGACGAGGTCATCATGGACCTCTTTCCCCTTTTCCAGGGCTCCCAGGCTTGCACACGCATTGCAACGTGATGTGGTTGGGCTTCACCCCTTCGCGCATCATTTGCTCATATGTCTCCAAAGCATTCATACCACACCCATGCTTGGTAAACCCCACCAACATTATATTCCACGTGATCAAAGATGGTTGAGGCATTCCGTTGAACACTTGGTGAGCATCCATGATGCTCCCGCACTTAACATACATGTTGACAAGGGTGTTGAGTAGTTTGCTAAATCCACTTTCGATAATGTGAGTGTGCACCTGCTTTCCAGCTTCAAGGCCTTTCATCTTGCACCTATGCAAGAGACAGACATACGTATCTGAATCTACTGAAATGCCTCCTTGAAAACTGCCTTTGCATCCTTAATGCACCCACATTTGGCATACATGTTCACCAGGGCATTGTTCAGAATGACACTTTGTTATCTTTTTTATTTTATTTTTTCTCTTTCCTCCCAGAGACTCAAACTCTCTTCTCCCCCTGAATTTTTATCCCCTCAGGCTCAAAGTCCTTCCAAGCCCTGTTAGAATAGAACAATCAACCTTGCACCGACCATATCTTCTAGCATCGCTAGGGGATTCGAACCCAGTCCGGTGGGGGAGAATGGCGGTTTTGAAACAATTTTTATCTGGGCACTTGAACTCTCTCCGAGGAGAGAGAGTAGGTCGGGTTTGAAACCTTTATTATCTTTTTATTTTTATTTTTCCGCTTTCTTCCCAGAGACTCAAACTCTCTTCTCCCCCTGAATTTTATCCCCTCAGGCTCAAAGTCCTTCCAAGCCTTGTTAGAATAGAACAATCAACCTTGCACCGGCCATATCTTCCAGCATCACTAGGGGATTCGAACCCAGTCCGGTGGGGGAAAATGGCGGTTTTGAAACAATTTTTATCTAGGCACTCGAACTCTCTCCGAAGAGGGAGAGTAGGTTGGGTTTGAAACCTTTATTATCTGTTTCTTTTATTTTTCCACTTTCCTCTCAGAGACTCAAACTCTCTTCTCCCCCTGAATTTTTATCCCCTCAGGCTCACAGTCCTTCCAAGCCTTGTTAGAATAGAACAATCAACTTTGCACCGGCCACATCTTCCAGCATCACTAGGGGATTCGAACCCAGTCCGGTGGGGGAGAATGGCGGTTTTGAAACAATTTTTATCTGGGCACTCGAACTCTCCCCGAAGAGGGAGAGTATGGTGGTTTGAAACCTTTATTATCTTTATCTTTTATTTTTCCTCTTTCCTCCCAGAGGCTCAAACTCCCCCTGAATTTTATCCCCTCAGGCTCAAAGTCCTTCCAAGCCTTTTTAAAATAGAACAATCAACTTTGCACCGGCCATATCTTCCAGCATCACTAGGGGATTCGAACCCAGTCCGGTGGGAGAGAATGGCAGTTTTGAAATAATTTTTATCTGGGCACTCGAACTCTCTCCGAAGAGGGAGAGTAGGGCGGTTTTGAAACCTGTATTATTATTATTATTATTCCTCTATGCAGACAAATGATTCTTATCAAAGACAAATGATTTCTATCAAAGACAATTGTTGTTATGATAAATTCATCTAGACCTATACAACCATTATCTATTTTATCAAAAGGCCAATGTCCTACGTGAATACGATTATTTATTTGTAAAACAAATATCCAGATGTCTATAACACCAACTTAACATGGAAAAGGAAATTGCTAATGCTAAGAGGCGGAGAAAATATGCTTTAAATAAAGAGAAACTAAATGATGAACGACGGAAAAGATATAAACAACCGACTCCCAATCTAGAGGAAACAAATGTTAAACGAAAGGAAAAGTACAAATTCGAAAATCCACCACAAATCACGGAAATAGATCCAGACGAAACAAATGCTAAATGGAGGGAAAAATACAGATTTGAAAAACCACAACAAACCAGAAAATCGAATGTCAACCGACTCCCGATCCAGAAGGGACAAATGCCAAACGAAGGGAAAAATACGCATTCCAAAAAACCCAACATCCATTGATGAAAAATCAACAAACCACGGAAATAAAAAATTCTCAAGCCACTCCCGCTCCACACAAAATAAATGCTAAACGAAGGGCAAAATACGCATTCCAACAAAACCAATATCCACTCATCAAAGATCAAACATGTGCTACACAAATTCAAAAATATATCGCAAACGAAAATGACGAGAAAGAAAAGCTCAAAAGAAAACGAGAGCAATTGTATAGCGCTCCTGCAAAAAAACTAAATAATAATCTTTTCCCACTAGAAACATGTTTGGAGAACAACTTGTTTTGTTTATCCAACTCAACGAATACATCAGCAATGCGACATTCACCAATCAATATTGTTGCGTTTGCAGCAGAGACATAGCAACATCTAACATGTTGAAATGGAGAATCGGTGAATTACAAAGCGACATCTTGAAACACATGAAAAATGGGCTAAGCCTACAAGTAGAAAATCACTTCGAAGAACATAATATCTTGGAAGAGGTTCCCCAAGAATTGATCAATGACACAAAACATCAGTTGGACGAATTAAATGGGTTGTTATTGGACAAACGAGGAGTATCAAATACTGCACGTACCATCTTCATTTGCAAAAACTATAGTTCCATCTTGAAAAAGAACAAGATGTCAAAGTTTGCACTCGCCAATGCTTTGTGGATCGGAAAAGTTCACGACATTTTGCCAAAGTTAACCATGGTTGAAGAAACGTTAATAGCAAGATACCGTTCTCGTGTGATGTTGTTCAAATTACGATATGTAAATAAGGGCGGAAAGGGACAACGCGCATTGAGAGGAAATTTGGTGAGTTTTGCTCAAAATCCAAGTCGTGCGGTCGAATTGCTGAACAAATTGCCACCACCCTTAGATTCATTATCCAATATTGTCGCCGTCCACTTCGTCGGTACTTCACATCCACCCGTTAATGTCGTGAAAACATGTAATTTGCTATACGTACGTAGACTTGCAGTGACGACATGGTTAACATGGCTGAAAAACAATCACACGGATTACAAGGACATTCAAATTGATAACGACATATTGGATGGACTACCAGAGAATGATATTCCACCATCAATCTTGAGATCGGTGTTTGAATCCACGGACATTGAATTCGCCAACCCTGAACATCGTACCAACATAACTGATTTGCACAACAAAAAAATACCAATCAACAAAGACGACGATACGATCCAGCCTGTCATAGACACCTCCGGACTCATCAATTTCGACGAAATAGACATAAAGCACGATGACCTAATCTCCAACGCTTTAAATGAATTGCAACTACAATAAAACATGTACTTGTCATACACGCACGAAACCGAAATGGTGAACGAATACGCAAACCCAAAACTGATTGCGTGCATATTTCCAACGTTATTTCCGTTTGGAATCGGCGTAACCAAAATGAAAAACTGTCCAATCAAAGTAACTTTGGAGGCCCACATTGAATGTTTGATGAGTCTCTCACTGATATTCATCACGACTTTTCGAAACACCACTTATTTCCATTCTTCATGTTCAATTTGATGCAACGTAGACAAATATGCCTAGGCGCAAAACTGACAGTGTTGAGATCGTCATTTCAAAGTGAAGCACAACTCCTTAATAATATCCGTTCAGAAGACTTCAATGACATAATAGAGGACGTGAAAACAATATATAACAAACCGAAAATTCAAAAGTTATTGCGGTATTTGAAAGTATCAAGTAAACAAGTGATGGCATCTGGAAGCAGCCGCGCAACACAGAGAAACGAAATATTCAGCATGATGCAACAGTTGGGAACATCAAGCTTGTTCTTCACTTTGAATCCAACATTCGTACATCATTCTCTTGTGTCCCTGCTAAGTGGAAACGACATCGATCTTGACATTTTTTTCGATGAAAACCTCCCGGACCACTATGAAAGGCGTGCAATTGTCACTACGAATCCGAGTTCTCAAGCTAAATTTGTATACATCATCGTGAATGTAGTTTTTAAATACCTACTGCGCGTCAAAGAGACCGCCAAAACTACCACAATAAATACGAGAGTACTTGAAAACATTAATGCATATTACGGTTGTTACGAAACGGCGAAAAATGGTTCACTTCATACACACACATTGTTGTGGCTAGAAAATGCCCCAAATCCAAACGACCTCGTACAAAAACTGAAAGAAGACAAAGAATTCAAACGGAAAATGTTGGCATATTTGGACAACATCATAGTACGCGACTTGATCCAGTTCAAATCCGAAATACCGGTTGACGATGACATTCCACCCACTACCATTGACCCCGACAACAAAGAAAACAATGTAAACACCGAAATTCATCCGTGCACTACTAGACCTCCCGATGTTCACTCTAAAACATTTCATGCTAACTTTACACGCGACGTTTCAAAACTGCTGAATGTATGCAATCCCACGTGCTACAAAACCAACGAAGACGTTTTAAAAAAGAATTGTAGATACGGAGTTCCCGTTGTCTTAGTTGAAAAAACATATTTCGACGATGAAACCGGGCTGTTGCACATAAAACGAACTGACAAATGGTTGAACAATGCAAATCCATAGATGTTAGTATCAGGAAGATGCAACCACAATTTGAAGTTCATCGGTGCTTCAGGGAAATACGCAAAGGCACTGATATACTACATCACGGATTACATCACAAATCTTCCGTCTATACATCACACATGTATTCGCTCTTGCAAATAGCCGTAAAATAAATCCAAACGACTTATGACAATCTATATTCCGAACATTCAGTCGACAAAAGCCGAAAATTGTTGATTCGATGTTTGAACACGATCGGATCCCAACAAGAGATATCGGCGACAAGGGCAGTCAGTTACCTGATGAAATATCCAGACCATTTGACAGACCACCAGTTTGCATATTTGTCGTGGTATAGTTTATCGGCATGGATCCGTGAACAAGAACAATATCAATCGAACGAAGATGGAAACAACGATCTGAACAACACGCCTGACGATAAGGACCCTGATAATACTTTCGAAACGTTCAAAGTTGAAAGATCCGAACAGAACGACAAATTGATTATGTATAATTTTCGCATCGACTATCAAAGCAGGCCACACAAGTTCGAGAAAATGTCACCTTACGAATTTTGCAGCAAATCATGCAAGGTGAAAAGCCCGTACTACTACAAATTCATACATGAACATCCGCAAAGCGACACCCACAGTGTATACGAATCTCAGGTGACCAAAGTGCCGGTAATACAAGGCTACAAAATACCTTCGAAAAAAAACGTACGCTCGCGCTATTTGTATTCTGTTCATGCCATGGAGATCTATCCACGATTTAAAGCCAAGATCACAACAAGGTTGGGAAGAAACTCTCGACGAACTATATCCAATATGTTCGGAATTCAACAAAAAATCATTGCAAATATCGACATGCTCCACGAATGCAAAGAATCACGAGACTCCGATAGACTGTTACTAAAGAACGAAAATCCACTTGATGACGAGAATCCAGAAGATATCAATATCGACCTCTTATACAATGAGATGCCAGACGAAATGCACGATGACGATAACGACGATATATATGTGGACGACAATTCGGCGTCACAACAATATACTAAAGACATAGTCACAAAAGGCCAAAAGTTACAAATCGAATATCTTATGTGCAATACAAACGAAAACCAATATGTGACCGAGGTTACCAACAAGCTCGTTACGGATGCCAACGAAAAAATATCACCATAACCCCATACCGCACAAAAAATAGGAATGATCCAAACTGCGTCCCAAAAATCAAATAGAACCCAAATCAATAAATGGTTGAAAACATTAGGCGAATCCAAAAATCCACCCACTGACATTGACAACAACCTGTACGAGTTCACAAATGCAACTCAGTCATCCAAAAACATTAACCTTCACCCCAAAAATCCAGAATTGAGAGAAATTCCAAAAAACGAATCTATGGATATCCCAAATGACGACAATTACGATGTAGATCCTGATATCCTGCACAATGGAGACCAACATCAAATAGCTAAGTATTTTGTCATGAAAAAATACAAGCTCAACACTTTGCAGGAATCAGCATTTGAACGTTTCATAGACCTACAAAATCACTATCTCGATGGAAGAAAACAAACGTTAATGTATGTGGGAGGTGCTGCGGGAACGGGAAAGACCGAAAGCAATCCAAACGTACTTTATAAAAACCAAGAGACTCAAAATACTGAAATCGGTGCTTACACAACGAACGCCGCAACCCTCATAGGGGGATCGACCATCCACGCTCTATTGGGCTTGAAAATCAACCAGAGTGTCAACGAATCCGACACAAAAAGTTTCATAAACGAATGGTTCGGGACATACTATTTGATTATAGACGAAGTATCTATGGTCGGATGCAACATGATCGCCGACATCCATCTGAAGTTACAAAAATTCAAATTGAACATGTTATCCTTCGGAGGACTCAACATAATGTTCATGGGCGATTTCATGCAGTTTCCACCAGTCATTGACGCGCCTCTGTATTCAACGAACATTCAACCCATTTTCACATTCACAAAATACACACATAAAAAGATTATAGGCAAGAGCCTATGGGAAAATTACATACGGCCTAACACAATCATATTGATCCAACAAATGAGACAAGCCCACGATCTACAATATGCGAAATTGCTCCAGAATCTACGCGAAGACAACTTCACCCAAACGGATTTCAAATTATTACATACAAGATTCATGTCGAACTTGAAAATCAACCTCTTTAACGAACCATGGGATAAAGCAACGTACATTGTACCTCGAAACCAATTAAAGAATGCCATCAATCACCAAATGATAGAATACTACACACGTAAATCTAACCACGCGTCCTACACCATAGTAGCCACAGACACCTACAAGAAGCACACATTCCGCGACGAGTTCCAATTCGCTATCCGACAGACCGTACCCGGGAATAGAAGCCACAACCTTCTTCCATTTTTGAGATTATACAAAGGAATGACAGTCATGCTCACCGACAATTTGTATCCTAGATTGGGGCTTGTAAACGGCGCAGTCGGACAAATAGTGGGGATCTCGACAACAGAAGACGATTGGACCGTACGGGAAGTTTAATGCACCCGCCAGATCACGTATTAATCGACTTCAGCGAATTCATCAGTCAACAGAGGATGAACTGAAAAAACCAAAGAAATTCAAAATCAGCAGACGCCAATTGCCTCTGATACCCGCCTATTGCCTAACCGACTACAAAGGCCAAGGCAAAACTTTCGACAGGATAATCATCAACTTACAAAAACCACCAGATGGACACCCCTTGAACATGCACAACATTTACGTCACACTCTCTCGTTTACGCTCCCTACAAGGATTAATAATACTTTGGGACATGAAGTTCGAAGACATCCAAACAGCCAAATTCACGACAAGCTCACTAGAGTTCATGGCTCCACAAACCGATTGTAATGTCCAAGAACAAAAATCACATAAGACCACAGAACACATCAGCACGGTGAATACAGACCCTAAAACCAAAACGCCACATCCACATCCAATCCAACTGAAACACGCGTCCGGAGAAATAAAAATGCCAACCGATTCTGAAGCCGAACATCATACACTGATATGTACAAATGAAAATCGAACTTGCTCAGAATTAGCTCCCACACCGCTCGAAATCATAGAAATCGATTCCGAAGACGAACAATCCGACACAGAAAACACAGATATGCGCCAAGAAACATATTGGCACGAAGATCTTCTATTGACAACGCACGACGAACAAATCCTCTTGGACGATAATGGATGGTTGTGTGACCAGCATTTGGCGGTCAGGATGCAAATATTATTTGATATGAAAACACAAAACTACCAACAACATGCGTATTCGACTCTACTGGGCAGAACGAAATACACCAAGAAGTATTTGCAGCACGTATTCGTCAACAACAACCATTGGATTTTAACAATGATAAACCCGAACGAAACGAATTATCAATGTACGGTGTTTGATTCCAGCATGCCCGCGGATAAGAAGCTACCAAGCGAAATAACAACATCTGACGAAATTACTCCTAGTCCACAATTCAATTATCTCTATGCCAATGTCATGCAACAAAGTGACGGTTCATCTTGTGGCGTATTTGCGATAGCTTATGCCACGGATATAGCATTCGGATTAAATCCGGCACATTCCCGATACGCAACATCCGCCATGAGAACCCACTTGAGAGATTGTATAAACGATCGACGAATTGAGCCATTTCCAAAACAACATTAAATTTAAAATGGTGTAGTGTGCGTGGTGCTCGTTTGTTGTTGTGTGGGATCGAGCCCGATGTTGGGAGTGGCATGGGGATGTGCGTCGGTATTTGTTGTTTCCTTTGATGCTCAGTGTCGGGGTGCTATGGAGGGGGTGTGTACCTTGTATGAGCGGTGAGCATGAGCATGAGCACATATAAGCATGAGCAGAGCAATTATTAGGAAATATTCCTGGAATTTAGCCCTTCCCGACCTAATTTTGACTGTTTTTCATGTAAAAAAGTACGAGGTGTTGCATCATAATGTGGCCTAGAAGTTTGCCTTCGGTTCAGAAAAAGCATGTTCGGCAGTTGCCGATCGTGCATAGTCGGCAACGATTACAGGCATAGGAGGAGAATAAGGCCGCGGGAATAGGACCATTTGTAATAAAATAAAATATGTTTTGAACACAAGTAAAATCCGAAAGACAGTGATTCCTGGTGTTTTGGGCTGGCTAGGTTCTGTCATTCACAGCGCCGATCATGCGCTGGCTGGTTAAGGGAAGTCTGCAATGATTACAGGCACAGTGTTGACTCAAAATCAAGTTTGTTGTTAGTCATTTTTGTCTGTTTAGCTAAGATGGACACTGCCAATGTGGATGCAGGCGGCAACAGCCGTGCTATGGAGGGCGAAGTTTTGGGCAGTTCGGGCAGGTCCGACGAAATTTGATGACAACGAAACGTGGCAACGATGACGAGGCACACTGACACCTTATCTGCTCTATGCTAAACTAGCTTTCGACCTTCGGTTGTTGCTAGAATTTTCATACTTACTCGGCTTGAGACCCCTATTGAGGATTGATGAACCCAAGCTAGCATGGGTATGTGTAATGATACAATTTTTTTGTGCTTATCCTCATTCACATTTGTGCAATGTAAAAAAATAGCACTATATCTTTGGGCTCCCAGCCGCAGGCATCACTCATTTGAGCCGTTGGCATCACGTATTCAAACCACTACAACATAGATCACCATAATATAACCATGTATCATATATATATATAAAAGAAAGGGGACTGCGCCTGAAAAAGCTTTACTTAATAAGGAGTCAAAATTGAGGACATAAATTTATAACTAACAACAGGGGTTTGTGGCTACAAATATAATAAACATGTAAAAATAACATGAAGTTAACCTTTAAATACCATAATATATAATGTAATTGTCGAAGATACCATCCATTAAAAATATAACCATACCATTGTACATACTGCCCCAGTATATCATTTGAGTTTGTTGTCATATCCATGCCTAGGACCAGGTATCTCAAAATTTGAAATACCCATACCCATCCTATAAAATACCTGGCCAGTCCTAATCTACCCCGGGCCCTACCAGTTGGACCTACCAAGACGGGAATGCCAAAATGGACATACCAGTACAACACTCGTTATTTTCTGCTCTCACTATTAAGGGGCCTGATTTGTGAGCTGTCGCTCCTAGGTGTGTTTCCCTTAATTAAAAAAAAAAAGAGTTATGGTTGCAATGGATTTTAAGAAACCTGAGAGCAAAGCTTACAATTCAGGCCCTTTACGGAGGAGGGGGAAGATGAACCCCCCTATCATATAAACCATGAAGCATACATCCCCAAACTTACTGGCCAAACCATACCAAACAGGACACAGTAGCAGAATTTGAGCCCCAAACCACTGGGGTGACACAACTTGAATCCAATTGAGCTACCCGCTGGTATAGATTTATTTTAAAGAAAAAGGGCTTCTGTCCCCCTTTTTTCTTTCCAAGGAAGAAAGGGATTTGGAATAAATTCTCCAGGGCCTCAGTTCCCTGTTCTTAAAAAAAAGAAAAAAAGAAAAAAGAATAAAGGGATAAATAGATTATATGTTAATCAAATATATATAAGTATTTCATGCAAACCCCCATGATGGGTTCCAAAACACCGGAATTGTTCACTCATTTCAGGTCCAGCTCTTGCTCCACGGAATTCCATCTTTATGACCTGGTGACAACTATTCCTAACTCATCTCATGACGTTCCAGGTGCAACATATCTGGCCTAACCATATGGAATATTGCATCGTTACTACATATATATGCCACGCGTATGCAAGCTTAGGAGAAAATTGCAACTGTGACCCTGGAATTGTCGTCCCATGTACGGAATCCCAAGGTGATGAGATATTTTGCAATTGTGCGCCGAATTCGCTACACAGGCAGATCTGATAACCATTATCTCTGTTCTACTTTAGGGGCAATAGCTATAAGGTGAAGTGGCTCTTAGTTATGCAGGCTACTTGAGCTTTCTTTCTCTAACGTGCCACCACATATTAAAGTACGTTTAATATTGATTATAAAATTTTAATATCCAACTAATATTGGTTATAAATTTTAAGGAAAACAAATTGTTAATAGTATAAAGATAAGAGGCAGAAGATTTCAACAGTAAGTCGGTAAAGGTGAAGTCTCTGTTACTGAGCCAGATGCAGATTCCACACTCTGACTTTGGTGGAGCACTCGTCGGATCGACAGAAAATCCGCAGGGTCTAAGAGAAGACCATCGGTCCGGCGTGAAGTAGAATCCCGGTAGTAACCGCAGTTGGCCAGATCAGTCAATGCCTTGTTGTAACAATTAGCAGGCGGAAGACGGCATAGAAGAATCCTGCGCAACAATCTCATCTCGTGTTGGATTTGGTACAATTTTAGCTCAAATCTGGCTGAGATTAGGTCCTGCTGCTTACGGATGTTGGATGTTTGGAGTGATAAGCAAGGAGATAAGTGACTGTTGAGAAAAGATACGGTGAAAAAGCTTAGAATCTCTGTGAGGTTCAGTTTCATTCTCTCCGTGGGTGTGTATGTCTGCTGTGGTCACATGTGTGTGCGCATGTGGGAGTGCAGGCATTTTGGAATGGAGGGGTTGTAGGGGGAGTGAGGGAGGAGAGGAAATTGGTCAATTGAGAGAGGAGAGGAAAAGTAATTTGGAGCTGAATAGCGTCTCCTGTCATAGGGGAGGGAAGGGCCTGCGGGGCGGAAGAAAGGTAAGAGACAACCAGGGGGGGACATCCCGGATGGTGAGAAGCTCTCTTGATTTCTGGCCGGTCATTGCAAGCAGCTGGCAGGCAAGGCTGTGGGAGGGTGCGCGCCATGGCGACCCGTGGAGCCGTGAGTGCAGGGCGCGCTCCGGAGGTCCTGTTTGCCACCGACATTGCCAACAATGTGATGGAGCTCAACAACGTTATTTTGAACGAATTTCATGTTCTCCGCAAGTTTTCTCTCGTCAGGTCCAGCCTTCCCTCCTGTTTGAAGCTCTTCGAAGAATTTGTTATTCTAGCTGACTTTGGCCTCCAGCAGATAGCTCTAGTTAGCTGAGTGATAGATTTCCTCATCGACTTCATTTGCTTCCTCCTGAGGGAGTGTAGGGGATGATTTGATAAAGGAAGGTTTAGGGAGATAGTGCTTTTCTTTTCTTCAGTTCCAAAGGATCACAGTTCAATATCCTCTCCTCCCTTTCCTAACATGCTCCTCCGAAGCAGGTTTAAAGACAGTGTTTATGTGACATGTAGCGATCTCCTTCTTTTTGACAATTGTTTGTTTGGAGTCACCGTTAACGATGTGAAGTAATTGTTTGAGCACGCAGTCTGTGCAACAAAGCCCTTCGTGTAGTGCTGGACAGCAACCTGGGATCTCAGATTGGATTTCAGCTGCACAATGAAAATTTTGACAATGAGGGCAACAGTGTTGAGCCAACTGTAGCAAATTTTCTAGCAGATGACTTCAATGAGGTATGTGTTTCCTTTTCTTCACTTCTAAAGTGCTTTCCCTAGTTAGTTAGATCTCAATCCGTTGCCTTCATGTGGATTGTATTGCATGTTCTGTGGTGTAGCTGGTTATGGTGACATGCTTGATTGTTTTGTGGTGGAGAGGAACTTCTACAGAAATTTGTGGAATGTTGCCAAAGTTGTTTCATTTTGAGTGCTTGGAACAGAGTGGAATCAAGTTATGCATCAATGCGCCATGTATAGTGTCTGTGTATATCAATGTGTCTGCATGTATAGTGTCTGTGTCTGCGTGTCTAGTGTCTAGTGTCTGTGTAGAGTGTCTATGTATACCAATGCACATGTATAGTGCATGTATAGTGTCTTAAATGTGTCTTGTATGTTTAGAGGAGCAGTTCTTCCAGAGGCCTGTGTATTCTTGCACGCACATTTGAATCCAGGAGGTTAATGCACCAAAAACATACTCTGCCAAGTTCGTGCTGAAATGTTTTTGCTGGCTCCCAGTCAAAGGAGTTATTTGAGTGGAAGGGTTTGCAAGGGGAGCTGATGAAAGATGTTTTTGTTTTGGCTGACAGTTATTTAATACAGTGAACTTAGTGAATGAGGTGGTTCTACAGCCAAGGCAAGTGCAGCAAGTGGTACTTACTTTTCGACCTTTTGAGTTTTCCCAAGATTTGCCCAAGCCTACAAGAAAGTACAAGGAAAAAGATGATAAATCTACAAATCAAGTAAGCAACTTGCATTTCATTACTCCAAAGCAGTGCTCTCAAATCCTTTTTTATGATTGCAATTGGATGTCCATCCAGTTTGTCACAATGTGCATACTGTCTAACAGAGGTTAGGTCATAATGGATTGGTGGAGCCTTCTCCAAAACGCACCAACTCAAGCGCCAGTGAAACATTTCATGTCAATGGAAAGCTGTTCTTAGCTGCAACAGTGCTTCCCGAGACCGTGGACACTTTTCCAGGAGAAGATAGCATTGAACATCATCAGGATATCGTTGTGCAATTCAACTCAACAGTGTGTCGCTCAGTATTGAGGACAGATGTTTCTGAGATCGTGTTTGAGGATTGCGTCCCAAGAGGGGTTTTTGTCAAAGACTTCAGCATCTGGAATCTTTCTGAGATCCCATCCTCGTTTCAGCTTCATGTGAAGAACGGGCGTACTGAACAGCCTGTATGTCATACCAACTTACTCTACTTTCTGTGCAGCAGATTAATACTTCTTACGGGATGACAAGGTTCTGAAGTTTATGCAGGGGTGTGTATGTATTCACCACTGACTTTTGGCGATAATTGTTATCTATACAAGTGCAATCAGGTACTACAAAAGCCCTAGAAGTTACAAAAGCTGAAGTCAACAATGCAAGATGAAATGGAGGGCATTTGGCTGTGAGATTCACAAAGTTCAGTTCATTATGCTATATATGATTTGGTCGTTTGCAGGTCCTAGATCTCACAGACTATGACACTGGTCTTCCTATATCTGGTGGAGAGATTAAAGACTGCGCTCATCGGCGAATTCGTGTCACATACAAGCCCAAGGAAGTCGGAGATTTTTCTTACTTCATACATCTGGAAAACAACTTTGATGAAAGAAATTCCAAATCTTTACCGGTTCGGTGTATTGTAAGTCATCACCTGGTGCTTGCTTTTCTTATGCTGCAATCATATTCTGTCATTGACTTCTCTCTCAGCATTTTCAGGAACTCCGTTGAATGAGATGGCATATGTTGTCCACAGTAAATTTCAGTTGTACATCAAGTTCGATTGAAACATAACTAAAAATCTCTGCATTGGGAGTGGTAGCGGATTAGCTAAGGAGATCTCTTCCGCAAAATATTGTCTGCTGTGGAATAAAAAACTCTCATATATTCTCTGGCACTTGTGCAGGTGAACCCTGAGCAGCGACAAGATGGACTTCTGATCACAGGCGTTGGAGAAGATGGAGTGCTGGATTTTGGCCATTGCTACTCTGGAAATGGAACATGCCAACTGTTGACACTCAGGAACATCACCCAGGAGGTGCAGTGTATTGGTCTTTGTTAGGAGTAGTTTTTCCTTTCACCTATTTTTACTTGTGTAGGTGTTGCACCTTGAATTTGTGCCTTTGGGATGCTCAGATGAAGGTTTCAACATGCAGGCTCTGATTGTCAATCTCAGCACAGATCATGCTCCAGGCGATCAAGTCACCTTCTACCGACAGGCAGACCTGGATCTCTTATCAACTGCTTCTAAAGCTCGTTTGAAGGATGTAGTGAGCCATGATGAAGATGGTGTTTTCAGTACTGGAGACGATCACACAGCAACTCTGCTTCTTGATGATCTGGTTAGTACTGCGTTTGTTGCAGTTTCTTCTCTTCCCCAGCAGTAGATTTGTGTTCCTAACACAAAGATCTTAACTCGTACTTTTACAGCCTTTCAACCCCAAGTAAACCTATAGAGGCAGCTAGTTTTCTCAAATAGTTGGACAAAATTAGCAGCCAATCCGGAGAAGCATGGTCACTGAATTCCTCTGCTATCTCTATGTACAGAGCATTTCAAATTCAGAGGACCTCTCGTCTGGCAAAATGAGGCTAGGACGCACATTAACACCAACCATGCAAGCTTGATGGGCAACGATTCTGCAAATCAGGCTTGAAAGGCGATGGACGAGTTTAGCCCTCAATCTTTTGGGTTTCAACAAACAAGAAGCCTCTAGAGCTTTGAGAGCACAACGGCACTACTTAACCATGCATGGTCTTGTGTACATTGGGAATTTCAGACGGGGGCTCTGAAGAGAAATGAAATGGTGCTTTATAACGTCCGTGGAAAGCTCATAGAGCTTATGGGACAAAATGGAAGAAAACATGGGAGAGGAAACAAAACCAAAACCCAAGAATAAGAACTATTGTTCTAGTGATTGTCTAAGGGTGAAGGCCTCGTGCAGGTAAGCTGCCGGGCATTTCTGATCCCCATAGTGGAAGACTTCAGTGACAGATTGGGTTCCACTGAATAAACAGTGGAATCTCCCACGGATCTCGTAGTATAGAGGGCAGTAGAAGAAGTGTTCTTCAGTTTCAATTTCCCGGCTGCGCCCTATACAAGCTGGACATAGGCGCTCCTCCCGTTGCAGGTTTTCCCATCTGCCAGTCTCTATCCGTAGGTTGTGGGAACCCACCCTGAACCGTCCCGATGCCCTCAGGAGGGAAGGAGATAAAGATGCTGAAAGGTAATTTGGCCTCAAGATTCTATCATCTGGGAGCACCAAGAATGTCTCTCGATCGAAGTGGAGCTTTGTCGTGAGATTGGGTAGCTTCCAAGTTCTCTTGACATGTAATTCCATAAGCTCTCTCCTAATGAGTCTGTTGCGGTCATGTCTGGATGTGATGTCCACCCCTTCTGGATTCATTGGTAATAGGGAAGCAGTAGAGAGCCCGTTGCGCTGATATAAACTGTCCACTCGAGCATACCAGGAGTGCCTGAAACCTGTAGCTTTGAGTCACACAAAGAGAGTGGGTTTGGATGATGATGAGCCACACATGCTGATTTGAGGAGCTTACTGATTAGATACTGTAAGATGGCTCACATGCTCATTTGAAATCATCTAAGTGACTAATGAAAGTAACAGTGCTACCTGAGAGGTGCTAAAAACAGAGGTGAGTACCCTTTGAGATACAACCATGGTGTTTTGCTGGTGAAGAGATGTTGGAGTTAATGGCTTGGAGTGCTCTTCTGGTATGCAGGGTAACTCTATTGGTCCCAGTGTCAGACTTAACAGGAAGAGTGTGGTGGAAGCCCTTTCTCTCGGAAGGGGTGAGGAGAAAAACCTTCTTGTCTGGCTCTACCCTGCGGGTGCGGCTGATGAAGCAAAAGCAGCAAAGTTGCAAAGGAAGAGTTTCCGACTCTCTCTTAAATGTGTCGAAAAGAAGGGCCATAGCAAACAGCGTTTCTCCAAGATAATTCAGGTATGTAACAGATAACATTGTTAGCTTCAAGATAATTCTCATATGATTGGTTGAACAAATTTTAAAACAAAATATGACTTCCTGTTCAAAATATGGTGCTGTTTATCTATTCACACAAACACAGCCCTTCTTTCTCCTGCAGTCATGCAGGCTTAATAGACAGCATCGAGTTTGTAACAATCACTTCACTGCATGTTGTGCATTCTATGCTTGCGATTCTCGACACAACTTCAAGCAACTCGTGTGTTGTTTTCATTGACCCAATCCTTGACTGGGTTTGACTGATACACGCACTGTCTGTCTCTGGATGTGTTTAGTGTAAAGCACAGATATGTACTTCAGTCGTGAAGCTTACAACTCAGGAGCTCAACTTTGGTGATTGTAACATTGGTTCACCAAAAGCGTCAAGTGTGCAGATTCTGAATCTCTCCGATCTCCCAGCTCTTATCACTTCATATGTAACTTCCACAATCTTGAGTTTCAAAAGCAAAGCAGAACGTGTTGCAATTCCGCCACACCAGACACACAGCCTGGATATAGAGCTTGTGCCACTAAAGATTAACCACAAATACAGGAAACAAATTAGGGTTGACAATCTTCGGAACAAAGACAATAATCAAGTTCTGGAAGTTCGAGCTAAAATTATGGACCGCCACCATGTTCTTTTTCACTCTCTTTACTACAAGCTACAGACTCCATCAATGAGCAACTCCCTCAGCTTTGACAGGTGACCTCTAGAACTCCATAAGCAAGTGCGAATCCCTATCACTAGCTTTGTTCAAGCATGTGGGAAGTTTCCGTTAATGTCAATTTCCAGTTCTACTGTGGGTTTATGGACAAAAGCCTCCTAAGGCATTTGGAGTGATATGCCATGTTGTTGAGTACGTGAATGACCTATAGTCTGATCAGTGATGGTCGGTTTGGTAACCCACTAATTTTGTTTATGTTGGTTTGGCAAACAGTGTCGTTGTCAATAACCCATGTGTAAAGATACTTTCAGTTGAGAACATTACCGACAAGGACCTGACACTGGACTTTAACACATCCTTGCGTGAAGAGCTGGGTATCTATCTGTTAAGAGAGGAAACATCTTTGGAGTATGGAGATCAAGCATTTGCGGACACATGCAGCCTTTCTAGTGAAGGAAGTGATGAGGATTATCATGAGAACCGAAAGAGGTTTGTGTCTTACCTCTGCCCAAGGGATTTCTTGTTTGCATTTCTATACGGAGGCCTCCTTTCCTGCTTCTGGATAGATAGTCTATTCTTGATTATTTGTTACCCGATTACTTTTGTGAGATAATGACCATACTAAAAAGAGGTTTTTGCATTAGTTATGTTGTTATGTGCTGATGTCTATTGTAGAGGACAGGCATGCCTTGGACAGAGAGTGAGAATGAATTGTATGCTGTTTGTGTATATCAAGAGCTTATGCAGCATCAGTGAACAAGGAGAAAATTCTCGAAACCCTTGAAGAATCACAGCCTCGACTGAGTAAAGCAATCGTCGACTCTGCTCCATTTCTTGTGCAACAGGGTCATACAAAGGCTATGCCTCCAAGACATCCATTCTCTGCATCTGAAAGGAAGACAAGAATGAGGTGGGTACCATTAGTGCATCTGTGTAATGGAGTTTCTTTTTTCATGTGTTTGTGGCTGCTGCAAAATGTTTCTGGCGGGATGGAGTTTTATTGCCTGTTACAGGTTTGGAATGGTTCGCAGTTTTCAAGTATTTCAGGATTAGAAGCTGCACACTCCAGGCATATTCAGGAATGTACTCATCTGTACGTTTGAATGGTCAATGACGAAGCTGGTGGTGCCCTCTGGTTGCAGTGATACCGTTCACTAGAAAGCCACAGCTGGAGGTCCAGCATTCAGTTATTAAGGCATCCAGTAACTTATCACTGGATAGCTTTCTTTGCTTGCAACAACTAATGCCTTCTCAATCCTTTATGTTACTATGCATATTTTGAGAGCCTACTAATCAGATCGTTGGTGCATTCTTCCTTTTCTGATGTTACTCTTTCCTCATTTGTCAGGATGTCTCTTGATCTAGCAACCAGCCCATTCTCAAGAAGTCTCACACACAAGGCACTTGAGCCTAGAACACTTGCGTCAGAGACGATTGCTGGGCAGGTCCAAACACAGGGTGATGCCCTCGCCAACTTGAAGCCTTTTGCGAGCTCTGCCCAAGAGCAGCCAGTGACATCCTTGAAAAGAGTTCAAAGTGATGCCATGCTCAGTGTTGCTGTGGAAGCAGAGAAGATTCTTGCCTCCTCCCAACAAGACTTGTCTCAAGACGAATACATTGAAGATGTGCTAAAGCGACTTGGACATGCTTCAATCTCCAACAACTCTTTTGCAGACGAGGATGCTGTGAAGAAGGTCCTTTCACTAACTCGTGGCTTGCTTCTTAAACTCTTATTGCAAAGACAAGTCCCTCTCTGTTTTCTCTATGACTCAAGCCAATGCCATCATCCGTGAACAACAGGTCGCTGTAAGTGGCTTTTCTGTCTTAATTGCAGGTGAGGTGTCTGTGCTCTAGTACATGCTCTCTAGGATTAGGTAAGTGGGTAATGGCCTCAAGGCGCCAGTGGATCTACACAGGTGCCCTTCACTTGGGCATCACCCGGGAGTTTGTGAAGCAGCTTTGGTGTGCCTGAGAAGCTCAAATGGAAGTTAACGGTTTTTTCCTTGGGGCACCAATCTGATACTGTTAATGGTTGCATCAATTGCGGATTGAGCTTTATCTTCAGACTGAAAGAGTCAATAAGGAGGAGCATTGTGATTACTTAATACTGAGACTTTACCTGCAGCTTTTCAGAATAGCTTTTGTATGCTCCGGCATGCTTCAAAAAGTTTACACATTGGTTTACTGTCGTAAAGGACAGGGCTGTCTGGGCAACTGTAGGCTTTGACTGCCCCTATAACTCACAGCTACTTCATGTTCTTGTGTGTGTCAGCATATTGATAACCACATCAGGGACAGGGAGCTCACTATGCATGCTTTAGAAGATGTTCCACGAACTCTGGTCCCTCTTGGAAAGCTTGAGCTCCTACCTGGAGAAAGCAGAAACTTGTATGTTGTGCTGGTTGTGGATGGACAGTCTCATCCCTCCTTACAAGGGCGTCTTCAAAAGCTTACAACAAAGGTGGGTGAGCATTGTCATGCAAATTCGTCTATCATTTTTAAAAGAGCAATTGAGTCACTGAAGCGGTTTCATTTAGGGATGCTGTATTATGGCTCTGGAGGTGTTGCATATTGACTGAGAAACTTTGCCTAGGTTAGTCTGGAATAAAAGCGTCAACAATCATGGTTTGAGATACCTCAGCATTACTGATGACATGAGCAAATTGAAGGCCAGAAAAACACTGTCAACCTGAAACCACCCCCACACAATAGTGTCTTTCCTTCTCAGAAATAGCAAGGGGCATGGTTGATCTTTGAGATGTACCAATTTGAAGGCTCAAGACTTTCTGAATCTCCTAACCTGAAGTCATCCCCACGACACTATCTTTCCTCCTCACAAACAGCAAGAGGTATGGTTGAAATAAAGTGAGAAATGAAGGACAAAAATGATTGATTCACAGAAAAACATTTGGCGTTTGTGAGATGTACCAATTGTGAGGTTCAAGTTTCAGATTGTCTCCAAGGAGAGCTAACTGGGACAAGATATCTACAGGTGACTATTCACTTATTGGAGTATGACAGGGAGCGCCAGGAACATGTGGAACCTGGGTTCTTAGAGCCTGCCATAGACGAGGATCTTTTAACACGAGAGTTACCTATACAAATTAAGGTATACTTCTATATAAATAAGCTTTGATGGAAGAAACTGACATATAATTGAAGGACCTCAGGTCCAAGCTTATTGGAATGCAGCTTTGTTGTTCAGGCTGGCTTTTGTGGATTTCTCTGTATTGAATATCAATGTTTTCTGTTTCCCCTATCTCAATAATTGTGCTTGTGATACACAGGTTTGTCGAGCGGTGTTGTCATTAGCACAAAAGAATATCAGTTTTGGGAAGATGCTTACTAATGAGCATCGAGCAAAGACTTTGGTACTCAATAATGTCTCAGATGTCCCACTCCCATACAAGATCAAGAAAACAGGTATGTACTTCTGCTGTATCTTACACATGTGTAGCATAAGATCAGATTAAATGATATTCAATAGCTTCAGGATTATTGGACCATACAAAGATCAAACATTATGAATGTCCTTCGATTGACTACGGGGAAAGGTTGTTTGCTAGTTCAAGGGGTGACAACATTTTAGTCCAATGTTTAGTTGCCCAAGTCTGACTGCAAAACATTCCTTGTCCCAGGAGAGGAGAAAAACAATGCATTAAGTAAGCAGTATTTACATCTACAACTTGGGAGTCAACTATGGGTGGACTGCAAAATGATGTGGGCACCCAAGAGCAACTTAGGCAGCTTCAAGCGCAGCCTAAGTCTGCAACTCTTATCTTTAGTCCAAGTCAACTGGAAAACTGTATTCTTCTCAGCCTAAGGCTCAGTCTTACTTTTCTCCTGCCCCTCAAGACCAATGCACCCCGGTGGCAACTGTGTTTTTTCAAGCCTTATGCTTGACTGATGAGCACTGAAATCTGTCTGCATATCTAGTACTGGCCAGAGCATTGTAGTCCTCCAAACCTTTCAGGTGGGATGAGCCTCAAATGCAGCCTTTGTCAACTGGATGCTTAGATACGTGAGCTCCATAATCTCCAAAGGGTCAGCCTGATCAAAAGACTCTTCATGCCAAAAGTGGTACATGTGCCTCCACAAATATGTTGCGCTTTTTCTGCAGTTCTACAGTTTGACCAGCTTTTGACAATCCTGTCATATTGAATGCAGGGTCTATTGCATCGGGTGATATACACATCATGGATGGGCGTACCGGGGTGTTGCAGCCTCACAGTAACCAGGAAATAAATTTTGTCTTCCAGCCCTCCTTGGGAGGTTCCTTCCATGAGACTCTTGTAGTGAGCAATGTGTATGACCCTACCAACGACCAGGTGGTAACTTTGAAGGCAAATATCAGCCGGGCTGACACATACCAGCTTAACACCAGCAGCATTGACCTTGGGGCCATCATATCAGGCCAGTGGTCGACTCCTCAAAGCTTTGTGTTGTTGAACACCAGCAAGCAGTCCAGAACCTTCATGTTGAAGTCAATAGATCTTGGGTGTGCTGAGCAAGGATCCAGAGCGATGCCTGAAACAAATGTTGCAAATCCTGTTCCAAAGTTGAGGTTTATACTGGAGCCAAAGAAACCTGCATCCCGGGGTCAAATCCCACCTGAGCAGGAAGCCATTGAATCCTTAGAGAGGAAAGGCCTGGCCTATGAGCGGAAAGGCAAAGCAGACAAGGCAGCGAAGGTGCGGCGGCAAATTGATGAGCTGAAGGCCAAAGAAACAGTAACTGGAGGTGAGAAGGTTGAGGATGGAGCTTTAGGCGAGGATTTGGGGGTGGAGATTGGGGGCGGAATCAATAAACAAACTGGTTCTGAGATTAGTCCAGGAAGTGGGGAGGTGATTTTCACATCTGATAAGGGGCGAAACTCTCTTCCAAAGGGGTCAGATGGTTTTATCAGTTTCACTTTGAAGGCTGGTGAATCGCAGGTAAGCAGTGGCTTAAACAATTTGAGTTTCAGGTGCTTGATTTGCCATTCTGATTCTTTGAGGATTACATAAGTGGAGTTTCTTCACACCAGCTTTGAGGTAGTTTGTTTCTAAATGATTGGTAAGGATATGTTTGTAAACTCTCTCGAGGAATTCTTATTGTAGGATGAAAGCTTTGGCAATCTAGAGCTTTCCGATTTTAATGCTAGCTGAGTACATGTTGCTGTACAGTTCCTGGAGGTCAACTGTGCTCTAGGTGTCTGATGTTCTGACTTTGCCAATTTCCTCCTTGTCACCTTCTTTTATAGGTCATCCTCGTGAGTTGCTTTGCTTTGCTACCAGAAGCCACACCTTTGGGCAAGAGAATTCATGGGGTTTTTCTTGCATACGAAAGTAAAAATCAGGTATGAGCTGCTGTCAGACAGTGTCTGTACAGTAAAAGCTCTCTCTTCTGGAGGTGATCCTTAATCTTCCATTCACAGTCTTTCTCCAGTAGCTTGTATGTATCTCATATCATATTGTTGGAAAAATGGTGTGCACTTCTTACCCATTGTCGATGTACTAGGTTCGATTTAAATTTGGTGTGATACTGGGTGATCCTTGGTACCTTCTGTAGTTCTAATTTAAGTGCAGGTAATGATACAGAAGGGGTCGAATACTGACCAGTTTTTTTACCTCATATGCTGCAGGATGTAGTCCAAGAAGTTTATTTTGAAGGAACTGTCTGTTCAGATACCACTTATCATGAAGATAGTGACTCGAGATCACTGAAACCAGTACGTACACTTTTTTTTTTCAAGTTTCACAGAAGTGTAGTGCTGGTGTAGATTCAAAGTGCTAACAAAGTTCATGTGTGAGCACAAAGTGTAGTTGGTGGAGCAAATAGCAGGGCATTTGAAATTGTAAGTTTCCTGTCCGTGTGTTCCTCCAGGAGAGTCATAAATGTCGAGAATTCTAATCAAAGTTTCCTATGCTTTACAGCTCCACATGCTAATGGAGGTGTCTCCAAGTCTTTCACCTGATAGCTCTGCCCCTCCATCTCCTCTTGGTGGCCAGACTCCAAAATCAATTTCCGATCAACATCCTTTGAGGAAGACGTCCTCATCTACTCTCTCTTCTTCATTATCTGGTTTTGATGCGTTGGCATTAGTTTCAAATGAGATTCTTTGTTCTCCTGCAGTAACTTCTCCCAGGCTCTCAATGGCCTTCGAGCGAACGCTGGAGACTGACGTTTGGGGCTCAAAGCACCATATCATGCATTGGCGAGAGGACCCCCTTGTTTCTCTCAACAATGTGGATGATCCATCTGCCATAGAGGAGAGAAGCAATTTTGTTAGCCGAGCTGGGAGTGTTAGCAGCTTCTCCACCGATGAGGCTCTTTTCAAAGTGGAGTTGCTACAACATGAAAATTTTGAGGCGGGTTCAATTCATGAGCCTAAGCATGGGGAGACCGATGCATTGATGGACTTGTCCTCAGCAGCAGCATTGGCAAGAAGTTTGTTATTTAATTCGGTTGAAATCTCAGAGGATAAGAGCATGCTAGACAAGGTGAACTTTGTTGGGGAGGTTGTTCTGGAAGACTGCATCGATGGTGAGAAAATGGAAGCATCGTTTGTGTTGAGGTCATTGTGTTCACACGACTTGTGGATTCAGTTTAATCTCATGTGGAAAGGGGAGGCCCATGACCTTGAGTTGTGGGTCAGCGATGTTCATTTCAAGCCTGTCGAAGAAGGGAGTCCAGGGGTGGACTCTGTCTTGTCAAGAGAGCTCCCAAGAAGGGGAGCCTTGTGTGACCTGCCTTCCGCATTGCAACCAAAGCAACTTCCATGGCAACAGGTTGACAGCAAACAGTCAGAAGCACCTGGTAGTGACACACCCATGTTTCTGGCATCAACATGCCTTAAAGGTGCCATGGCTCAGTGGGTAACACTACGTCTTTTGGATGAGTCTTCACAGGATCTTTTGCAAGCATCTCAGTTTTCACTGGCAAGTGACACCGGCTTTGGCAACTGGGAGCGCTCCTTGTGTGAATTGGATGGGAGTCCTCCCTTGAACAGTGGTACAGGAGTGTTGACATTACATGCACAGCCTGATGAGGGGACAAGGTTGCAGTTGCTAGTGCAGGTCAGGCAGCTGGAAAGGGTGCTCAAAGTTACGCCTTCTCATGTTGTGTTTCCTGAGTCAGACCTCTCCACTGTTCTGAAAAAAGATTTGTTGATAAAGAATAGGAGTGGAATTCAAGTTGAGTATAGGATAAAGATAGCACCTGCAGCATCCCTTCCATCCTCCTCTGGAGCAACGGAGAAGTCACGGGAGAATTTCAGGTTACAAACAAGTGATACGTCAGCTACCCTCTACAACAAGGCTGGACAGTTGCAAACCACTTCTCTGCTTGATTCTATTATGTCTGTAAGTCCTTCATCTGGACGAATTGACGGACATGGGTCAGTTAGTGCAAAGCTTATTTGCAAGCCAGTAAGGCCTGGCAGGCAATCATACAAAATCCACATCCAAAGTTCATTGTGCCTTGTCGAGAGTCAAGTGAACATCACCATGGTGCCTCGCAGAATCCACTACCTACGGCTCCCTGACCTGCATGATGGTGCCACTTTGGACATGGGTTTTTGCTTCATCAATGCCCCAAGGGGTGAGAAAGTAGTTCCTTTAAAGCTTCATAACCTATTTTCAGAGCCATTATCCTTATCATTCCGCTCCAATTTGACAAAGCAGGTTTATGTTTCAATAGATCCTGAAGGTTGTACACGTACAGATGAAATGGAGGTGTTGGGGGGAGAATTTGCCACCATCTTTATGTGCTTGAGACCAGGTGGTGATGCCACAGCCTACAGGAATGGGCAGTGCAGAGAGATTATTGGGGGAATGAGGATCACTGCTCATTCACCCCAAACTGGAACCAGACCTAGAGGAAGTCATGAGGGAACTATAGATGAAATCATGGTGAAGTTCAGAGCAATGGTGGGCCGAGGCCTTCTGCAAGTTTCAACCTGCATGATAGACCTTGGACGCCTGAAAGAGATTGGCGGGTTCGTATCCGGGCACTTTGTGGTCTCCAATCCAAGCAGTCAAATGCCATTGAACTTCTCTTTGTCTTCAGGACGGGCATTATTATCTATGGAGAAAGGGCAGCTGGTTGGAAAAGAGGCTGCCAGCTCATTAACAGCAGGTGAAGCGAAGTCAGAAACTGCTGTGGAGTACTGCTTACCAGTAACAGAGTATGGCCTTATTGAGGATCACATAGTTGTGCAAAATCTCTCTTGCCCTGGACAGAATGCCAAGTTGATACTTCGAGTTTATGTTGATAGTGGCCTCATCAAAGCTGAGGTTGAGCCTCCATTGCCACACGTCAACCCCATAGAGCTGACAGAAAATGTCATGTCTTCCGATCAGAGATTCTGTGTGGATTATGGGTCACGTGAATACCCTCATGAACTGCCTCCCGTGGGCCCAAGGAAGTCCCCTGCCAATTCCAATGCGATTGTCAAAAAGTGGAATGCCATAACAAAAAGACACGGATCAAGAGACTCAATGTTGGAAACTCCATTTTGCTTACAGACACACACCCAGAGAATTAGGAAGACTTCATCTGTTGGGGACTTCTGGTTTGAAAACATGCCTCTTTCAATGCCTGAAGCAGACAAGCAACAAGATGAATCAATGACTGGTGTGAGTTGGAATGCAGGGTTGCTTCATGAGAACTGCTATCTTAACCTTGGGACAGTTTTTGTGTCACTGGATGGTAGCAGGACTGATGTAAAAAGCAAGCCATCTTTGAAGAATGGTTTGAAGGGATTGACTGACTACATCGTCTCTGATCTGCGTCCATATCATTCTTCTTTGTTAGTAACAAACCACTCAGCTGAAGCACTCACCTTGCAGCCTGTCAGTACCTTGCCGGTGTTGGTCGATGTTGACGTCCAATATTTTTCCAGCATTCAACCTGGAAGATTTAATGGCATTCTGTCTGACTCAAGTTGTGCAATAGGAGTGGCAGCCAAGTCTGAGAGAAATTTTGCTGGGGCCCAATCATCAGGTGTAGAAAATGGTGCAATTTGTCCTACCATGTTCTCTGGAAATTCTATCTGTGGTTTGGGAGATGCACATAGAAGTCACACTGAATGGGCTTCATGCGGGCGGGCCTTCACTCTTCAACCTGGTGGCACGGCTCATCTCTTTGTGGCTTGTATTGGAATCAGCCCTCTGTCATCTTCGGACTTGGCTCGGTTGAACAGGGGCAAACTCTGCCCATTTGAGGGGTTGCTGGCATTTTGCAAGACAGATTCTGTTTCAAACTCAAGATGCTTTGTTGTAAATAGGAAGTGGGAGGGCCCACAAGTTCTGGAAATAATGTCCATTAGAGGCTCCATCTGTGTTTCTCTCGGAGAAGTTGTAACTAAGTGCATCGATCTGGGTAAAGTAGGGGATGCGAATGCGTGGCAAGATCTTCAGTTCGAAGTAGATGTACAAAACTGTAGTGACGCAGATTTGACATATAAGTTAGTAGATGTGCCAGGAATGTTTACTTTCCCATTCGAGAAGCTGAAAGGAGCTGCCAGCTCTGAGGGTACAATGAGCTGTGTTGCTGCCAGGGGGGGCCAAACCATACAGGCCATCTTGCATACAGCAAAGCTTGAGCAGATGAAGGAGGCAAGACCATGGTTGTGGAAGATCCATTTGATGAACTGCAATAATCCCCAAAATGTGATGGAGCTTGTGGTCGGAGCAGAAATGACCATCCGTAATCTTCGGTTTGGAGGTTTGATCGAGATGGCATTGCTTTTGCCACCACTCACTGTACCAGCATCACCATCTGCACCACCTTGTATGACAGAGTTCATGGTAAGCTGAGCATTTGCTTGTAGTGAAGACGCTAAATTCCCCACATCTGCAAATTGGTCAAGAAATGTGAAACTTTTTCTCTGAGGGGCTTCTCAACTGATCAGAGCTTATCTGTGCATACCAGGTGGAGAACTTGTCTCGGGAATCACTGGGCGTGGCATTGGAAATTCATCAAGTTGAGGACACAGAGTCTCTGGTAGGTCATTCCATCTCTGAATTCGAGTTAGAGGGAACCATGGGCTGCACTACCGTGTTCAGAGATAGTTTTGTCAACTTGGTTTTCCCTGCATCGCTAAAATGATGACACGTTGTTTGTCTGGTCTAGCAGAAGCAGTCAAGTGTCAAGCTACCTCTAGCGAATGTCCTATGCACTAATCAATGTCAGTGGTACACTTACGAAGCAGAGCTCAGTCCTTATTCCCAAAGCATTGATTTTCCCTCCTGAGGCCTGTTGGGACATGACCGCTCAATAATCATGAGTTGTGTAAAATTGACACAGGTTATGCTGGAGGTCACATCACAGACAGGCACCACCTCAATTGTGGAACTCACGCTACAGCCAGGAGAAAAGGCAGAGCTCCGTCTGGGTGCTCGCCTTGTCTCAGACTCCATTCCACGTGCGTTGAGAGTGGATGAGGGGGAGAGGCCCAGTAGCAGATTTACCAGCACTTCCAGCAGTGCATCTGACTATGCAGGGACCTTGTGTGCCCCACCTGTAAGCTTTGAGAGGGAAGCAATAAATGCAGGACCTGCACATGCCATTTCACAGGATAGCATTAGAAGTTATACTGGCGGTGGCCAAAATGAAAAGCAGGGGGACAAAGGAGCCTTGCCAGAGGAAGATGCAGGCAGTAGCGCAGTCTTTGAGAATCTCTCAGAGCCAGCAGGAAGATTGTGCTTAGGGCATCTGTATCTGTACTCTTCACCTCTGCCAGACTGTATTCCTATTCATGGAACACTGCTTCCAGGAACAATGTTTGATGTTTCACCCCATGCTCTTCAATTCCAGGTGATCAATTACAACTGCATACTATTACAATCAATTCATCAATAAGTCAACATCCATATAGGGAATTTGTGCATGTTGCAGGGTAACTAACCATAGGCCATCAAGATTATAATATGTTATAAACGTAAGAAAGTCTTTGAGGTTAAGTTGTGTAGAGATAGTGTGTGACAGGTTGTGTGCATCTGAGAAGTGTATAGCTAGATCAGGAATGATAGTCACTTGTTTGGAAGACTAGGCAGGAATTCCTCATTGAATTGCTCTCCATGCTTTGACAAGGAAAGTTTGTAGAGGAGAATCAGCCGAACGCTGCCGATTCAGAGATTGCAATGCGGTTTCCTTTCTATTTGAGAGGTGGATAGCTAGATTGGGAATGGTAATTACTTTTCGGAAGACAAAGAAAATAAAAAATTCTTTTTCTCATTGAATGGTTTTCCATGTTTTGACCAGGCAAAGTTCATAGAGAAGGATCAGCCCAACACTGCTGATGATTCAGAGAGAGCGGTGGATTTCTCAAATGTGAAGGCAAGTCTTATTGTGGAGAAAGATTACAAAGGTGGGCGAGTGGGAAGCTGGGATTTTTGGCATGATAAGTCTGGCACTACTCAGAGGGTAATCCTCCAAAACTTTTTGGCCTTCGATGACCTACAATTCAAGTCATGGGAAAGGGAGATTTTGACTGATGATTTTGGCTGCCCGTTCCGTTATGTTGAGGTTCAACCTGAGCAAGGCTTGGTGCCACCTCATGGAAGTATTGATATTGTTGTCAAACCTCTCCCCTGGTCCAGAGAGATGCATGAGGCATTTTTGAAGCACTGCTCAGACGATGCAAGTGAACACCTCACCACTGCCATTTTCTTACAAGATATGGAGGAGCATGATAGCTGTCAGAGGATTGAGGTCCAAGTTAAGCCGCCCACTCTTTCCCAAAGCTTTCTCACTGAAGATACTGACATTGAGAGGCAAAAGCAAATGTTATCATCCAGTAACAGTAATCAGGCAACCATTGAGGAATTGCTCAGAGCCAACAAGTGTTTAAAACAAGCCCCCCCAATTCTTGGTCTCCGGGGTTGTACATCGGTGAGCAGGAGCTCGTTATGTTACGAGTTCAATCTAGGTCAGCAGAATATTTCATCTGGTGGTCACCGGCATTGGAACCTTACTCTCGTTGGGGATCAGGAGTGGCCGATAGCTTATCGTTTGTCCACTATCAGCGAGGGTGATGGAAGCTGGCTAAATATTAGCAGTTCTGGTGGGATTGTGGAGGCGTCACAGCAAAACACAGTGAAGCTTTCTTTCTCAACCAAAGCAATGGGTGAGTATGGCCCCACTTTATGGTGCTCAAGCCTGGGGGTTTTTTACATATGCTAACCAGGTTTTTAGGGTTTGAACATTCTTGCAAGTCTCTTTATGCATCATCCTTCTAGTTGAAAATTGGAAGGCCTGAAGTATACTTAAGAAGAAAAGCCTCCCCATTCTGATTCTCTTTGTGTTTCATTGCCACTTAACACGGCGCTGGGAAATTGGTTAGAGCTATCTCACGGTGGCCACCTCTTACAGATACTGGAAATGTGCAGTGGCCTCCTTTGTTTCATTGGAAGATTTTCTTTTGTGAGGAGGGGTCTGGTGGAACAGACAACCTGCCCTCAGCTGTCACCATCAGGAGCTAATTGGAGGGACCAAAAGTGTACTTTGAATGTGGACTTCATATTTTCGCTTTGCAGCTCCTTAATTAACTCCTTATAAGGTCGAGTTGCTACTGCACTGACAGACTTTGACTGGCAGGGGTGTATTCAACATACCTTGTTGTGGAGAATCTAGAGAACCCATCTGATTTAAAGACAGTGCATCTCAGCATGGAGGTGGTGGCCCCCCGCAATGTCCGCCCAGAAGCCCCATCTCTTTCTTTCTTTCACATTTTGGTGCAAGGAGAAAGGTATGATCCGTCTTGAGATGCTTTTGATGTTTCATACTATTCTCTTACATGGCTCAGGCTTTTGCTGAAATTGATGTGAAACTCTTAACTCATTTGCATGTTTATAGGGGGAGTTCAGGTCTTGATAAGTTATGAGTTTAAGTCTCAATGAAGCTGCCTTCTCTGCTTCTAGAACTTATGCATGGGCATTTTGTTGACCTGGCCAAATAATTGTGGCGCCTTTTCCAGCGGAGGGTCCTTGTAGCTTCACCTTTTCTTCTGGACAAGTGATCCGCCTCTGTGGGCAGAATGAGATGTCACTAATTTCCAGTTCTAGTCAGTGGTAGGAAAAGAGGATGGCTTTGCTAAGCCTTCTTCTTAATGGTCCCTTCTTAATGGTCCCTGCCATGTTGCATTGTTTCAGGTCAGAGGGGACAGTAATAGACATGGGCGAAATCTACTATAATTTCTGGTACCGAAATCGCTCTTTTGTAGTGGTGAATGAGGCTGCGGTAGCCATGGAGTTTCTACTCTCATCAAGCTTGGACCACAACGACTCCACGGAGCTCAACTTTTCCCTTTCAAACACATCTCTAAAGCGCTTCAGCTCTGTGACTATAGATGCCAAAAGCAGGCAAGCTTCATTTGTTACTTGCATGGTTCATGTCCATCGACTCATGCACTTATTGAAGAGGGGAAAGCTATACCTCCATAACTGCTACATGGGGCATTCAAGTGGACAGAGCGTGTATCAAAATTTTGCTCAATAGCACCACAGGGTTGTCTCCAGAGGATTACCAGAAACTCTAAAGCTGTTGGTCATGGAGTAGAGATATGTGCGTGGATGGTCATACTCAGTTTAGGGGGCACCATTTATTTGAATCCTGCAATGGCTGATGGTTGGGTAATTTCTATTCAATGCAGTATCCGACTGTGGATCCACTTCTGCCCAGGTTTGCCAACAGGGATGCTTGTAACAGACACTTGTGATGAGCTGTTGGCCACTATTTTTGTTAACTGCCGGCTTGTGAAGGTGTTACTATTTGCTCTTTGTCCTGTGCTAAGTTATCTTTTGCTAGTGCTTGTAGGGTAGGTGTAATCAGACATGGCAAAGAATTTTGATGTCAGTTCACAATTTTGGTGGGGGCCCTCTCCAGCGGTTGTTCTGTGATCCCAACATGACACTACTGCTGGCCTCTGAGAGAGTTGTGAGGAAGATTGTGCTGACATGGACAATTGTCGGTTTGTGCAGGACTATCAGCGATGTATACCTTTCCAAGCCAAGTGTCGCTATCCCCAGATTGGAATCTCTTCAACTGACATAGTCTTTTCCACGCGGCGGCTGGGTGCACACCATGGGCTAATGGCTGAGACTGACGCCATGTCAATTGGTGGAGATAACAGCTTCGATGGGGCACCTGTCAATGCTCCATTCATTGAGAATGAGGTTTTACTGGGAACTACGGTTGTCCAGCAGGGGATGCCTGCTCCACTTGAGCTGGCATCTCACACTTATGCTGTTTTATCGGAAGATTCAGGAGTCTCAGAGCACCCTTCTGATACTTTGCAAACTATTCCATTACAGCCTTCTGCAGCAGCCAAATTACATACAGAGGACGATCTTGAGTTGATCCCTCCCTTTCAGACAATTGTGATTAAAAATTTATATTCACACCGAAAGTTGGAGTATTTGGTAAAGAACGATTCCCTCTTTTTCCAAACAGATCTCTCCGAGTCACAGGTCATTCCTGCCAGCACTACTCAGGCAACTGGAATGCCCCTGCAAAGGGACTCATCCCTGTCAGGCTCACTCCTTAGTCAAGCCTGTCAACAGATTGTAGTGAGGCCCAACTTAGAAACAGTGCGGGCTCACCAGCAAATGATTTTGAAGCAGAAATATGTAGAAGAGCACTTCACTGTCTACAACCGTTTCAATCCTGGGGAGAAGTATACAGTCAGCTTACGCATCACTGCAGGTCAACTTCGCAACTTTTTTGCTGCTCCAGGGTAAGCTACCCCCCCAATTGGCCTCTTTTCTGTCTTATCAGGATAGTATCAAAGGCAGTGCTTTCATTGAACAACCCATGAAGTGGTGGAGCACAGCATGATTTCTGGCAACGTGGCTACCAGGACTCGTGATTGTTCTTTTGCCCACAGTCTTTAAATAGTTCTGGGTCAAGCATTCCTTCGGCAGTGGGTTCTCGGTGGAACCCAATGTCACATCTGTTACCAACAACCGCTCACAGCTCCCAGTGAGGTGGATGAATATCCTCCAAATTGACCCTTGGGGACTGGAGCTTCAGATCCACACTATGTTTAAACCTCTAGAGAGTAAAATGTTCACATTGTTATGAAGCCAAGAGGGTTTGAAATTGCATCCTCCATGTTGGTCAGGGTAATATCACATGTAGATAAAAGAGCTTACTGGGGGACTCTGCCACCAGTACATAGGTCTATAAACCTGGTGATTGCAAAACACAGCTCTAGGAAATGGTGCAGAAATGGTTTAGTAATAGCCATCTTCTTGTTTGGGTGTTTGTGCATGAACAGACCCAAAAAATCTTACCCTTTCGAGCGCCTTGAGCTAGCCATGACTTGCTTTCTCAGCACTTTCTACTCCCTGATGAACGGATTATTAGTGGAGCTTCAAGACACATCAGCTCCAAGCCATAGACTGGACATGCAGACATCTGGTGCCACAGGCGATTATAGAAGTAACAAGGAAGCAGGTTCGGGATTGGGCAAGCTTTTGAAGCAGGAGTGTTTTAGCACACACAGCCAGGACACATTCCAGATGCTTGAGAAGTGCTTGGAGTCCTTTTGTCTTCGGGAAGAGGGTTCACACGACTACGACACTCTGTTTTTTGACTTTCAGTACCTCACAGGTGGGGAGAATGTATCTTCCATGATTGAGTGCATGATCATTTTGCTTGAAGGCCGTAGGGTAATATTTTGTCTGGACTGTGCAAACTCGGTGTGATGTGACCACTGGTGGCAGTAGTCTCAGTACAGCAATGTATGGATTCCACTGCAGAGGCCGCCTTTGACCCCCTCTTCTAAGAGTGAGATTGAAATGAAATATGTTTTCCATAGATCCTCAGGATAGCATTTTGTTGGGAAATTTTGAACTACATTTGTAACGTCTTCAATGAACTGTAAACTCTCTACTGGAATATCGCCAGCTCTATGCATCTCAACATCTTCAAACTTGGATAGGGTCCTGAATGGCATGGGCGGGGATGCAGATGAGCTTGTATTTTACAGTCTGAAGGAGAGGTGGTGCAGGGGTGGTGCTGCATTAGAGTTGGCCACTGTGCAGCTCGCAAAGCTTCTCTATTGCGCTCTCTATCGTTGCCAGGTCCTTATTTCTATCTCATTGCTGTTTTCCTTGTCTTTTTGGATTCCTTAAATGAATAACTATGCCACTTACGAAGGCAGCTTGCACTCTTGCCACCATTGTTTTTTCTGACACATGAAGCAGTTCACCCATATGGCTTAGAACATTTATCTCAGGGTTCTGATATTTCCTTCCTCCTGCATCTGTTTGTCATTGCTAGGAGAAGCTTAATAGTAATATCTCTCTTAGGGATAATGGTGGAAACTGTAACTTGATATAGCTTCATAACACTTGCCTTGCTTGGGTATTCATTTGATGGGTAGTTGGGTGGTCAAAGTAGGTTGTCATCCTGGACTTGTATGTCATTGGAGAAGAAATTTCTGTAGAACTGTCCCGAAGCTTTAAATTTCTAGCTACATTGTCAATACATCACCACAAAGAGCAGTTTCTTAATTTTCATCACCCAAGATTAATGTGTTACTGAAGGGTTAAGACTATGGGGTGCTCTTTTGCTGCACAGATCTTCCAGCTGTGCTTGGACAGCTGCCATTCATTCACCTCTCTGGCCACACAGGTGCTCTCTGAGGAGAACAGGGAAGAAGAGTTAGGCTCATGCATGAAGCTGTACTTGAGTCCAGATAAGACCCTCAACCCTCACAGCAGCACAGTTGAGAGTCCAGTTACGCGAAAATCACGAGAGGGGGATCATGTCCCCATCCCACCAAAGCACTGTTTTAAGTTTGTAGAGGATTGGACAGGACAGCTGCGACATTTTCTTTCTTTCTTTCCGGACAACCGGGATGACCTCATCCCTCTTAGAGAACTAAACCAGAGGCTCCAAGAAGTGATAGTCTCTTGTAAGGCTGCCCTGGATCGCAACTCCTGAACCCGGAGTTAATAGAAATTCATGTACAATATTTTATGTTAGAACTATCAATCTGTGTCGCTTACCCATTTGTTTTGTAACAACCGCCATGGCTTCTGCTCTGTGCAACAACATCATTTTGGCATACTATACTACCCAGCGGTTGTACTGAGTAGAGAAAGGATGTAGTCAATTTTAGGTGGTGCTCCATTTAGTGAATATCCCCTTGGCCCATGATGTAGTTAAATGCTGGCCTTCCTCCTTGGCCTTGAATTTGTCAATTTTGAATGGAGGTGCAGATTGTGGTTTAATCTTGGTCATCTCGAATTTGGAGTGTTCCTGTCAACATGGAATTGTTATGAAGTCAAACCTCGACAATGATACCCATACCCATTTTGTATGCAATTTTGTATGTTTAGGGTGTAAAGGAGATTATGGTTGAAAATCATGAGTTTTAACCAGTCCCTGTCAAGTTACCTGGGCTTTCTGAAAACAGAAGAAAAAACATGAAGTGGTAACCACTCACATTCATTCAATGAATGATTTGCATTTGCATGAAGGGTTTGAAATCTATTCCAAGACAACCTGGGTTTCCATTCATACCTAGTTACCTTAGCTTATTTCCCTGTTCAGGCCCTTTCATATATTTTCCTAAACAAGTACCAATTATCCGAAGATTAGACTCAGTGTGGATAGATGTAGACTCAGTGTGGATGGGTTACTATTAGTGTCTAGATTCTTTACATTGACCATAGTATTAAGAGCCTTTGCTATCTTGCTGGATGCGTTGTGGCCTGCAAAATTCTCTGAAGCTATAATGCCTCTAGCAGATTAAAAAATGTTTAGTTACATGAGTTTTCTGCAAGACCTGATAAATTGGAGCCATCAAGCCAGACCATTGCTGACTGCATGCTGCGCTCAGATAACAACAGGTAATTGAGGATTGACATTTACAGAGATGGGAGACCACGTTGTTGTAATGTCATGATCACCTATAGCTTGAAACCAAAGACACAGATATCCTCATTGGAGAGATTGTGAAGGCCCTGATCAAGTGCAAGGGTTGCTGCATGGAGAGGCAATGTCCCCGTCACAGGAGCCACAGGGATTACAACATCCGCAGACAGTTGGTATGATATTGATGAAGGAACGCAAAGACTTTGGCAATCAGTGAAGTGAACCAGGGGAAAGAAGATTTTTCCCAGTCTGTGAGAGGCCCTTTGATTGTAACATTGAGCGGTGGAGACAGAGCATCCCAGGACCTCCAAAGGCGGTTGCAGAGATGTCTTCAGGGTTAACTGCTGGATTTCGCATTACAGGAAAATCATGGCGGTGGCAGCACACGAGACTTTGCTGGAAAATGACTATCCGCGAAGGTCGTGGGCTCCCTGAGCAAAATGGGAGCCATAGTCTGGTGAAGAAAAGATGCCAGGAGTAGCAGAGGGCCTGGGCCCAAAAACCAATATTGTTCTCCCCGCTGGTAGAACCTGACGATGTGCTCTGTGGAAATTGTTGCAGGCTTCACTACAGGGGGGTGTTAACTAAACTGGTCCTGCAACAACCCCTGGGGGCGATCTCAACCCTGATCTTCTTGATAATGATGAGTGCTGTATCAACTCTGCATGAGCTGCCCATCCATATCTTCTCAGCCTGCAGTTCAAGCCTTACAATGCCACTCTTTTGGTCATCATCTAAAATCGAGGGGTATAGATGACGCCTGCTGTGATCACCCTTATAGATAATTTGCTCTTTCACAGTGCATCCTGCCTGTCAATATCTGTCAGTTCCTTCAACTTTCATGACTTGCTTTTCCTCCGAGGCACCAGGCTAAACACGCCAAGTCACGCACAAGTGACCATTGCATGTGCCCATGATGAACATGGATGGCATCACTCCTCAGGATTCATCTACATCACTCATCATTGATGATGCTACGCCTAACAGAGGCAGGGATTCAACTTTATTGTTTTGTCATCTACAGTGGAGGCTACTTTTGTGGCTCACCATTTAACAATGATCAAGTCACTCCAACCTGCCACCTTCAAGTCTTGTTTATGGGCATGTCGCTCAACAGTCAAGTGGTATTATACCAAAAATCCAGTTCTTGAAAGGCATTCTTGGACATGCCTTATACTCGATAGACCAAGTATTGTTGGGCTCCTTTTCAGGGAGGAATAATACAGTGAGTTTGCTAAGGACCCATGATGATTAGTCAAAGAATTAAACTAGCATCCCACAAATTGAGCAAGCCTTCAGCAATCTGTTCTGTCGTTCTTTTCCTTCCTGTGTCCTGCTGTGTCAAAACCAGGCACCAGCTCTATGGGGGCTACAGGATTTCACAATGCAATAACATCATGGGATGCAGTAAGGAAGAAGGGGCCATCATCAACACTGTGATGAGTGCAAGTATCAGGTACCTCTTGTTCTTTTGTTTTTCTCAGTCTCACTGCAGTTTCTCGCACCTCGTCCTCCACTTCGCTAGCTACCCCAGAGTAGTGGCGTTTGTGCTCACTATCCTCTGAGTCAGAGTCTGAAAACTCACCATCCCACATGCGTCCCTTGCCATGCGCTTCCATTTCCTCATCCTCCTCCTGCACTCAACACATGCCAGGTAAGTGCAGAACTTGATCTGTCTCTGCATTGTGCAGAGTTCATTTGCAATTGACCTCAGATGAACTTGACAGGAGAGGTTATGGTGCTCACATCATCACCCAACTTTGTGTCCTGGGGTCGCTCGGTGAAAGACACACTGGGCACATGCTGTAACTTCGACAGATTTTCCAGCAGCCGTGCCCTGCAAGACACGACACGGAAAAATTAACCCTATTTCCTAAAGAGCTCTTCCTGCTCTACCATTTCCAGATCTTCATTAAACAAGTCTGATCTGTGGGCCTGATTGCATGAGGAAATCCCTTGTAATGTTCAAGTTCTTCTGCTCAACAATAGGTCCTCTGCGAAGCTTCAGTGACATTGTCACTGTACATTCTTTTGTTTAGTTCTAGAAGCTTGAGACAAAGCCAAACAGATTCACCCAAGGAGGGCCAGAAATTTCAACTTTTCTCCAACTGAGTGATCTGGTTAGTTTGGAACTTCAGTTTTTTTGTAGACAATGCCAAATTGGATTGTCACCTAACCAAGCCTTACAGTATAGGCAATTCCAAGCATGGGGATAGCCTTGTTACATCAGCTTCCTCCAGTGCCAATACTCTTGACGTAGGATGGGAATTTAAGGCACCCAACATGATTTCAGAAGAGATTGATGTCAGGTGAGTTTTGGTAGCAACTGAATGGATGAGATGAGAATTGAAGAGCCTAAACAATGTTTGTCAAGAATTTTGCGTCGATCACTAGGTCACGGATCGTAGACACATGTGCACTAACAAGCAATACATCTAACAATCAAAGGTCGTGAGGAAGCCCACCTGATAAAATCAAGATGCACCCGCGAATTCTTGTTTTCCATGTTACTGGTAGGGATATGGAGGGATTGCTCAGGCCCATAACTCTCATGGTGTGCACTGTAGGGTAGTTTGTTATCTAACTCCACTCCCACTGCCACTGCTGTCTGCCATAGCCCAAACCACACCACCAATGTGTAAGAGTGCTCCATCTCCACTCTCGCAGATTGAACAAAACAGAACAGCACACTCTTCTGCCAACTCATTCTAAATGTCAGGCAGTTAAGTAGAGGCTTCATAGACAGAGGAAAAATTGGTGAGGTTACTATGATTCCCACAATGTCTCCCATCAGTGCGGTACTATCTTGCCTTAGAGGCAGAGAGCACTAGAAACCAAAGACCCAACACCGCATTTAAAACCAGTGACCAATGCCAGGGGTGCAGTGATGAAAGTTTGTTACACAGAGAATCTGCAGAGAGGGCTTGGGCTGGATTTTCACTAGGGTTTAGGGTTCAGGCCTTAAGCATGACACTACCCCCCAAGAGTCTGCATGCCACCTGCCATGGGGTAGTGCAGACTAGTTGGAGAATCATACTGAGCCAGAAAGGGCTTTTAGTCCTGTCCAAGTTGCACTCGTAGTAATCCGAAGTTCTGCTCTGACAGATCTTTCTATGTCATTTTTCAGATGTTCGAGTCATTGCCATGTAGTGACTCACTCTCTTATCACCCTTCTCCTTTCTTCCCCTCTCCCAGACAACACTGTCGTTCTTTTCACATGTAGCAGACCATTAACATAACCTGCCGAGGGATTGGAAGATTGTAACAATCG
Source organism: Takakia lepidozioides (assembly GCA_030704615.1). Classification (NCBI taxonomy): domain Eukaryota; kingdom Viridiplantae; phylum Streptophyta; class Takakiopsida; order Takakiales; family Takakiaceae; genus Takakia; species Takakia lepidozioides. Next base: position 23,236,822 of record CM060732.1, on the reverse strand, counting down.
CACTCTTCCTGGCAGAATTCTGCCTTGATTCCTACTGTTTAAGCACAGAAGAAGACGGAGGTGGTGTGAAGCAAACCTCGTAGGCCCAGCACCGGGCCACGTTGCGCAATGTGTAGCCGCCACCCCCAACCAGCAAGAGCGGGACATTGAAGGATCGCATAAATCGCACACACTCTGCATGGCCCTTCACAGACAGATTGAAACGACCAAGCCGGTCCCCCGTGAGAGAGTCAGCCCCGCACTGTAGGACTACCGACCCCGGTTGGAAGACCTCCATGACCTTTGCCATGATTGGCTTGAAGAGCGACTGGTAGCTCTCGTCGTCCATTCCGTCTTTCAACGGCACATTGAGCGAGTAGTACTTCCCCTTCGAGTAGCCCACATCTTTGAGGTCTCCTGTACCTGGAAAATAGTCCCCAAATTTGTGGAATGAGACGGTCATCACCCGATCCGTTGTGTAGAAGGCCTCCTCCACGCCATCACCATGGTGTATGTCAATGTCAATGTAAAGAACGCGCTGCAGCATCCCCACGTGATGCGTATCAGCAGAGGTGCTACAATTCTAGGAATGATGCTTACGGAGTATAATATCACCGCTGCCATACTACAAATCCTTACGTACCCATAGTCTAAAACTGCCTTCGCAGCCTAGCAATAAGCTTGCATGGAAAGAACAACCGCCATGAGACACGAAGGCAAGTCAGTCAAGCAGAGGAACTTACAGCGTTGTACTTGAGAAGTTCCAGAATTGCGAGCACTACGTCGTTGATGTAGCAGAAACCTGAGGCCTCACACTTCTTGGCATGATGAAGCCCGCCTGCCCAGTTGATGGCTATGTCCGCACGCTCGTGGTTGAGCATCACAGCAGCCCCGACCGAACCCCCTGCGGACCTTTGGCAGAAGCGGTAGAGACCGTCAAACACAGGACAATCTTCTCCTACATTGAACCTCTTCAACGCCCTTTGCTGCTCAGTTTGTGTTTCTGGCGTTACCGACCGCAAGAAAGCCACATAATCATCAGCATGGAAGCGGCAGAGATCAGTGTCCTTTGCCAGTATGGGCTTGCGAACTTCCATCTTCTGGTGAAGTCCGTAGCCGACCACCAGTGAGTGCGTCATTTGGATGCGCTGTGGCTTCATGGGATGCCCATGCCCGTAATAATAACTACCAATATCAGAATCATAGAAATACGTCACCTTCTTGCGATCCCTGGGCCCCGATCGCAACGAGTGCCCCCCACAATCCATCTCTCCTCGTTCTATCTCTTGTCGCTCCTCGACCCAACTCCCAAGGCTCCTCAATTTCGTTAATTGAGGTTACTTACTTGTCTGATTCACTGCCTCCCTCTCTCTCTTCCTATGCTGCCTTCCTTCTAGGCGACGGAAAACAACGTCTGATGACTCCATTGTATACTGCCGTCCTGAATCAAACTCACAGGAAGGTGGAGGCCGTCTCTTGAACTACTACTGTGGCGAGACTGTGGCGCAGCGCAAAAGCAACGTCCGAGAAACTCTCCCAAAACAGAAGGTGGCGACGCCCCTCCAGTCTCAATATAGTCGCTCCTTCTTTTGCTTATCTTTCTCTTTTCGTCTTGTTTTTGAAAGGGAAACAGCCCGGGCGCACTCGCTCACATTTCTTTTGCTTTCGTATTCACTCTCTATATATATAGATAGTTATATATGTATATATATATTTTAAGAACAGGCCCGGGCAGTGACAACTTCGGTGGCCGGGCCGGGCCTGCGAACTTGAATTACTATGTACTAGAAAGGAGCAAGGGAAAAATAACCTCAAGATAGAGAGATGAGAGCAACTGAAGTTAGTGTAACTAAGAGCCTCTTCCCGGCCCCAAAGTCCCGGCTCCCTTTGGGGGTGGGCTCTATCGAGTTGCATAAAATATAAATCACTCGCGCTCTTTGAAAGAAGCTTCACGCGGGTATGACTAAGTAAGTTATGCGTTGGGCAAAAAGACATGAGAGGAGCTGGGGTTTGCAGTTTTGCTCAAAGATTAGTACTAAAACCTCACATATTAGTGAGGAAAAAACGCCAACCCAATTGCCAGGCAGAACTAGAACTTTGGTCTGCTCACAATAATGCTTCAGGACATTGCAAAGTACAGCGATGAACGGTATGCTACAGTAAGTGAAAGAATCTATCCAGTGTTGGTAGGCTTGGCTTATGCATCTAAGCTTCTACTATGTATACAAAAACAAAGCCTTAATAACAATTCCTAAGACAATGTCTTTTTTTTTTTTTAATTTGATCAACTTGGCTCCGCCAGCGTTTTTATTGCTGGCGAAATTTTCGCCAAAAAGCTCCTTTTTATTTTGGGCTCCCACCTTACCAAACGAAAATGAAAGCATTTTTTTTCCAATTTTTGCCAAATGAACGAGAGGTTGTCGCCAGACAACGTGGACCTCTTAAAACCTGCCATCTTTCATATAGCGACATTTCTAGAGGTGCCAGCTCATGTTGTTTGCCACTTGGGGCGCTCGGTAGAGTACACAAATAGCCACTCGCACTACTTTTGAAAAATGAGAAAAACAACACGGGGCTGAGTCCGCTCCCAGAAAAACAGCCTGGGACAGATGTCCTGGAAACTTTAGTGGAAGAAAAGAGAAACCAGAGAAAAAAATAACCTCCGAGAGCCATATATATACACATATGTATAAGCAAATCGTATCTTCGAGAAGATTATACATATATATATCCAAGAAATGGCAATGGTATAGAAAACAGTTAAGTTGGTAATTCCTGGCCTTGTCCTTTTGCAAAATAATTAATTAATTTAAAAAATCCTAGATCTGTGCGAAAATGTGAAAAAAGATGCAGTGGCCCAAAAAGACGTGCGAAAATGCGCATTGAAGTTTTGGTATCGTTCAGGCGGACATGTCGCATATTATCGTCAGTTCCGGACGAAATAGACGTATTCGTCCTTCCAAAGGACGTAGACGAGGTCTCTGCGTCCACAGCGGACGGAGGACGGGGTAGGTTGTGGCGCATTTGTGGGGACTGATGGTTGGAAAGTGTTTGCTCTGCTTCTCTCCGTCGTCTTCTTCTTCACCATCGCTCTTGGCTGCTGCATCCTGCACAGACCTGCAGCCATGGCGGCAGTGGCAGGGACGGCAGCCTGGGCATTGCAGCTTGGAAACTTACCCAGCTCCCGATCTCTCTCCTGCACACGCCGCTTGTACAGCCAACAAGTTGTCAGGCACAGCCGATCGTTTTCCAGCTCTCATGCCACCAGCTTTACTTCGCAGCTTGGGTCTCTGAGAAATTCCAGCAGCTCTGTGAGGAATCCGGTGAAGATAGCACGTGGGTTTGGGTGGCCTCTTTTCTCTTCTCCTCGGGATGTGTCCAACAGGGCCTCCTCTGTTGAAAGAGACGAGGATATCGCCGAAGCTGGTGACCAGGCAATGATTCATAACTCGTAGGGAGAGAGTGTAGAGGTTGCGCATTGGTGCTGTCACGGTAGCCCGGATATCTGTGCGATCTGAGATATAGACTTGGATTGAGATGATTGTTTACGTTATAAATTGGCGACTTCGTAACAGTGCTCCGTTTGGTTTTGTGCTATGTGGCGCCATATAAAGATTAAATTCCTGAAGTCTTGTGGTTTTTTTAAAGGGGAATTAGCTTACAGTTAATGTGGGAGTGTTCTTTTTTTAATTTCTTCGCTGTAGAGGCACTAGGACCATGCAGAAAGAAGTTGAAGGGGATCGAGGTCATACAACTCAGCAAAGCAGCGGACATTTTAGAGCTCCTGCATAAAGCTAAGTTGATTACGTTGATGGCTCTTTGGAATACAGGATTTGGAACCAAGTGGGGGATTGTGCGATCCTCTGTGTTCGGTGGATGAGATGAGTTCATTGGATTATGAAGTCAATTACAAACCTAAGACAGACTTAATCAAGGCTATTACCATTGGTGCTTCAGTTGTTGCTGGTGCTGCAATTATCAACCACTCCTGGGTGGCCGAAAACCAGGTCTAAGCTTTGTGTTAATTTTTGAATATGCAAAATTGTAGAACTACAATTTCCGCTCTCTCTACCTCGCAGTTTGGCATTATCCTTCTGTCTCTCTTTTCCATGCAATTACACATGCCTAAAGTGTCTTTTCGAGTTCTTGGGCATTTACCTGAACACTGGAGCTGCTGGATTGCAGAATTTGGCAATGGTGGGAGTGTTTATACTAGGATATGCAGGCATTGTGTTTGAAGAGTTTTTGGCATTCAACAAGAGCGGCGTTGGTCTTTTAATGGCTGTATCACTCTGGGTCATTCGGAGCCTCGGGGTAATTTTCGAAATTTTATGAGGGTTTTGTTCTACTTTAGACTACTGTGCTGAATCCAAGGGTCCAGAGAAGCAGATAATTGTCAGATTCTCATCCACATAAACAGTGGGGTTGAGCTGCTGCAATGTGAAGATTCTTGGTAGAGGAAGCAGTGTCCACTATGGGTAGAGCCAGTCCCAGTAGCTCTTTAACATGTTGCAGCACATTGTTTGAATATATTCGGCTCTGCTCAAGGACAAGGACTCTTTCTTATTTTCTCATGTAAGCCCAGGCCTTCTATCACCAGCTGAATCGAGGGAAGTGTTGAAATACTGGCAGGCTCCAACACAGGAGGTGGCAGCGTCACAGCTCACAGAGACATCAAGTGAAGTAAGCGAGATAGTATTTTTTCTGTTGGGCGCCATGACCATTGTGGAGATTATTGACGCTCACCAGGGCTTCAAAATTGTGACTGATTCCATTACCACTCGCAGACCACGTCTCCTTCTTTGGGTGGTATGGTGCGCCTCTCATTGACCCCTACTTAACCACGACTTGGATCCTTTCGGGGATTTGTAATGAATTCAATTGGGTTTTAATCTGAGGAGAGGTCAATAATCTACTAGAGCCAAGCTCTGCGAACTTCGCCAATATGTGGTTTGTGTAGTTTTGGTTAGATTGTATCAAAGTTCAATATACTCTCCAGGCTCTGAGATAGATTGCCTAGAAACCCAAAATAGGTGAGTTTTTGTAGAGAAAATGTAACTCTGCTGCACATGTATCTATTTGAAGAGGAAGTGGCGTTATTGCTCTGTCATGGAAAGTCACTTTATGGGGGCTTGGCCTGTTTGCATGACTGTGCAGATTGGTGGCATCACTTTTGCCCTCAGCTCAGTGCTGGATAACTTGACCTCCACCATCGTCATGGTCTCTCTTCTGCGCAAGCTTGTCCCTGATCTTGAACGCCGCAGGTCCCTTCTCTCTCTGTCTCTCTAAGGGAATGCAACTACAGCCACCTCCGTTACCTCTGTTGTCAGAGGGGCAGAGGAGCACCACAAAAGTTGACCTCATTCTTTCTAGTACGATGCCAATGTCAGCCACTTCCCTCAATCGCATTATCATCTGCTATGCACTCATGTCAATTTCAGGTTGAGTCTCATGTGCCCTGAACCTGGTATGAGGTCCAGTAGGTGATAGTTTCCCCCAAGGCTGTCATGGCCAGCCATCTTTCTGTGTCTGTCAACAGACGTCTTCGCATAGTTTTTCTGAGAGGTCATTGCCCTGGCTGTTGAAGGCAGGTGGCAAGGACATGTGCACATGGACTAGTGAGTGAGTGAGTTTGTAAATGGTGGAGAGAGGGAAGGGGTGATTAGCAATGTCAAGACTGAAGCAACCCAGACGATAAATATGTGCAGACTGACTGCTGGGGAGAGTTTCAGTAGGTTGCATTAGGTCCGTACATAAACGGGGTTGGTGATGGATATGATGGGTTCTGGCAAGCCAGGTTTCTGGGAGCCGTGGTGGTGATAGCAGCAAATTGTGGGGGAGCATGGACACCCATAGGCGATGTGACCACCACCATGCTCTGGATTCATGGCCAAATTTCAACGCTGCGCACCATGCAGGTTCAAGCGCTCGTCCTCGTCAAATTTAATTTTGTGGACTTCCTTTGAAGGGATTGGTTAATGAGTGCGTGTTCAAATATTCAATGAGGTTGCCTGCAAAACAGCAGAAGCAGATGTTGCTGAGTAGTTAGGAGGAGGTAAGTTGTTTGAAGAAGCCAGAAAAACAGATTCTAGAATGTATTGGACCATTTTAAACAAATTGAAATCAGCAAAGTATCTTCGTGCACAGCAAGTCTAGATTCTAGATGCTGTCACCCAGGGTAAGCAGTTGCACACAGGCTCTGTGCATTTTGAACAAGAACTTAGCTCAGGAGTTGATGAGAAGAATGGTTGTGGGTGGCAGGACCTGTTTCTTCCATCAGTGGTCTCCTTGGCAGTTCCACTTGCCCTTATGTCTTTGAGCAGGTAGCGGTTAATTGCTCCCATATCTTTTTTTTCTGGTTATGATTTTTGCTGTGTATTTCTCAAGGCAGATTGGACAGAGTTATGATACACACTTGCATGCTGTAACTGTGATGCAGCGATTTTGATGACAGCAAGGAGGTGCAATCAACACTGTCATCAGAGCAAATGGCACCACGGGGGCAGCTTGTCTTTGCAGTTGGGTTGGGAGCCTTATTGTTTGTGCCAGTGTTCAAGGGCTTGACAGGGCTACCCCCTTATCTGGGCATGTTGTTTGGCCTTGGCACTCTTTGGCTTTTAACTGATGCCATCCATTATGGTGAGAGTGACCGACAGAAGTTGAGAGTTCCTCAAGCTCTTTCCCGAATAGACACGCAGGGTGTTTTGTTCTTTCTTGGCATTCTCCTCTCCGTTGGAAGGTGTGTTATACCTGGTGCCCATATCCTCTGAATGTCTGTCCTTGTGTGCTGTGAGATTGGTGGATGTGGTCTGTAGAGTGATGATCAGGTGTGGGAGGGCTGCTATCACTTCTTGCTGCTGGTGTCACACCCACCATGACCGCTCAAGTGGAAGTTGCAGAACTTGTACAGTGTCACAGTCCCATCTGGCAGCCAATGCAGTGTCCTAAGGGAGCATGTTGAAGTCCTTGATTGAAAATTTGTAATGAGGTAATGTTTCTCTGAAAACAAGTTGCCATGGTGAATGGCGAGGGCAGCTTGCAGTCAGCAGGAATCTTGCAAGAGTTGGCTACATACTTGAACGCGCATATTCCAAGTGTGGAGCTAGTCGCAGGCAGCATTGGGTTGGCATCAGCTGTAATCGATAATGTGCCTCTGGTAGCTGCCACCATGGGTATGTACAGCCTCTCCACTTTCCCTATGGACGCCGAGCTTTGGCAGCTGATAGCCTACTGTGCAGGAACTGGTGGCTCCATTCTTATCATCGGTTCTGCTGCTGGTGTTGCGTTCATGGGCATGGAAAAAGCAGACTTCTTCTGGTACTTCAGAAAGGTATGTGTCTGTGCCTCTGACAATTCAATGCTCTTGACGCAGGATGACACCTGAAGCAAGGATTTTGGGTGGGATTGTGTCGTTTTACTTGTGAATGAGGTTTGAAGTATGTAGAACAGGGCCTAGTAATGAGTCAGTGAGTCTTGAACGAGATTAGTTCTAAAGTGAGCAGCAGGGCTATTTGTACTCCATGTTCATTGCTGATCAAGATGCCTCCATATGCAATGTCATGTAGCCTGTCTCATGGAAGTGATGGAGGTGCAGATTAGAGGATGACACTTGGCCCACCTGTTAAATGAGGCAACAACATCCAAACAAATCTCAAGAGTGGCTAATGAGTGAATTGGGTTTTGGCAGGTGAGTGGGTTTGCTCTGGCTGGATACTTGGCAGGCATCGCCACTTATTTGGCAGGACTTCAATTACATAACCCAATTTCAGGGTTTTTACAACACCTACCTACCTTGCCAGGTTTCTAAGTAAAGGAGCTTTGTATTCCGCATTGTTCCCACTAACACTTATGTAGCTTACAATAGAACAGGGTTTTATTCTTTCTGAGGCCAAGTAAAGATGATTGAGGAGCAGCCACCCCGAGGCCGGGGGGCGTGGGGGAGTTGTCTTAGGAATATTTAGCTTTTACTTTGAGTAAAGAGAATGAGAGGTTAACTGCTTACTTTGACCAATACCCACCTTGGGATCTGATGGAGCGAAAAAAGACTTCGGGCTGTAACCTTTTCTTGTAGACTAGGATACCATCACTATAATTGACACAATCACTCTTTGTTTGTCTACTCCATTCTCTTGAGCATGTAGCAGATTTGAATAAGTTGTTCGCCAAGATCGAGGTTTGTACAGGACCATTCTGCCTCAGGTAAGGCCAAACTATCCAAGGGGCCCAATAGAGAGTTTGGCATCCTCGGCTTTGGCCACCAAGCTGCACACACGACCTAGAAAAGGAGTTTACCGATGTGAGCTATAGCATTTTAAGGAAAACAATGTCACAACACACAACAAAACATGTTAGTAGGCATTTTTAAATCTCTAGAGCATCCTCGGGATTAAAGTGACATAGGTGCATGTTGGATGCTACCGATTATAACCAATCCAGCCATAAGTAAGGTGTATGGGCCAACAGGTTATTTGATGATGGGGTACCTCAAGGTTTGGGCAAGGCAATGTTCCAATTATAGGCGCTAGGTGTGCACTTACCAAGCAGAATGCAATAGAGGTAGTGTGACACCATAAGTTATGCTTGCTTCGGTAGGAATTTTTTTTGCCTTGAAAGCTCTCCTTCTCCATGGAACTCGTTGAAACAAGCATAGAACAAGCTATTGAGCTTTCTATGGTACACCCTCTTCCAACCATTGTCTGCACTCATGTTGCTCCCTTCGTGGCCATAGTGCACCCCATAGAGCTCTTCTTCCAGCTCTGCACTTGTTACTTCAATAGCATGCTCTACAAATGCATTATCTTGCACCAAGGAGAAATCAGATCTCTCTCTTCACTCCTAGTTCTCATAAGCTTGAAGTTGAAGACCCCCACAAGTTGAAAGCATATTCCACACATGCATCACTTGCTTGGTTAACACCTGAGCTTTTCTTGAACTCCTCAAACCCTACAACAACTTGCAGAACAAGAACTATCTTTACAAGCTCTCAAACTTTGCACTGGGGCTCTTCTTTAAGAACTCCTAACCGTGCATATACACACAAAGGACTTTCTTGGCAAAACTTGTAACACCTTATAATACAGAAGATGTCGTGCGCATACATATCGCTACACAACTACATCGCCGTCCAAAACCACACAATACAAGTGCACACCACACATTAGTATACCACTAGTCCAACCACTAATCCAACCACTAGGCTGCCACTATGCTGCTTACTATGGCAGTCACTAATCCACCACAATCGCCCCCCTAGCTGGTGCTTAGGTCCCTCTAAGTCCAGGTAGCCACAAAATGCAGTAGTAATCGTAGCCTCACTAAGTCCTCCACCACTGTCCCTACTACACTCAAACTCGATAGATCAAGAAGCCGGGTACAAGAGTTGCCCTATCGTTAGTCGCCGTCTTGCAACCTGTGAACTTGAGCCTGGGATCTCGTGTATTGACTCCTATGAGCTTGGCTTCTCATGTCTTGTTAGTTGCCACTAGTCATATCCACTGCCACTATCCCAAGCAGTGTGGATGTAACCAATCTCCATTAGGAACCCTCTCAAGAGGTGGTGTCAAGCATCCCATGTGCCAACCTGTTGAGCATCGATCACACACTAGCATGGTGGCTGCCCCTTTGGCAGACCCACAGAGCATGCACCTCAAACTTGCAGGTACCACTGCCAAGTTTGGGTCAACTTTGTCATTGACATTGGGAAGGTGACATGGCGCACAATTACGCATATGGTCCTTCCAAGTCATGTCATCCCGACCCTCCAAGATCAGGACTCATGAGGGCAATACCTCTCGAACCCTTAGAATAACACACCCTACTGTGATATCCAAGATCGTAGGCGCAGTCTGCTGTAAATAAACATAGTCACCAGGGCTAAACCTCCGAACCCCAGGACGATATCCTCCACCATGTATAGTGTCATACCTCAACGTAGCACGGTGCTGTGCAATGGCAAGGTTCTCAAAAGCCATAGGCATGACTTTCTTGAACAACTCTGCAGGCTGATCACATGCACGTACCCACACGTCCGGATTGTCAAGATTAAGGACTTGAGCAATGTCCATACGAATGGCTGCAGACAAATCCGGCTCTCGGCCAAATAGAAGGAAATATGGTGAGAAGGAGACAAGTGATGTTTGCTTGCTGAACCTATAGCCCATGGCTAACCAAGGTACCTGAAGATCCGGCCAATCTCCTAGGTATCCCTGCTGCAAGCCATACTTGCGCAAACCCCTTTTCACCGTCTGCACAACTCTCTCTGCCAAGCCATCGGCCTCAGGATGATCTCGAGAAGTGGTGCGGTGGTCTATCAAGGCTTTATCACACAAAGCCTGAAACTCCCCCAAGAACTCTCTCTCTTGGTCCGTGAGTACCTCAGCTGGAGCACCGAATCGGCTAAGCACACGATCCAAGAATGCATAGGCAGCCCCCTCATTAGCCTTATCAGGCAACGGAACCAACTCAATCCACTTGGAGAAGTGCTCCACCATCACCAACACATATCTGTGGTGGCGCATCGTCAGTGGCAACGGTCCTGCGAAGTCAAGACTCCACTTATAGCCCAACCCCATGATGGGTAAATGATGCAACTGTGGCTTAGGGGCATTGATTGAAGTACACACCCTGTCACGCACCATGCACCTAGCCACGAACTATTGCACCTCTGTATGCATACCACGCCCACACTTCAGCTAAGCACTCTCCCTCATATGAGCTATACTTAGCCTCTGCAGCATTGTTCGAGCGGCTAGCATAAGCCACTACGAACTCTCTTCCCTCATCATCCACTTGTATGAGCACCGCTCCAAGCCCCAGCATGCTCCAATCTGTATGCAGCTGAAAGGGACGCCCCCTGATAGGTTGTCTCGGGATAGGCGCCGAGGTCAACCTCGCCTTGAGCTCTTGAAAAACTCGTTCCTGCTCATCTTCCCATTGCCACTCCTGGTCCACCTTGGTCAGCTTGGTTAGAGCCTTTGCAATGGCACTAAATCCCTTGACAAACCGTCTATAGTAGCTTGCCAACCCCATGAAAGCTCGAACTCGGCTCACATCCGTGGGGCGTGGAATCTGTGCAATGGCCTCTACCTTAGTCTACTGTACCCCCAATCCTCCAAGATATATCATGTGATCCAGATACTCAATCTGGTTGTGGAAAAACTTGCACTTTCCCGGATGCAGCTTCAATCCGTGCGCTCTCAAGCACTCAAATACCACCTGAAAGTGTCTCTCATGCTCCTCCACCGTAGCACATGTCATCTATGTAGCACCGAGCAAACTCTACCCCTGCTAGAATCCTATTCATGACTCTCTGGAACTTTGCAGGAGCGTTCTTAAGCCCGAATGGTAAGAATTGCCACTGATATAAGCAATCCTTGTCATGCTCATGGATCCCCCAGAATGTCGTCTTCTGCTTATCCACCTCCTTGATCGGCAACTGATGATATTCGGATCGTAAATCCAAAGTGCTAAAGACCTTAGCATGCCCAATGACATCAAATATCTCCTCCGGTGTGGGCATGACATACTTATCGGACTTGGTCTGACGATTTACAGGTCGGTAATCACCGCACATATGTCTCTCCATCCAATTGCCATAGACATCCTTCTGACTGGCATCACTGTGGCTGAAGCATACTCTCCACCAGAGAGCTGCTTATACTGGACCTTCTGGGACTTTCATCCTGTAAGGGGGTTCGGTTTAAGGTGGCCTCAATGTCTCCACCTCTGTCCCTATTTTCAATTGTAAAGCAGTCTTGTGGTGTTATGTATTGTGTCATTGTCTTTTTTTATTGCTATTTGAGAATAGGAATTAAGGTGTCGTTGACGATACCTTAAATCCATGCTCTCTTGGGATGAGTGAGCATATGAAGGGGGATCTTACATGGTCTGATTTTTGGGAAAATTGCCAACATCAGTTGTGGAGTCCTGCCTCTTAGTGCCTGGATTAAGATGTCAATGACGACACCTTAATCCTCGGAGTAAAATGCAGTCATTTATAGCAGTTCAATGGCCATTTCTGTTGTGTTCAAGGAAACTCTCTAAGCGGGATGGTTTTCTTCTCTGCAGGTACTTTCACTTTGTTCTTATTCCGGAGAACACCCTAAGTGAGGATCCAGACTTCATTCGTGGATGGGCGAACCCAAACGATGAAACCACAATGTACATTGCTGGCATTGTGAAGGACTGGGGTCGGGCACATTACCATGACTGTGGGTGGTACGTGGACTGCCCGAGAGCTTCGACTCCTGGAGGAGAATGTCATGAGGAATCAGAATGAAAACGCAGATTCACTGGCCCCCCAGATAGATGAGGAGTTGCAGCAAAGAGCCTTGGCGCTACTGAATAGGAAAGAGCCTACAAAACCGGCCACCCCTTCTGACGACAAGAAAAGGGGAAACAGACAGTGGAGGCTACAACGGCTGATGCGGGTACTGGGGCTGTTGGGGAAGCAGTGGCAGACCCTCCTGACACTGCTGGGCCAGCTGGGGCTTCTGTTGATTTGGCTGTGCAACCTGCCCAGAAACAGTAGACACAGGTCGCCAACACATCCACCGATGTAGATCGGCACAGTACACACATAGCAAAGAAACGCCCTTACGAAGCACGGCTGTATGTGTCCAGGGTTGTGGGCCCGCACTTCCAGCGTAAAACGGCCAACGTGAGCTTCCTCCGTATGATGGAGTCAAGAAAGTCCACTTTCGTGGGTGTGAAGTCACCTACATGGGACCATATGTGCTCTTTCCTCACCCTGGTGAGCCCGCCGCATCATACTCTGGTCTTTTTTGATGCATTGTTGGGGGAGCGTAGGTGGTGCATTAAGGTGTCGTCAACGACATCTTAATATGGGAGGTGCAACGGATCACTGGCTCTGGTGTCTCCACTGCAATTTGTCTATCTCATATGATTGCCTGTCCTCATTTCAGGTGACCAGGACGCCATGTTGGGTGAATGGAGTACAGCAGCCCTACGCGACAGATCTTGTCATCCTTGACATCCCAGATGGGCTTCCAGTGCCTGATATCATTCCCACAGATGTGACTCTAGCTTGGAATGCTCAAAATCCACTTTACGGGCAGTGGGCCTTCTCTTTCAGCAACAAGTTTATATCTGACGCTGGGTCGCTTTTGATTTTCTAGGGTGAGGACATGGCATCCCGCCGGTTGCTTCACAACTACATGAAGTCGTCGGGGTTCAAAATCCGCAAAATTTGGACCTGTGTGAACACCCTGCCACTATCTAATGCAGAGTTTCCCGGACAGAAGGTGCTTGCCTGGGCTTTGTTGTGTGTTATTGTTTCGTGGAATTTCCCTTTACAACGTTTCTAACATTGGTGCTGCTGTAGACACATGTGTTCAAGGCCATTTGTCTTGCTTGAATTCGGCCAGACACCACTCCTGCTCATGTTGGCCATTTTGACGTTTGGGAAGGGGGGCTTCACATAGACCCTGAATGCGACCCTGTGCAATCCGATGTTATCCACAACTATGTGGACTCTTCCCAGACATTGAAAAAAACTGGTGGCATTCCATGGAGAGGTGCTCGGGAGAAGTCACCCGCTTTCATGCAGACTTTGATTGAGACATGCAGCCGGCATGGTGGGAAAGTGGTGGACCTGTCCATGGGTACAGGTTGGTACCCAATCAGATTCCATTGCTTGGGTGCACTTCTTTGCCTTCAGATTCTGCTTCTTACTTTGTTTCGTGGATCCATTTGCACTGTTGCAGGGGCTTCCTTCCATGCATGCAAGTATGCAGGCAAGCATTTTTTTGCGATGGAGGGGGACGAGCATCTCTACTCTCAAGTCATCGCACCTCTGTCTGGGGGTTCATCGCATTCGACCCATACTGAGAACATTGTTGTGGAGCAGGATCTGCAAGAGCCCGATGCTCTAGATGTTGATTCCGATTTCTCATGTGAGGGAGTGCTAGTTCAGTTGTGGCACTTCACTGACACAACGGCGCATCCTTCCATTTCCATCTTTCCTGCACAAGTTGGGCCAACAGAATGTATATGGACTTACATTGTTTGTTTGTGTGTACAGGAGCCCAAGGTCGCCACGGTTCCTCCCTTTCTTTGCAAACCCGCAATTTTTCCCAAGTCCGAAAGCAGATTTTAAATTGCCATGTTATGCGGAGGCTGCAGCTTCGAAATTTAGTCTCCTCTCTTCTCCCCCTAGTTTGCTTTTGAACAGAGAGGGTTTTGTGCAAAGCAGGGCTGGTGTCTTTATAGACAGTTCTGCCATTGTTTTGGACGCCGACTCCAGTAGCACAAAATATTCTTTGTCGGAATGAATCTTCAGTTATTAAAAAATTAAGTTTGAAGCACCAAATGGCCTCTCCACCTTCTTTGCAACTGTGTGTCAACAACTATGTCGAGTTCTGATTGCTGGTGAAAGGACAATCACAACCCTCACCAGTGGGTAGAAGTTCACTCTAGAGCTGGGGGGATTTAGCAACCACTACTCAAAAATGCATCTTAGTTTTGCATTCATCTACAAACGACATTCATCCATGTACCATTCGTCGAACATCCTTTCATCCCCCATTCATCCATCGTTCATTCATCGTTCATCCATAACGATGAATGACGTATGCATGATATACTTGACACAACCCGCAATAATAGGTCCTCTAGGCCGAATAGGTGTCCGCGGTTATAGGTGAGCACATGCAGATCCGTGAGCAGAATTCTGCTCACGGAATCTGCTCACGGTTTAGCAATCCCGAACAGAGTACTATGCCAAAAAAGACCCAGGGGAGCGATCCTCAAAATGAGTGGAAGAATCTATGAACAAGGAGATGGAGGTGGCGAAGAGGCACTACATGAGCGCGTTCGTAAAACAACTCAGAATAGCCGACCCTGCTTTTGGCCTAGAGTTCTTGAATCAGGTCAAGATCCACTGGAACGTGAACACCAAGCCCGAAATGATGTAGGAGAAGCTTCATCGCATGTCCACTGCCGTAGTGGAGCCAGAGGTGAAAGTGAAATGGCTTGAGATTTGGAACGCCGACCCGACAATGAAAGATAACCACTGCTTTCCGAAGAGTGAGAAGAACAAGGAAACAAGAGTCATAAAGCAATTCAGTGACCATGTTCTCGATATGTGGCTGCACAAAGCCACGTACTGGGCATAGGTTTTTTCCTCTCGCCGTTCCATTTCCACTGCAAAACTGCATTGCACCGGGAAAAGTCACTTACTGTTCTTAAAAATCTGTTCTTTGAATTGTAAAACTGTTCTTGCGCAGATAGAGGCTCGGGCATAGCTGGTGCTGGAGAAGCAGCTGAAGGATTACAAGATAACTATGATTCCACCGACGGATACTCTAGAAGACTATGTCCGCCAGTGGAAAGCTGTTTGCTTCGGCACTTGCTTCTTTAGGGAGTTCGCCAAAGAGGGAGGCATCTCGCGCACTAACGACTTCGAGCAGCAGCATGGATCAGAACAGGCCATGAAGAGGGTTCTATACAGGTTCGTCTTGACACTCTTTATCCACCCTTCGTTCCTATCTCACGAAGTTTCGCTGTCATTACAACCCTGCTCTGTTGAATAAACAGTCCCAAAACTGTGTGTGCTGATGCACTCAGTAAAGGGGTGGGCACTTCTGTGTTTCCCAACCTTTCATTCTACATACAAACATCCGATCCTCTACTGAATCACACCTGCCCTGGCTTCTAAGTAGGGCCTGGGTGGACAGACCAAAAATTGAGTGCGTTGGCGCACACAGTCAAGGGGTCCTTAAACTGTTTTCTCACGCTTTCCCCACTTACTAACATTCCCTCTGTTTTGATTGTGTAGGTACATCAAGAACGTTCTCATTCCAGGCAAGAACCTGAGTCGACACCCGCACTTTATTGACCTATGGTGTGACCCATCCAACGCTCAGACAAATGTACACTGCAGGGATTTTGAAGGATTACGGGACCTCGCATATTCGAGACTGCTGCTGCTATATGGATATCCCACGCTCTGGATGCCCTTGGTCTGAGCTTGTGACCCGAAATCAAAACGAGAATGCAGAGGCCTTGGCCCCTCTGACGGAGAAGGAATTTCACGAGAGAAACTTGAGGATATTGGCTGAGAAAGAGCCTCTTGCACAGAATACGCCACTGAAGCCTAGAAAGGACAAGGGAAAAGGGAAGGTAAAGGGGCAGAAAAACAATCCGAATGAGAATGAGAAGGAGTCCGTGGTGCAACCCCCAGCCAAAGAGCCTAACCGAAAGAAGAAGGGTCTAAAAGAGCCCTAAGATGCAATGGAGCACCCATCCAGAATCGTTTTTCCGGGCATGTGCGAGTTGGTAAACGACGGGTTCCTGGCCATGATGGAGACACGGAAGTCAAGTTACAGTGGTGATCCTTCCAAAACGTGGGACAAGCTATGTGCTTTTTTCCAATCGGTAAGCAATTATCATGCATGTGTTTGAGTTTTGTTTCTTTGTTTTATTTTTACTTGGATCAGACATGTCGCTTATAAAACATCCTCCCCTTCTTACACGCTATATTGCTTGCAGGCATGGAGGGGGAAGGAATCTTGGGTGAATGGTGCACAGAAACCGTTTGCTTCGGAGATGGTTATTGTGGACATTCCGGACGGGCATCCAGTCCCGGATATTCTGCCCAGTGACACCTGCCCAACCTGGAACAAATTTGACGAGAGGTATTGGAGTTGGGTGTTTTCCTTTTGCAAGTTTTTCTTTTCCGATGCAGGGGTTATTGTTATCATACAATCTGTCACGATGAGATGTCGCCGGGAGCTAGCAAGCTACTTGAAAGCCTCGGGGATGCGGATTATCAAGACCTAGAACTGTGTCAACAGCCTGTATCTGACGAAGGGGGATTGCCCAAGGCAGAATGTAGGTTTCAAATACTACTTTATTTTTATGCCTTCTCTGTTGAAGTTCCACTGTACACCCTATTATGAAGGCATGCTGTTCGCACTGCCTGAATTGAGTACTTCAGCGCACTCAGTTATGGCGGTCCATGAGCAATGACTCTGAACCCGTTCCATCCGGAATGGGTCTGCACTCCCACCTAGATGTGCTATGAAACATTCCTCACTAATTATTCTCATCTTCATCGCAGACCTGTCTATTTGAGGCCGTCTGTCTCGTGAGGGTACATCCACTGTCGACTCCCACCACAGTGGTGGAGTTCGAGCTTCATGGGGGAGGATGTTTCATAAACGAGAGGTTCGATCCTGTCGTCGACGACATGCACTACAACTATGTCGACTCCAACGTATGTTTGCGAAAGCCAAATGGAACGCCTTGGAGAGGGGCACGTGAGAAAAGCCCGGCTTTTATCCAAACGATCATTGAGAGTTGTTCTCGGCCAGGGGCCCGCATCATAGATCTCACTCTCGGCACATGTTTCTCTTCTTGCCTTTGTCATCGATTTCTTTTCTTCTGCACCTTCTTTACTCAATATTTTAAAACTCTAATTCCTTCATTTTGTCTCTTGCAGGCGCTTCTTACCATGCTTGCAAGGCAGGTGGCAGGCACTTGTTTGGTATGGAAGGAGATGCAAATATTTTCACTGGCATCCTCGCCGAGTTGCAAAGGGGCGCGTCTACCTCCAATGTGAAGGATGTCACTGCGCAAATTGATATCATCGACGGAGACGACAATGACCTGGACAATGACTTTTCATGTGAGTAAGTTCATTTTCTGTCTATTTGATCCCTGTGTATATGCTCTATTGCGTCCCCTTCTGTTGTCTGATTGTTACCCAAATGGTGCATTTCTGATTGCAGGAATGTGAATGCACTTCCGTGGCCCCTGTCCTCCATATACTTGAGGGACTTGTGTTGGAGCCCACCTCCTAATTATGTCCTTCACGACTACGCGGAAGGCATTGCTCGTGTGCAAGCAGCTGTGTTTTCTCCCCCATCCTTGCGTTGGAGTTCCAGGAAGACGCTTAGGCACCTCCGCGCAAAGGTCTTCATAGATGATAGTGCAGTAGTTTCAGGTGGTAGCAGTACTTCTAGCAGTTTAGCAGATTCAGGTGGTAGCAGTAGCAGTGTTGACACCACCTATGGATGTACTTGAAGGCATTCATTTATAGAACATGAGCGGACACACTCTCCGTTTTCCGTTGCACCACCATTTCTCTTTCCACCATCCGTTGTAATGAGCACAGACTACAATGAAATTCACATCCCTGAATTAACATTCTCTCCATTGCGTCCTGCGAATTTGAAAGTGTTTTCTTTCTAAACATTGCTCTCCAATTCAACCATGTGCATTCAACAAAAGTTTTTCAACAGAGATGAATATGTGCATAGTCCAGTAGTAGACAGTCATTCGACATATGCCATCACACCAATATTTGGTTGGATGGATGGAGGATGAATGTTTTTGGATAGATGAAGCCCGATTGGATGTACACTGTGGATGAATGTTGCATGCATGGATGGTCTCATGGATGATGTCAATGCGCAATATCATGCACAGGGGTGGGATGGCGAGGTTCACTGTCGGGGTTGAGGTGGGTCCCTAAGGCTGACAAGGGTTGGGGTTTTGTTTGGGGTTGCAGGGTTAATATGGATGAAGACGTGTTTCTGCGGTAATGGATTCTCTTCCACGGAAATAGACGCCGCATCTTTTCCAAAATCATGCCACGTGTCCTGGGCTCACAGGCTCTTGGGCTCACGTGGCTAGGCTCACGCTCTAGCATCCCCCATGATTTCATGTGCACTGGGCGGTTATAATTTAGGGTGCACTGAGAACAATATTGGTTTTACCATAATACATTACTGTTCAATTTTCGTGCATAGCATGTCCCCAATGAGAAGGTGGTTACAATTGCAGGTGGTTACACATCTTCGAATATGACAAGATTCTCAGTAAAAAAAACTTCATAATTTAGGGAATCAGTGCATGCGGAAGTAGTCCCAAATTACCCAACACAGAACACGGTAATGGTGATAAGGCAGATCTGAAGGGGTGTGAACTATGACTTATCCACAACTTTGAACTCCATCAAAGCTCCAAGAAGATCATCAATAATCTTTTGTCAATGTCAACCCTACCGACGTCAATGTCAATGTCAATAATCTGGCAATGTCAACCGCCCTGTCCATCCTCACAGCACCACGGTGAAACATCAGCATTGTCTGGGCACAATATGTACTTCACTTGAGTGGGGACCTACACCCAGCCCAAAGCAGTTCACCACTTGCAAAGTTGTGATATATCATGATCAGAAATGCAACCATGTAACTGTTTTTGCATTCAATCAAATAGTAGTTGTACACATGAACTAGAAAACAGTCATCCTCATCATTTCGACTGACACATTCTAATATTCCAGATATCAATGGCATCAATCGGATAACTCTTGGTGTATGACTGAATACAAAATACACTACAACTATATGCTATAGCACCGAAATTGGCGACATTAAAGCTTATTGTTGCACAAGTATGGTTGGGATATGTACCATTCCTGCCAGATCTACTCAAAATGTTTACCTAACTACCTGATCATGTTCCCATGCTTCCCATGATACGAAAAATCCAGAGTTCTTAAATGTAGGGTATTTGCAGGATTGGGTGTCTCAGTTTTTGCGTAACATGGCAATTTCTGCAATGACCTCTCTCCATGGTTTTACCTATATTTGTCCAACAACTCAATATTTCATCTAAATTTATATGGTGTAGGGTTTTTAACTACAATAAGTATGTGTACCAATTGTTAGATTGCAAAAACAATCATGTACTAGAGAGCCATGGACTTTTAAAGTTGATTACTGTAGAGTACAGATGTTACACATAAAATCTTATGGACTGATAAAACATCATGTACACTCATACAATGGCACAAAGGAAAACACACTAGGGGTGCCATTTTTAAATCCAACCCAAATCCACTTTTATATGGACTAGTTATCTTGTGAATTGAGAGCTATGGACTATTTTGCACCTAAAAACAGGTTGATTTGCTCTAGTCCATAGCATCTTATGTTTTGGGTTTTTGAGGTATCGTCTTTTACTAAAAAGGCATACAAACCTATAATCTAGAGGTGCGAGGTGGTATATGGACAAGTGGTTGTAAACTCTAGATTTTGACATCTAAATGTTCTTTCAAATTAAAGATTAAAATATCTAGTAAAGAATGTTTTCAATATTTGAGGAGGGACTCTTTATTAAAAAATAAACTGAAAGCAATAGACTCAATTTTTTTTATTTTTTTTTCCATGGACCTCCAATGGACTCAACATGTGCCGCTTTTGATCCACCCAATCTTAGAATTGCTCTAATTTTATCAGACATACCTCAATTTAGGTCACGTGGATACACCCACATGCTGCAGGACGCGCTGGCCTAATCTTGTTTCATCAACTTCTATCACTGTTTCGTCTTCTTCCAGATGAAGGACGTCAACAAGTGATGGTACACGTAGGTCCCTAATGATTTTCACAGACCTGGCCCACCCTGACAATGCATAAGTGGTTCCATTTCAAGTTTTCTGCACGCTATATAAGGACACCTGAAAGCCTTGTGTCGTGCTATAGAGAATACCAGGAGTGTGGCACTTCAAATGGGAAGTTAATCTTCAATATTAGCCCTAGGTTCTATTCATTATAGCTGCATAGAATGGCAGTCACTACTAACTAGTCTAGTACTAGAATGTGCAGAGAGATGACACTTATTTGTCTAGCTCGCCAAGGTATTTATCTTATGTAGCGAAATGCAAATTGCCTCTAGTGGTGTTGGTGAGAGCTTCATATTGGCAGTGCACCGTGACCAGGTCTGCAAGCTCAGGGATCGCCGGAGCAAGCCTTGAAAATGCCTCTAATCCCACATTGTGCTCAACTTCAGCTTGTAAACAACACAGAAGTATAAAAGTACCCAATTAGACAACTTGTAAAAGCTCTGCAGTTAACGCGTGCAGTTAACAGGGGCCCTGTGTTATCGAATTCAATAACAATGAAGATGGAGAGTGCTTTCACACAATTACCAAGTAATTTTCATAGGAAGTCTGTTTTAGCAAAATCAAAACTCAGGTAATCATGAGCAAAACGTCCATCCCTTCCTCGAAACCAGTAGGCATTCTCAATTTTCTGCATCCACACTTCATTTATATCCGACGCCTCTATATGAGAGAGTGAAAACCTTGTGAAAACCCTTTCCATCCATGCAAAGAAATGAAACTACCACAGATAGTGCACCTGGCACAGAGAGAGAGATATATGAGTAAATGAGAGTATATTTGCTGAACTAATTCCAGAATGCAAGAGCTTCTTAACATATCAGTCCATTCACCCTTGAGCAGGCATCAGATACACAACGATGCCGCCATTCACTTGAATTACACAAAAACATAGAAAAAACACATGATTAGCTCAAACTTTTCTTATTCATAGTTCTCAACATTGAGCTTTGAATTGAAACAACCTCCTTCCTCATCTGCTCTCCCGGTATCTACAGTGCGATCCACATTGCCTTCTAAATCCATAGTAGGCGAGGGAGATTGGGCAGGAACATTATGCATATTAAACACAAATGGAGAGAGAGGAGTGGGTGTGTAAAGCCCTGGATGAATTCTTCGTGGCGTTGAAAATTGTTGCCAATGTCGATAAGGTGCAGGCAGGTTCTCAGGCGCATGGTAATCCACTTCCTGATCATCTTCGCTATCATCCACAGAGTTTGGGTTGTGCTGGGAACCTATGGCCTCATCACACTGACTTGCCTGCGTGTGATTGATTGCAGGCCGTTGGGAAAATGTAGGGGCAATTGGAGGCAAAGGTTGATGAGGTGGAGGTGGCACCTGGACTGGCACATTTTGAGCAAGCGCTTCAGGGACAAAAGGTATTGCGAGCACACCACCTGAAACAACTGAAGGTGTTGTCTGCTGGGTCGCAAGTCGCAGCTTGAGCTTGCCCAATTCCTCCGCACGATGAAGCCTCAAAGATTCTAATGCCTCTTCTGTAGCAGCCACACACCGACATCATGAACAGTGAGAGTGCACTAGCATCATTAGGACCTCAGCTTTCCGCGGGGATGTTGCTGCCATCTCGGCAGTGGCGGTAGCCTATGCCCGGATGGCGAGGTCCTTCATTTTTGTGTCTTTGTGATCTTCTTTTGCTGAGCGGCATCCTTGCGGACGCTTCACAAACTTTGACGCTCCAAAAGCGTTCTATGTTTGGACCATTTCAAGCTTGGAGTCTTCGTCCAACACTTGCACATCAGGTTCCTCAATCATTTCCCCACCACCTACATCATACTTGCACTTCATCGAGGCTGGTTTTCTCACGCCGTCACTCCTCAATGCAGCGCACCTCGGCACGTTTTTCAAAATATGCCAACAATGCTTGAAAATGAATGGTTGTTTCTTCGGATGCTTGTCCTGGTAGAGCTGGGCGACCTTCGCAATGTTGTCTTAATCCTCGCTGCAACCACTCTCTTTGAGGGAAATGACTGCCCCGACTGCCCCGTACACACCAATCCACTTCGAAACGTCATGTCTAATTGTAGATCACTTGCTCTCCAAGCTCCTACATGGTCTCTCCGACAACCCATGAGCCCGTTTCTGATTGAAATGAACAACCACCCTTTTCCAGAATGCCTCGGATTTTTGATCGTTTCCTACACAAGGATCTTGTGACATAGCAAGAAACGAGGTGCAGAGCTGACGGTCCTCCTCATGAGTAAAATTTCTCCCTTTCGAGGCTTGGTAGGAGGGGGCGAGGTCGTCGCCAAGCTACTGGCGGGAAGCATCGACGCGTGCTCTGCCATGGCCACGGTCACGCTGACTTGGATTGAGGGGCGTATTCGGGGAACTGAATACGGCGCTCGGGTTGGGGGCACGGAGCGATATTCAGTGCCCGATTTTTGTGGGATATAGGGTTCAGTGCAAGGGTGTGGACATTTTCCCGCCCACATACCCTAAAAGTTCTGTTGGCGTGCTCGGTTCAATGTAGGGTGGGGATGCTCTAAGGATTGGAAAGAACAAGGAGGCTCCATAACTTCAACTTAACCATAGGACTTCCGTGATAAGCCACAACTTGTATGACCGGGCTTGCATGGATTACATGCATTCGTTGGCCCTGCCCGACAGGGCAAGGACTACGCATCAAATTGGCCAAAGTGACCTTAACCTTATATCATGAGTTGTTCCAATGAGACTTAATGGGAACATGAAAGTTCTTAGTTTCCAGTTGGGCACATGTTACACTTCATATCAATAAAACAATGGCAAGGCCTATGTGTATCTCACGCCTTGTTGGCTCTCATGTAGAGAGAGACTTTGCAACATGTTCAAGTCAACGGAAAAGGACCTTACACCATGTCAAGCACCGATTGGTGTGTTGTGCTGAGTCATGCCCCTTACTCTCACCTCCTCTTAGGTTTTGCCAAAGCAAGAGAATCCACCATGGTTTTAGGCTTGTTCCATTTGCAAAGTGTGGAGTATTTTTTTTCTCTTAATTTTCTTTTCTTTTCTTTTTAAAGAACCAATTTTTTTATCGTGCTTAAAAAGTAAAAACAAATCTTATTTATTTATTTATTTAAAAAAAAAAAAAAAAAGCAACAGGGGACTTGGCCCTGGTTGGTAACTTTATTGCTGAATTATTGGAGGGAAAAAAATTAAAACCCTCGAGGCTGCCATAAGGCATATCGCATGAGAGCCATGCAAGATAACTGAAGTTCGTTACTGAGGATTCTTCCCGGATATTCCATTTATTTATTTGATTGAACAGGGGACTAAGCCCTGTGTAAACTTTATTAGATGATTATCTTAAAATCTAAATATATGAAAAAATGAAAAATATGTGCAAACATTATGGGATATATACTTTTCAAGGCAGCCTGCGAGAGAGAGAGAGAGAGGTGCAGCAGCGATGGCCGCCCTCTCTCACAATGTTGTGCCCTGGTGCCTGCGCGTTCGTGCGCCATACTTGTGTGCAGTGCAGGCCTGTCATGTGCGCGCAAGATTAGCCACCTCGCCCCCCATTGTATTTCTACAGCAACAGAGGAAGGACCAAGACAGGTAGTATGCCACAGGGTTCCTGCCCGATCAATATGGTTGATGGATTGTTGATTTGAGCTGGATTTAAGGCGACATGGAACTCATCCACCAGTGGGAGCTGAAATCCACTGTCGTCGATCCTGTTTTTGTAAACCAATTTTCCTGGTAGCGATGGCATCAATTGCCTGTGGGTTTTCAATGTTGAAACTATATCCAATGAGCTACATACATTCTGAGTACGGGTGAATGATTTGGTCAATTCGCATTTTTCTCAGACAAAGTCTTGCACAAGGAATTCTGTGATTCTCCAATCGATCGCTGAATGCTAAACTGTGATAAGTGGTCTTCAGTTAGCTCCTGTATGGCTAACTCGAGGCTGACTCAAATGAATTGTTGAGGTGTTGACAGGAAAAGGACAGCAGTGAACTGGGGTTGTAATCCTGAGACCTTGGAGAATGGGCCTCTGTTACAAGAGTGGTTGTCAAAGGAAGGTGTCTCCCTGCAGAAGCTGGTCTTGGAAAGAGTTGATTCTGGCGGAAGAGGCCTGGTGGCGTCACAGAAACTTCGTCGGGGCGAGCGAGTGTTGTTCATTCCTGATACCCTAATCATCACCCCTGAATCAGTATGTGATGCTACGCCTCATTACTTTTCAATTTGCATACTGCATTTGGTGCTGGTGATCTTTTAGTCTGTAAATTCGTTCCTCTTGCCTTTGAAGCAGCACCCGTTTGTGTTGACCCCCTTTAGATCCGAGGCATGACCCACAATTCTCCCTGTGTATTTTTATGGGTGCTTTGTCTGGAAGTGTAGAAGAAAAGACCTTAATGACGCACACAACACGTTCTGCCTGTCTATAAGCCTCCTCAATGCTATCTTACATTGCTTTGAGGCAAACCAGGCTTTAACCCAGGCTCTTACGCAGCTGACACTTTAGGGCTTAGGGTTTAAGTGCAGCAATTTCTCCCCTGAGGAGGGGTTTTTCCTGAAAAGCCAGTAATAAAAGTGCTCTATTAGAGAGGCACGAAAACCTAGACTGGATTTGATAGAAAAAGGGGGAAGAATTTTATTATTGCAACACTAGCAATGTATGAGGGTCTTTGAAACCATCAGCTGAGCAGTCGCTTCACAACCTCATATAGTCCTGGCTACAATTACACAAACTTCAGGCATTGTTCAACTATCAGGAACCCTGTAGCCTTGTTATAAGGAAGAACAACCCTTCAGTTCTTTTTCACTACAAATAGAAAATTCACTTTGATGCCATATGGAAGGGGAGCCCCCAGAGCAAGGACATGACTAAGTGTTGTGTGTGGGCGTAGGAATGGGGATGTGCCGAGGCAGGCGAGGTGATGAAGCAGGCAGGTTTGCCAGAATGGCCAAGACTAGCTGTGTATCTTATCAGTGAAGCCAGTTTAGGGAGGTCATCACGCTGGTTTGCCTACATAGCCACCTTGCCTCGGACCCCAACTTCCATTCTGCAATGGTATGTGTGATTTGGGCTCCATGTTAATTAGGGGAAACTGCTACACTTGAATGTATATCTGCCTGCCAGAAAAGGTTTCGTAGTTTTGTGGTCTCTTGTGGTTGTAATTTAGAATCCAGTGGGGCAGATTTACTGGGTTCTAAATTGACGATTGCTTCTGTAACAGGAAGGAAGAGGAAGTGAATGCATGGTTGGCAGCGTCACCTCTCAGAGAGCAGGCCTTGCACTGCATTACCGATGTCACTGTAACGTATGCTGTCTTTCCCTTGGAAATACTTGCGCTAGCTTTAGGTTCTAGTGGTGCTGGTCAGAAATGTGCTGCTATTCAGACCTGCATGTGGAGTACAGTTATACCCAAGTCTGGTTTTTTGTCAAGAGGCACTCACAGGAGTCATATTACAGGTATGAAGATTTGCAGGTCACCATTTTTGCTAAGCATCCTGAGCTGTTTCCATCTAAGGTATTACATCTCTCCTGCTGTGCTTGTTGTCCTCCATGTCATATAGTCTTGTGTGCTGTCCAAGTGGTCCTCCACAATTGCTTATTATCACTCGGATTGTGAACACGATCGTTCGGTGCTCTTTCACATCATCTAACTAGGTGATATTGGTAGGTTTATACGTTGGAGACATTCAAGTGGGCATTTGGCATTCTCTTCTCCCGCCTTGTAAGTCGTCCCTCACCTTCTCACTTTCGGGTCATTTGGCAAATGAGTGACTTTACCAAGTGGCAAGTCTTAAGCTTATGGCTAGAGTGATTGCAACCTTTGGGATCCATTCGTAAAGAAAATATGGAGGTGGACAAAAAGAGGGATTATCTCACATCCTAAAAGTTTTTGGGATAGCATGCAGAGTGCTATCTCCTGTGAGTGTTTGTGCTGCCATGGTAAGAAAGGTGCGCCAAGGCAGACATTTATGTATCTGAAGTTACAACCTTGTCTGTACTGTGTTCTTGTGCTGTGAAGTGAGAAGGAACTAGAATGGTGCAGTGGCAAGTTGTCCCACTGATGATTCTCTGTGAGCTATGATAGAAGTAGGCATCCCTACAGTATCTTGTAACCAACAAGTAAAGAAAAGAAGATGGATATTTCAGAATGACTAATTATTCAGATGTGGGAACTGGTTAGGTAAGATTGCCGTCATCAGGGCAGCTGGCACTGGTGCCATGGGCTGACATGTTAAACCACAGTCCCCAGGTAACTTTCTCCAAAAGCTTAGTTCTTTCTAAATTCAGACACGCGTCTCTCTAAATCCAATGGGGTTGATGTGAAAGCATAATGTTGGAGCCATGCCTTGTAAGCCTGCTAGCAAGCCTTCACCTGCTTGATGGCAGCTTGAGTAGTGACCTATTTTACCAGCATGTGGTGTAGAAAATTGTAGCGGATTATACTGATTCAGTATATAGTGACTTCAGTGTAAGTTGTGAGATCTTTTCTTGGTGGAGAGCAGGCAGACACATTTTTGGACTACCGCAGTGATGGAAAGTCTGTGGTATTTGGCACGGAGCGCAGCTATGAACCCGGGGAACAGGTTGGTCTGTTAATGAGAGACATGCTACCACAGATTCTAGTGTTCTTTACCTACAAGGATCACAGAAACCCCTCAATGTTTGTAAATGCTCTGGTTTTGAAAAGGTTTCTAGGCCACAGAGCTGCTGAGCAAGACAATGGATGAAAGAAAGCATATGATGACACTTGAACCAATCATAGAATCTTGTCAGCAACATGACAACAGAGAGGAGCCGATGCTTTTACGTTTGCTGATTACATAGCTTGTCAGAGTTTAACACTCATGCATGTTTCAGGTATTTCTCTCCTATGGAAACAGGTCCAACAGTGAGCTTCTACTTGCATATGGGTTTATTCCATCGGAACTTAATCCCGACGACTCTGTGGAGCTGCAAGTGACTTTGGATCAAAATGATGATTTGTATGAGGCCAAGCTTTCAGCTCTTAATGAACATGGACTGTCTTCGTATCCATCCCTGAACTTCAGCCATAGATAATGGAGCTGTGCATTTTGTTTCTGTTCTCTTAGATCTCTTGCCTTCTCTTTCAAGGTGAATTATCTCTCCCCACCTGCCTATCTATTCATTATCTGTCCACTGCATGAGATAGTTAAAACAAAACCTGGCCTTTGGAAGTATTTTACTTGTCTACCAGATCAATGGTTGGGGATATTTCAAATTGTAATGGTGCAGGTTGCCTTTGCTGTCACACAAATGTTGATCCCTAACAGAATTAGGCCTCAGAGGTTTCCAGTAAGAAGGGATGGCATGCCAGCACAGCTACTCGCTTACGCCCGCCTTGCTGTGAGCCCAGCATCATTTGCTCCTAAATTCTCTCAGGTGTGAGATGCTTCTGGGTCCACTCTTACTCTAATCTCTTTTGTTCAATGCACTTCCATCCTTTTGAATCTGGTTTGCCTATCCTTTTAGGGAGTATGATCGTAGACCCAATCTGTTGCAACTGCATTGGGTGAAGCACCATTGCCCGAAAGGTAGAGGACGCTTGCAAATAACACTTCATGCTTACTCGACTCTCTGTCTCACTCGTACTTTTGTATGCTGCTGGAGTACTCTTGGAATTATAGGACCAATGGTACTGGAATGGCCCAGGTAGATGGCTGCAGCAGCTAAGGCAGCAGGGAGCAGATCCACAGATAAGCAATCTTTGCTCTCTGAAGAGGATGAAATGAGAGCTTATGAGCTCATATTGGCAGTCTGTGAGACATCCATAGCAAACTACACCAGGTTTCTAGAGGTAAACACCCCAGACTTGAGCTTGGAGATAAATTGCATGCATATGCAATGGTTGTCATCTTGTGCTTGTAGAAAGAGATTCTTGTGTGGCTTTGGATTGGTTGGGTTCATATTTGCAGAGTCAGTGATGGACATCCCATGGTTCCTTGTAAGTTATGTCTTCAACATATTGCTGATGTGTATCTCAGAAAAATGTGGAGCTTCCTTACTCAAAAAGCACTGGAGGCAGCAGTCAGCCCAAGTTAGCAGAGCTGGCAGTTGCTCTCTGTGAAAGTGAGTGTCGCATTCTGTATCGCCTGCAACATGTGAGCCCCTTCATCCTTAAACTTGAGAAATTTCAAGGTTTTCCAAATTGAAGGTCCATGCTCTCTTGATTCAGGAAGCCAATGGCTTAAACTGGCCACCAGACTAAAGTTGCCCATCTGTCTATAATGGGGTACATCTGCAGTGGAGCTAGAACCATGCTTTGGTCTGCTTTGATTTGTTATTTGTATATGGTGGTCTCTTGATTTCTACCCTTCTGAGTACCATAGCGCCCATTGGCAATTCATTCAAATATCTCTCCTGATAGCGAAGGTGAAGGTGGGAATGTTTATATTCATGTGTTATAGGTTGACAAAGATGTTTCTTAGCACCTGTAGGGGCTGGCAAAGAAGCTTGGGATAACCTGCAAGGCTTATTCAATTGATGGAAGGGGGTGCGTAAAATGCTGGGGTTTTGTATTCATTTGAACGTTTACCTGGTCTAACAAGAACGTTTGTGTGAGGGTGGCCTCTCCCATGATAGATTTTGCGGACCGAGTTGCGGGAACTGCGGTATTCGACTTCTGCTGGAAGTAGTGGCGCCGATGGTAGGGCAAAGCGTTCAAATCGAGGACTATTTGGACTTTTCAAATAGAATACTGAGAACCTCAACATCTTGAAGGAGAACTTCAGGGCACACAAGGCATTCAAGCGAAGTTGTGTAGACTGCTTGTCCTCCTAGCACAACCTGGGCCAGTCAGAAAGCTCACATGAAAATAGAGAGCAAGAGTAACTTTGTTGTAGCATTAAATGAAACTTTCACGTTCGGATTCAATCTGCAAATCAGATGGTTTGTTTCCTCTGTGACTGGACATGACCATTTTTTCTCCAACTCCACAGCTCCTAAAAGCCTAGTGAAGCTTGACTCCCTCAATACTCCACAAGCTGTGAAGTTCATCACATCACTTTCAGTTCAATAAAATCCTTTTGGGTCCTGTGATAAATGATGTGAAAGATGTTCTATGTGGGTCAGACACTTCAAACATGAGATGACGAGAACGAGTCTGTCATTAACAATACAGATTGAGGAACGATGAAAGGAGAAGTCAAAACCTCATGTCAAACCCACTTTGCAAGAGCCCTGCCATATTAAGTTAACCTGAACATCCATAACCAGTTGACGAACGGTTTGTGTTAACACACTCTATCCTTACATCTCCTCCCTCTTGATCACTAATGAAATGATAGTTGTGTTCTGGTTGTGGGTCCTGTTCTGCTCGGTGAATTGGTTGGAGAGATGAAGATTGCACCCCCCCCACCTCAGGTTTCTTTGAGGAGGCCTGCTGTCGTCCTGACATAGTTACCTTGTAGAAAGGGTGTGTGTTCATGGCTGCATATCTGACCCTGGTTGATGACCATTCCATCTGAGACGCTCCGATTGCAGACTTCTCTTGTTCGTGAGCTATCTAAATGCAAGTTGACAGTCTTTTTGTGTATCGATGTCGGGGTTTACTTGCGTGTTGGCTAAAGTGATCTTTCCCACTCACTACCCCGAGAGTAGCTGGAAAAAGATTTGGTGACTTAGTTGGAGAAGGAGCAACCATGGCAGAGCATACAGCATGCATGCAACGCCTGGAGAACATGGCTGGCTGCGGGGTTTGCCCTCCCAAGTCTCCCCGAGGCTACACTGCTTGCAAGCCTGCCCCTGGGATGGAATTTTCAAGAAGGGGTGGAATGTACGCTCTTGACGCAGCTCTGAATTTTCCAAACCCCGCCTTGAGATTTGTTTCGGACATTTTCAAGCCAATTGTAGGGCAGCTTGAGGAAGGATTCCGTCCGGAGGTGGTGAAAATGGAGTTGCCACGGTCCGTGGTCACATCCAGCAACCCAACTGCCAACACAGGCAAAAATCCCAAAAACCCAAATAGAGACGAGGAAAAGCTTTGGAACGAATATTTTTCAGACCCCGGCCAATGGTGGGACAATCGAGCTAATAAGGTGAATGCCTGTTATGGCACAGCAGAAGCAGAGTAGTGCCTGACACGGAGGGCGAGGGTGTAAGTAATGGGATGTGATTGTCAGCAACTTGTGGCAAGGGGGGGAATTCATAGAATGTGTTGCGGAGGCAGTGGTGGCTGAAGGAAGCAGGGATGGAGTGTGGGTGCAGATCAATCCTAGTCGACCAGATTTCAAGCACAAGAGTAACAACCAGGTACTGTGGATTGATAGCTGCAACAAACCTGCGTGGGTAGATGGTCAATTGGAAAAGCTGGAAGCAGCTAGGCGCACGTCTGCAGCTAGCCCAGGTCGAGGGGAATCGTTCGAACCCTTCCAGTATGACATGTCTCCTCTTTATAGATGCACACCTACTGAAAATCTTATCTTTATCTCTAGTGCATTAGGTGTTCTGTTAAGTGTAAGGAAGGAAAAGTTGCTCGAGTAAGAATGGAGCAGAAATTCTGTGTCTGGGGTGCATAGGAGGTTACACAGAATAGGCGAGTTTTACGCTGTTGTTTTTTATGTAACTTTTTATGTGAACGCACTTGGTAGAAGTGCTTCTTGGTGTATTCCAGGTATTGAAGGACAAAAATGGTATTGCAGCCAGTGTCTGAATTGGTAATCTATTACAAGCCTGCACCCTCACACAATGTTATAGGAAGTGTAACCTACTCAAATCCTATTAATATATAGCAAAGGGGCCTGCCCTTGTGAAGAGATCTTTCTTTGATGTATGTAGGAGCTTGGAGGTGAGTTCAGCGTCAAGGTATATGTCACTGAGAATTCTGAGTCATGCAGGATGGCAGGGTTGAATCAGGCACAGTTGTTTGAATCAGGCACCTCGACCATGCCTTTTGAAAGAGGGCCAGGAGGGAGAGTTAACAAAGACTCTTTTGGCATCCATGGGGATGTGAGGATACTATGCAAGGCAGGACATCTGAAACAGGCGCTGCACAGTTTGAACCAAGGAGGCATTTTGGCAGACTCCAATACTTATGTCTGTCTCTTGCAGGAGTGCATCAAGAAAAAAGCCCTAGCAGAGGGGAAGCAGGTGCATGCCCACATTATCCAAAGTGGATTCAAGCCAAGCCTCTTTCTACTCAACACCCTTGTCAACATGTATGCCAAATGCAGAAGTATGGTGGATGCACGCCAAGTCTTTGACAAAATGCCTGAACGAGATGTGTTTACATGGACTATAATGTTAACAGGATATGCCAAGCAGAGGTGTGGCAAGGAGGCCACGGAGATCTATGAGCAAATGATACAGGAACAGGTGACACCGGACAGAGTGACATTTATTTCTGTTCTCAATGCATGTGCCAGCCTGACATCCCTGGATAAGGGCAAGGAGGTCCATGCCGACATCCTCAAAGCTGGAATTGCACTAGATATCATTTTGGAGAATACCCTCATCGACATGTATGCAAAATGCGGGAGTGTAAAGGATGCATGCCAAGTGTTCGACAATATGGCAAAGAGGGATGAAGTTTCATGGAACACAATGATCGCAGGATATGCTCTGCATGGTTGTGGTAGGGAGGCTTTGGAGATCTATGACCGAATGAAACACGAAGGAATGACCCCTGGCAAAGTCACATTCGCTTGTGTTCTCAATGCGTGTGCCAGCCTTGGAGCCCTTGAAAAGGGCAAAGAGGTCCATGCTGACATTATCAAAGCTGCAATTGTGCTAGATATCATTCTGGAGACTACCCTTTTCAACATGTACGCCAAATGCGGGAACATAGAGGATGCGCGTCAAGTGTTTGAGAATATGGTTCAACGAGATGTAGCCTCATGGAATGCCATGATCGCAGGATATGCCCAGCATGGGTGTGGTAGGGAGGCATTGGAGACCTATGAGCAAATGATAGGGGAAGGGGCGACTCCAAGCAAAGTCACATTCATTTGCATTCTTAGTGCATGTGCCAGCCTGGCAGACATGGAAAAGGGCAAAGAGGTCCATGCTGACATCATGAAAGCTGGAATTGTGCTGGATATCATGCTGGAGAATACACTTGTCGACATGTATGCCAAATGTGGAAATATAAAGGATGCGCGAAAAGTGTTTGACAGTATGGCTGAGCGAGATGTGGTCTCATGGAGTGCAATGATTGCAGGGTATGGAGGCTTTGGAGATGCTATGGCGGCTTTCCAGATTTATGAGCAAATGATACAGCAAGGCGTGACACCTGACAAGATTACGTTCATTTGCATTCTCAAGGTGTGTGCCAGCTTGGTAGCTCTGGAAAAGGGCAAAGAGGTCCATGCTGAGATCATGAAAGCTGGAATTGCGCCAGATATCATTCTGGACACTGCTCTTGTCGACATGTATGCCAAATGTGGGAGCATAGAGGATGCACGTGGAGTATTTGACAATATGGCTCAACGAAATGTGATCTCATGGAGTGCAATGATTGCAGGATATGCTCAGCACAGGTGCGGTAGTGAGGCTTTGGAGACCTACGAGCAAATGGTACAGGAAGGGTTGAAACCTGACATGGTCACATTCATTTGTGTTCTCCAGGCCTGTGCCAGCCTAGCAGCACTGGAAAAGGGTGTAGAGATCCACAGCGACATCCTAAAGGCTGGAATTGTGCCAGATATCATTCTGGATACTGCCCTTGTCAACATGTATGCCAAATGCGGGAGCATGAAGGATGCCCGTCAAGTGTTTGACAATATGGCTCAACAAAATGTTGTCTCATGGAGTGCAATGATTGCAGGATATGCTCAGCATGGCTTTGGTAGGGAGGCTCTGGAACTGTTTGACCAAATGCAAAAGGAAGGCTTGAAGCCAGACAGAATCACCTTCATATGTGTTCTGTCAGCATGCAGCCATGTGGGCCTGGTGGATGAAGGTTGCCACTACTTTGAATCCATGATTCAGGCTCATGGCGTCACTCCTACAGTCGATCATTTTGGCTGTATGGTGGACCTGCTTGGCCGTGCAGGGCGATTGGATGAGGCAGAAGACTTGATAAACAAAATGCCAATGGCACCAGATGCTCTGGTGTGGGGAGCCTTGCTTGGTGCTTGCAGTATTCATGGCAATGTGGAGTTAGCAGAACGCGCGGCAAAATGTCTTCTCAAGTTGAATCCACTGCATGCTCCAACGTATGTGCTGCTATCAAACATCTATGCTGCCACTGGCAGGTGGGACGACGCTGCAAAGGTGAGAAACATGATGGTGGACAGAGGTGTCAGAAAGGAGCCAGGGCGCAGCTGCATTGAGGTGAACAACCAGGTGCATACATTTCTTGTAGACGACGAAGTGCATCCACAAATTGAGGAAATCCATGCTGAGCTGAATAGATTGTCTGGGCAGATGAAGGAGGCCGGGTATGTGCCTGACACACGCTATGTATTGCACGATGTGGAGGAGCAGCAAAAGGAATTTTCTCTTTGTTACCACAGTGAGAGGCTAGCTATTGCGTTTGGTCTCATCTGCACATCCCCTGGCACGCCGATTCGTGTCATCAAGAACCTTCGGGTCTGTGGTGACTGCCACACAGCCACCAAGTTCATCTCAAAGATTGCAGCTCGAACAATTGTTGTACGAGATGCCAACCGCTTTCACCACTTCCAAGATGGGGTTTGTTCTTGTGGGAACTACTGGTGAAAATGCATGCATCCCTGCCACTTTCACTTGACCGTAAAAACCATGGAATTTGGGGGCCAGACAGACGAAGAATGCATATTTTGAAGTTGTGCCAGACAGATTCTGGCACATTTGGGACCTCAGATGAGGCCGGCCCAGACAACCTCTGGTTGCTGAAACCTCACACTATTGACCCAACCAGAACCACAAGTGCTGATTAGTTGGAAAACTATGCAAAGGTCTGTAAGCTCAAATTTGCGCCGATGATCTACGTAACCACAAATGACAGCATTGCGAATTGGGTGTTGAAAGCCTCCCGGGTTTGTGTGTACAAACCCTTACAAAAAGGTTGCAGGCTAATTCACCAAATTTTTCAGGTTTTTTACCATTTACTGCACACAAGCACTTGGTGTGTATACTACTGATAACCTGCAGTTTCTCATTGCACAACTTCCTATGTCACCCCCTCCTGAAGGAGGAGCTTAAACCTTTACTTCCAAAGATATAACTTGTGAAAGATAGGTAAAAATTTCATCAATCTGTGTATGAGAGCCTGTTTTAGGGCTATTTCTCATGATTTAATGTACCATAAGAAAGCTACCATCTAATAATCTGCTTGTTTCAAGTCATAAATTGTCAACAAATCTAAATTGTGCAAAATAATACTGGGGGCCGGGCGACCTCAAGAACCACATTGACATTCCACCCAAGTTACCTTCATAGCACTAATCACAAAAAACTGTGCCAAGGCAAAAACATTCAGTTCAAAAGTACTTGAAAACCCACCTCTAATCAAAGCCATCTATACATATGAATCTCTCCATATGTGAAAAATCGTCCATGTCAAATGCGGTGCCATTGCTACACAACTTGCAGGTTGCACTTTTGCTCAACTACTACTTCACTTTAGGAGCGGTGGTGTAGCTTCTCCATCTCCCGGCTGTGCTCAGCATACCTGTTCAGACAAGCCCAAAGTATTTTTATATCCCATTAGATAAGGAAAGAATGTACTCATAAGATGTTTGCCATAGCCTTGTGGCCGTTGACCCCGCGCTCAGTTTGAGCGGAACACAAAGGGACAGAAACTACCTTTGTCAAGGGCTGACACCGGTCGTATGACTTACCTTGGACAAGACAATGATCCAGATATCCTCTAGAAATCCCTTTACACAAGCATCAATCTGCTGTGTGTGGTTTACCCAATAACTAGGCCCCAAAAGGTGCCTGGGCTCTTGGCTCAGCCTCGAGACTTTCAAAGTCGGTAAACAGAGGTACAGGCACAATTCCCTTGATGGATTGGAAGAGGACATCTCTCTGGTGAGAGTACCCAGGACAATGAATCAGAAAGTGAATATTGTCTTCAGGTTGCCCACACAACGGGCATTTGCAATCCCCCTTTC
The DNA here is from genome assembly GCA_030704615.1 of Takakia lepidozioides. Taxonomy (NCBI): domain Eukaryota; kingdom Viridiplantae; phylum Streptophyta; class Takakiopsida; order Takakiales; family Takakiaceae; genus Takakia; species Takakia lepidozioides. The sequence goes on along the minus strand of CM060732.1, from coordinate 23,201,391 downwards.
CTTTCTGCTTCTGTTTGCTGTTCAAAGGTAGGATTCCCACCCCGAGTTTAAATTTCTAGTGCCGAGGGTGGGTAAACCCTTGAGGTCATCTATGATGGCCTCTCCCATGTCAGAAACTGGAAACAAGTTCAGGGAAGTTTTCTGCCTAACAGACAATTTCCTGGCAACAGACATGGCTTTGGACACTACAGCCTCTAAGTCAGATTTATCCAGCAGGGTCAAGGCTTGCGGACTTAGATTCAGATCCTTCTACTCTCCGCCAGGACTTAGCCTGTTTGACGGGGTAATCCTGCTTCCAAGATATAGGAGTCGAACTCTGATCCAGTGGGGGCACAAAAGAAAGTGCCCAGAAGGATCAGTGCAGCAAGTTCTCATAACAAAGAGCAGGACAGATTAAAGATATATCAGAAAACCCATGCAGACTATAGAAACCTTCCAGGCACAGTGGGCTGCAGGTGCAAGCTCGAGACTGAATTATCACAAGTCTCTCTCCATGCTTCAATGGATGGAGGAAAACACACAGGCAGATCCAAAATGGTGCCTTATCTGAGAAGAAACCTAAGACTGGTCTCCAACTCCGCCCGGTACTTGTGCGAGGCCACAACTAAAAGGGTTCTGGATTTCCAGAATTAACCGAGAAGAAGGACCGGGGAAAAATGTGAGAGTCAAGGCAGGGTCTTTAATGAAAACTCCAATATCGAAAATAAAAAAGCAGCGCTCCAAGAAGCATTGGTATCCAGGTCTCGCAGTGACTATTCTCAGACCCACACTGGTGACCACCCACGAGATGTCGTCAAACCTATTTAGACAATAATGAGGAAGAAAGAACTGGCCCGCTTTCTTACAATTGCCATGTGCAAGTAGAAAAAGATACAGAATGCGACACATTGAACAAGGTCGGTTGCCATAGAACTGCATTGAAAATCTCGGAGAGAAACAAACCAGTACGTGCCAACGACGGGGATGACCAGAGTGAGAGCCGAGACCCAGTTCTCATGTATCCTTTTGCTCAGCTTGTAAGACGCACCCTTCATCAACCCAGTCATGACGTGCTGGTGGTTGGGCGACAGAGAGTACACCACCTCCTTCAGCCGCACCGCAGCCTTTCCCATCGCTCCTGCCCGGCACTGACCTTCCCTTCCCTGGCACTCCCGCCCTTCCAACCCCCTCCCTCTCACAGCTCAGCTCAAGCCGATAATTTGGTGCCAACCCACAAAGATGTAGAGAGCCAGGAAGTCGATAACGGTTGTTGGGTAGCTCCAGACTCGCAGATCGCTACCCTTTATACACACGCCATCCCTCTGCATGCGGTTGCTGTGGACACGCCTGCGGGCAGAGTCTCGTGACGATGACGACACCGTTCGGAAGAAAGTTTTGGGGTTAGTTAGAAGTTAGAGCCCACATTTTATGCAGGCACAAAACCCTGAAAGGGATTTGAGCGCAAGACCAAGACCCACATGGGGAACTCCTTCCTTTGGAATAACCCATCTCCCGAGCCACGTGGGATTTCCTGGAGCGTATTCCGTGGGTCAAAGTGAGAGGGCTTGTTGGATTTTCCGAGAGGCTTGAGAGGCAGCGAGTGCGTGGGATTATCTGTGGGGGAGAGGAGAGAGAGATTGGTGGAAACGAGACAAGGATCGTGATGGGGAACGCCATTGCATTGTCCGAGGAAGGAAGCAAGGTGCAGGACGAGGCAGATCAGGTCTGTGGGGTTTGTCTGTCTGTGTTTGCAATCGGCTTGGGTGTTGTGAGGCCTCTGATGTTTAGGGTTCCATCTGTCTCCCTCTTAGTCTTGAGGGAGAGTGTCCCGTTGGGTCTTCTGTCGACCCCTCTGCAGCTCCAGAATGGGTAGGGTATGCATGCAATTTGGATGCGTGGGAGCTAGTTATCGCGTGGGGTAGCTTCTGAAGGTGCGGTTTTGGCAATTTTCTGCAGGAAAGGATTGAAGAAAGCGACACTGTTAGGGTACGACTCACTTGAGCTAAATGGATCTTGTTATGCTCATTTGTAATTGCTGCACCCTGTCTTCATGCCAGGTTGTAAATCTGGTCTGGAAGGTGGACTAGGTGTGGGGTTTGGTCAACGGGGATGGTGTCATTGTTGATTGAGGCGTTGGCACACGCCAAGCAAAAGTTCAGTTGTCATGTGGACGATGTAGCTTGCAATCTCCCTATCCTACGCTTGCTTGCTGCGTCCATCTGTACGTTGGGACGGAAATCGTGGCTGAACTTTCGTGAAGTGATTCGCGCTTGGAATGCTGCGGTTACTGGAAGAATTTGGATCCTTGTTAGTGCGTGTGTCTAGTTATTGAAAGGGACGGTATTGGGCAATGCCTGCAGGAAGGGAAGACAAAACTGTTAGGGTATGATTCGATGGATCTGCTAAAGTGGATCTTGGCTTGCTTGTTTCGATCTATTTTATGCTGTTTGCATGTCATGCAGCAATTTTTTTGAAAATGCTGGGGCCTTTGTGTTAGAACTTAGAAACATGCTTTACTAGCATTGTCCAAGAATGTTTTTTGTTAGGGTCAAGCCCAGTGGCTTGCGTTTCTGGGTCACAAACTTTGGATATGGTTCTCACCTTCACACTTCTAGCAGACAATGAACGCCCATTTGGGATATGCAATTTGAATGTGAAATGCTGAGGTTATTGTTGTAAATACATTTGAGTCGCTGGTAGTGCTATACTGTTTTGTTGAAAGGGGCGGTATTGTCCAATGCCTGCAGGACAGTGATGAAGAAGACAAAACTGTTGGGGTATGATTCATTCAAGTTAAAAGGAACTTTCTTTTCATATTTGGAACTATTCATGGTGTCTCCTTGTATGCGTGCAGTAGTGTTCTGGTACGTGATATTACTTTACAAGGGCGGGTCTGTGCCCCACTCAAAGTGCCTTCTAGTTGTTGTCTTCAAAGCAATTTAGTCACAGTCTTTGATTTGTCTAGTTTTGAAATCTCATATCACCTGTTCAACGCTCACATTTTCACATCTGTGGGTAGGTGAGTAAGACTGCTCTGAAGATACTGTATAGATTTGTGTCATTTTTATTACATCTTATCCTCTTTGTTGAAAGGCGCGGAACTGGCCAATGCCTGCAGGATGGGGATGAAGAAAACGGAACTGCTGGGGTATGACTCACTTGAGCTGAATGGAACCTGGTGTGCCTTGTTGGGATCTAATCTGTGCAGCCTGCTTTGCCGTGTATGAAACTTGTTGTGACTGACGGGACTCCGTATTAGAGCTGATTAGGCAGGTCAGAATGATGAGACTTTTTGCCCACAGGTGCCAGGTTTTGGTGTGTTGTTATCAAAGCAGAGAATCGTGGTTGCTTTCGCCTGATGTAATTTGCAATTTCTGTATCACAAGTGTGTATATAATTCTTGCCTATGCATTTTGACAAAGCCAGGGACCAGCTGTATAGTGTGATATATTGTGCTTGTCAGTTTGTGTACTATATTTGTTGAAGGGGTGGTAGTGTCCACTGTTTGCAGGACGGAGAGGAGGAAGACAACGCGGTTGCAGTCAGGGTATGATCCTTGTGACTTGAAGTTGATGTGCTTGTTTGGAATCATCTCGTCCCATTTTCTTGCTATGCCGCATTGTTATAGACCGTGTGGCTTCCTATGGCATTCAGATGGGCAGAGAGTTTGGTAGACAGTAGGAAGTATTCCTAACATATGTTTCGCAGTCCAATTGCAATTGTGGAGAGTTTATCTCACAGTTGCCAGTTCTAAATGTATTTATGATTCTCATCTGTATATTGGGTACAATGGTGTGAGATTCTTGGAGAAATTTGCCTTGTTGTTAGCTTGGTGAGGTGGTACTTGCTTTGCTGTACAGGAGACGGAGGAGGAAAGTGACCAGGGCGAGGAAGAGGAGAAACCTAAGATCACAGTATGTAACAGAGACCGTCCCTTCTGTCATGCTAGAATCTCCAGAGATTGTTTGTCTGATAACTTTTCCTTCTTTCCAACCTTGCATCTTGCTAGCCAAGCATGGCATCTGGACAGTGCTAGAAAGTCTAGTTTTCAAACTTCATTGTTAATTCTAAACTCTGGTGAGGAGTGTGCCAAATTGGCCCAGTATAGCTGCTGTTTGCATTTTGTTTCAAAGAAAGTAGGCAGTTCTCCATTTCATATTCTCTATGCTCTACCTGATGGTTTTCGGTGAGAAATTTTATGTGGAATTCGTTACCATGTCACTAGGGTTTTGTTCTTAAGGGGTCTGCCATTGTCACGCTGGTTGATGACCACTCCCATTTCTTGTTTTTGGCCTTAAGAAACATTGTGAAGCTGTGAGCAGTCTCCTTTTGATGCATATATTGGCAATCTTCCTCTCTGGACACAGACTAGATTGAGTGGAAGGTAGTACAATGTTCTATCTCACAGCAGTTGTAGCGCAGAGATTGCAAAATGATCCTTCAGGAAAGAGGTGTAGTAAACTTGAAGTAATGTAGTTCTTTTGTTGTGTCATTTGAAGTATGACAAATGGCAAATGCACAATGTAGAGGTAGCCAAGATCTGAATGATAATTCATGTGCCATCGGGGATGGAAGTTGCTGACATATGGGTGGGGCTACTTGACAGGTGGATGATATAAAGACCGCGCCATGGGATTGGCGGTTTCCAACTACCAATCAGGCCAAGCATTGCTACACTCGCTACAATGAGTTCCACAAGTGAGTTCTCAGAAGTCGTCGCTAGTAGTGCGGAGCAACGCGAAGCCCTAGTAAATTCTAGTGACGACTGAAGGTCGGAGACTAGTTTAGCGTAGAGCAGGAATAGGGTGCCATAGTGCGTCGCCACGTCATCGTCGTCATTTTTGTGTGTCGGTTGTAACGGAACCTCGCAAAGTCGGCAGCGATCAATCATCTCTTGTTGGTTTGTCAGGACAATGCAGCTTTCTCTCTCAAGCAGCGCAGCATTATCGAAGGCACCATTTCCAGCATCTGGCTTCAACCACTCTAGTTCATTCAACCCTCTCTCCTTCCACATGTCTCTCCAGGATGTTCCAGCCAGTGTCCAAAAACTCTTCTCCTCTTTACTGAGCATGGGTGGTACTGATCATTTAATGTCTGTCATTTCATAACTTGCTGACTAATTACTTCGAGAGGAGCCATGTAGGTGTGCTGCGGAGAAGGGAGAGGATGCAAAGGAGTGTCAAAAGTATGCCAAGTATTATCGCTCTCTGTGTCCTGGCGAATGGGTACGCGAATGATACCTCTGTAAATTTACCCTTTTGTCAAATTCATGTGTAAAGGAGAGTATTCTGCTGGTAGTTACTGTGCAACCTGAGGCAAACATGTCACTGTTGTGCGCAAATGACACATTGCTAAGACTTTTGTCAAATTCTTTTGTCTCCTGCTGGTCGAGAATGCATGTGTCACTTTGTGTTCAGATAGAGGCCTATAGTAGCATTTCTGGGTGTTCACATCACACTTCCTTATGTGATGCTAATGCGGGCAATTCAATCAGCTTCTGGTTTAAGCAGATTGTTGTCGGTGCTTCTGAAGGTTCACAAATTATTATTGGACAGGTTTGCGCACATAATTGCCTCAGGTATCCAGGTAGAAACAAGCCTGCAAGGGATATGTAATAGCCAGCAATTATAGGAGCAGCCTCTCTTATCCATTCAATAAAGAACTGCCTGTTCAGTATTGAAAAACAAAGAAAATGCATGCCTGACTCCAAAACTTATTGTGCAGATCGACAAGTGGAATGAAGAACGGGAAGCTGGTACTTGGCCTGGTCGGTACTAGGAAATATGGGATAAGCACTTATTTACCAGAGGGTGATACACTTTTCAGGGTGCTTTTCAAGTGTTGACCTGGCAGCTTATACCTGCCCCAACGCTTCTGCTGTCATTTGGTTGCTACCCGTGGAAAGTGGCAGTACCTCCTATTAGCATTAGAGGAAGCACTGGGTGTTTTCCTGTGTTTGTCGCAAGGCTATGGCAGCAAGGCACCCATCTAGCTTCATCCAGAGAAAAGCCTATGGTTTTTGACTTAGTTACACGGACCAGTCAGCTTTTTTGGGGTTGCAAATGTGTCAAGTTGTTTGGCTGGAGGGGGGAGCAATGGAAATGATAAACAGCATTCTTCACATGTTGTGGCCTGCCCTTCCTGCATGAGCTTACTGGTTTGGACAGTTACTAAATTAGGCTTCCAGTGGTCTGATAACCAATGCTTGAACTAGTCAGGAGAGCAGGAGAAGGGAAGGGGCATTTGTCAAATCATCACAACAAGCAGACTGCAGATGTGATTTCATGCAACCTTGTGAAGGTGGCCCAAGCAAAGTAACCTCCATTGAAGGTAAATTGGAGTTCCGGTAGTTCATCTACGCGGCCCTGGCAATGACTCCTAGACCAGCAACACAATTTAGTAGTAAATGGTTCCTAATGTTTTCAGACATTTCCCCAATTGATAGCACAGGCGATGTTAGCATTGCCACACTTCCAATAGATATGAAGCCCAAGTCTACAATTTTTTAGCAGGTGTTCAACACCTCTAAGCTATAGCAACACAATCAGCCATCCGTAACTGTCGGGATGCCAACAGGATGGAATGAAAGAAAAGATGATTATAATTGGCCCCTAACCTTGTACCATATAACCCTTAGTAAGAGCTTGGAGGTATCTAATATAGAGTTGAAACTCCCATTTGTATTCATAACAAGATTCAATGGTATGTGTTTTGTGTCAAGGGTGTCGACCTCTCATTTCCCAAGGCTGAATCAATTGTGGCTTTGTTGCTACTACAAAAGTCGCAGTCAGGCTAACATTAGCAAGGCTTTGTAACTAAAGGCTTCAGCCCTTTGGCATTCACAAGTATTCAGCAAGAATTGACAACCTTTGAGCAAATGGTGGCGCCAAATGGAGGAAGAATCAACTCCGGGAATGCACAGTACCTGCTAGGTTTTACAATTTCATTCATGCCATTGAGAAGCTCAGGAACTAAGTTAAAAGTCACTGTATATAAAGCTTATGCTCACAATTTTTCCAAACCCTAACTTCAACCAGCACAGGCACATTTGAACTTGGGAACTTTCTCTCTTCCCAAGAAAACAATGATTTGGTTTGCCAGTATACACATAAATTACAGTTTCCAGGAATGACAGTGCCCTTCAAGATCTACACAACTGTCTAAAAATCCCTCTCCTCAAAAACCCTTCAACCAGGCCTTGGCAATTTCAGGGTTGTTAAATACGTTATCTGAAAGCTCTGCCAAAATTGCATTCACAGTAAGCAAAACGATTGATGAACCGAAAATGATGGCGACCACCACCCCTGTAGTTCCCAGCACTTTCTTAAACGAAGGCCACTCAACAAGTTTGGTCTCTTCCACCACACCACTCCAGAAATCCGTGGTACTTGCTGGATTGTCCAGGCCTGCAGTCACCCTCTCTTTCCTGAGTGCATTCAAGGCCTGCCCTATCGACAGCGGCCTCTCTCCATCATCGGCTATTTTGGTTGGAATTTCTGCGTCCCTTTCATCATCAACAACCTCTGCCCCATCCACCACAAGCGCATTGCTCTCAGACGGAATGCCAGGATCCCCTTCCCCCAAAGTCCCCGCTTCTTCAACAAGGTCACTACCAGCGCCTCCTGAGCTGGAACCTGCATCTTCCTCAGACGGAATATCATCCTCTAAGATTTCCGGCGGTGCAAAGGGGCTCGAGGGAGTGAGAACCCCATCTGGCAGTGGAGGAGACGAAATCTCGGAAGTCTGTTGTTTTCCTCTCTTCTGCTTCTGTGCGGCCGCCCGCACAGACCAGGAGGCTGGTGCATACGCGCACCTCCTAGAGCAAGGACAATTCAGAGGTGACGCAGCTGAGAAGGCAGACAAGGAAGCTGCATGCTTTACAGAGAGAGTTGTCTGTAGGGAAATTGGCAGACAGTGCGGGGCTGCCCTTGCAGTTGCTGCCAAATTTCTGTGTGAAGGGTCCAAAAATGGAGGCAACACCGAGCCCACCGCAACCCCACTGCCTGCTCTCGATCCCATTTCTCAATCCCTCTCTCTCTCTCTCTCTTTGATTTCCCCCCTTCTCCAACACCTCCCAATCCTTCACAGACAAGAAGATGGTGATGTGGGTATGGAACAAGCCTCAATGGCCTCCCAGAAACATGATGAGCCCTTTGCACATCCGATGCACACGCCTGCACGCAGTCCTCACCTCCGTGCTCTGCACCGCAGCCTTACCCTGCATTCCTGAACAAGCACACCACCATTACTGGGCTACACAGAATCGATGGGCAGCCATAGAGTTCACTTTTTACTTTCACTCCACAGACGCTGGAAATTGGGTAGGTGGAATAGGAGATCACTGCGAAAGGACTTAATTCACACGTGCAATCTCTGACAGGGAAGTACGTCGGTTTCTGTCATGTCAAATCTTCCCCACTCTCCTTTGAGAGTGACATGGAACTGAATGGGAGTGACAGTACGCCGGTTTCTGACATGTCACATCTTACCCCCCCCCCACCATCCCTTGAGAGTGACATAGAACTAAAGCGAGTGACAGTATGGCGGTTTCTGACATGTCAATTTTCCCTCAAGAGTGACATGGAACTGAAGGGAGTTTAACTCCAATCAGGTGACATTGGGTTATATGCGTGTAAAGTTTAAACTCCACTGGGGGGTTACACCAGGTTACATGGCTGGGAGTTGGAGTTACACCGGGTTACGGAGTCCACTCAGGGTTACACTGGGTTACATGGAAGGGAACTCTATAACTCACACTTGGTCGCGAAATTTGACCAAGAGCAGTCACACAAGACAAAGGTGACACCACCCAGGGTTACATTAGCTGGGATTACACTAGCAGTTTGGGCAGATTTTAAAAATTGATGACGATGATGTGGCACTAGGACACCCTATTACTGCTCTACATAAAACTAGTCTCCGAACTAAGTTGTCACTAGGACTAGAGCTGCGTGGTGCTCTGCACTACTATTGAGACTTATGAGAACAATGTTTTGAAAATATAAAGGTGGACGCGTTGCCAAAGCAAGCGTAACTTATGGTGTCACTTGAACCCATAGGGCCAAGTGAAAATATATTTTATGCGAAAAATAGGAACAATAGAAGATCTTAATGCAGGTGCGTGATTTGCACTTGTTGTTGTCATAAGTTATAGACGGCAAGGACTAGGCTTACCCGGCGAGTTTAAGGCAAGCATGTGAGGTGGTGGGCCCGCTGGCCTGAGCTCAGGGAGGCTCCGGCATACTACCTGTCAAATCTCTTCCCCCACTGTGGAGGTGGGGAGCGCTCCACACCTCCCCCTCCCTCCTCACGCTCCCCATTTTTAGGACCATGTTCCCAAACATTCTCCAATTTTGCTCTCCTGTTCCTTGCTCCCCATAGAGGGACATGGGAGCGGGGACCACGAACAAGGGAGCGAGCCACATTCCACAGGGCGGGTAGGGGAGCGAGGACCAGGAACAGGGGAGCGAGCCACGTTCCATAGGACAAGGAGGGGAGGGAGGACCGGGAACACGGGAGTGAGCCACGTTCCATAGGACGAGGAGGGGAGCGAGGATCGGGAACAGGGGAGCGAGCTGCGTTCCGTACGGTGAGGAGGGGAACGAAGACCAAGAATAGGGGAGCGAGGACAAGGGACAGGGATAGGGGAGCGGGACTGGGAACAATGAGGGGACAGAGGGAACAGGGGAGCGTAGCCTCGATCTTGGACTTAGGATTATTTTGGAGATGAAAAAATATATTAATTAGTCCCACGTACATCCAACCAGTCAACGCAATTTCACTGCCAAGTATTGAACCTCCGACCTCAACTTCGTAATACACATGCAATTCTGATTTCCTAATCATTTACAAATACAGGCTCGCAAGTGAGAGGGGAGGAAGGGGGGTGGGGATTTGACAACGTGTCCAGCCGGAATGTCGCCGGTACGGCCATTCCCGGCGACCGTACTGGCAAGGCTCCCACGCTTGCATTCAACTCATCGGGTAAGCCTAGTATGCTCCGTTATAGACCAACATAAGTTCATAATAGATTGTTGAGTAGTTATGATAGGTTCTTTGCGATTGTGCTTTGAATACAATTGTCATTAATGGGGGCTGGATATAGATGACATGTGTCATGGAAGCAGTTCTTCTTCTAGTTATAAAGGAAATAAAAGGGATGATGAGGCGGAATGCAATGGAAAACCTTCAAGCATGGAACCACCATATGCTAAAGAACAAACCCAACTCTTCCAAGTGAAACCCCACTCTATCACTCAATATAAGTCAAGCCAATGGCACCTCTGCTAAAGGAATCCACCATACAGACCTCACACTCTACCACTCAAGAACCACCGCAAAGACCAGCCTTCCTAGGGCTTCCATGGAGATAAGCCTCTCCATGTTCCAAGTTAAAGTTCGTCACCTCACTTGGTACATGAAATTTATCTCCATGTCCCAAATGAAATGACTTGGCACATGGAACCAAATGAAATCCCAATGCCCACAAAATACAAATATAAAAGTGTAAAGTCCTAATTAGCTAGAAATAATTATTTCTAATTAACCATGATTAAAATCTACGAGTGCAAGGTGTTAGTATAATTAACACTTGTGTGTAAAAGAGAGCGTGGTAGAAAGCTTTGTCAAGTTATTCACCACTAGTGTGAAAATAACTAGCTTTTACATATTGACATTTGGGATTGGCCCAAGTGTCAATCCAGGGGTCAAGGCAGATTTAGGCCCTGGAGTGGTTATCTTCACGGCAAGCGCGGGAGGCTCAATTGGTGGTGTGTGGGAGCCGAAGAGAGCAAGAATACCTTGCTGATTTCCTCACAACCGCCATAGCTCGGTGCAAAGAAGCCTAAAGTTCAAGGAGATACAAACCCTAGTTTGGTGTGGCTAAACCCCTTGGAGAAATGGCTAAACTACCATGAGCGGCAATGGAGGGGGTTGTGACCCTGTGACCTGTGTGATGGGCTGTGACATGTGGCTTGTGTGGGGCTGTGACGGCTGTGACGGCTGCGACCTGTGGCCTGTGTGGGGTTGTGATGGGCTGTGACCCTGTGACCGGTGTGGGGCTGTGACGGGCTGTGACCGGTGACCTATGTGGGACTATGGCGGCATGTGGTGGCCCGTGTTGACCTGTGACGGCCTGTGCTGACCCGTGGAGGCTTTCGCGGACTGTTTTGGGGACCTGCATAGGTCTTTGAAGGCCGAATTTCAAGAGCTCATAGAGGGCGGTTTGAGGAGTATCGTCATGATATTCCCATGGTCATGCAAGTGAGGGAAGAGAGGAGAGGAAGAGTGTTGGGCTGAGGGCATGCTGGGGTTAGGCATTGCTTTAGCTTCTCTTCCTCGCTCATTAGGCCAAGACCTTTTCGTAGGTGGAGGCAAGAGTCAGTCTGGATTTGGCTGGGGTGTCATTGCAGGAGCAACACCGTGGAGTTGTTTTTGGTGTGGGGGAGTTGTCGTTCTGATTTTCTTGTGTTTGGATCCCCTCCACACCTGCATGCTTGACTGTGCGCCATGTTAGTTTTGTGTGGGCACTTGCTTTTATAGGTGATTGGTCCGGATTTGTTCACTGGCCAGTCCTAGAACGTGCTGTCGATGGTGAGGCTGGGGTGATGACCAGACAGACCATCATTGTTTCTCCAGTGGTGAGGTTGGAGCTGATGACCAGCCAACCATAGGAGTGCTTGTGGTGGATGGAGGTGCAAGTGCAGGCTATGTTAGGAACCTAGTATTCCAAACCATAAGCCGCAACAGGTTCTCTACCCGGTTACCTTGTGGAAAGGGGGTTAGGGACATGTTCATGACCGGTTGAGTGTCAGTTTGTCAACACGGAGGTCCCACTAGTTGCTGGGGAGAGTGCCGGTTCGAGCACTAGTGATACTAGTAGATACACGAGACGAGGTGTACGATTTAGGCCACCTTCACCTCTTGTGTCTTCCAAGGAAGGTTCTGATTCTCGCTCGCTTACTCACTAGTTTTTGGTCAACAACGGGCTTGCACCGTTCTCGGGGTTACTACTCCCTATAATGAGTGCGGTGGCGCCCCGGTTTTCAGCGTCACGTCCGTCAGTCAACGTTAGGTCACGTCAGACCTGACGCTGACAGGACTTCCGTCACGTCAGGTTCAGGGAATATTCTGGTAAAAATAATACCAGGTAAAATACTGCCACTTAAGCAGCCACGTCGCCGACACGGTGGTGGTGGCAAATACATTTTGAAAAAATTAACAAAATAAACACGACCGCCAATTCGCTTTGTTTTTTGAAATTAAAAAAGAAATAGCGACCGCCGTATTGGCGGTCGCTTCAATTTTTATTTTTTTTAAAGCAAGATTGGCGGTCGCACTGACGGTCGCCTTATTTCTCGAAATAGAAAAAGAAATAGCGACCGCCATATTGGCGGTCGCTTCAAATGTTTTTTTTTTTAAGTCAAGATTGGCGGTCGCACTGGCGGTCGCCTTATTTTTCGAATTAAAAAAACAAATAGCGACCGCTATGCTGGCGGTCACTTCAATTTATTGTTTTAAAAAAACAAGATTGGCGGTCGTATTGGCGGTCGTATTGGCGGTCGCCTAATTTAAAAAAGAAAACAAGCGACTTCCGTTTTAGCGGTCGCACGGTGACAAATACATTTTTGAAAATTAACAAAATGAACGCGATCGCCAATTATGGCGGTCGCTTTGTTTTCGAAATTAAAAAAGAAATAGCGACCGCCGTATTGGCGGTCGCTTCAATTTTTTTTTTTAAAAGCAAGATTGGCGGTTGCACTGGCGGTCGCCTTATTTTTCCAAATAGAAAAAGAAATAGCGACCGCCATATTGGCGGTCGCTTCAAATGTTTTTTTTTTTAAAGCAAGATTGGTGGTCGCACTGGCGGTCGCCTTATTTTTCGAATTTAAAAAATAAATAGCGACTGCTATGCTGGCGGTTGCTTCAATTTATTGTTTTTAAAAAACAAGATTGCGGTCGTATTGGCGGTCGCCTAATTTAAAAAAGAAAACAAGCAACTGCCGTATTGGCGGTCGCACGGTGGCAAATACATTTTTGAAAATTAACAAAATGAACGCGACCACCAATTATGGCGATCGCTTTGTTTTTCGAAATTAAAAAATAAATAGCGACCGCCGTATTGGCGGTCGCTTCAATTTTATTTTTTTTAAAGCAAGATTGGCGGTCGCATTGGCGGTCGCCTTATTTTTTGAAATAGAAAAAGAAATAGCGACCGCCATATTGGCGGTCGCTTCAAATGTTTTTTTTATAAAAGCAAGATTGGCGGTCGCACTGGCGGTCGCCTTATTTTTTGAATTTAAAAAATAAATAGCGACCGCTATGCTGGCGGTCGCTTCAATTTATTGTTTTAGAAAAACAAGATTGGCGGTCGTATTGGCGGTCGCCTAATTTTTAAAAAAAACAAGCGACTGCCGTATTGGCGGTCGCACGGTGACAAATATATTTTTGAAAATTAACAAAATGAACACGACCGCCAATTATGGCGGTCGCTTTGCCTTTTGAAATTAAAAAAGAAATAGCGACCGCCTATTGGCGGTCGCTTCAATTGCTTTTTTTTTAAAGCAAGATTGGCGGTCGCACTGGCGGTCGCTTTTATTTTTCGAAATAGAAAAAGAAATAGCGACCGCCATATTGGCGGTCGCTTCAAATTTGTTTTTAATAAAAGCAAGATTGGCGGTCGCACTGGCGGTCGCTTTATTTTTCGAATTAAAAAAACAAATAGCGACCGCTATCTTGCGGTCGCTTAAATTTAAAAATATACAAAATAGAAGTGGCCGCAATATTGCACAAAATGAAAGGAAATAAAGGCGACCGCAGTAGTGGCGGTCGCTTGTTTTTCATAAAAAATAAAAATACGGACCGTAGTATTAGCAGTCGCTTAATTTCAAAATTACAACAAATATTGTTGTACAACCTTTTTTGGGTGGGCGCTATTGGTTCGTAATTTATTCATTTCACTTTCATTTCACTTTCATCCCTCTTGGATCATATATAAGGGAGGAGGGTCACCAAGCTCATCACTTCTTTTGGCGCAAACACTTGAGGTTGTTTTGGATGTTCTCTTCCATTGAACGAGAGTGTAGCCCAAAAGGAAGGTGCGCACCTTTTGCCGTTGTAGCTTCCACCAAAGCCACTTCAGCAGATTGTGTATAAGCTCAACACTACAACCCACATTGACCCACTTAGGTTGCTGACATGTGTAGAAGTGTTGGGCTATCGCATTGCACTCTACATTCACAACACGTTCATTTATAGGTGACTGTTTTTTGTTGCTTGCATCGCTAGGTCCCAGGGGAGTGGATATTGGGTGAAGATGAGGGAGGAATGAATCCCTTGGTACACGGCAATCTCAAACACTATCAGTGCCACTGGTAGTGTTGAGTGCAACCTATGTGGATTAAAGCTTTCTTATCGTAAGGATCGGTTGCTCGCTCACCTCGGCTATAAAGTTGTGAAGAGCGCTGGGGTGGGTTTATGCCCCAAATCATCTATGCGAGTAAAAAACCATTTTGCTCAGTGTGGAGACAATATTCTAATGTCTTTGGATCTGAACATGACCTTTGAGCAGAACACTCCATCTTCCCGTTAGGATGCCCCGATTAGTACCCAGGTTGACTCTTGTGAGGCTTCGGGTGTTCTTGGACAAGTGGGTTGTGCCGGAGCAACACCTGCTTCAACACCTCTTTGTACCCATACACTTCAACGGAGTAGAGGATTACGGCAGCAATCCATGCAAGAAGGTCTTAACTTATCTGCGAAAAGACAGTTGGATAAAAAATGGGCGCAGTTTTTCTTCAAGGCCAACATACCATTTAATGTGGCAAGGCTTCCGGCATTTGTTTCTGCTGTTAGAGCAACCTCGGAGTCCAGATCCATGTACGTGCCTTTGACTTATCACAATCTCCGCAGAGGATTGCTAGAAGACGGCATGACCGAGCTTACCTAAACGGTCAACGATAGGACATGCGAGTGTATCAGAAAATATGGAAGCACTATATGTGCCGATGGTTGGAGTTCTGTCACAAACAGACCGTTGTTCAATGTCATGCTCGTATGTCCAGCTGGGCAATAATTCTTGGAATCGGTCAACACTAGCGGCGAGAAGAAAGATGGATGTTATCAATGTCAACTATTGACGGACTTCATCGAACAGGTCGGAAGTGATAGAATCGTGCAAATATGCACAGACAATGCCGCTAACATGAGAAACACTGCAGACATGTTGTTGGCACGTTATCCCCATATGTACTATCAAGGTTGTGCTGCTCATATCCTTGACCTTCTTTTGGAAGATTGGGGAAAAGAACAGTGGGTGAAACAACTTGTCAGGCGAGCAAAGACTGTTGTGTCGTTCATCCGCACACATCACATCCCTTTGACAATATATAGGAGGCACGAACCCAAATACAGCCTCCGCAATCCAGGCGAAACTCGTTTTGTCACTAACTTCTTGATGGTGGATCGGTTGGTGACGGTGAAGAGCAGTCTGGAGCACACCATCATCGATCCTCAATGGGATGCGTACACACGGACATTATAGGACTCCAGAAAAACCAAGTCATTGGGCAAAAGTCGAAAAGTTCGAAATAGCATTCGCAGCGATGATTTCTGGAAGAAATGTGAAAACTTTGTTTATATGGTTGAGCCGGTGTTAATCGTCTTGCGGGAGTTTGATGGAAAACAACCAGTAATGGGCAAGGCATGGTTACTAATGCAAAATCTTGAGAAGCACGTCCAATCCTTGAGGCATCCTCCCTTCTCCTTGGAACCTGAACTTGCGGACAGTGCTGAGGATGCATTTTACGACCGTCATTCGATGGTTCGAACGGACTTGCATTATGCGGGGGCTTTGCTCAATCCATTCTTGCTCGACAATACCATGATCCGAGACGACGCTGATGCCAAGGCCGACCTCGTGCGAGTGCTCATGCGACTGGCTCCGCCGAACCATGCAGAGAGAGCTATATCCGAGTACTGATGCTTCTTAGATCGCCGCGACCCTTTTGAGGACATGCCGGATCCAAAAGAGCTCAATATGCTGCCACATAAATGGTGGGATCTGATTGGAGCTGGAGCAAGAACATTGGCTCCCATTGCGAAACGTATTCTTGCTCAAGTGTGCTCTGTCTTATCTTGCGAACGCAATTGGAGCAGTTTCTCATTTATTCACAACAAGATTCGCAACAGGTTGAATCCCACGAGGGCTGACAAATTGATGTATGTGTATATCAATTGTCGACTGCTACGTGAGAGGGCAGCGGATGATGCTGCAGCATGGTATGAGAGGAATTTGCATTCCGAAGACTCTGCTTCTGAGGCTGATTCGATAAGTGACGATACTGAGCCTCAGAGAGAATCATCTCAGAGGGAATCATCTGCCTCCGATAGTGAAGATGGATCCGATGATGCTCCCGAAAATGCGTATGACCCGTTTACATTCACAGAGGAGGATGCTTATATCCAGCCGACCTTTGATGACCTTCTTGAAAAAGTGCATATCGCAGATGAAGGTGAAGCTGCAATTTGTGTCATCCCCAGAACATGGTTCTCAAAATGAAGTTGGGATCGACCCTCGCCTCCCACTACACGCTGAAGCCACCGGTAGTGCCCCAATGGAGCTAGGGATGATGTACTGTCAGGACCGATCGACGTACGCAACCCTGTTCATTCAAACGATGGTGTCGAACCCATTGTACAGTCGACGGGACGGGATCATGCCTCACCGATACGACCAGCTCCACCACAATGCCAAAATCGATCCAGCTCCCAATCAACAGAGCGGGCATTAAGGATCAATATGGTTGATCTGTTTTCCACACGCATGCATCATTCTGCTGCATAGGACCGGGCGGAAGTTGAAGCCTCGGATGATGAGAACCTGCCACTACAATTCCACCTTAACCGACGTGTTGCGTAGCAGACCCGTGGTTCCTCACATGCTGGACCATCTAATGTCGGTCCATCTCGGGCGGTACCTCCTTCGAGACCACCTTCGATTGCGTCCCAAGTCCATAAACGACAGAGAACAATCCAACCTTTTGTAGGCGATCGGCCAACAAACAGGCCAGATACCGTGGATGGTATTCAGGACCGGAACGGCAGTCGACCTCAGATAAAACTAAATGTGGTTCGAGGTCGCTTGCAGATTCAAAGGCCTGGACATATGAGGTCGGATAGGGAGGACGATTCGAGCACTGATCATGGCAACGGTGGTGAAGTCGAGGGTGACCCGGATTTTCAACCCATCGGAGCATTAGGATTAGGATCTTCTTCGTTCCGCCGTCGAAGCAGTAGAAGGAATTGAAGCAAAACAGCTGTAGGCATGCATCCGCACTTTTTAGTGGACATGTTTATATTTCTGTACTGAAGTAATACCAATGTGATCATTGTCATTATGAGTATTTGTATTGTTGTTGTGTATGTGTTGAAAAATAAAAGATGTTGCCCATGTGTATACCAGCCAAAATGTCGGCCAAATGCACCGTCACTTGCTCATGTTTGTGTTCGGTGATTTGCTTGTGGAATGGAGAACAATTGTGCCATGCTTCCAACTGTGCATTCATTTTTATTTAAATGGAGCGACCGCCAAGGTGGCGGTCGCTTCTACTAAGTGTGACCTGCGCATGGAGCTAGGAGTGATTCGGGGGGGAGGGGGGCATATAAGCTCCGGGACATTCTCCCCTCACTTCGCTTGAAGTTTTTTTTTTGTTTTTATAAATGCAGCGACCGCCATTACTGGCAGTCGTTTTTTTTCTTTTTTTGGCGAAATGGAGCGACCGCCATGGTGGCGGTCGCTTCTACGAGGTCTGCCCTGCGCGTGGAGCAAGGAATGAGGCGGGGGGGGGGGGCATATAAGCCCCCAGTCATTCTCCCCTCACTTCCATTACTGGCAGTTTTGTGTTTTACAAAATGCAGCGACCGCCATTTCTGGCGGTCGCTGTGATGGTTATTTTTTAAGATGCAGTGACCGCCATTACTGGCGGTCGCTTTTATTTTAATTATTTTGGAAATGAAGCGACCGCCTATGTTGGCGGTCGCTTATATATTTTAAATGTTTTGAAAATGAAGCGACCGCCTATGCTGGCGGTCACTTATTTTTTTTAAATTTTTTTTTAAATGAAGCGACCGCCTATGTCGGCGGTCGCTTACTTTTTTTAATTTTTTTAAAATGAAGCGATCGCCTATGTGGCGGTCGCTTTTTTATTTTAAGTTTTTGAAAATGAAGCGACCGCCTATGTTGGCGGTCGCTTATTTATTCTAAATGTTTTGAAAATGAAGCGACCGCCAATGCTGGCGGTCGCTTATTTTATTTATTTATTTTTAAATGAAGCGACCACCAATGTTGGCGGTCGATTTTTTATTTTTTATTTTTTAAATGAAGCGACCGCCTATGTTGGCGGTCGCTTATTTTTTTTATTTCCGGAAAATGGAGCAACCACCTATTGTGGCGGTCGTTTTTTTTTTTTTTTTTTTTCCCGGAGAATGGAGCGACCGCCAGTTCTGGCGGTCGCTTATTTTTTTATTTTCCGGAAAATCGAATGACCGCCAAGTTGGCAGTCGCTTCTAGAAGATTCGCCCTGCACGTGGCCCGAGAAATGAGGGCGGGGGGGGGGGATATAAGCCAAGGGAGGCTTATTCTCCTCTCACTTCCTCTCCAGACAACTTCTGTGTGCGTGGCATTTCATTATTCCACGTCACGTAGTCACGTGGAGAAGGAGGCCATTGGTTGGGTGGGGGGTATTTTTTGCCGCGATTTCTGTGAGGTCGTTGTAGAATGCTCCCATAGGCCCTCCTCTGGCTTCCAGGATCATTTTATTCTACAAAATTAGCTTTTAGGAAGTATTTTGACACCTACTCAAACCTACTTAACGAGGGAAGGGTTTAGAGTTATGTCTTTTTAGAAAACCTCGTTTAGTGTTGCTCCGATTGTTGTAGAATGGCAGAGGGCCAGGACGATGACCGTCATGGAAGAGATGACCCCAATGAACATGGACCGCCCCCTAAGAAAATCAAAGGGTCAAGGCAAGACTTGAATTGGGAAGTATTTGGTGACCCTAGCATACTAACAGAAGATGGTTGGGAGGATGTTCCGGAAGAGTTCCGGTGGCTGATGGCGAGATGCAAAAAATTCGTGAAATGGTACCATATCAATCGATTGTGGCCTTTGGATAGGCATGACGTGCAAACCCGAAACAATTACGCAGAGTCCAGGTCTTGCACAAACGATCATTTCCAGCATAGGGCGAATGAGGTGCATTGCACATTGTGGGGTCAACCTCTCTTAAATGGTCAAATCCCGTACACCTTGGCAGCCATGTTGTACGTGGAGGTCATACTCTTGCGTCCAGTGAATTGGTAAACTGCTAGTATGAGGAACGCAAGGTTGCTATACGATTAGGAGTACATCCCAGACACGTTCGGAATACAACCGGCTGCAACGTTAAATAAACAACTGGCGGAAAGAGACCAACGAATCAGGACCCTGCAGGACCGACTAGACTGGCAAACACTGCGCATAGCCGAGTTGGAAGCTACATTGCAAGACATGCCTCCAAACAATGAAGGCACTCTTGTCCACAATGAGGATCGAACAAACGTCGTGGACATGGACGCGGAGTTTGCCATGCCCGATCGCAGTATTGACCTCATCATTCAGGAAGTTACGGACGTCCTTGACCCTGTGGCCGATGAAACCATGGTTGAGGAACAACGAATTGCGGATGAGAGAAGGAGGAAAGAAAAAGAACCAGTACTGGAAACCGGGGAATGCTCGAGGGTCGCCATTCAATCGGAGATGAACCCGATATTAGATGTCGACCGCGTTACAAATGAGCAGGACATTGCCATGACAACTGCATGGCGTTTGTCCAAAACGCTGGAGATTCAGGCATGGGTCCTATTGAATGGCGATTGGAAGAATTGGGTACAATGGGCGACCCATTTGGCCTCCAAAGAAGCACGGGTAGAGCGGGCGCTGTCAGGCTTGCAACGTGTCGCACGCATGTCGAACCGTAGCGTGGATAGCATTTATACCAACATGCAAAGATATAACGATCTCCACATCGCATCAAGCGCGTTCGTCGGGTATACCAATTGGGCAGATGTGGATTCTATGTTCGATCGATATGAGCACAGAATTTTGGGGTCGAACAGAAGCATAAACTGGGAATTGGAGATAGAGGAAGAGTGGGACACCACAAGAAGGATGACCAGCCACATCAAACCGGCCCAGAGGGAGGAGGTACCACGAGGCATTTTGCCGTCATGGATATCAGATGGCACAGTTTGTTCGATGTGTAGGAATCCATACGGTCCAGAGGGATGTCATGTGCTTGGATCATGTGGACATATGTTCCATCTCACATGTCTTATCCCGCAAGCCTTGCGGACGAGCGATTGCCCAGAATGTCGTACACCAATCCATCGCCGTTTCTATGAGCTGGTGGGCTTGGAGGATTGGATGCCCATAGGTTTTGAATACAATCGACACAACCTCTCATTGGATGCACACATTTCTGAATTGTGTGCATTGGGGCAAGAACTTGGTATGGGATGCAGACAGAGAGATGCATGGCATACATGCCGGAAACCCGGCATACATCAAAGATCCCCAATATTTCTGGGTCACATCTGATTGGGAGATAACCATACGTGCGGGAGGTATTCGAGATTGGTGGGAGAGAGAGCAGTTTTGCCGCAATCTGGGAGGGCATTGAAGTCAAAGAAGGTCCAGGTTTATCCGGCTCCCACAGGTCTCATGGGTGCCGGAGGAGAACGAATTGTATAACCGACAACCGATTGGGAGACATTTGTTGCTGTCCGAACTGAAAGATGTTATAATATGTCAACGCCGAATGAATGATGCGTACGAGGCGGCTTATCGTCGAAACGACACAATGATTAGGGACGGGGCCCGCGAGAGGCAGTTGGAAAGTTTCAAAAGTACCATCAAGACAGTTGTAGAGAAATGAAGGCGATTATGGACAGATCGTTATCATCGTGTTTCGGGGGCTGTATTGCCGGATGTGGACGGCCTCGTTGCCGATTTGCATGCAGCCCGAGCACTTGTTCTCGATCCACCTCCGCCACGTCGTGAAAGTGAAGAAAAAAGTCAACTTTCGCCGCGAAGTAGGCGGGTGCAGGCCATAATTGATCACATGCCATTGGGCCCCTCATTGACCACGAGATCACGGTCGCAAGCTCTGGCAATTGGCAGTGCAAATCAGGCCATAGCATCAAATTCCACATCCTCGGACAGTGACGACTAGGCTTTGAATGACTGGCAGCATAGTACATATACAATATGCATTTTTGTTGTACCTTGAATATTGTTGGAAAACACAGTGATGACATTCCGCCAAGTTTGTATATCACCAATTTTGTTAATACACAATGCACATGTGCGGCACCTGCCAATTTCAATTGCATGAGCAGCGTTTTCTTCACATTTACACTCGTGTGATGGGGAAGAAGTAGTTCACCCTGTAAACAAATTTACAATGGTGTCATATTTGGTCATGACGTGTATATGGGTATTTGCAATGAACTCCGAAAGCTGGAGAACAAAGAAAATTGATGCTAACAAATAAATTATAACGAGTTATGAACGGTCCTCTTCCAAACAAATTTCGCCTGGTCCCTGCGTATTTCATAATCATTTCGCAAAATCTATGATCTTTCTACGAACATACCCACAAAGTTCTCAAAGCACAAAATAATTTCGATTGATCTCATATTACACTGGGACATATCAGAGGGTACATTGAACACACTGGCCAAGTTTCCAAGCGAACGAAAATCATTTGGATGGGCGGCCCATTGAACGAATTTCGATTGATCTCATATTACTCTGGGGCCTCTTACATGGCACATTGAACATAGTGGCCAAGTCTCAAAGTGAACCAATGGCCAACCATCCATTGAGCCATCGAATGAATTTCGATTGATCTTATATTAGTCCGGGACCTGTGAGAGGGTGTCTGGAACGTGCTGGCAAAGTTTGGAAGCTAACAAAAATGATTTGGATGGGCAACCATCCGTTCATCCGTTGAATGTATTCTGTTGGAGCTGCTATTGCTTTGGGACTTGTTGGACTGTGTTTCGCGTGCTCACGATTTTTTTTTCATTCCGTTTTTTAATGGGGCGTGTAATGTAGCCATATGCAACGTGCGTGCCAAACTTGGGAGCGGTCAAAATTCATTTGGACCCAAAACCACAGTTTCTTCCCAGTTTTGTAATCCAAACTTGATTTGTGTTCTACTTCATGCACTCTTCATAGAGAGTTTTGCAATAGTGAACGAAGAGAACACTTTTTTTTTTGGGCATTTTTTATTGGTCCAAATTTTGGCAGGGGAGTAGCCGTGGGATGCTGGAAGCCGCAGAACCAAAATTGAGCCAAAACAAAATCGATACGTGCCAGAAACCCCCACTGAAAGGCAGTGCAAACCTATTTATTGGTTTAAAATAAATTTAAATTCAATTAAATTGTGGAATGGCTTGAGGGGGAAGCGCGTCGATGGGGAGGCAAATGATTTATTCGTCTGTTGTGTCTCTGCACATGTGTCGCACACATGTTCAAGCACATGCGGGCAAAAGAGGGGCTTCAACCACATCCGTTCAATGGGTGCAATAGCCGTGCACGCATTGTAGGATTTTTTTCTTCGCATTGAACAAAACCAGATGACAAGTGAACGCCTCATTGGACAATCGAACGATTTTCGATTGATCTCATATTACACTGGGACGTATCAGAGGGTACATTGAACACACTGGCCAAGTTTTCAAAGCGAACGAAAATCATTTGGATAGGCAACCATCCGTTGGCCCATTGAACGAATTTCGATTGATGTCATATTACTCTGGGGCCTCTTACATGGGACATTGAACATAGTGGCCAAGTCTCAAAGCGAACCAAAATCATTTTGATGGCCAACCATGCGTTGAGCCATCGAATGAATTTTGATTGATCTGATATTAGTCCGGGACCTGTGAGAGGGTGTCTGGAACGTGCTTGCAAAGTTTGGAAGCTAACAAAAATGATTTGGATGGGCCAAACAAATCAGTTCATCCGTTGAATGTATTCTGTTGGAGCTGCTATTGTTTTGGGACCTGTTGGATTGTGTTCGCGTTGCTCAGATTTTTTTTTCATTCTGTTTTTTGAATGGGGCGTGTAATTGTAGCCATATGCAAACGTGCGTGCCAAATTTGGGAGTGATCAAAATTCATTTGGACCCAAAACCCTTTCCTGTTTTGCACTCCAAACTTGATTTGTATTCTACTTCATGCACTCTTCATAAAGAGTTCTGCAATAGTGAGCGAAGAGAACACTTTTTTTTTGGGCATTTTTTATTGGTCCAATTTGGGCGGGGAGTGGGAGTAGCCGGGGATTGCGGGAAGCCGCAGAACAAAAATTGAGCCAAAAAAAAAAATCGATACGTGCCAGAAACCCCCACTGAAAGGTTAGTGCCAAACCTATTATTGGCTAAAAAATAAACTTAAATTTAATTAAATTGTGGAATGGCTTGAGGGGGAAGCGCGTCGATGGGGAGGCAAATGATTTATTCGTCTGTTGTGTCTCCGCACATGTGTCGCACACATGTTCAAGCACATGCGGGTAAAAGAGGGGCTTCAACCACATCCGTTCAATGGGTGCAATAGCCGTGCACGCATTGTAGGATTTTTTTTTTCGCATTGAACAAAAACCAGATGAAAAGTGAACGCCTCTTGGACAATCGAACGATTTCGATTGATTTCGTATTACACTGGGACTATCAGAGGGTACATTGAACACACTGGCCAAGTTTTCAAAAGCGAACGAAAATCATTTGGATGGGCAACCATCCGTTGGCCCATTGAATGAATTTCGATTGATCTCATATTACTCTGGGGCCTCTTACATGACACATTGAACATAGTGGCCAAGTCTCAAAGCGAAACAAAATCATTTCGATGGCCAACCATCCGTTGAGCCATTGCATGAATTTCGATTGATCTGATATTAGTCCGGGACCTGATACATGGTATGTTGAACATAGTGGCAAAGATTGAAAGCAAACGAAAATCTTGGATGGGCAAACCATTCAATAACCCATTGAATGAATGGGGTTTCGTCTTCGATTATACGGGACCTCCTATTATATGGTATGCCTTTGAAGCTCTTTTTTGTAGTGTCTCATGCCTCGTAATGCGGTGCTTCTCCATGTCCTCTTTATCCAATATGATAATATTCTCCACCTGGAACAGATCCACATATGTTTGTAGAAATCCTTAAAAAACAAATGACCATCTCAACTTTTATAAGCCTCATCCCCAGCTTCCAGTTTTGATGGTCATTTGGTTTTTTAAGTTATATACGCATGTGTGGATATGTTCCAGATGGAAGATATTAACATTGAAAAATAAGAGTGGGAGAAGCACCTCATTACGAAGCAAGAGACATTACAGAAGACCTCAGCATGTTGAACATCTGGATGAAGAACCTTGCCCATCGTCGCTTCAAAGTTCTAGCGCTTCTGAAATGATCACATGTTTGTTGGTGGAAGCAGATTTCGTAGGTCACATTGATCTCGCACCCATCGAAGACTCCCGTAGGCCACATGGAACGGTTCATGTGATACATTTTCACAAATGCGATGTGATACATTTGTGAAATGGTATCACATCAACTGTTTAATGTGGCCAATGCACGTCTTCCGCACCATGGCGGAAATGTTCGCCACTTGAAAGCACAAACACAAATAATCCGTGCAAACAATATCAAGAATCATATGTACTGCAAGGTGTTTCATACTGCCGGCCGACGTGTCAGCGCCACGTCATGTCAGGAATGATAAAGGGTGGGCTTGAGCTCCATAATGCTGTCGATGGACCCTGTGTTTCCACCGCGCACTCTCAATGCATTCACCTGATTCCTAATATTGGGGGAGCTCAACACGGGGAAGTGATCCATCACTGCATCCAAAGACACCCCCTCAAGTCTTGAGCGGGATTTGCTCCCTTGCCCCAGAATGTGCATCTACATGAAACTTTTGTTGACAGCCTGCGTTATGGCAGATGGTTTGGCTAAAGGGGACTTTGCAAACTCCTCCGCGATAAGCCCACGCGCCAACTCCACACTATCTCTGCGATCGCCGTGAGACACAGGATGGTCGTGAGTCCCAAAATGAATATAGGCTCGAGTCATGGTTTTGTAATGGTGAGTAACGTAGTACATGCGAGCAGGGCAATGTGCAATGCAGGAGGGGGCCACCTTGCAGAACTTACAAACAAATATACTGGCAGACGGTGGGGCACAGCCTGGGATAGAAGGATTGTCGGAGAGTCCTTCCCACTCACTCTCATTTTTAGCACCGCTCTTCGTGCAACGCATGCAACTTCCATTCACACATCTCAGATGCCCCACACAAACGCTCCTTCTGAATTTCAAGTTTACATTGTTGTGGATATTGGACGTTTTGGTTCTGCACCATGGATGGCCGTCATGCTTTTTATCCATTCATTGCAAGAGACCTGCGAGACCCCCAGCACAAGTTGGTGGATTCAGTTCAAAGAGGATGTCACCGTCGAAGGAAGGTGGAAGGAATGGAACCCTTTTGTTGCGAATGAATCCCACAGTATCCCTGCGATCTCGTTTTTGGATCCTGGTTTTCCTGACAATGCTTTAAGATGTGGGATGACGCTAACGAGTTCCTGAACATCGATGTCCCCTTCAGGAAGACGGTTCATGGGAGCCTGTATTTCCACGAATTCATCATCCGAGGAATCCGACAGTGTGACAAAAGTTGTTGAAGTGGTGTCCTCCTGCTTCACAGTCACATGCCGCTTTCCTTGAACGACAGAGGCAGTTGTCCAGGAGTCACAATGGAGCCACCGGATTGTCTTCTTTCACTTCGGAACACACGATATTTTCCAAGAAGAACTCTCCATTCCTTGTGTTTCTGTGCAACATGCGGTTTTTGGAACAACGTTCTTTGAACGTTTCTCTCCAAGTCATAAATCTCTTTCTCGACAGAAACACAGCCAAATGTCAAGCTTGCCAGAACATGCTCCTCCACCACAGCAAAACCATCATCTTCAACCGCGGCACTGAAAGGGCAAGCTTCTTCAATATACTGAAACTCGGTGAAGGCCACGTCATTAGGAGAAGCCATGTGGTGAAGATACGATGGTGAGTACCAATACAACTGTGCAACATGGATAGGTAAAAACCTTCCGAAAGCGATTGCCACATCCCAAAAATGTTTGCTAAGGCAAGAGGCAGTTGTACAATTGGCCCCACACATCAACCAATAACGGTCAAGGGTATTGAACCACACTGCCAAAAACAGTTGGGCAGTTGCCAAACTGATGGAGAAGGGAACAAAACTGTTTATTTGTCAGTGTCACACCACCGGGAAAAGACGGCGCTGTCTTGGATATGGCAATCCAATGTGCGTTTTACGGCGTTCCACAACGTGACCCGGACAGTGCATTGAGTGCCGAACCCGGGATATATCCGACGCTGAACGCGGACATGGCGTTCTTGACGTTATGTATGTTTTCTTTTCGAAGAAGGCAAAATCCATGTATGATAGGGCGATGACATGTCTCATGTACGCAACATTTCATCCAAATCACCAAACATCCACATTTGAAGAAAACGGCCTTATTGATGGCAATAGGGTCGCCCAATAAACCGCAGCCAGTGAGAGCAATCCATTTGGGGGGTTAGAAGGCAGACACGCACATCCTTAACCACATGCATAACTGACGGCTTAAGAGGGTTCCTTACTTTCTCTATTGTTGTTAGTCAAGCTGGAGAGCTGCGGGAGTGAGAGAGAAGACATAGGAAGAAGACGTAGAAGGCAGTCCCTTTACTTCACGAGTGCGAGAGAGAGGAAAAACGCGCGAGTCAAAATGAGAAAGTTGTGCAATCTGCAAAACGCTAATGAGCAGGTTGCACAGAATACGTCCACCCAGGAATCACAACAGATGACAGAGGAGGTCCAGCCTCAAATGGAGGGAAGAAGGGAAGGGGAGGAGACTGCCCCGGAGACCAATGTGCATGACATCGACACCACCGTCGCTGAGAAAGAAGCGACACCAAAGGAGGCGGTGAGGCCTCAGGAAGAAGAGGCTTCGGGAAGTGATGTCATGAAACCCAAGGTGATCATTCTCCCAATCTACATGAATCTCGCTTGACTGCCGTACCAAGTGAATAGACAGGATATGAGAGATCCCCTAAAAATTAGGTGCGGCACCGCACTCAGTTTTGAGGGGAGCTCTATCACTTCCATTGTGGGCCGAGGTGAATACGTTAGTCTTAGAGGCCTCAGGATCTGCAATGGAAGCCTGAGAGGGACACGGGGAAACTAAGTGCGGTGGCGCACTCATTTCTAATGGATGCTAGGCGATCGCTTGGGCATTAGGGAAAGAAGAAGGTGATGTTCACAGTTTAGGTCCGAGAGACAGTGGAGTGGTCACCCAAAACTATAAGTCAATATGACTTTATCTAATCTAGCGTCTTCCCGGGTCCGGGGTCTTCAAAGGTTTCCTTGTTCAAGATGTCTACGGTGGGCGAGGGTAGTGGCGTCAACCTGGCCAGACGTATGCAACCAGGGGGGGATCTGGAGAAAGCCTGGATGATGTTCGATCGTCATCTATGACATGCAGTCTGAAGATACAAAGTCCCAGATAATAATGTGGAATTGTTTGCTTTCAATCATAGAGTCCAATGGACATACATGCATAAATTTCAACGGGTTTATAGCGGATAGTGCATAGGCTAACTTCAACGATGTGCGCCGAGTTTTTGGATCTGGTGATCCAAAGGTACCCATGCCTAATAGGGAGCGCACATGTCTATTCCACTGGACTCAGTCCCTGCAGAAACATACAAAGAGGTGCATCAGAAGAGATCTGCAGGCGGAGCACATGAGGCTCTGCTTCATGTACAAGAATGCGACTACAATGGAAGAGGCTGAGACCAGGTACCAGACAGTGAGAGCATGGTGGTTCTCGTCAGGGGCTACTGATCAAGACGGTGTCAAAGAATTGGAAGACTGGTTGGTCTTCTGGCACTTCAGATACTGGCAATGGGGGGCTTTCATGACTATAAGCTGCCTTTCACCTCTGCAATCCCTTGTATGTGCCCAGTTTCTTTCCTTGTTCCCAGAACGGTCCGCGCTTGCATGAATGACGCTCTTTCATTTTCTTTTCACAGGACATGTCCCTTGAGGACATTGCGGACATGTCGTCCTGCTACCTGGCAGAAAGCGTTCACGCCGCCTGGAAGCAACAATCTGGCAAAGCATGAAGAGATCTGTACATTGCTACAACAGATGATCTGGTACGAGCTCTAACCCAGCAAACAAGATATCGTGATTTCCAGATGTGGGGGCAAGGGACCAGATACAACAGAGTTGATGCTGAGGGCTGCAAGAAGGTCCGGGGATCCAACGAAGATGGCAAAGGCAGTGACCAGGTGCACAATGGGCTCGCCTCTCTAATCAAAGGAGCCCCATCTGGAAGGAGAGGAAAGGTTCGGGACTTGCAAACGCAAGCTAAATACACCTCCAGGATCAGATGGGGATTTACATCGCCACGACAGAGACAACTTCTCTGTACCCAAGATTTCTCCACTACAAAGTATGGCATCCAGTAGGAAAGAGGTTGCTGGTGCATCCTCTTCCACAGAGACCTGTCCTCTACTTGCAACCCCTGTAATTGCGGGTTTCCAGCAGGACCACAGGGGGGCAGTGCAGGAGTCACCTTGTGCTGATTCCGAATGGCACATCAAGCGAACTACTCCAGGGTCTAGAGTTGGCTGCGCTGCAGTGAGGGCCATTAGCTATGAAAAGTGTAAGTCCAGTATAGCCAAAGGCTTAGCGGGTACTCCAGCTCTGATGTTCACAGGTTTGATTCGGCCATATATGTCGAAGGAGTCGAAGACGCACAAATTCTGGTTCTGCCCGGACGATTTGGCTCGCTGTGTGAATGGTACCGTCCGCGACTCCTGCATTGCTAAGCCTCCTCCACCCACCATTTGGCCAGTGCGGGTAGGAACCTCCCTAACAGCACTGGAGATTGGCAAGTTGGAGGACGCCGACTTTCGTCTGCACCGATCTGTGGCGTCGACTCTTGGTGGCCTTGCTGCTATGGTGCCTCCTCTAGACGATACTTCGCATCCCATGAGAAGGAATGGCAAAACAGTGCATCGGGTGGCTTCGGGGCCTGATCACGATGCGAAGGTGGAATCGGCCAGACTACTTCAGGCTCGGGTAACATGAACTATGGAAGTACCTTCACCTGGGTATGGACGGGTTTATACTTTGGTCACATCTGGGTCTGTTTTGCATGACAGGGCCTATCAGGTGATGGTGGGAAATTTTCCGGGGTGTACCTGTCCCGACTTCGTGTGCATGCGTGAGGAAGCTCTAGGAAAGAGAGGGAAATGGGTTCCCTGCAAGCATCTTTACTACATCTTTTTGCGCAGGATGTATTGTGATCCCAAAAGAGACCAAATCATTCACGAGACGACACTTGGTCCTGGTGAGGTACGGACACTTTTGCAGCGAGACATTGGCAATATCGAGTAGTGTTGCATATGTTGCGATTTTTCGCAATGTCGGAAAGGGCTGCCTTGTTTGTAGAACATGTATACACAGTTCTTAAATCTGGACAAGTAGATGATGTCTCGTTATGAAAGGTAGTTTATTTTTTCATCGGGTTTGGTTTACGAGCCTCTAAAATTGTGTGCGTCAACGCACACCACTTCTGCCCCCACCCCCAACATTGCCCCGGAAAAAAAAATAAAAAAAAATCCCGACCCCCTGCCCTCAAGGCAAAGGGCCGCGACAAAAGATTAGTCCCTTTCTGGATATCTCAGTAAAAATGGATCGCTACAGGAGGTACATGTACAAATTTTAGGCACAATTGTTATCTACATGGGAGTCCCACATGCTCCTCCTTTGGACGGTGCTCATGGCCTTTGGAATTTTACACGAATTGGCAGAGGTGCAGACATGTACAGCATCATCGTACCTAGGAATGATGATTAACTCATTTCAAGCTCCGATAGGTCCACGAGATTGAGTTTGTCTCGCAATCGTTGAAATTAAACTCGCCCCAGTGGCTTGGTGAGGATGTCAGCGATTTGGTCTTTGCTGGGTATGTAAGCAAGTTCAGCCTTCCCATCCTTATGAGTTTCTCTGATGAAGTGGTGTGCCACGTCTATGCTTCGTCCAGTCGTGAGGGAAAACAGGGTTGAGTGCCATCTTTATGGAGCTTTGATTATCGCATTGGATGAGCATGGGTGCATTGTCTCTCACCTGTATTTCATTCAGTAATCTTCGGAGCCACACTGCTTCGCATGTTGCTTTAGATAACGCCATGTATTTTGCTCCGGTGGATGATTTGGCCACATATGAGATAGGGCCATTTCCCAAAGTGAAAACATACCCAGAGGTTGACTTGCACTCAACAAGGTCCCCAGCGTAGTCTGTGTCGACATAACCGAGTATACTGGGTTCAGATACTCCCTTTCGGTACAAGACTTCCAAATCTTGTGTTCCTTCGAGGTACCGGAAGATATGCTTTGCAACATCAAGATGTGGTCTCTGAGGAGCTTGCATAAAAAATGTCTTTTTTTTGTTCGCGGGCCTGCCAAACATGGACAAGTGTCAGTATGAAAGCTTATTTTATTTTTTCACGGCCTCTACAGAAGCATTGCGTAAATGAGCTTCATGATGATCATCTGTTTTTTTTTCCACTTCTTCTTGAATAACAGGCACCTGAACAAGTTTCACAATGACAGCTCATTTGTTTTCCACGTCCTCTATACAAACAAACCCTAAATAAGCATTCATGATGACCATATGATTTTTTTTTTCACCTCTTCTTCAATAACAGAAACCTGAACAAGTTTGACAATGACAGAGCGCAAGTTTTTTTTTCACCTCTTCTTCACAAACAAACCCTAATTTATTCATGATGACATCTGATTTTTTTTTCACCTCTTTTTCAACAACAGAAACCTGAACAAGATTGACAATAATACAGCTCAATTTTTTTCACCTCTTCTTCACAAACAAACCCTAAATAAACATTCATGATGACCATCTGGTTTTTTTTTCACCTCTTCTTCACAAAAAATCCCTAATTTATTCATGATGACCATCTGATTTTTTTTTCACCTCTTTTTCAACAACAGAAACCTGAACAAGATTGACAATGATACAGCTCAATTTTTTTCACCTCTTCTTCACAAACAAACCCTAAATAAGCATTCATGATGACCATCTGGTTTTTTTTTTCACCTCTTTTTCAATAGCAGAAATCTGAAGAAGTTTGACAATGATAGAGCTCAAGTTTTTTTTTCACCTCTTCTTCACAAACAATCCCTAATTTATTCATGATGACCATCTGATTTTTTTTTCACCTCTTTTTCAACAAGAGAAACCTGAACAAGATTGACAATGATACAACTCAATTTTTTTCATCTCTTCTTCACAAACAAACCCTAAATAAGCATTCATGATGACCATCTGGTTTTTTTTCACCTCTTCTTCAATAACAGAAACCTTAACAAGTTTGACAATGATAGAGCTCAAGTTTTTTTTTCACCTCTTCTTCACAAACAAACCCTAAATAAGCATTCATGATGACCATCTGATATTTTTTTCACCTCTTCTTCAATAACAGAAACCTTAACAAGTTTGAGAATGAGAGCTCAATTTTTTCACCTCTTCTTCACAAACAAACCTTAAATAAACATTCATAATGACCATCTGATTTCTTTTTTCACCTCTTCTTCAATAACAGAAACCTGAACAAGTTTGACAATGATAGAGCTTAATTTTTTTTTTCACCTCTTCTTCACAAACAAACCCTAAATAAGCCTTCATGATGACCATCTGATTTTTTTTCACCTCTTTTTCAATAACAGAATCCTAAACAAGTTTCACAAGGATAGCTCAATGTTTTTTTTTACCTCTTCTTCACAAAGAAACCTTAAATAAGCATTCACAATGACCATGTGTTTTCTTTTCACCTCATCTTCAATGACACAAACCTGAACAAGTTCTACAATAAACCACTCATTTTGTTACACATCTTCTTCACAAACAAAGCCTAAATAAGCTTGAAGATGACCATCTGTTTAATTTTCACCTCATCTACATTAACAAAAACCATTGCCTGTTTCACAATGAGGTCATATTTTGGGGCCTGTTCTTGCCCATCCTCATTATTTTTAACCTCTCCTTCAATATTTCATCCATCCATCATCCATCCACCATGGATGAAATACTGGAAACATCAGATAGCTTGACAATGAGCATCCAAACTTTTCTTGCCTCTTGTTCATGCAAGAATCCCTAAGTAAGATTCATGATGACTCACCCAACCTTTTTTTTTCACCTCTTCTTCAATAAGAAAACCTCAGTAAGTTTCACAATGATCATTCCATTCTTTCTATACCTCTTTTTTTAAGTGCTATAACTGCTTCCACGACAATAGGACCCTCTTTAAACAGAGGACTCGGGTATAGGGCCTGCTTCTTCCTCCACTAAACCCCTGGGCTCACGCTTAGAGGGCAAAGCGTGAGCCGGGCTCCTGGGCTCACGCCATAGCTACGGTCATGAAATCATAACCAATCTGTAATCTTGTACGTTATCACACCCTAAGGCAGTCCATGTCAAAACACTGAAATCTTTGGCCGTGTTTGCTGAATCCTGATAAGCAAAACACCAAAACACCAAAACACATACAATCGTAATGTATGTAATAGTGTATAGATCCCACCGTCTACAGGGGTTCTGTACGATGGCAAACCTGCTATGCAAAACACCAAAACACCTCTCTACATCCTTTCGAGCAGACTCTTGAAGCATGACAAAGTGTCGCCTCTTTTCATCTTGAGGCTCATGGATTGTTTAGACAAAACATGACCAAGCCGGGTAGATACGATCTGCAAGTAAATAATACCGAGGATACACATTGCCGTTGATAGCGAAGGTGACATCTTGTGTAGTACCCCTCAATAAATCCGCAACTAAAGGAGATCAATCAAGCACATTGACATCATTATTGCCCCAAGACAATCCAAAGAAAGCATGCCATATCCACAAGTATTATGAAGTTATAGCCTCAAGGATGATGCTTCTATTGCCATCTTTATCCTGATACTGACTTTGCCATGCCACAGGGAAATTCTTCCATTGATAATGCACGCAATCAATGGAAGCAAACATAGCATTGAAGCCTCTTTCACTATTGATCTTCATTTGTTGAGCAATGTCACTCGCTGTGGGCTGGCATAGGTACTCGGCCTCAAAGCAAGCACAAACTCCAGCCTCAAATCTCTTCATGGACTGCATAGCTGTGGTCTCACTTAGTCGGCAATACTCATCCGTGGTATCAGCAGTGACACCATAGGCAAGCATTCGCAAAGCAGCTGTGCGTTTCTGAATGCTTGATAAACCCATGACTCCACACCCATGAACCCTCTGCTTTAAATAAGGATCGTAGGCAACAATTCTGTCTATAATCTTCACAAATAACCCCCTTCGCATCCTGTACCGCCGCCTGAAAGCTCGGTCATCATATACATGTGATGGAAAGAAATAATCTAAATACATCCTCTCATGGCCAGCTTGCCTATCTCTATCAACATTGGGTGCCTTGCCAGGTCGAGATCCGCCTCTATGCTTGGGCTCATGCTCAGGAAAAAAAAAAAAAAAAAAAAAAAAAAACCTTCACCCATCAGCATATTCGTGAAGAAATCTTCTTCGTCATCTTCTTCAAGTTCTGCCCTAATCTCAGCTTGTATTCTATCATTATATTCTTGCCTCTAGTCCACCATTGTACCTCTAGTGTGACCCCTAATGCAAGGGGAGTATTGAGCCGCCTACAAGGGAGAATTGTGAAGCGTACTGGAACTCCAGTTGCAGCAATCGATGGGCATAGCGAAGGACCATCCAGCAGGGCGACGGCGGGAACGGGTGAGCCGAGCTGGCAGAGGATAGCGTGGGTGATTCAGGAGCCAGGGTGTGCGTGAGTCGGGGCTGCCACGCCACAGAACCCAACATGCCTTGAATCAATCACGCTATCTTTGGCGTTACAGGGAGTCTTTTGGGCTCAAGGGTGGGGATGCTCTTAAATTTGCAGGAACTGCCCCAAAGAGAGTACCTCCATTCTCTCTTTTGCTATTTCTTTTCACTTCTTCTTTTCCTGCCCGCTTTACTGTGAGATCCGTGGTAGACTTAATTATCCTCAGAGGTCAGAACCGGCCCCAACTTCTGCAGTTAGGGTAAGAATCCGAACCGGCGGTTTCCTGGTGGGAGGCACGTGCTTAGAACCGCCTGAAACGGTTTTCAACAGAGTCAGGTTCCGGTTCTAGTTCCGACAGTCCACATAAAACTGTGGTGGCTCATTGGCAAAACCTTGTACATGAGGTATAGCTGGCACATACCACGTTGGATGTGGTTGTGGGTTCAAACCGCGGTCTGGTGTGTCATGAAGGTGTCCACTTTCAGCTGGAAGGCAGTAGCCCTTGTGGTGAAGAGACACCATAATTTACGCTCCCTTCTGGAGGCATCTATATTTATTTATTTATAGACGGTTGCTTCTGTGGTGGGCCCCTAACCTCACATGCGAGCTATAGTTGGTTGCTCTTGTACCCTAGTAGGTTGCATCAAATGCTGGGTTCAATATTTCATAATGTGACGCTTTGAATCAAATTGTACATACCTTAAGCAACTAGGTCTAGAGCAGTGTTGGACTGGTATATAGGTGAAGGATTGGTATATATACTGGTATATGCACTGGTCAGACCAGTTTGGTATCATTTGGAAAAATACTTGATCATATACCAGACCATGCTGGTATCAGTTCTTTCATACCAGCCACAATACCAATACTCCCCCGCCGTCTTTCTCATTTATTTTGGCATGTGTACTATACTAATTTATATATACATATGCCTACATATTTGTATTTATGTATATTTACTTCTTTATGTATATTTTATTTGTATTCACTTGATGCTTGCTATTTGAGAAACATTCAAGATGGCTTTGGAATGATACCAAAAGTTGATATCTCATACCAGTTGGTATTGTGGTCATGATACTCATACTAGTATCTGGAAAAGAATACATCCACCATTATATAGACCAGACTGGTATGAAAGTTTTGTGATATGTCTAGTACCAGGACAAGGCTGGTATGTAAAAAACTTGATACCAGTCCAACACTGGTTTAGAGATAATTTAATCATATTTATACTTTCAAGTTACACAGTTTTATTTCGTTTCACTAACAAATTTAAAATTTATTTTTGAGTATTTTTGTTTTAATAAAAATTATTAGAATACTAAGTTCTTAGTTCAAATTTCTGAAATTCATCTAGTTCTCCATACTCATAGAAACAATTTTAAAAAGAGTGAAGTAAATTAAGTATGCTTAAAGCCATAAACCAAAAAATAAAATTATTTAGATCAAATTTAAAAATCGGCAGCCAACACAGCAAAATTCTTGTACGAACCTCAGAGAGGAGTTCATGGTGACGCACCGCCAGTCAACAACGTACTACCCACAAGGGAGGTTGGGTAGTGCGTGAGCATGCTCACGTGAGCACAAAGGCATAATTTGGGTGAATTTTGCATTGAGAAATTATATGTGCTATGGGCACAAACTGAATTTCGCACTGAGAAATGATAGTTTAGGTGAATTTCGCATTGAAAATTATATGTGCTATGGGCACAAACCTAAGCAGCGGTGAGTTTCGCATTGAGGAAAAGCCACGCCTATAGGATAACATATTCATCAGGTATAGGGGCTACTTGACCTCTATGTGTTAGTTTCACGTAACTGTTAGTTTCGCCAATTTCATTTCTCTGCGAAAATTTCACGGAAATTTTGCAAAAATTCGTGGAATATGCCCTTCTCCTCACATGGGCGTGCTCATGCCGGCCTGAGCATGCTCACGCGCTACCCAACCTCCAACGGGTATTGTTCGTAGCACTACCTACGGCCTTATGGATTTACTGAACGTCCTATAAAATTGCTACGAAACACTTGCCCTTTCAGTTGGTCTACCGACTCTAAGTATTGCTTAGAGTGACGCAATAAAAAAATGATGAAGGTATGATTATTACTATTATCGACTTTATCCGGGTAATACATGTAGTGGCTCAAAAGATAAGATAAGATAAAATTTCTTTAATGTCCAGTGAGACTTGGGCCCTACTTGAGTCAAGGCATCACCTTCACCTTTTTCTTAGGGGTGGGCCCTATGAGTCATCAAATAAAAAGGTTTTGGATGGTTGAATGGTTGTTCTCAAGTTTGCGTTTATTGGTGATGATGGCGATAACGTGAAATTTTTTAAGTAGAAGGTACATTGTTTGGTAAGCGGAGATGATTCATGGAAACATCCCATGTTTTGGGTGGGTATCCAACTTCGAACGCCAATTGTAATGATTGTGAGAGGGCCGACTTGCCAACCATGTTGTCGCGTATCTCTCTCGTGAGTTGGTTGTGGCAATATTTCGCTCAACACTGGTCTCTTTCCCTTTGTTGGCTTTCTTGCAGAGAGAGACTTTGCTTGCAACATGTTCAAGTCAATGGAGAAAATATGGTCAAAGGACCTTACACCGTGTCAAGGCTCCGATTGGTGTGTTGTGCTGAGTCATGCCTCTTCCTCTCACCTTCCTCAAGATTATGTTTTGCCAAAGCAAGAGAGCCCATGGCCGTTATAGGCTTGTTCAACTATAGTATTTTTGGACCTCCAAATCTATCATCCACACTTAAACTAGACGTCTTACCATTCATACCAGGGCCACACATGGCAAATGCGTCCGCGGAACGCAGCTCCTGTAACGCGGGAGCTCAACGAGCAGGGATGTCAGACCGTCCCTAGGCTGGCGCCTCTGCGTCCAGGCAACCGAGTTCAGAGTCGCGAGGAGAACTGCGTTATGCAGCCTAACGCAGTTGAACGCACATTCCGGGAAGCGCGCACCAAATCGGCGACGTCCACGCATCCTGTGTCATTTTGACGTGGCTTGTGGGCCGTTGGATTACACGAGATCTCACTCACTCATAGTTTGCCACCTACTCGACGCATTGGGGACGGCAGACAGTGTGGTCCCAACCCAGCTGCCATCTAGCAACGTCCCAGGGCCTGCGTTCAGCCATTGTGCGTCCTCCGGACGGGGCCTTTTGCCATGTGTGGCTAGGCCAGCAAATAAGACCAATACATGGGCAGTCAATGCCACAACAAGTTTTTGGCTTGAGTGTGTTAACAAGCATTGTCATAAGGGCACAAGCTGCCTCACTAGTGGTTGTGGACTCAAACCTCATTGTGGATGTCATAAAGGTGTCCACTTTCCCACCTATATTCCATCAGACAATTGTGCATTCCTATTTTTATGCCCAGCCCCCTCAATTGACAATGTCACCCTATCTTTTTCTTCGTTGCTATTGCATCCCATTTTGCATGCTCTTCAATTACAAGATTAAAAAAACAATTATTAGTTGCATGATATGGCCCACTCCCGACAGTGATAGTAGCTGCAAGGTGAAGTGGCTCTTACTCCCGCTTTGGCCAGAGTTAGCCAAACCCTACCTGTCACTTGCACAAAACTTCTATTGTCAAATCCTTCTCAAGATGGTTTAATCTCATTAAGAGCGTTGTGAAGCTTTGATTCCGGGGCCGTGCGATTATTCCTCTCTATCCCGGGGAATTACCTATACCGGGGTTGTATGCTCTACAGGGCAGCGCTCGCTAGACAGGAAAGAATCTGTTCAAGCGTTACACACAATCACTACTTTTCATCCAACCACATGCAATCTTTCTCACAATCAGCTCGTACAACTCATGAGATCCAAAACCAACCACCACCTGAGAGACCCAAGGTGCCAATCGGCTAATCATGAATACAGGTGTCTGTGCTGCCATTGGCCAGCCAGATTACGAACTACTGCCATCACACATAAGTGGCCACATAGGATAACCCTGATCCTAAACTAGTTGTTAACTAAAAGACAAGCTTAACTTTATATGGCTTAGCTGTGACAGCTCATGCTAGCGTGGAAACGTCATAGCTCATACGGCTCCATCCTTGGATCATTCATCCAGATCATTCATCCAGTCCAAAAGTAAGGTGGGGAGGAATCCAACCCTCACATATGTGAAGCTTGCTGGCCCCTCAAATGAGAGCGAGCTCCTGCAAGCTGAGAGAGAAGAAGACAGGGGTACTAAAAAAGCTATGACAAGGCTAGGCATCCGACACCCATGGGATGAAAAAAACCAGTAGAACAAAACCTTGTCGCTGCAAGTTGGGCGAAAGATAAAAGATCTGATTGGAAAAAACCCATGAGTGGATCAAGGTGATGCCATAAGCTATCACGAAAAAAAAAGAAAAACACTAACTAAGAGTATGAGGCAGCTGATTGTAAGCGGGAGAGGGCAACCCTAGTAGGGGTGTAAATCACCTGTCAATTTTCCACATTCAAACATGTCAAGTCAAACGTTAGACTGCAGGGAACTAAGAGAGATACATGAATTGAACTAGCCAAATGAGGAGTAGAGGCATGCTGTTGAAGAAGAACGTACTATCTACCAGGTAAAATGTCAGTGATAAGGTAAGGGCCATCAATGCGCTTCTTAGCTTTTGAGAGTTGCTTACCAGCCTGAAGATGGACACAAACTGATTGCCCAACTTTGAAGGATTCAAAATATACCACCTTGCGATTGTAATGCTTAGCCTGGGAGGCTTGAGCAAAGCGAATATTAGACTTGACCGTTTCTCGTAACTGACGACGTTTGGTATCCATGGAAAGCAAAAGGGCATATCCTGCGATCATTGAATTCCACGACACCACATTTCGTTCAGTCATCCTGTCGAACACTCCTTTTCAACTTCTCAAAGGCAGAGTGTTCAGCCTTGCCATAGAGGAATCGGACATCTTTGGACAGAAGACGAGTCAAAGGGGCAGCGATTTTGACAAATTGAAAGATAAAACGACGATAATATGAGTCTAAGCCAAGGAAGGCCTTGACGCAATGCTTATCCTTAGGGACAGGGTAATCCCACACAGCTTGGATTTTTCAAGGATCGGGTTTAATGCCTGCTGCAGACAGTAAATGCCCAAGAAAATGCAGCTGCTCCATGCAAAATTCGCACTAGTCAGTCTGAGGCCTGCAGCACGGAGTTTGCACACAACCCGTTGTAAATCAAGCAGGTGAGCATCAAAGGTGATAGAATAAACATTAATATCATCAATGTACACTTGGGGGGGTCACTCCCCGTATTTTCAAAAGCACGTGAGAACAAATATAGAGTGCAGTTTATTCTTTTGAGGTAAAGTTTATAAATTTTTTACTTAAAAAATACGGTAGGGCAATATCCTTTCACCTAATTTTTTTAAAAAAAGGGTCACAAAAAAATCTAGAGTTTTACTTAAAAATTTAATGTAATAAAGGGTTTTATCTATAGTATAATGTATCCATCCCTCATATTTCATCCAGAGTACAAAAGATTCGAATGAAAGTTGGCTCTAAATGAGGAATATCAAGGCAGCCTTTTGATTTGATGAATAAGTCTGCTCTACCCAAATATGGGGGTCCTTCCATTATGGTGTTTTTGAATTGGTTCTCTAAAGGTAGATGTCACCTGAAGTTCAAATATGATTCCATTGATACACAATGGATTGATGTTGAGACCATAATCTCAACAGTGACTATGACATTTGAACCATCTCAAAACTTGTATTCTTTAGATCCAAGTGATGCTGCGGTTTTGAATGAGTTTGTGGCTAATGAAAATTAAACTTTTCTTTGGGTCCGGCATTTGACTTATGTATGGAATGTTGTTTGTGTACATGCTTTGAAATTTTATAATTATTTAAAAAGATAAAAATAGGGTCTAATTAATTGTTACAATTTTTTTAAAATAAAAAAATAGGGTATTAAGAAACAAAAGGTTTTACAATTTTACCTAAAGATAGGGTGGAAAAAAATGTAAAATTTTAAAACTATAGCCTGGTATAAATATACCTTTGTACGCACATGATATGGAAAAAATACATAGAGTGAAACCCCACCCCCCCCCTTGAATGTACACTAATGCACATTCCCAGCGAAGGTTGTCTAGTACTACGTCCATTAACCTTTGAAAAGTGGCAGTGGCATTACACAAGCCAAACGGCATGGTTTCAAATTGGTACATGCCCATGCGACAGGTGAAAGTTGTCTTCTCTTTGGTAGCAACAGTCAACGGGACTTGCCAGAATCCAGCTGCTAAATCCAACGAAGAGAAGATAGTAGCACCATTGAGTTGGTCTAGGGTCTCATTACTACGAGGTAATGGATAAACATCATGCTTGGTGATGGCATTCAAACGACGGAAATCGACACAGAATCTGGTGAATCCATCCTTTTTGTTGCAACCAAAACAATCGGACTTGCCCAAGGGGAGATAGAGGGAGTGATCACACCTGCGTCAAGCATTTGGGAGATCTCGGTTTGAATCACTTGGCGCTCACGAACACTCTCCCGATAGGCATATTGTTTAATGGGTTTACCATCCGTGACAATGTCATGCTGAAGAATATCGGTTTTGCCCAAGTCATGGGGGCTTGGCTGAAGATATC
Organism: Takakia lepidozioides; assembly: GCA_030704615.1. NCBI lineage: Eukaryota > Viridiplantae > Streptophyta > Takakiopsida > Takakiales > Takakiaceae > Takakia > Takakia lepidozioides. Next base: position 23,160,779 of record CM060732.1, on the reverse strand, counting down.
CAAGTTGTTGCAAGAGAAAGCATGAAGGTCACTCTTCTGGGCAGGAGTGAGGTGATCACCTACCTTGATATCCCGGAGGACCTGCTGAAAGTGAGCTTCCTGGGCAAGAGTGAGAGCTGGGCAAGTAGTGGGACTTGCATGAGCAGCAAAAGCTTGTAATTGATCAACGGGAGAGTCCACAAGGCCTATGCCTTGAAGAGATAAGGCAGTTTGTACAGAGGCTAGGTCGAAGAGAGGGACTGCAATCAGACATGCCAGTACCTGTCCCTTCCGCACAGTCACCGGAATACGTTCTGGGTTATTAATCAGGAGACGAACTTCACCCTTAAAGCCACGATCTATGACCCCAGCTGCGACCAAGCAGTGCTTTTGCAGTCCACTTCTAAGAAATGACCTTTAGGGCACACAAATGCTAACCCTGTTGGGACTATATGTTGAGAGAAGGCAGGAAGCATCAGATCAACCGGCGAGCGAAGCAACAAGGTGTTTTTGGGCACAGGCAAAGGGGGTCCACTTTTCTGACCTGGGGGCGGGAATTGCCATTGATGCAAACAACCATCAGCAGCTTCGTATTGACTATACCTGGACCAGTTGTAATGTAGGCTTGCTTGTTCTCGCATGCTGGCAGCCTGCAGTTTTAACTTAGCAAAGTTTGCCATAGAAGTGCCGATCGCAAGGGAAATCGGGGCAAGGCTTACCTTGTAAGGGTTGCCTGCGTTGTTATGAGGACACATGGTACTGTCCAACAGATTGATGCTGGCTCCGGCCTCCTTTATCCAATCTAATCCAAGCAAAAATTGTTCTCCTAGTGTCACAATGCAAGTAAGAGTGACTGTTTGGCTGCTGATGCGAATTGGGAGCGTGACCAAACCAAGGGGCTCATATGCTGTGCCATCAGCAATGGTAACTTCCAGGCCATGAGCAGATTGCAGCTTGAGCCCTAACACACGGACACCACTAAGTGGAATAGCAAACATAGTGCAGCCTGTGTCGATAATGCAGGAAAAAAAAAGATGGCCTACATGACATTGCGTCATTAAAGGGTGAACAAGGAGCTTACCCATCCTGCGAGGCACTTCACAATGTAATAATTTAAAGTCTTGAGAAAGCACCGCACTTACCATAGACTTAGGGCTCGGGAGACGATCGTCTGGCACCCTCACAGACGACCTTTGTTCGTTTAAACCCCCCTTTTTTTTTCTCTCTTAATTTGCTCAATCATAGTAGGCAAGTCTGACATGAATGGGCACCAACGCGTGTAGTGTTCAGTGGACTTACAGATCATACAGGCAGATAACGAGGTTTTATTCACATACCTCGACCCCGTTTGGGTTTGGGCCCGAAAGCTGTTGGAATTCGACAGAGAATAGAGATAAAAGATGAACTAATTACTGAGAACTCTCCACCCAGCCATAGGACCACAACAAGCTGTGTCCACCCTCCGAGCTCTCCCTATTTATACTCAAAGTCTAATCCAAAAATAGCTGAGATAACTATAGCATAATTCCATGCTTTTACTTAAGTTATCTCCACCTGCTATTCTGGTACAATGACTTGAGTCACTAATAACTGAAGCTAACTTTAGCTATCTTTTAGCTAACTGGGGCTTATCTCTTTTGTTACCTGTGACTTGTCAACACAGCTATTATGGAAGCCTGACTTGTCATCACAGTAACTCTAGGTAGTAGTAACTTGGTCAGGAATTGATTTCCAACACCCCCACTCAACGAGTTACCAAGTTAAGCATGTAACTACTCTCATCAAGCCTCGAAAGCGTTCAAGCTTTTCAGCACTAAGCCCTTTTGTCAGTATGTCTGCAACCATATTGTTGGTGTTGCAATATACAAGCTTGACAACTCCAGCTTCAGTCTTCTCTCGTACCAAATGATGATGAATCTCAATATGCTTTGTGAGAGCATGAAACATTGGATTCTTTGAGAGAGCAATACACCCTTGGTTGTCATCATATATGATCATGATATCCCTCTGTGGACGACCAATACTAGATAGAAATGATGATAACCATAATGCTTGCCTTGGAGCTTGAGATGCAGCCATATATCCTGCCTCAGTCGAGGACATAACAATTGTAGATTGCTTCTTGCTGCTCCAGCTTACAGCTCCATTTGCTAGCATAAAAACATAGCCAGATGTAGAGTGACGGTCATCAATATTACCAGTCCAATCTGCATCACAATAGCCGTATAGCTCTGTGCTTTTGCAAGCATTATCTGAGATACCATATGAACCCACTTGATCCAACTGAACATTATCATTGTTCTTCTCAAGCACAAACCATAGTCCAGTGTGCCTCTTAGATAACGGAAAATCCGTTTTACTGCAACCCAATGGAGTTGCCCAGGGTTAGCCACATATTGGCTTACAACCCCCACTGTTTGTGCACTATGATAGGGAACATCTCTCATTGTCTCCAAGTCTGCAGCACTCTTAGGACTCATCTATTTTGAGAGTTTGCAATTTGGGACAAACGAGGTATTTACCGACATACTTTCAGCCATACCAAAGCGCCTTAAGATATCTTTAAGATACTTACGCTGGTTCAGGTAAATCGCTTGGTTTTGTCGAACACGAGTTACCGATACCCCCAAGCAGTACTGGATCTCTTTTAGATCCACCATCTCAAAACTTCATTGAGATATCGCTTTGTCTTTTTCAACAGAGCTTGATCAACACATGATCACAGGATCTCTTTCAGATCCACCATCTCAAACTAGCTATGTTTCCTTGACTCTCTCTGCTGCGCTCATCTGCAATGCGCTTTCTACAATCCTTGATCATGTGACCAAGTTTCTTGCAATAAAAGCACCTCACTTTGGCATTTTTTTAAATCTTTGAGCTAGATTGAGGTTTCTGAAACCTCTGGGACTTCTGAGACATATGTGAAGGGAGTCTCCAGTCTTGCCTGTGAACAAAGCTCTGTCTACCTCTGTAGACGTACCTTGACATTTTCTTCTTGTTTCCTCCTTGAGGATAAGTCCTATGACAACATCAATAGTTAAGTTGGTTTGTCCTGCTAGAGACACCACAAAACCATCATAGGATTCAGGTAAGGTTGCCAATAACACCACTGTGGCGTGTTCATCAGTCACATTAGTTCCCACAGAGACTAGTTGATCTCGCAACACACAAAACAAATTTAAGTGTTGTTCAACTGAGTCTGACTCGGTCATCTTCAGACCATAGAACTTTTGCGTCGCATACACTTGCGATGTGACATCCTTCGTCTCATATATGCTTGCTAACTTGTCCCAAACATCCTTAGCATTCTTAGCACTTATAATGAGATGCAACTGTTTGTCTCTCAAGCTTGTGATGATGCTAGCTCTTGCTTTCTGATCTTTCCTATCCCATATGGCTTGGCCAACAATAGTGTCAGGTCTTGGGACTGATCCATCAACCACTCCCCATAGATCTTTGTCTAGAAGAACCATCTCCATCCTAAACTTCCAGGTTTGATAGTTAGCTCCATTGAATCAATCTTCCACTCTCACATCTAATGCACTCATCATAGACATAGAAGGAGGATTGCTAGAAGACGACGCTCCAGCCATAATCAAGTTCTCTCAATCTCAACTACCAACCCTCACCTAGAGAAGAATGGCTCTGATACCATGTTGGAATTCGACAGAGAATAGAGATAAAAGATGAACTGATTACTAAGAACTCTCCACCCAACCATAAGACCACAACAAGCTGTGTCCACCCTCCGAGCTCTCCCTATTTATACTCAAAGTCTAATCCAGAAATAGCTGAGATAACTATAACATAACTCCATGCTTTTACTTAAGTTATCTCCACCTGCTATTCTGGTACAATGACTTGAGTCACTAATAATTGAAGCTAACTTTAGCTATCTTTTTAGCTAACTGAGGCTTATCTCTTTTGTTACCTGTGACTTGTCAGCACAGCTATTATGGAAGCCTGACTTGTCATCACAGTAACTCTAGATAGTAGTAACTTGGTCAGGAGTTGATTTCCAACAAAAGCCACTAGGTTTGTTACCCTGAGGGTTAGGGTCTTATGTCCCAACTGCAGATGTACACCATGAGCCGGTCCTGAACATCACTACGAATTTGATGAAGCTCTTGGACAAGGGCAGGCAGGAGGTCATCTGCGCAAGACTTACCCCTTCATGCACAACCGCATTGTTAGTACCACAAGTGTTGGCCAAGCAGCGAGTGGCCTTAGTAGTAGTAGTACGAACCACGCCTGTCTTGGCAGCCTTTAATCTAAGCCTCTCTTCCAAAAGACCCACCATCTCGTCCTCATGATGATAACGTTGTTTCTGTAAAAAGACTCTCTCTGCTGGCGGCAAACCCTTGATGAAACAATGTTTCAATATAGTAGATCGTTCAGAAGGGTCATCAACGGCCTTACATACCGCCACTCGTAGATCAGTGTAATATTTCCACAAACTGTCACCAGGAACAAAGGTCAGTTCGGGAACAGTATAGGCTATGGGCTTGGCTTCATGGAATATGCACCCTGCCAGATCGCGAGCCTCATCCCATGTCAACTCACTCTTGCCCTTGATACTGGATTCAAAAATCTTGCGAGCCTCACCTTTCAAACAAACACGAAAAGCCTTGACAACAAATCGAGAGGGGACAACATTGATCTCTCTACTGATATAAAAAAACTCTAGAAAGGACTCAAAATCATCTCCCAAGTTGAAATCCGGGTAAGGCTGTTTGTGCATCTTGTCAGCAAAATCAATTGCTTTGTTATTAGCAGTCACCGGAGTGTGTTGTTGAATTAACATCTTCATTAGAGGTGGACAGTTCGACAGTACACCCATTGCTTCACACGACCCTTCCACATCTAGAGCTGAGTCTGGTAGAATATTGTCCTTGTCAGATTTCACATTACCAGTAGAAGCTTCACCTTGCGTGCCCGCAATCTGTTCAGCAGCCATCTCTCTCTCTCTACGGGCTTCTAACTCACTCAAACCAGCTACCATCTCTTCCGCCTCCTTGTCCAACATGGACCTAGTGTAGACTGGCATGAGAGGGGTTTTAGCTGGGTTTACCTTCTATCAAAAGGTGCCTGGACATAATCTTCCCAGTTGGCCACACAGTGGCTGCTGATATACTTATGCTTGGGCAAGAGGTAGACTGCTTCGCCCAACTGCTGCCACACTTCTTGGTCAGACTTGAGCCAGAAGGAGACCTTCACCACAGTACGCACAACACTCTCCTTGACAATTAAGGTGTGAGGAGGATACTCAGCCGCCTCTGCCACTTGCGTGAGCCCTATGCGCTCATGTTTGAAACTCTGGCCAGGAAAGATGACTATGTCCTCAGCAGAATGAGGGAAACGCTAGGCAAGAACACCCGCCACGACCTCTTCCCAAGTAGGATCAGGTGCCCTAGTGCTGGTGGAGCGCAAGTTGGCAAAAACAATCGCCGTGCCACCTTTAATGAATTCCCAGAGTCGGAGAGGGCTGGGCTTGTGAGGGTGTACAAAACTTTCCAGATCACGGCCAATCTCACGAGACACCGTAAACTTGGGCACTCCATTCACCCGCTCGCATGCGCTCTTTGAGCACCGCAAAATGAATCCTCTTGGCAATCTCTTCCGCATGCAACTCTTGCAAAAATTTCCCCGCCCAGGCTCCTTGGAGCGCTTGTTCCACTTTTCGTTTCTGTTCCCTTTTCTGGGCTGCCATCGTTACCACCTTTGCAGCCTCCTCCGCAGCCTCAGCCTCAAATTGAGCAACCCAATGGTTCGAGGGAGTATCTAACACAATCTCTTCTCTCGCCCAAGGTGCACTCGAATCAAAAGGGGCATACTTACAGATATCTTCACTTAAACAGGCACGCAATTCATGCAGAAACGTCAACTCAAAGTTCAGCTCAGGCGTGACTTCTGGAAGCACAGCTTGAGAGCTAGAAGGAGCGGCCATGGCATGTAGCACAAACACAACCTGTGAGCTCACGCAGAGTAGAGACAATCTGCAGCAAACAGTGAGCCCGGAGCGCCGCCATGGTGCCTGTCCGTCGTACCTGTACCCTGATTCTCCTGCCGAAACAGTTACAACAATGATCAAACCTCATCCATTAGCACAGATGAATTCTCGCAATGCCCCCCATCTCCACCATGATTCCGGGGCGTGCGAAAATTCCTCTCTATCCCGGGGACTTACCTATACTGGGGTTGTATGCTCTATAGGGCAGCGCTCGCTAGACAGGAAAGAATCTGTTCAAGCGTTACACACAGTCACTACTTTTCATCCAACCACATGCAATCTTTCTCATAATCAGCTCATACAACTCATGAGATCCAAAACCAACCACCACTTGAGAGACCCAAGGTTTCGCTTAAATAGAGGTGCCAATCGGCGAGCACAGCTACGGCGTGAGCCCAGGAGCTCGGCTCACGCTTTGCCCTCTAAGCGTGAGCCCATGGGTTTAGTGGAGGAAGAAGCAGGCCCCATACCCGAGTCCTCTGTTTAAAGAGGGTCCTATTGTCATGGAAGCAGTTATAGCGCTTAAAAAAAGAGGTATAGAAAACATGGAATGGTCATTGTGAAAGTTACTGAGGTTTTCTTATTGAAGAAGAGGTGAAATAAAAGGCTGGGTGAGTCATCATGAATCTTACTTAGGGATTCTTGCATGAACAAGAGGCAAGAAAAGTTTGGATGCTCATTGTCCAGCTATATGACGTTTCATATTTCATCCATGGTGGATGAATGATGGATGGATGAAATATTGAAGGAGAGGATTAAAATAATGAGGATGGGCAAGAACAGGCCCCAAAATATGACCACTCATTGTGAAACAGGCAATGGTTTTTATTAATGTAGATGAGGTGAAAATTTGACAGATGACCATCTTCAAGCTTATTTAGGCTTTGTTTGTGAAGAAGAGGTGAAAAAAAAGTTGAGCTCTATCATTGTCAAACTTCTTCAGGTTTCTGTTATAGAAGAAGAGGTGAAAAAAAAACCAGATGGTCATCATGAATGCTTATTTAGGGAATAAATTAGGGATTGTTTGTGAAGAAGAGGTGAAAAAAAAACTTGAGCTCTACCATTGTCAAACTTCTTAAGGTTTCTGTTATTGAAGAAGAGGTGAAAAAAAACCAGATGGTCATCATGAATGCTTATTTAGGGATTGTTTGTGAAGAAGAGGTGAAAAAAAAACTTGAGCTCTATCATTGTCAATCTTGTTCAGGTTTCTATTGATGAAACAGAGGTGAAAAAAAAATCAGATGGTCATCATGAATAAATTAGGGATTGTTTGTGAAGAAGAGGTGAAAAAAAAACTTGAGCTCTATCATTGTCAAACTTCTTCAGGTTTCTGTTATTGAAGAAGAGGTGAAAAAAAATCATATGGTCATCATGAATGCTTATTTAGGGTTTGTTTGTATAGAGGAAGTGGAAAACAAATGAGCTATCATTGTGAAACTTGTTCAGCTGCCTGTTATTCCAGATGAAGTGGAAAAAAAAACAGATGGTCATCATGAAGCTCATTTACGCAATGCTTCTGTAGAGGCCGTCAAAAAATAAAATGTGCTTTCATACTGACACTTGTCCATGTTTGGCAGGACTGCGAACAAAACAAAGTTTTTTTTTTTTTTTTTTTTTTTTTTTTTGGCCCATGGAAATATTGGGGGTGGGGGCAGAAGTGGTGTGCGTTGACGCACTAAATTTTAGAGGCTCGTTAACCAAACCCGATGAAAAAATAAACTACCTTTACATGTTCTACCAACAAGGCAGCCTTTTCCGACATTGCGAAAAATTGCAACATATGCAACACTACTCGATATTGCCAATGTCTCGCTGCAAAAGTGTCCGTACCTCACCAGGACCTAGTGTTGCCTGGTGAATGATTTGGTCTCTTTTGGGATCACAATACATCCTGCGCAAAAAGATGTAGTAAAGATGCTTGCAGGGAACCCATTTCCCTCTCTTTCCTAGAGCTTCCTCACGCATGCACACGAAGTCAGGACAGGTACACCCCGGAAAATTTCCCACCGTCACCTGATAGGCCCTGTCGTGCAAAACAGACCCAGATGTGACCAAAGTATAAACCCGTCCATACCCAAGTGAAGGTACTTCCATAGTTCATGTTACCCGAGCCTGAAGTAGTCTAGCCGATTCCACCTTCGCATCGTGATCAGGCCCCGAAGCCACCCGATGCACTGTTTTGCCATTCCTTCTCATGGGATGCGAAGTATCGTCTAGAGGAGGCACCATAGTAGCAAGGCCACCAAGAGTCGACGCCACTGATCGGTGCAGACGAAAGTCGGCGTCCTCCAACTTGTCAATCTCCAGTGCTATTATGGAGGTTCCCACCCGCACTGGCCAAATGGTTGGTGGGGGAGGCTTAGCAATGCAGGAGTCGCGGACGGTACCATTCACACAGCGAGCCATATCGTCCGGGCAGAACCAGAATTTGTGCATCTTTGACTCCTTTGATATATGTGGCCGAATCAAACCTGTGAACGTCGGAGCTAGAGTACCCGCCGAGCCTTTGGCTATCCTGGACTTACACTTTTCATAACTAATGGCCCTCACTGCAGCGCAGCCAACTCTAGACCCTGGAGTAGTTCGCTCGATGTGTCATTCGGAGTCAGCACAAGGTGACTCCTGCACTGCCCCCCTGTGGTCCTGCTAGAAACCCGCAATTACAGGGGTTGCAGGTAGCTCTGTGGAAGAGGAAGCACCAGCAGCCTCTTTCCTACTGGACGCCATGCTTTGTAGTGGAGAAATCTTGGGTACAAAGAAGTTGTCTCTGTCATGGCGATGTGAATCCCCATCTGATCCTGGAGGTGTATTTAGCTTGCATTTGCAAGTCCCAAACCTTTCCTCTCCTTCCTGATGGGGCTCCCTTGATTGGAGAGGTGAGCCCATTGTGCACCTGTTCACTGCCTTTGCCATCTTCGTTGGATCCCCGGACCTTCTTGCAGCCCTCAGCATCAACTCTGCTGTATCTGGTCCCTTGCCCCCACATCGGCCCCTGAGGAAGTCACGATATCTTGTTTGCCGGGTTAGAGCTCGCACTAGATCATCTGTTGTAGCAATGTACAGATCTCTTCCTGCTTTGCCAGATTGCTGCTTCCAGGTGGCGTGAACGCTTTCTGCCAGATTGCAGGACGACATGTCCGCAATGTCCTCAAGGGACACGTCCTGTGAAAGGAAAATGAAAGAGCATCATTCATGCAAGCGCAGACTGTTCTGGGAACAAGGAAAGAAATTGGGCACATACAAGGGATTGCAGAGGTGAAAGACAGCTTACAGTAGTCATGAAAGCCCCCCATTGCCTGTATTTGAAGTGCCAGAAGACCAACCAGTCTTCCAATTCTTTGACACCGTCCTGATCAGTAGCCCCTGACGAGAACCACCATGCTCTCACTGTCTGGTACATGGTCTCAGCCTCTTCCATTGTAGTCGCATTCTTGTACATGAAGCAGAGCCTCATATGCTCCGCCTGCAGATCTCTTCTGATGCACCTCTTCGTATGTTGGACTGAGTCCAGTGGAATAGACATGTGCGCTCCCTATTAGGCATGGGTACCTTTGGATCACCAGATCCAAAAACTCGACGCACAGCATTGAAGTTAGCCTGTGCACCATCCGCCATAAACCCGTTGAAATTTATGCCTGTATGTCCATTGGACTCCATGACTGAAAGCAAACAATTCCACATTATCATCTGGGACTCTGTATCTTCAGACTGCACGTCACAGATGGCAATTGTCATTATTCTTTGGTAGTTCGGGTCGTAAACATGGCAAGACATGGTTGTCCAGCCCTTCACTCGTTTGCAATGATCGAACATCATCCAGGCTTTCTCCAGATCCCCCCCTTGTTGCATACGTCTGGCCAGGCTGACGCCACTGCCCTCGCCCACCGTAGACATCTTGAACAAGTAAACCTTTGAAGACCCTTGACCCGGGAAGACGCTAGATTGGATAAAGTCATATTGACTTATGCGCTTGAGCTCCATAATGCTGTGGATGGACCCTGTGTTTCCACCGCGCACTCTCAATGCATTCACCTGATTCCTAATATTGGGGGAGCTCAACACGGGGAAGTGATCCATCATTGCATCCAAAGAAACCCCCTCAAGTCTTCATGAGCTGCATTCGCTTCCCTGCCCAAGAATGTGCCTCTCTAGCAAACTTTTGCTGGCAGCCAGCGCTATGGCATATGGTTTGGCTGAAGGGGACTTTGCAAACTCCTCCACGACAAGCCCACGCGCCAACTCCACACTATCTCTGCAATTGCCGTGAGACACAGGATGGTCGTGAGTCCCAAAATGAATGTAGGCTCGAGTCATGGTTTTGCAACGGTGAGTAACGTAGTACATGCGAGCAGGGCAATGTGCAATGCATGAGGGGGCCACCTTGCAGAACTTACAAACAAATGTACTGGCAGACGGTGGGGCACAGCTTGGGATAAAAGGATTGTCGGAGAGTCCTTCCCACTCACTCTCATTTTTAGCACCGCTCTTCATGAAATGCTGGCAACTTGCATTCACACATCTCAGATGCCCCACACAAACGCTCCTTCTGAATGTCAAGTTTACATCGTTGTGGATATTGGACGTTTTGGTTCTGCACCATGGATGGCCATCATGCTTTTTATCCATTCCTTGCAAGAGACCTGAGAGGCCCCCAGCACAAGTTGCTGGATTCAGCTCAAAGAGGATGTCACCGTCGAAGGAAGGTGGAAGGAAATGAATCATTTTTGTTGCGAATGAATCCCACAGTATCCCTGCGATCTCATTTTTGGATCCTGGTTTTCCTGACAATGCTTTCAGATGTGGGATGACGCTAACGATTTCCTGAACATCGATGTCCCCTTCAGGAAGACTATTCATGGGAGCCAGTAATTCTGCCAATTCATCATCCGAGGAATCCGACAGGGTCACAAAAGTTGTTGAAGTGGTGTCCTCCTGCTTCACAGTCACATGCCGCTTTCCTTGAACGACAGAGGCAGTTGTCCCAGGAGTGACAATGGAGCCACCGGATTGTCTCCTTTTGCTTCGGAACACATGATATTTTCCAGGAAGAACTCTCCATTCCTTGTGTTTCTGTGCAACGTGCGGTTTCTGGAACAACGTTCTTTGAACGTTTCCCTCCAAGTCATAGATCTCTTTCTCGACAGTAACACAACCAATGTCAAGCTTGAACCTTGCTGCCAGAACATGCTCCTCCACCACAGCAAAACCATCATCTTCAACCGAGGCACTGAAAGGGCAAGGCTCTTCAGTATACTGAAACTCGGCGAAGGCCACGTCATTAGGAGAAGCCATGTGGTGAACATACGATGGTGAGTACCAATACAACTGTGCGACATGGCCAGGTAAAAACCTTCCGGAGGCGATTGCCAAATCCCAAAAGTGTTTGCTAAGGCAAGAGGTAGTTGTACAACTGGCCCCACACATTAACCAATAACTTGTGAGGGTATTGAACCACACAGCCAAAACAGTTGGGCAGTTGTCAAATTCATGGAGAAGGGAACAAAACTATTTATTTTGTCAGTGTCACACCGCCGGGAAAAGACGGCGCCGTCTTGGATATTGCAATCCAATTTGCGTTTTGCGGCGTTCCACAACGTGAACCCGGACAGTGCATTGATTGCCAAACCCGGGAAATATCCAACGCCGGATGAACGCGGACATTGCGTTCCTGACGTTATGTATGTTTTTGTTTTGAAGAAGGCAAAATCCGTGTATGATAGGGCGATGGCATGCCTCATGTGCGCAATATTTCATCCACATTTGAAGAACTCGGCCTTATTGATGGCATTAGGGGCGCCCAATAAGCCGCAGCCAGTGAGATCGATCCACTTGGGGGGTTATAGGGTAGACACGCACGTCCTTAACCACATGCATAACTGACGGCTTTACAGGGTTCCTTACTTTCTCGATTGTTTGTTAGTCAAGCTGGAGAGCTGCGGGAGAGAGAGAGAAGACATAGTAAGAAGACGTAGAAGGCAGTCCCTTTACTTCACGAGTGTGAGAGAGAGGAAAAACGCGCGAGTCAGAATGAGAAAGTTGCGCAATCTGCAAAACGCTGATGAGCAGGTTGCACAGGATACGTCAACCCACAAATCACAACAGATCACAAAGCCGGTCCAGCCTGAAATGGAGGGAAGAATGGAAGGCGAGGAGACTGCCCCGGAGACCATTGTGCATGACATGGACATCGACACCACCACCGTCGGTGAGAAAGAAGCGACACCAAAGGAAGCTGTGAGGACGCAGCAAGAAGAGGCATCGGGAAGTGGTGTCATGAAACCCAGGGTAATCCTTCTCCCAAACTGCATGAATCTCGCTTGACTGTCATACCAAGTGCATAGATAGGATACGAGAGATCCCCTGAAAACTGGGTGCGGCACCGCACTCAATTTTGAGGGGAGCTCTATCACTTCCATTTTTATGCCGAGGTGAATAACTAAGTCTTAGAGACAGCAGGATTTGAAACGGAAGCCTGAGAGGGACACAGAGAAACTGAGTGCGGTGGCGCACTCATTTCAACTAGATAATTGCCGATCGCTTCGGCATTAGGGAAAGAGGAAGGTGATGTTCATAGTTTAGGTCCGTGAGACACTGGAGTGGTCACCCTGAACTGAGTGCACCACCGCACTCAATTTTTGAGCTCCATGGAATCATTGAGTTGCTATTGACTGAGGTGAACAGTAGATAGAAAGTGCGATTATTCCATAGTGAGATCTCTTATGAGTTCTGAGAATGACATTATGTCTAACCTGGAAACTGAGTGCGTTGGCGCACACAGTTCCGAGGTGTGATCGACAATGTTTTTGGACAGACGTGAAGAGCCCAATGAACTCAAAACAGAAGTAGGCAGACATAATGGATGGCTCCCAACCTGAGTGCGCCACCGCACTCAGTTTCGGATCACCATAGAATGGTCAATTTGCAAATGACAGACGTGAAACGAAAGTTAGAAAGTGTGTTTCATTCAAAGTGAGATATCTTTTGAGTTTTCATATAGACAGAAACGATAACCTTGAAACTGAGTGCGGTGGCGCACTCAGTTCTGAGGTGAGATCGACCATCTTCGTGGACAGAGGTAACGACCCAGGTGTGCTCACAAGAGAAATCAGGACAGAGTGGAGGGCTCCCAGAAATGAGTGCGCCAGCGCACTCAGTTTTTTGAGCACCTGTAGATGGTTGATTTGATGATGTCTAGAACGAAGTACACAATGTGGAAGAGGAAGTGGCAAAGGAGCCATTGACTGAGTGCCTGCGATGAGCATGATTTCTTAGATGTCATGGAAGGTGTCCAAAAATGAGTGCGCCACCGCACTCAATTCCGGTTGACAGGAAAGGAGGGTTATGTGTGTAGTTTTGGAGAACTGATGTTTGTCTGTTCCGATCCTTTGTCAGTCTCGAAAGTGAGTGCGCCACCGCACTCAATTCTTGTAGGTGCAAGATCAGGAAAATGTAACTGTGGAATGACGGAAAGGCTATAATTGTGGGAGGTGCGGGGGAGGAAAAGAAAAGGATTGCAGCCTGAGAAGCAGCAGCAGCAGGAGGAAGAAGTGACTGAGAAGCTTGTTGAAGAAGACGATCATTTCTACGAAGAAAGAGCGGCAAAGGTCCTTGTGTACGAGAAAGTCAATTCCGCGCTGGTGATCAAGTCTATGCTGGTATCTGGAGGCAAGATCATGATCCCTCTCTGCCGCCTAATATCAATGCCAATTGTTCGACCTGCCCTGACCGGGGATGTGTCCAAGTTGGAGCAAGATTTTAGTCATGGATACATAGAGGGGTCTCTAGTGTTTTACGTTTCTTTGTGCGATGCTAGTGGACAGGAGGTCTTGGTGGACGAGTCAATTGTCAAAAGCTGGGATCCAATATGGCGAGAAATAAACGAGGAGTTCGAAGCCCAGATTTCGAGGAGAATGTCCACACAGGTGTTCTCCAGGAAAATGTTTCATATTTGGGATGGCAATCACCGCTTCATGGCCTAGATGAACGTCATAAACAAATATCACAGCACAAACGAGGACTGGCACTACCTTGTGGCGTCCATGGTGCTGGATCCGAAAGGAAACGTCACAACACTTCTGACGGCTATGCATGACATCAACAAGTAAGTATAATGCTCACCCTTCATGCTAACAGAATTCTCCGATTTGTTCTGTCAGTTTTGTATTTCCTGGTGAAGGAGGAAGTCATAGTATTTGTTGGGACTGCAGGGGAACCGAAAGTGCACACGTGACGACGAATTTGGTGCACACTCTATTTAGGATATAGAAGGTGGGCCAAATGCCAGCTGATGATGACAGCCTAGATTTGTTCTTACACCCCAACCCTATTTGGAAAAACAGGCTGAAATGTGTTGAGGAAGGTGCCTTCATTAATTAGCAGCACCTCATTCTATCAATTGTGCTGCCGCTACTGTTTCCACTTGCAACAATTGACCATCTACTCCAGCTGATTTCTTTTAGCTATTGATCCCTCAGCCTGAACCTGAACATGAATCTGGACCTCTATCCTTGGCCCCTCAGCTATCCTTGCCCGCGTACAGATCATGAATACATCCCTCAGCCTTGATGTTAACAGCTGACAGTGACGGCGTGAAGTTCTTCCAGAAAACACCCCAACCTAGGACTTAACAGTAGTTCCAATTCTGAATTGCAACTGCTTCTCTCTGTAGTCGAACAAGCACTGTGTCCAGCACAAGACACATTGCATATGTTCTTGGCTGTGGCTTTGTAGCTGGCTGGTCTCACTGGTGTAAAGGTGTAAAGGTATACGAGGTGTAAAGGTGTGGGATTTCTTCTCCTGCCTCACGTGCCTGACTCACGTGCATGGTGTTGATAGATCCAGAGACAACGGGGATAGACACTCTATAGAATATCTCAATACTTTTTCTAACCCACGTACCAGTTTTTTAGAAGCTCAGGTGCCCATATGGAGGCTGCGTTAAAGCAACATCACTAGAAGAGAAACCGGCTTTTTCCACGGGTATGCCATCTCATACCTGGCACATTCCACGGCTTTTATCACGGGTCTGTAGAGTGAGCCAAGGTGTGGTTCAAAATATGCCCTAACTATGGGGTGTCGCACATGTGATCCACACCCGAGGCAAGAACGGTGTGAAAACAGCCATGAGCGTGGCAGGAGTTGGCTTAGTTTACATGGCATGTTACACACATGTGTGAAATGGGACCATAGAATTTCCACATTGTGGTGTATGGGGAGTTTGAGAATGATGCCCTTGGAAAATGATCATGAGCTTCATGTTCATGTTTAGAAATTTGCACGATGGGCTACTAGCAAGTGAAGAATCACCCCCCGCTACACCCCATTTTCAATCTCTACATTATGAAGTCTATAATGCCATTGGTGAAATGAGCATGAGGATCGCATTCAAAGGTGGCCCCGTTCCATTGCAACCTATGATACAACTAGGACAAACAGGCATAGGCATGATTTACACTTTTTGCCACAAATCACTTGCATCATCCTTACGTTGAATTCCTTGTTTATGTGACATGCTTGGACTTTGTCATCTCACACATCAAAGAAAAAACCAGAATATTTCGAAAAAATCCATAGAATTTTAACAAGAGACCAAAAAAGAAACCCAGGTCTAGGTGGGTAGCATGGTGAGTCTCTATACAAGGTGATTTATTTTAAATTGTAAGTGGTTTCAACAACTTCATTAGCAACTCCACAATTATATTTTAAATTCATGTAAATTGAAATATATAAATCAGTATTATATAGAAATAGTTGTTTTAACTACTCATTTCATGACTATGAACCTTACCCAGTAAATAAATTAACCAGGGACTTTGTACCTTGTTATATATATACGTTTTTCACCCTAACATATATATATTATAGCTAAAAATACCTTCACATAATTACATGGACCATATAAATATTTTATATAATGTTAGGGTTCAAACTGTTCAAAAACTTCAAAAGTTGGCTCGAATTTAGGGCTACTAGGTCGCGGTGTGCAGGGCTGGGACTTAGTGTTTTTTGGGGTCCGGTCTTCTTAGTGCCAAACATCGTAATAGCAGGAACTCGAGGCCAATGTGGTGAGGGCACCTTCTTCTTCGACCTATTTCAGCCTGTTTTGCCTTCTCATCAGACTCGGCCCTGAATTTGCAGCACGGAGCAGAGCTGGCATGAGTTTCTTCACGATGGTGGGACAATCGCAATCGCAAGGTGTTGCTTTTTCTTAATGTAGGATGTAAAGAAGTTTGTCCATCCTACAAATATGGGCTTTTGGCTCCTGTTAGTACCATGTTGTACCCGATGTCATTCTGAACACTGCCCTGGTGGACTGCATGTATGCCAAATGTGGGTGCATCGAGGATGCAAAGGAAGTGTTCCACAGTATGGCTGAACGAGATGTGGTGTCGTGGAGTGCGATGATTGCAGGATATGCACAGCAAGGGCGCGGATGGAGGCTTTGGAGACCTATGAGCAATGATGCGGGAAGGGGTGATTCCCTGTGGAAAAATAGACATAGCTGTAATGATAGAGTGAGGCATGAAGCAAGCTTTGGATTGCGCAGACATGAGAGCACAGGTACTAAAAGGTAGTAGGAACTGGGAATATGTCTGCATTACAGAGCGTAACTTTATAGGCAAGAGAAAATGGTCACAAGCTTGTAAGATGAGTGCTTCAATCTGTTCTTGTACAAGGTTCTCCTCAGTTTCTGACAGTCTATTCGCTGGCTTTCTGGTTGCAGGCCGGGAACCCTTGGGTGTTGATTTCGTGCTCCACGTCAGCACAATGGCCAAGGTCGGCTTTGTTCATGATGGCCTTCCGGGGCTTTTGGTGGTGGATGGAGAGGACCTGACCAAGGGCTATGCTGTGGCAGCACCACCAACTCAGTCATAGATTTTCAAGCCTGTCTGCAACCTGTGGATTCCAAGCCCATTATGCTCTACAATCCACTCCCAGAACCAAATTCATCAAGGACATATTCAAGCGTTGCTTTTAGATCCTGCGGCAGCATTGCGTGGGCAAGGACATATCTGTTTTTAGTCAACCCTACGAGCCAATGAGGAGCATCGAGCTGTGCAACTATCTCCAAGTTGTTATGGGCCAGGCCAACCTCGGCGACATTAAACTTTGAACGGTATCACACTAACTCTCAGGAAAGAACACCACAAATTTGGCTTACATTCTCATTGATCAACCCTCTCAAACACCTTTTGGTGGCCATAATCTGATCATCTCAAAGACAACATGTGAACACAACTTCAACTTCACAGAATCAGGCTGCCCAACCTCTGTACCTGGTCTCTTTCTTCGGATGGTGTCTGGTGTTGTGACCTCTTTACTTCACCTCCTGTTTATGATGTATACTCAATGGCACATGCCCCTGTTCTTGGATCAACAATATACTTCAGATCATTTTACTCTCATGCACATGCCCGCTTTCCGAATGTACATGCCACACTCCCCCCTCTATTTGATAAAAATCTAGGGATATCTATACATGCTCTTTATGTAGTCTTGTTCTATGATTTCGTTATCTCACTTCCATCCTATGATATGTATTTAGAGATACATGCCCCGGCTCTTGGATCAACACTCAATATCTTATTCTTACATCCTTATCTGAAGTCTACTTACCAAATGGCGCATGTTATCAACTGTTGTACCAATAATTACTATAACCATGCTGACAACGTTCTATGTCTCCGACCTATGCACCCTAAGGCACATGCCCCCTGCCACACCATACAGGAACTCGGACTCCAGATTACTTATGATTCCCTGTGGAAGGATAGCTACAAGAAACCTGCATGGATAGATGGTACATAGTTTGGAGTGATTTTGACATGATACTGCCAAAGTGACAATAAGAAAGTGTCCAGAAACATGTAACAGAGATGAGGAGAAGCTGTGGAATGAATGCTTTTCTGACCCCAGTCAAGGGTGGGACAACCGAGGGAAAAAGGTGAATGCCTATTAGATTACAGAGAGTAGGAGACGCAACTCAACATAGACACTAAGGCAAACTCTCCTTCCCTCCAAAGGGTGTGTTTTGGTATCTGAGCGAATAAATATAATTTCTAAAAACATAATTTCAATATTTTGTTACTTAATAATGTTATCATCAAGGCCATTGTCCATTTTTCCTATAATAATAATAATAATAATAAATTAAATCCATTAATATTCAAACTTAAATATTGGAAATCAATTAATAATTAATTAATGCATACCACCACACAGGAACGAACACGTGTTGCATAGTGACTTGTCGAAGGTGTGAAATATAACACGTGTCGCATAGTGGCTTGTTCAAGGTGTGAAATCCGCTGTGAAACATGCCACACTGGCCTTTTTCACACTCTGCCATGTCAGCTATGTCATCGGCCATGTCAGCGGCCATGTCACCATGCACCCCGTGAAAAAAGCCACCCGTGGAAAAAGCCTCCCGTGGACTTTTCCACAAGGCCGCCGGAGAGCCAGGGCGTCCACGGGATGTCCAAAAGCACTAGTCGTTTCTTACACCCACGGCAGGTGTGGACTGCGGCTGATTCCACATCAAAAAGTGTGGAAAAAGTCGTGGAAAAAGCCGGTTTCTCTTCTAGTGCATGAATAGGAACGGAACTGGTCAACTCTACTTCCTACCTAAGCAAAATAAGATTGTTACTTATATTTAATCACCCCTTGGAGAAGCTTCTGCCAAGAAAGTGTCACCCCAAGTGACCCAAGCCATCAAAACAGAGGGAAACAAAGGGCTGGTCTCCTTTAGTGAGCCTGGCTCCCTCATCCAACAAATCCTCAAGCTTGCTATGAGCTTTAGCTTTTTGCAGGACAGATCTGGTCAAGGCATCGGCGTTGCTGTGAAGTTGCCCCCTTTTGTATTGTATGGTGCACTAGTAGCCCTGTAAAAGCAAAGCCCAACGAGCCAAACGACCGGTCAGCTCTCTAGAGCGCATCAAAGCATAGAGGGGCTAGTGGTGAGTCTGTATAACGAACTTAGAACCATGCAAATAGGGCTTGAAATGCTTAACCCCAAACACCATGGCCAGCCCTTCCTTGTCAGAAATGCCATAGTTCTTCTCAGCTTTCGACAAATGCCGGCTGGAGTAAGCTACCACTCTTTCCTCACCATCTATGACATGGCTTAAGATAGCACCCATAGTGTCCCTAGATGCATCAATCTGAAGCAAGAAAGGTTTAGAAAAATTGGGGTAGATCAGGATGGGTGCCGTGGTAAGAGCAAGCTGTTTAAGGTGCTCAAAGGCTTTCTGCCGAGTGCTACTCCATAAAAACTTTTCTTCTTTGCACAGGAGACGGGTAAGTGGTCCTACAATCTTGGCAAATCCTTGCACAAATACTAAAGAGGCCAGTCCAAGGAAAGCTTTGACTAGTCCCTATTTATCCTTGGGCACAACAAACAACAAGACAACCAACATTTTGTCAGGATCAGGTTGGATGCCCTTAGCTGAAATCAGGTGCCCTAAATACTTAGGTTCTCCAAGCATAGAGCACACTCAGAAGGTTTCAGCTTGAGCTATGCAGCCCTGAGCCTATCAAACACTTTCTGAAGGGTGCAGCAAATGGCTGGAAAATGATGTGGAGAACACATTAATGTCATCAATGTAAACCAAAGCGCATTCCCATTTCAAGTTTCCAACTATGCGTCGTTGAAAGGTACTATTGGCGTTGTAGAGCCCGAATGGCATGGTTTCAAATCGTAACAAGCCTTGTTTGTAGGTGAAAGCCGTCTTTTCCTCGACTGCCTCTACTAGGGGTACCTGCCAGAAAGCACTTGCCATTTATCCAACAATGAGAAGATAGTGGAACCATTTGATAACTGATCAAGGGTATCATCAATCCTCGGTAGGGGGTAGGTGAGTTCGAGGGCCAAGCTTTGAGGGCCAAGCTTTGGGTGTTTCACTTGTCTTACCCATGGCTGGTATGTTCCAGCTGAATAAGACTTGTTTCTCGAGCTAATTTAGGCATAGAACTACCTATAATTGTAGGTCTGTCCAGCCCCTTGTGTGACCAGCTGTTTGACAGTGTCATGCTGTAATGTCATGTGTTTGGAACCACCCTAAAGTGACACCTTCCGGATGGGACGTACCTACAGCCCCTCTTGATCCCTTCCTTTGAGTATGATAAGCTGTCTCTAGATGTCCAACATAGCACCAGTTTGTTGTAACCAATCTAAACCAAGTAGCAGCTTATCACCATTGCTCACAATGGCAAGCACATCGGCCTTGCATCCCTCCAAAGAGATGGTAGCTTTGACTAAGCCTAAAGGGGAATAAGCTGATCCATCAGCTATGGTGATTGTCATGCCCTTTGCACTAAGCAATTTACTACCCATGAGCTTCACAAGAGATCAGTAAGGGACAATAGTAATGGTACATCCTGTGTCTATGATGCAAAAATGTGAAATACCATTGATGGTATAACTTGCAACCCAAGGTTGCACTACAGTGTTTCTGGCTTCCTTGGTGCCTTTTCGCACCTGTTTTGTTGAATTGTCCTTCTTGCGTGGCCCCTTTGAGACCTGCAGCTCTTGGGGCCTGACTAGTTTAAAGGCTGAGAGGTGGTGACAAACTCTTTTGCCTTGAGCCCTTTCACAAATTGGCGGGCCTCCTCTTTCTAGTCGCAGTAGTTCGTGGTATGATCCTCCGAAAGACATAGACCACAGGGCCATTGTTTCTTGTACTTAGAGCCCGTGCTCTGGCCTCTCGGGAAGGAGCAGCCCTTGGGGAAGGTGCAACAGGTGTGGCTGGTACAACAGCCCCCGTGTTGGTTTCTCGAGCCCTCCAATGAGGTTCATCCCGTAAGTTGAGCATGTGCTCAAACTGGCCCTGCAAATCTGTTTTCAGATCCCTCAATTCCCTTTCAATAGTGTCCCTCACACCCTGGTCAGTAGCTACACACTTAAAGTTTGCTGGAATTACATCAAGGTCTGAACAATATGGGCTATGCTGCTGCCCAGGCCTAGGCAAGTCACTTAAATCCCTGATTTGCTCCAAATATTATAACATTCCTTCATCATCTGTAAAGGCACGAGAAATGACTTCCTTTTGTAGGTCCTGGGCAAACCACGAATAAAATGTTGCCTAAGAGTATGGTCTCGGTACATACCATCGTTTTATGTAGCAAGCGTAGCATGTTTTTTTAACATTAGCATAAAAAGCCCGAATATTGTCTCCCCCTGGTATTTGTGTGTGGATAGGAAACCCTTTGCTTTTAGGGCTTGATTTTTGGGAGTAAACAAATTCATAGCCAAGGCTTCAGAATTCTTCCATGTCAAGGATCCCATACCTTCCAAACTAGCTTTGTACAAGTCTCTCGCTTTGCCCTAAAGACTGAGGGTGAAATTGGTGACCATCACATCTTCTCCCACCTTGTTGGCGCTGGCTCTGAGCTTAAACATACGCAAATACATGTCAAAGTTATCACTCATGTTTATATATTTCGGGTATGGTTGCGCCTAAGGCCGGGAACCCGGACCCTCCTTTCTACGATCATCTTTCGGCTCCTTACCAGGAGTTCTTGCCTAGGAACAGAAGCGAAGACTTGCCCTATTCGTTTAGGTCTGAAATGAGCAGACATACCAGTACCTTGATAACCTTTGGCTTGTTCCGTCTTGAAGGACGATGCCAGCATAGATTTCACTAAGGACATTAACTCATGATCAGCAAGCAACTTGATCAACATGGTTGGTTCTTTCAATGCAGCTTTAAGCTGCTTGGTAAGCTCATTACCTTCCCTTTCTGTCATTCCCCTAGTTCGCATAAGCAGTACAAGAATTCAGAGAAAACAGATAGACCAGCAAGCCACCACTAGCAAAGAAGCACCCTAGCTGAGAGTTCTGAGGGAGTGTGAACTCACTCCCAATCCCAGAAGAGCAGTGGCAGGCTGGTGCAACACCTTCCGCGTCCCAGCTGTTTTTGGCAATGGTGAGGTCGACCATAACGTGCTCCCCAAGTGGTACAAAGCGACCGCACGCTCATGATAGGTATGTAGATATGTGTGCCAGATCTCCACTTTCGGGTATTCAAGAAGTAGATGATTAAATGGTGTATTGTAGTTCATTCCTCTTTGGGTAAGCTTGCTGGCCTATCATATTTATTTGGCTAGATTATGCATGAATCAAAATATTGGTAGCTACAAACCATACCATTTGCCTTTTAGGGACTTCTTGTAGGGGTCCTTGGCTTCTGCACGGGTCGTATTCCTTGGGTTCTCCTTCACGGGCTGTCGGGACATGCCTTATGGTCGTTGGGCTTGTATGAGGTCTAATTTTTTCCCCCACAAATAATCCTCAATTAAGCTCTCAAGGGCTTCCTCCCCTCCCCTCCCCCCCCCCCTTCCCCCCTACCCAACAAAAAAAACCAAGGAACAAAACAAAGACTTACCTCTTACACTTAATTTTTTAGCAGCATCCTGAATGGATTTGTTAAATGCTGAATGTTGAATGCTATTGTTCCCTATGTTTCCTGCAGGAGTTTGAAGCTTGTGTTGGATTCAGATGGATGCTGACGTTGAGGATGCTGACAGATCCTAGCTCCACCACAAGTTCTCCTTGTTGCGCCCTCTTTTCGAAGGTTGGCTCTATAAAGTGAACTTGACTACATTTTAATTGATGGTTGAAACCCCTCAGTGGAGGGCATTCCTGGATTTGAGGGCCTGAAGCTGAGACAGCCCTAGGCGAGGGCCTGAAAATCCAGGAACCTTCCCCACCCGGGGCCTTCTCTTGCGTAAAGAAATGGGATGATTTCTTTGAGTTTGAATGCATTGGAAAGATGATAAAAAGAAATGGGACTAGTGAAGGAAAAGATCTTAGAGGTAAAGATAAAGAAATGTGGGAGGTGTGCATTACTAGAGTGTCTAACACACTGTGCATTATACTTTTTTGTATGCCTTGGTACTCATGGCTGGCTATTACCCTGTAGAACGAGCAGATATTAACGAAGGGAAATCAGCCCCGTTCTTTACGTAGTCTTCGTAATTTTCCCTTTAAATCCAACGTAAAAACCTTCAAATTTTTTGGCTTTGTTAAAATTAGGGCTTCCCTGACAGGAATTTTCCCTGGCACGTGATTACAGGTTTTTGCCCAGGACGGGGGCTGTAATCCCAGATTATGGAATTTGTCCCCCACATTTATGGGTCTATTATTCTTAATATTGGGCAGACAATTTTCAAACTTGGGCAGCGATTGTTGTTACCAGAGTTGATTCATCCTCAAACCCCTGGCGGGTCCCAGCCTGGATATATATATATATATATGGACTGCCGGAGGCAAAAAAAATCAAATATTCGCCTTCAATAAGAACCGCCGGATCTGAAAAGATGGGATAACCGGATCCAGTTGAGAACCGGTGATTTTGTATCTTTTTTTAATTTGATTTGACCCGGAACTTTCCGTGCCTCCTAAACCTATTTCCGTGGACACACAATTGTCCCCTCATGCATTTTTTTTTTCCGCTCCAGCTCATACCGCTCATGAAATAGCAGCCCCCCTTCAGTGTTTACAGCTCTAAGAATGAGCACTTGCAGAAATTGGAATTATGTTTGGCCAGATGCAGGATGAGAGGTCTTGGGCTGAATCCAGAAAAATGTACTTTCTGTGTGAACTCAGGAGTTTTTTTGGGACACATTGTGTGTAAAAAATGACTGCTTGTAGATCTTAGAAAGACAGAGGCTATTAAAGCCTCACCACCACCAAGTAATATTAAGGCTCTAAGGAGGTTCCTTGGACAAACCAATTATTACAGAAGGTTTGTCAGACGATATGCATTGAAGGCAACACCATTGAGCAAGCTCTTGAAGAAGGATACAGGGTTTGCATGGACAGCTGAGTGCCAACACGCCTTCGAGGAACTCACATTGTCAGTAACAACTACACCTGTGCTGATTAATCCACATTGGCATATGGTATTTCATGTACACTGTGATGCCTCTGGAGAAGCATTAGGAGCTGTGTTAGCCCAACCAAAAGGAGCAGGATATGCAACCATATATCCGGCATTGAAATCCGGAGGTTATAATCCGGATAATAGCCCCTTATTCGTTCACTTGACATAAATGAGGCGGGCCATAGTCATGAGTTGGCATGTCTTCATTTCATTTCTACTCATCACGTTTAGAAGGGCACGTTTCAGAGGGGCATGCATTTTTTCATTAGTATTTTTAATACATTAGATGTTTAGTGTGGGTTATTTTATGATATTGAAATAAAATTAGATTTGTTTGATAACCGGATACTGAACCGCCGGAGGCCATCCTGACATAAACTCCATTTGTCCATAACCGCATAGGGTTAAATTTTGTATTTGTTGCCAACCGGCAGGATATCATAATGGAAAAGCTCCAAAAACCCCGGAACCGAAGGATGTGAACACAAACAGTTAAAGTTAAACATCCGTAACCGGCTGATATTAAAAAAATCAAATAACCACACAACACTGGTTGTTACTACAAAGATATTGAAATAGGCGTAAAACGGGCAATCTCGAAAACGGGCAGCTTCATTTTTTACGGAAGGTAAAGTCCACGCCCTTAGACTTTCCTGGATTTTCAACCCCTGCCCTCGGGACAGGCGCCCCAAATTGAGGAAAGTCCTGGGGCGAGGACTTTACCTCTTACAAAGGTACGTCATACTACCACTCCCAATTAGAGCACACATGGCATAACTTAGAGCATTATACAACATTCCATGTTTGATTTTAACTTCAAGTGGTCACAGGGAGGTTCCCCTCGATTGTTGCGCCTCATGGCCCTGACGAGGGTATTTATTTTCCTTTTCAATAGGACTTACAGGGTCTCCATCCCCTTAATTAAAAAAAAAAAAAAAACAACCTTCCTAATCATCTGTCACTTCATAGTCGCTATAGTAAGAGAGTTTTTAATTAGATGATGGTTCAGGTTCCAAATTTTTATTTTATTTTATTACAGAAAGGGGAAGTAGCCCTTGAGAACTTTATTATAAGTTATTGTGGGGAAAAGAATTAAAACCCCGGATGAACCATAAGGCACACACACTGCAAGGAGTGAAGAACGAACCCTTCCTCTCAGTACGAGAGAATGATCAATAAACAAGATCTGTCTGCCCTAGGGCTGCAACTTTTAAGCTGGGGAGCTACTATGTCCGCAGGATCGCCTGACTATGAGAACTCAACAGTAGTGTCTGAAGCTATCTATGGAAAGCCAGGATGCATTTCATGAATGCTAGACAAGAGCGCCCCAGAAACTGGTTCACTAAAATTTAGCAGTCAAAACATTTCCATTGGAAAGCTAGTGAGAGGGGATCGTCTGATCCCCTCCTAATTGAAACCACCCTATGTGAACTGAGAACCTTGTTATCCTCTCCAAATTGAAACCACCCTATCTGTATTGAAGCCTCGAATCCGATGATGAAGGCCTGAGGTGCTTCCAATTGATATCTCGATCGAACTTAGGAGACACTGTGCAGGGTCGAGCAGTGGTCACGTCAGCAGGCGGGTGGAAGGTTGTTCCAAACGCAGGTATCAATCTCTGGGGAGTTGCAAATAAGTCCATGGCCCCAGGTGCTCAGGAAAGTAGCATGAAATGCTGCCGCATTGCTTGAATTCCGCTCAATATCTGCACATGTTTTGGACCAAGCTTTCATTGATTCTATCCCCAGATCATAGTAAACTTTGGCTGGTGCCTGACAATAAAGGAGACAATGCTCCAGGGATTCCATGATGTTGTGTGCACAACATTTACATAGAAGAGCTGCCTGAAATTGCAGCCATTCCCCCACTTTGAGCACCCTATTTGCCACCTGCCAGAGGAAGACAACTATTTTTGTTGGACGACTTTTGATCCAAATAGAGCCCCATATGGCTGGCCAGTTTTCATTCCTGAAACCATAGTGCTCCCATCTAGCTTCCCACTTATTCTTCAGGCAGTGAAAATTGGAGAGGATTTTGTAACCTTTCCGTGTGGTGTAGGTGAAGAAGGGCTCAGGCTCCCTAGCAAACTTCCAAGACCACTCCATTGGATCGAGTTCCAACTCAGCCAGTGGACGACCCAGAATCCAAACAAAGGTGTTGCAGTCAAGCCATTGCGACAACGGCGTAAGGAGATCTGGTTTTGGGTCGAAGGGTTTGCCTGGAAGCGTCCATCCGCATATTCTGACAAGGGTGGGCCTGGAGGTATATTTAGAGGGTTTATTGAGAGAAGGGTAAGAGTCAGGGATGTAGAGTCTATGTTGAATGTAAATACAGAGTGGTGGGTGGGAGAGGTGTCCGAGACAAAAAGGATGGTAAGACTATTATGCAGGATGACAAGTACCCAAAATGGGAGGGAGGGTAGAGATGGACCAGCTTGAAGAGATGCAATCCACTCTGGTGGCAGGGATTGAATGATGTCTTGATAACCAGAGGTCGCTCTAGCCTGTCCAACAATGGGGGCCATGGTTTCCAGCGCCTTAAAGGCATTACGCACCCAAATATTGTTGATCTGGCAAATCCCGAGACGGTCCCAAAAAGACCAGCGTTTGGCTTGGTTTTCCTACTGAGGAGAAGGTTTGTTTGTGTTGAGGAACAAGTGCTGGCGAAGAATCTCATAGAATGAAGAGGGTGGTTTCTGTACAAGGAACTGTCGAAACTTGCCCCAGGCCAGCCAAATGTTGGTCCACAGAGTGGAGCCAACCGGTTTATTCTTGAAACCATGTGCAATCCACCGTAGAGAGGGAGCCCAAGAGGAGACCTTCAGAGGGGAGGAGAGAGAGATGTTGTCATACACCAAGAACTTCCATAAGCCTCCCTTTGGACCCAAGAACCTAGGAATCCATTTGGCCAACTACACAGAGATTTGGGTATCTGGGTCTATGATCCCTAGCCCCCCCTTTTTCTTTGGGCGACAGATTTGATTCCAAGCCACATGTGGTCTCTTACTTTTAGTAGAGTTCCCCGCACCCCAAACGAAATTTCTGAGGAGCCTTCTTATCTCTTGAATCTGGGAAGAATTTGGACGCCAAGCTGCCGCATAGAACCAAATCCCCGCAGATAGAATTTGATTGGCAATGATAACTCTTCCTGTTATAGAGAGGTGTTTGCCTCCCCGGTAGGAGAGCTTGTGCTGGAGCTTGGTTAAGACCGGTTTGAATTTATGAGCGTCAGTGAGGTCTATCCCAAAAGTGTAACACATGAGTGTTGTAGTTTCCCCTAGACCAAGCCATTTGAGGCCATGGTTTGCACCCCAAGTAGGAGAGGCACCAAGCCTTGAAGCTGAAAGATCTCCCACTAGCAGGGCCGAGGTCTTATTCCAGTTGACCTTGAAGCCAAAAGCTCAGCAGAAGGTGTTAAGGGTTGTCACAGCTGAATCCATGTTTGTGGATGACACCTTCTTGATGCTTCAAGCTAACCAAAGTTTTATTTTCTAAGGGGGCCCTTCATCCAGAGCCCACCAAAGGGAGCTGGAAGAAAATAAATTGTATACCCCTTACCCTCCTTATATCGTCTCTTGAGGCGGTGGTGGAACCTTCTAGAAGGGGCCATGCCCTATTAAAAAAACCAGTTGCTTGCAGCCCTACCTGCAAGCCCATTGGCACGCAACAGTACAGGTGTGGATCCACTGGACCCGCGGCCCCACACTATTGGCTGTTCCCAGTGTCCGGTCTTTCTGACCTTCCGAAACTAACCAAATGAGTTGGGGTACATTGTCACTTTATCTACGATTTGTAATTATAACAATCAAGTTAAAGCATCCAGTTGTTTGGGCAATAACTTAGGGCTGGTTCATCATAGCAGCTGTTCAAACAGCTTTTGGTACCTTCACTTTTATACCCACAATCGATCATCACATCCTCACATTGAAGTGTCCAGGTTGTTTGATCGATTACCATTTCAGCTCCATCTTCCCGAACTTGAGAGGTTGAACAACCATGATAGACCTCTCACTGGCAGTTGATATTGGGTGAGGTATCCACAATTTGCTGGGTTTGTGTAAGAGAACATGCACAAAAACACCTAAGTCCCACCCAAGTCCCAGTAATAATGTTTTTATTTCTGTTGCTACAAATTTCCCTCACTCTACATATTGATTGAATTCATGCATATGAAACATCAACAGAGAGTCATCCTGCTTCGCGCTAGCTTCATCTTGAAAATTGTATCGCTGTTACACAGCACCTCAACTTTCTCGGCCATAAAGGCAACTAAAACCGAACTGTGGAGATAGTGTTTGCACCCACTATATACATGGGAGGAAAGAAGTTCGCTGTTTCTATACTTAGCAAGGGCGAAAGAGAGGTCAATGAATTTTCTGTGCTATAAAAAATTCGGCTCAAAGGACTTCCTGATAGGAGATGTTTGAGTATAGAGGGGAAGGCCAGCTTCCAAATCAATATTACAAAATCATACAAGGAAGAGCGTAAGTGGGGAAATTAAACTATACCGCCTGGTTCCTCCGGGGGCTTCACTTGAAGTCCATTTAAACCTGTTGCAAAAGGACAACAAATCATTCACTCCCAGTCAAAGACAGCCAACCACCCGAAAGCAAGACATGGAAAAAAACTACCCCTGCCCTAACAACATAACTGTGTCTTTGTGTGTTCTCCATCTCTATAAACCACTGGACTCTGACTTTCTCTCCATCCTCATTCATTTCTCTTTCCTCATGTACTTAACTGTGCTACCAATTTTCAGATGGTTGCCTATATTTCACTTCTAGTGGTTTTGAATCTGCTTTTTTTACCCACGCGGCTATAGAATTTACTGCAATGGCAAAGCATCAAGGGATATCCCTCCAGGCATATGATGATGCGCACATGCACAAGCTTTCCACAACAACAAACTTCGAGGGAAAGTTACTCACCTAATATAACTGAACCTAGGGCAGGGTTGGGGATGTGAAGTCCCACAATCCGACGACCCTCAGATGTTGTCTCCAACCGCACTACCCGTAACCTCTTGTGACTCGTCCGCGTCTGTCAGTTCAAGCACTTATTATTGACACGTCTTGACCAGCACTGCATTTGATCTAATATGATAGTTTTAACCAGATCTACCAGCAACCTTGAAGATCTAGCATTGATTGACCAGGCTAGCTCAGCTAGCTAAAAAGAGCACCTGGATCAACCCAGCTCAGTATTGACAAGCTTAGCAACAGATGTACTCTTCTTTGACAACAAATGTTGTCCCGCTGCACCTAATCCAGATGGCCTTCACTTGAATGTTGTTACCATCTTGGCATCTCACTTCTTTCCAAGCCCTAGGCTGCGCTCTAATGTGCAATTAAGAGTCTTTTCTATTCTGTAATTCATGACCAAGAGCAATCTGCAAACCTGTTTGGACAGAGCCTTCTCAACAGTTCCCCAGACGGGTAGAATCAACCCTCCAAGGATGTTCATCTGCTGTACTCTGCGGCCCACTGTACAAACTGACCCCACTTTGCACTTTGGCCCGTGCATACACTGCCAATCCACATCAACCACAAAAGGCAATATGTCACCGTCTGCAGAGGTACAGCCATATCTAGGATGGGACAGACATACACAACTCATTACAAAAACTCACATTACATGAAGAGACAAGGATCGCTAAAGATCTTCCAGCACATCTCTTGCAAATGGAAATACCTTCTATTCTAGACTACGGTTGCACAGTACCACATGCAGGACAGTCACTCCAATTGCTCCAGGAAGGGTTTCTCACTACAAGTCAGGTCACCAGTGCACACTGGAGTTGTTGTAACCAGTGGGCAATAAGTGAAATAGTTGATCTGATACCTGATCTGCTGACATGGCATAGTCCTCCACCCAGCCTGCTTTAGCCTGCTCTGGTGATGCCGCCTTGCTGTACTTGCCACGTAATTCTGTCAACGACATCTCCCTGGAATCAAAGATGCCCTATCAGCACACACTTTCTTTAAAAAAGGATATGGTGAAGCAGACAAGCAGAAAGGCCAGTGCTGCCGAAATGTGACATGCACAACACTGGTACACTGACTAATATATCACTTGTTCTAAATTTTACAGCTACGCTTCGCACTGAACAAAAAGAGTGGAGAGGGTGTGAATTTACAGACCTGGGCGCTTCTCCACTTGCTGGCCGGAAAATTCTGAAAGCTCGGGGGTTTGATCCAAACCTGTATACAATGAACACACTAAATGAGCAAAATTTTATGAAGAAACCCCTCCCCATTGACAACTTGATTTAAGATCATAAGTGTGCTACCAACAACAGACTAAGAAGCAAACCTCTGACCTCTCAGTGGCAAGTAGATAGTGTGTTCTGCCAAGCCATTCTCGTCTAGATCGGTAGAATCCATTTTCCGCGTTACCCTCCCCAGCTGTATGTTGCTCCTGAATTTGACTGGCAGCCTGCAAACTAAGTAATGATCAACTTATTCCTTTTCTGGTTCTGCAAATATAATGCACCAGACTGAACTTTGACTGGAGAAATTACTACAGGAAGAGAACTGAAGTCCTTCTCATCAAGTTGTGAACATCTTGTCAAGCACAACATGGTTGTGTAGATCTGTAACAATTTACTGTGCAGCCTGTCACTTTGTAAACTTTCTCACCTCCCAAGTGAGCCCCCGATCGATGAGTAGAACAAACAG
This sequence comes from Takakia lepidozioides, assembly GCA_030704615.1. Lineage (NCBI taxonomy): Eukaryota > Viridiplantae > Streptophyta > Takakiopsida > Takakiales > Takakiaceae > Takakia > Takakia lepidozioides. The sequence goes on along the minus strand of CM060732.1, from coordinate 23,130,232 downwards.
TGTGGTTGGAGCTCCTGACATTGCATCCACATGAACTGTCTGCTCAGTCCCAGAATAGACACGTCATCAGCCATGTTTCCCAAACCTGAGTTACCTCTGGTATTGTTAACTGGATCTTTCCAATAAATGTGAACTGCTGGCCTTGAGCATTATACCCAGCAGCACATGCCCCTCGGGGCAAGAGTGGCAAATGCATTTAACAGAAACAGTATTGTGTTGCTGCATTCCAACAAGTGTACCCTTTTTCCACTCTGAGATTGCAGCTTCTTACAGAACTAACCAACAGTGTGACTTGAAAAGTTTCCTTGGACCCAGTATGACATGGTCAGCCTGTCAGTTTGGTAAGACTGAAAGACATCATCCTTTTCAATATGCAGAAGCAATCAAGGTGTTGACATAGCAAGATTTGGACAACAATATTTGAGGCAAACCTTGGGGGCTCCTTGCAGCTCAATCAGACTGGCCCTGATGTCCACTATGCCCGAATCAAACTGCCCTTCCTTGCGAGCATCCCGTATCAACTCATCGAAGATACTCACAAAGAACTCAAACAGTCTGTACATAGAAGGCGAATATGGGTAATGTGTTCTTTTCTTTATATAGATGGAACAGATTTCTCAATGGCCACAAGGCTACGGCAAACAACGTCTTATGAGTACATTCTTTATATAGATGGAAGGACTCTGGCAATGTAGCCCCTTACTGTAATGTTTTCCAATGCAACAGACGACATAGCCTAAATGCCACAATCCCAGTCGTAGCGGTAACCTAGATCATGCAACAGGTCTCTGCCAAAGCATTTCACTTAGCACCCCCTTTAGATATCTCAATGTGACACACTCCTCTATACATTTCCTGTCAACCACCAGCAACAGCAGTGTACATATACTTTTGTCTTTTTAGTAGTCCGCAATACATGCTGAAAGGAATGACGCGCCTTTCTTTTAGCAAACCAGCACTAACCGGTTCTGCAAGTCAGGCGGCAAGCCCAGGGCCCGGTTGAGGAAGCGGCCTACATCATGCATGTCAGCTTCTGTGATCCTCCCTGATGGCCTTGTTGCTGACTTTCCTGTACTATTATTTTGATTTACTGCAGTGCAAACCACGAAGAGTTACCCCCAGTAAGGATTCTTCGACTAAGAGCATGTTCATTTCAGACCCATGAAAGCCATAGCACGGTCACCCTGTTTCTTAGCAGATCTAAAGCCCACTTCAACATATTCCTACACGTTCAAAAAGCATACTATTTAGTGGTTTGCTCTTAGGGAACAAACAACAAAGTATCCATGCACAAAGACGCTTCCAAGAATCAGGTCACTTCTGATACTAACCACCAACAGCATCCCGAATAATTCCCACAGTCAGGAGTGCCTGTCTATAGTGATGGAAAAGCTCCCGAGCTTTCCCTTTGTCTGCACCGTGACAGCCAGGTGGCGCCACAAGTGGGTCAGCCTGCGCAAAGCATCTAAATTCATCACAACCACATGCCACAGAGACAAGAAGTGCTCTTGCCAAGAACAAACTGAGATTTAGACGAAACATCAGGAAGGCCCTTTTGAGGTTTTATAATGATCAAGTTCTCAACAAATCAGCAGTGTAAGGTTCTTCTGCTGGGCTTGCCAAGAGGCGAGCTTCCATAACCATCTCTCCACGAATCAACCCCTATGGCTCATGTTTCGTATTATACATGTATACAACATACAAAAACCCCAAGAACAACCTCACAATCATAAGACAAGGATTAACGAACCTGCTCCATAATGGCTTTATACATGTTGGCCAACGCCTTCTTACCATACACACTGTCATAGTTATAAGCACTTAGAGATGGACCGGCCCTGCCAAATCGTTGTAGGTCAGAAAATGGTGCTAATGCTAAAATCATTTGTCCCTTTACAACACGAATACCCCCACATTATAATTTGAGAATGTTCTTGTGAATGAGACGCACCTGCGATCGCCCTGCGTTAGTGCCCCAAGAGTTTCCAAGCGTTTTGCTACAATAGATGCAAAACGGCACTCTCCACCAAGATTTGTAAAGAGCAATCTGCTCAGAAACCACAAGCCTCCATACTAGAACATCAGATTCAGCAAATCTAGAGAGTCTATAGATTGAGGAGTTGCAAGACCTGCAAGGAAAAAATAATCTAGAAAAAAATCCATATATGTTCTAGCTGATGCAGACTCCCAGATGATTCTGGTATGACTTCACTGCAAAAACCTACATCGTGCACTTTTTGAAGACTACAGTGCCTTGAACAGGACACCAGAATTGATTTAAAATGAGGCCACCCTGACTAACCTCTAGAGCATAAATCAAATGAGAAACTTTGGAAGACTGCCAGCCCGTAAGAATGCGCCACTTGTCAGACCCATAAAGAACATTGAATTGGCATGTGGGACCTTACAAGAACCATTCCTGTGCCATCCACGTTTGCAACTATGTGAGGCCACAGCAATGCCTCTGCAGTAAGTTTTAGAAAGAAACTAGAGCAGATGAATGGGAGACTTCCATTAGTTGGGTTAGTGACACCACATTCACAAAGCCAACAAGGCTTTGTCAGTATGAAAAAGAGACCAAAATGATTTGTCCCTTCCCACCAAACATAAAGCACATCCCTCCAACCTACCTGTACTGAGGAGCCGAGGCTTGGTTGGACCGATGAGTCCTCCCAAACTGTTGAATTGCACGATCAGCACTCCAAGGCAGCTCCAAGGTTATGTGCACTCTTCTCCTCTGTCATCTCAAGCACAGTCCTTAAGAAACTATTGAAAGGACAACATGCGCTGAACAGCACGGGAAGCCCAAGAAATAGGCGAAACGCATCAATCAAACACCATCATGTTACCTGTCAACATGGTAATACTTTAAGGATAAAACATGGGACCGTGAACATTTCATGTTAACAGAAGGAAAATAGGGGCAACCTGATTAAGGGCACGCCTATCAGCTTGCAGCGAAACACCAGCAGATGCCGCTTCCGAAATGACTGCTACAAGTTTGTTCCCATTCATGAACTGCTGCTTCTCATGCATGTTTATCATCTCTAGGGTTACATCTTTCCTGTGCATTGCAAGAGTAGAAAACAATTATTCACAAGACAATTTCCCTGAGGTAGTAAAACTCTCATCTACACCTTCACCAAGTTAACAACCACCTTCAAAGGAGTTGGGAGTCACACTGCATCCGATGCTATTTAGACCCTTTTGCAACATGATGGGGTCAACCTCCTCTTGCAATTCCAAGTCCATCCACAAGTGGTCTAGATGCTGCAGAAATCACTCCATGTTGATGGTATATTTTGGCAACCCAAAGCTTGAGCATTGCACAAAGTATAAAGAGATGAAAGGGAACTCAAATCAGAACTCAAATGGAACCACGAATGATACAAATCTTCCTATCCTGGATCCTATCTGGGTAGGTTGATTCATTCCCGTGTGTTGAAAGTCTTAATAATATCTCTCCAGATTAGCCCAAAACAGTTACGAAAGACTGCAAAAAGTTTCAAACCACCATTGGATCCACAAAATCAAATCACAGGCTTGGGAGCCTCTGTATGGGAATTGATAATGTCCTTCCATTGGTTGTTTCCAAGTGCTAAGTCCCCACTTACGTGTTGCGGGCCTGATAGATGACACCCTTTCCATTTGTGGCACGCACCAGCATCCCCCGTCGCCCAGTCATTTCTGCAACAAAGTCTGGACCCCCCAACTATGCAGCCAATGCCTACCATAAGAAACATTCTGGCCTGCTGTTTATCGGAAACTCACCTCCACAACATCAAAGTAAATAGGAATGAAGGCTTCTCCATACATTAGACAAAGGGAGCACACATTACATGCACCTCTCCAACATCCAGCATCACACTACCTGCTTCATACAGTTGTTTTGCAACTTAAATATCTCCTGCAGCAAATAGTGCATGACACAACTTTTTAATAATGACTTGATATACAATAGAGATGCTGAATGACACATACCTGGTCAATGATGTCATCCAGAGGATTATTTGGCAGGTCTAGCGATCGTATGATATCCACTGTTTTAATCTTCCTCCCTTTTGCTTCCTCGAACCTGTGGAGACTTAGCATACTGATTAATTTCCAAAACAACATGCATAAGATGCCAGCAGCATTGTCTAAACGGGGAGCACCCTTGGACTTGTAACTTCAAAATATCTAGGTTGGGGACATGTGAAGAAGGTTTCTCAACCTACTTGGATATTACCAAAGTTTTCAAAGTCACCCAAAAGTCCACAAGACTACGGAATAACAAACTACAGCATGAGTCAAGAGAACAATGGTTCAGAACAACAATTCCCTCTGCCGTAGTACACATAGTTGGCCAGCAATTACTAGCTAAATCAGTAAAACTAACCACAAGTCTGTACACTGCCAGAAAGAGAAAGCATGGCAAGACATACCTCCGCCAGACTTCAGCAATGTAGCGACGTCTCTCTACTTCGTAATCAGTTGTTTTTTCACAACATCCGGAGCATAACCATTCACCAGTTGGCTTCTCAGTAAGAGGAGGGGCCAGACATGCTGGGTGTGCGGCCCTCCTGCAGTGAGAGCACTCCACCAGCAGGTCTGATGCCTGCAGGATTATATCCACATTCACTAGTGAAAGAAAGTTCTTCCAGCAAATGATCAAATAATACTTACAGGATCAGACAGAAATCAGAGCAAGAACAACACCACACTGCATGAAGGTGTTAGTGCTGATAGCATTTTGCTCTTAGGAAGAATCCAACAGTTAATCCAGTCAATCTGTAACTTTAAATCTGTCCAGTTCATAGTCAATATTCAGAAATATCTGCCCATTGACGGGGGCTTGTAACCCAACATCACAGGCCGGTTACCTCCCAAAGAATCAGGAAGTAAGCAAGTAACCCTACATCTTCAACTGTGCAAATACTGCAAATCTTCGAGTCTTCTTCACTGCCTGCTGACTCAGCCTCTGATTCAGCTGCACATACAACACATTCGAATAATCTGTCTTAAATGAGCTCATAATCTTTGCAAAAAAACATATTCAGAGCAATTTCACACCTACATTTGTCTCCATACTCCTCCAGTGTGTCTGCACCAGGTCAAGAGATGTGTAAATTGAAATATTCCCTATCCTGACTTAGTCAAGACAACAAGAGATGTACAAATTGCATAAGGGCTGTTCCTCATAGTTCCCAACCAAGCCAATAAGGCTCACACGTAACCAAAAAAGATGCAACAGCCACCCAACACGAGTGTTGGCACGGCAAGGAGCTCTTAATAGGAAGTCATTAATCAAAGTTATAGGCCAACAGACACACACCATACCAAAACCAATCATCTGCATAGAACCTGACAGTGCTCAACATTACCAGCCATGTCATGAGCTCAACATCCATCATGGAAGGAGGTCAACCGAGAACAACACAGAGGAATGTTCTGACAGAAACGAAGTGCCACCACCACAATAAAACACAGAAAGCAGTAAGCCTGGACCTTCTGGCCTTCACAGGCCACAATAAAAAAATGACTTTCTAGCCCCTCTATGGCACGTCAACAGTCATGAACATGAAGTTGTTCACAGGAAATATTAGTCAGATGCGATGGGCAAGAGCAGCAAGCGAAGTGGACCCTCGGATAGTAGGGTTACAATGAAGGACTAGCAGAATCACATCCATCTTGCAACTTCACCTCCATCAGTTGTTGGCTGAGATAGGTGCTCATGTTCGAAAGAACAACTGATACTTTGCAGTAGACTTAAGTAGCCCATGTATGGGAATGTTGAGAGGCAGAATCGACATTGTTGGAACAGGATTGAGACCTAAGTAAATCAGAGCAGGGAAAGCCTGCAGCCATGCCAAATAACCAGCTCCCACATGAAACGGAGGTGGGAGACAGGCAATTAATTACAAACCAGGCCCGCAGAGCACAGAAAGCGATTCAGCTTACCGTGCAGCTGCAGAAAACAGTGGTGGGGCAGTCCCCATTGATGCCTGTGCAGCCACCCATCCGAAACAGCCACATAAGCCGTCACGTAGCCAAACTCATGGCATAAGCCATTTCCAACTACATGTCCATTATACCAGGATATCTGAGGAGATGTTGATGAAGAGCATATGTTACATCTCACTTCATCTTTGACAGAGCTCACCCAGTACACAGATGACAAAGGAATGCCATTCCGGGATAGCTTGACAGCTAAAAATGCCATGGTGTAGTACCAAAACTGGCGAGTCCGATTGTGAAGGATCAGAAGACTATTGTAACTCGTAGAAGTGGTGATAATTGTGTCACATGTTCCTAACAACATCAATATGCTGTGCTACTTCTTCACAAGAAGGCATCCGCAGACGTTTGGAAACCAATAATACAGTGTAAGATGGGGATACCAAGATAGCCAACACCCATTGATGTTGCATAAGGCAATTCCATGGTTACATAAGGTAGCTACCAAATGCATTCCCGAATTACAAAATGAAGGCAGCCCCTGCAACCAAAATACCTATAGTGACACCGGCTCAGAGATTCCTCATGGACATCAACCAGGGTCATCCAGACATAACCATGTCAGGAAGGCATGAAGAAGCATACATTCATAATCGGCGTCAGTGTCATCATGAGCACTGGGTCGATTGTAAAGCACCGCTTTCCTCTTCCTGCCGCGTGCAGAGACATTGACTTCTGATGGACGTTTCTTTCCATTCTCCTCCTTTATGGGTCCATCCTCTGTCAATTTCACACTGACAATTAGTATGCTGCACTGTATTTATTGATTTAATTCCCTACGCATGGCCAACCCATCATGCTAAACTTCATCCAACATCAAAGGCAGCTAAAGCAACCAACATGGAAGGGGTCCAGGTTAAGACCATGCAAGTGCCTTGGCTCAGGCGGTAGAGGATAATGCTCCTCTACCAGCTTCAGCAACAACTCTCTCGGCCCTGAGACGAAGTCATCTAGCTCGACTCCCTGCACACCAACAGGTAGGAAAACAGCACCAGAATTGGAACATCGTTTGAAAATCCAGAGAAGGTGTACAATATGTTTACAGAAACAGACTTGCATTTCCCTCCTGACAAATTTTCCACAAACAAAGTAACTTATGGACTCAAATATCTGGGGTCAATGTCCTACATATTTGTTTACAGCTTCTTCCGTGCGCGCCTCGCCTGTGCTTTGGAGGCCAATAACTACACATTTCCCTTCTTCCAGAGCCTGCTTTGCCAGTCTTACTGCTGCAGGCACTTTCGCAGACATGCACATATGTCTGAAAAAACGCTGTATCAATGCCATACTCGTTCATCAGAAACAGCCTGAGCACATATGATGTATCAAATCAACACAGTTGGTCCCCGCTCCTAGCATTCGCATTCATCTATGTGCACTTAATGAAAGCCCCTACCACCCTCATATAAACACAAGTATAGCTAAATAGAAGAGGAATAATGCAAAATACCTAACACTCCTGAAACATTTTGCCAAGAAATCCTCCCCATGAATCATCATTCCATTTGAAGTCCATGGTAAAGATGCAAACTATTGGAAGGTGCTGCACCTGATGATTTGCCCAATATAGTCGCCAAAGCTGATTTTGATTGGGCTTCTTCTCTTGGAGTCCATCCAAGGCAGACATAAGCTCCACTCGCAAAGTACTCCAAAAATGGCATGCTTTCAGGTACATGACCTGCATGACAAACAAAGTGATTATTTGCATCCTGCCGCAGATCAGCACAACAGACCTTTAAAGCGAAGGGCTATAAGAAGAGGAAGTTAGGCTACAAATAACAGAACAACCTGCAACAATGAATTCTTATGAAGCCTGTTACTGACCTGCATCTTCTCCTCCAAGGGTACTTCCTCAATTTCAAACTCAGCACCCTTAAAACTGAGTGTACGGCACACATACATGCCTCTGTTTGCAAGAGGCCCATTCAGTTTCAACAGATTCGTCAGTTGTATCCTCAATATGAAGTGTTCCTAGATAGTGGCAGATAGTGCAATCCGAAACAAACATTGCAAGCTCTCCTAAGGCCATGTGTGAGGTCGACTTGAATTTTAAGAGCACACTAAATTGCACATGACAACACAATCCTAAGCTAATACAAAACTCCTGCATTTCTGAGTAGCAAGTAAACCAAGTCAAGGCTTGATTAAGGGTGGAAATCACACCTAGCCTTCATGTCCATTGCCACAAGCTCAAGTGCCCCGACTCCTCGCTTATCCAAGGCACCTGAGGTAAGGTCCATGAGTCAGAAGGCAACCAAAACTCAGTATGTCCATGAAGTTTGTAACAAGAAGCTGGTGATTCTGTTTTTCTGTCTATCACTGACAAGGTTGGAAGAGAAAAATGCAGGAAATTGTAGCTAGAACTTTGAATTGCACAACTGCTAATTGCCAAAAGTTTGCCCCCACTATAAGATCCCCTGCACCTCATGTAAGGAGAAACAATGGCAAAAGCACAATGCCACGGATCTGGCAAGCACAAGGACAAACAACAGTAACGAAAGAAACGAGGCAAAACGAACATCCAAGGACAGACCAAGGAAAGCTGAGAACTGTGGGAAATCGGTGCCAGCTCCCCATAGGCCAAGACGAGCCATGTAGCCCATGTTTCGGGGCTCTGATGCTCCAGTAGCTGAACAGTAGATAATGCGGGCTTCCCTCAACTTGTTCTGCCTCCCCATGCCCCCGCATGAACAAATACGGGATCAGTGCCACAGATGGCAACGTGTACCCGCCCTCTCAAGGCCTGCAGAGGATCCCATTCATCAGTGCATGTACCCTCACCACCTATGTGCAACACACTTAGGAAGGACCCATAAGACTTTTGATGTCTACTTATGCTCCTAGACACACCATATCAAGACATGTAGACTAAATTTTGCAACCACCTGTCTTTCTCATCAAACACGGGAGGGTAGCTACCTGACTAGGTGGCCAGTAACTCCACCATTATGGGACCAGGATCGGGGATATCAAGAATCTCCCATCCCTGGTCTTCCATCCCCCATCACTGAGTGCGTACGCAAGTCGTTCCCCTTGAAAAGCTTAGTAAGGCAAGGCTGTCTGCAGAGAGACTTTTAGGGTGTAAACCAGTGTTGGGTGGGTATATCACTTTTTTTTAAACCACCGGATCCAGATATTAAATATCATAGATTTATTTACCTGCCCGATCCAGGTAAGAGAATATTTTCCAATTAGATATATCCGCTGGATCATATATGAAATTTTGCCGGTTATCAATCTCTTATTCATACCCAGTTGATGAACATTGGATTAATTCGGATATAGACCAGAACAATAGTTAAAAATCGAGATGTGGGCCTATATAGAGAAGTTGGGTGCAAGAGGTGGTGAAGGATAAAATCTGGTAACCACTCTCTTCTAACCCTAAACTTGTCTATACCCCCTCATACCAGCTTCAGCAAATTATCACCGGCAATCCATCCGGGTATTATAATTAATCCTACCCACTGGGTATCAATCCACCCCGGATATTTGAAATGTTCATACATGCCAAGTATCAATCCTCAAGTACTGATTTAGGCCGGGTCTGGGTATCAATATGTTGGTAGCTTACATGTTTACAGCAGTGTAGGGTCGGTATATCATTTGCCGGGATTTACCTGCCTGGATATCAATCCGGGAGTTCTAACAAAGTTAGGCTGACCGCACTTCCCAATTACAATTACAGTTGCTCTGGCCCTCATTTCACCCAAGAACCGGTAATTCCTGGATGGGGGATAGATGCTGTACCTGAAGTTCAAGTACTGCCTCACCAGTGCGCGTGGCCTGCCCTCCAGCCTCGGGTATTAGATTCTTGGCCTTGTGACACTGTTTCAGGATACACAACATTTTCAGCTACCACATCCTTCAACCCATGGCACAATCCCCAGTGCCGCTAGATATAATGAAACTGACAACACAACAACATCCAAGACACTTCACGTATACATCTATCTACATCTACTAGACAGATACAAATAATAGCATGTCAAAAACAAATGCAGACATTACTTTTGCTGCTGCAGGCTGCTACTGGATCATGCTAGAGGCTTTAAGGCGCAGGCAGGGTACATGAAAAACAGCCCATGTGGCCCAGAAGCTGGGTTCCAACTCAAATGGAAGAAACACACAGAAACATACAGCACGTCACATAAAGCAATTCAGACAATGCTGCGTTCTTGCATTACTGACACAAAGAAGACTCATCCGCACATCAACAATGACAATAGTATGATCGCAGAACGAACCATGCGGAAACCCACTGAGCCTAAGAGAAAACCACAAACGGAAATGGCATATCTCGTGGAGCGTATGTGCAGCCATAATCCAGTATCTTAGAAAAGCAGGGTAAAAGCGGTGCATAGAACCTCATCAAACACTAGAAGCCCATCAAACCCGGTACCACACCACTGAACCAGCTGCTGCAAACGTGATCGCCCCTTCTCCGATGATGCAATCAAGCTGCTGTATGTGAGGAATATCACCCCCTCCTTCACACCCACCGCCTTAGAGTCCAGCTTTGCATAAGGCAGCTTGTTCAAGGGGTGCACTGAGCATTGGCAACAGAATGCAGTCAATTAATTGCCTTATCAGAAGATGCTTAACCAGAATTAGCTTTGGCTCTGGACAGTTCCTCTACCATTACATGTTCTGACTTCAAAAGTTTGGGGCGAATCACATACACAGATCTTGTCACAGCAAGGAGTTCACACATCAGTGCTGCAACGACCTACAACCAAGAAAGAAAACTTCCTAACGTGTTCAAACTACAAAAACTGATTACCACCCTGTTCAGATATCAGAAAACACTCAATCAGCCATGAGGATACAGAGTTCTCAAGGTCGCTCTGCTTTTCATAGACCCAACACCAACATTCAATACAAATACACGCAAGACCCTTCTGATTGATTCGTCCTTCCCATCAGAAAAACGGATCCTCGAGTCGATTGTGTCAAGTAAATAGGCTACACAAGAAAACTTGTATTAAGCTGTAAAACTTACCGAGCAGATCTGTTGGTGGTGCACCAACCTCCGTTGCTGTTGCACCAGCATCGTCCAAGTCTCTCTGAGCATCAAATTTGAGATCTGAGCCAACAGACAGCCATCTGCCCTCCACCATTTGTGATCAACTCGTGCATGTTAGGAAATTATCTGAATGAGAGTACAAGGTACTGAGAAACTCATTGATGGATTAGCAGCATCAGAGGTAACCCCAGGGGCTGCATATTTTACCAGAAAGAGGCGACTCAAGGATAGTTTACGAATTTCATGGGTGACAGGAAAAACCCTCAGAAGCATGTCTCTCCCGTACTCACAGTGCTTTGCGCCTGCCCCGCTTCCAATTTTCCCAGATTAAGCCAGCAATTGTTCGCCCTTTACCCACCCCAGCTCCATCTCCAAGAAAGAAGCCTGCTCTTGTTCCATCCGCAAGATGTTGCAAATGCCTCTGCAGGTAACATCATTCCCAATAACTCCCAGTGGTCAGTGTCATACCATCATCAATAATGATTTTTTGAGCCAGAAACTGTTCCAACTTTAGCTTCACCGATTGAGGTGAAATAGAGTGCCATACTCAAATGTAACATAAGAATTGTCACATGCATGTGATAGATAAATTGTGGAGTTAACATAGAGACAAGTATTCTGCATGCACACGTTACAATCTAAAATACCATGGTAGGAAATGTAGAGGAAAATGGTGGTTGGAACACTGATCATGAACCACAAAAGCTTGAATTACCTGAGAAGCATAGACAATGGTTTCCAGTTGCAAACATGAGAGACTACCCGACTTCTCGATATCCTCTTTGATTAGAAGCTCATAGGTTGGTTCTGGAGGTTGCACAGCTGACAGTGACGCTGTCTCCACGATTGGATCAGGATGCGGAGGCCCTATTGATAGCTTGGATGGCCGCTGTGTGAGGACCACAGTGAGTCAAGTGTGCAGTTACTCACAAGACGTGCACAAGTATTACAGTACTCAACACACATGCAGGCACGAAAGCGGTTACTGGAGACCAATGCACATCCTTTGTTGTGAGCGACCAGCAGCCTGATCACAAATCTGAGAGTTCTGCAAATAGAAACCTAGAAAGGGGCTTGACAAGCAACACTGCAGCTAGCTGTTTTATGCAACAGATAGAAACTCTTCTTGAAGCGCGAGCATAACAGTAAAGAAAATGGACAGCATTTACACAGAGAAGTATAGTCATGCCAATGCTGTACACACATAGTCTGTGAAGGTTTCTCCAGCAGTTCCACCTTCATCCTCTTCTTGCTCCACTTCCAAAGCTACCTGACATTCAATTTGGTAGAGACTCAATCAGCATGAGAGCAATGATATAGAACTTCTAACAGCAAAGTGTCTTCACTGCGCATGAATTGACCGTACAGCCACACTCAGAGGCAACCCTCTCCCATTCCCAAACCTGAGAGCTCAGTCAGGCCTTTCTGGCTGGATTTCTGAAGAAAGCCAAGCAACAAGAGCTGCGACATTTGCAAATGTGCATGACAAAACCTGTCTTCTTACTGTGAATCATTAGATCCTGATACAAACGGCAACGTATGGTAGGTATCACAAGATGCAGGCATAACACTCCTCTCCTTGGTATTGTGGCATTACTCTACAGGCTCTGGATAATTCTGATGTCAAATGCTCCCCATGTTACTACTCAACCATCAATCAAGCTTTATCTTTATTTCTGAGATCTGAGCTCAGACATTATTCAAACATCTACAAAATCACCTGCTTTCCAATGCGCAATTTTCCGTGCAGGAAGATGGTCAGAAAGACAAAAGTGCCTCTTCACTTCTTTCATGCCTCAAGTTATCTCGATTATACTGTGGCATGCGCCACAGTGGCCAATGTAGCATTAGGTCAAATCCATGCTGTTTCAATTCTGCTGCAGCTCCAATGCTTAGACGCCAGCATCCAAACAGGAGTGGCTAAAGTCTGGTTCGAAAACAATCAAGATTTGCCAGAGAGGAAAGCTTAAAACCCCGACCAGCTTAATGGAGGAGAGCAGTGAGCAGGAATCAATCACCTCATTCACCTCGTCCAAGGGTAAATTAGGTCCCCCGAGTTGTTTGTTCCAAGGAGTATCTATTCCATCCCCAAGGCCGCCAGAGAGGCCTCCCCTCGCCGCCATCCCCGCCGTTTGGCCATTTCCATACACGTTGATCTGTGCAAGCGAATTCATATACGCCGCCAACTTCAACGGATCCACAGCCAGCTCCACTCGACACTCCGGACACACGAATCTGGTCAGCCCCGGCGGCACATTGAGAACCGCACGACAATTGGCACACGGCAGCTGAATTTTGGTATTGTCGATCCCCCGGGCCACCCCTTGCTGCCTCAGCTGCGGCGGCAGCACCTGCGGCAGCTTGCATTTCGGACACTGAAAATTCAGAATTCCAGATGGCACATTCAGTATGCGCCTGCATCCCGCACACTGCACCTGGCATGCCGTGGGCGCCGATGCCACCACGGGGGCCGCAATTCCCCCCGCCTGCACCATCTCCCTCCCTCTCGCACCCTCCCTCTCTCGTTCTTTCCCCCGCGAGAGTGAGAAGAAAGACGTCCTGGCGCCCCCCTCATCGTCTTTAACGCAGCGTACCTTTCTTTCGCCATCGTCGGCTGAGATGCACTCCGCACTTAATGTGCGCGGCTCTACTTTACCGTACGAGGAAAGACGGGATGAAAAAGTGGAAAGAAACGGCGTGGTACTTTTAAAGCAACCTCGGTTCTTGTTTCTTCGTGTCCGCGCTAAATGAGTTATAATGAGTTACCCGCCCCAATTGCAGATACCTACGATGTTCAGATGACTTGGAAAGGCCGTGCCAGTCATTAATTATTATCCCATATCGTTTGTGCCTAATGGGACCCATCGAGGGGACAATAACTACTTGTCACCTCAATACGTGCCGGCATCTGGTAGGAAATGTAATGATCTCACAACCACTCTCACACGTGTTCCACACGCAATGATGTTGTGACATGTGTCGCCCCCTTATTAGCTCTGCAAATGTGCATCACTTACTACTAGACTAGAAAGATCCCAAAAACCCAAATAAGTGACAATGATTTGGGTATCCCATTGTCACTCTTTTTTCCGCCATAAAAGAGCATGCGAATCGCAATGGCACTAAGTTGAACTAACTTATGTGAAAAATCGTTTAATCCACTCCTTTTGAGGACTACTTAGGTGGGATGAGATCGGAGAGGCCAGATAAACTCGGTGTAACGTCCACCGGTTAAATTGGAAATTATTGACATTATCAATTTTCTCCCTTTTGGATAAATAAATTTAAAATTTGCTTAAAGGGTGCCAAACTCTTGGGAGCTCCCAACAAGTAAGTTGTTTCGCTTGGCAAAAGCAAAGGTGAACCTTAAATTCTTCTTATGACGGCTCTGTCAAGAGCTGGGATAGTGAAAAAGTCCATGTCTAAGGAACACTTTAGATTCCATTCCAGGGTTGATTTGGGTACCACTGTGGGGTATACAAGGTTATTAAATGGCAAAATTAACTTTCAAGTGCATTTGTGTCATATTAGGTCCATTGATTATAGGAAAGAAGATCTGATCTGGATTTATTACAAAAAAAAGGGTTCAAAACTAATTTGCATCCTAGAATTTTCACCAATTGGTGTGGTCTTTTATAAATTACAACCTTCACAGTTCAGTGTGATGAGGGAGTTTTGTAAGACGGAGGAAAAGCCTTGAATAATCCGTTTCCATACACTTTCGATTTATATATATGTAGATAGAGAGAGAAAAGAGCCCAAGCCTGAAAAGGGGGCAGTTTCAAGGGGATCAAGTTTTTGAGAAACTCCGTGGTATTCCATCTGCGATAAGATAGAAGCCACAATCTGATTGTGGATCCAACCTCCCAACGTGCAGCAGATTATTACAATTGAAAAAACATATATCATCAATCTTACTGCAAATGTGGTTGATGCCCATTGTTTGTTTTGGGGATTCTGATTTGGGTTGGATTAACGATAGGACATTGTTTCAAATGACAAGTATAGGGGGGGGGGGGATACTCTTACTAATTATCTTAAATCTTATTATTCTTGTCAAATCTCACACTGTTTGGTAAGTAATAATAGTAATAATAATAACTTTTTTTGTAACTTAGGCACCCCTATAAATTTATTGAAGTGATAACTAATCGCCTGCTCAACAACTACATCTCTTCATCAATGCTCAAGTAACATGCATTCACCAAATGAGCCAGTGTTTATGACACAAGACCCTGTACCTTACTTTTGGACTGGATGAATGATCCGCGGATGGAGCCGTATGAGCTATGACGTTTCCACGCTAGCATGAGCTGTCACGGCTAAGCCATACTAAGTTAAGCTTGTCTTTTAGTTGTTTAGGATCAGGGTCATCCTATGTGGCCACTTATGTGTGATGGCAGTAGTTCGTAATCTGGCTGGCCAATGGCAGCACAGACACATGTATTCGTGATTAGCCGATTGGCGGGGGATGCTAGAGTGTGAGCCCAGGACACGTGGCATGATTTTGGGAAAGATGCGGCGTCTATTTCAGTGGAAGAGGACCCATTACCGCAGAAACATGTCTTCATCCATATTTACCCTGCAACCCCAACCCTTGTCATCCGTAGGGACCCACCTCAACCCCGACAGTGAACCTCGCCATCCCGCCCCTGTGCATGATACTGCGCACTGACATCATCCATGGGACCATCCATGCATGCAACATTCATCCACAGGTCACATCCATCCAAAAACATTCATCCTCCATCCATCCAACCAAATATTGGTGTGATGGCATATGTCGAATGACTGTCTACTGGACTATGCACATATTCATCTCTGTTGAAAAACTTTTATTGAATGCACACGGTTGAATTGGAGAGCAATGTTTAGAAGGAAAACACTTTCAAATTCGCAGGAAGCGGGGGATAGAATGTTTCAATGACGGGATGTGAATTTCATTGTAGTCCGTGCTCATTACAACGGATGGTGGGAAGAGAAATGGTGGTGCAACGGAAAACGGAGAGTGTGTCCTCTCATGTTCCATAAATGAATGTCCTCAAGTACATCCGTAGGTGGTGTCAACACTGCTAATGCTATGTCGCGCACCTCCCTTCGGTAAGCTCCCCTTCCCTTTGGTAGATGGCAGTCCGGAACAGCTCCCCACTCTTTGGTCGCTTTCCGGCTCGCTCGCTTACTCACTAGTTTTTGGTCACCAACGGGCTTGCACCGTTCTCGGGGTTACTACTCCCTATATATACTTATGTAGCTGTCCGCGGGGGTTTCACAACCAGCCATGCCATTTTATGGCGAACCACCACGAAAACCCTCGACTCCCGGTGATGAGTCGCGGTGAGTCTTGGCCCACTCACCACGGCCCCCATGGACCGTGATGAGTCCCAAGACTCCCCACGACTCCCACCACGAGGTCTCCGCCCCCATGGTGAGTCCTATGCCACCCCCACTAAGTCCCGCTAAGCTACCACCACCCCTTGTGGAGCCACCCCCACCGCAACCCGGTGTGCGGGGCTCCACCTAGTGAGCGCCTCCGCCTCCTTGGGTGCCTTGGGCACTCAAGGGTGCTTCAGCCCCCCATACCTATTGCTGCCGCTGCCCCACCACAGGGGCAACCCCTCATGCGTCCCGACCCCCCCTGCCCTCAAGGCAAAGGGCCGCGACACTTGGGCACTCAAGGGTGCTTCAGCCCCCCATACCTATCGCTGCCGCTGCCCCCACCACAGGGGCAGCCCCTCATGTGTCCCGACCCCCTGCCCTCAAGGCAAAGGGCCGCGACACACACCCCTACCAACAGGGAGTCGATGTCCTCATCGACTTGTCCATTTTGTAGAAACGAACATCCAAGTTGTGGCGTCCCACATCAAGGAGTTTGTTTCCGTACCATGGCGTCCCATGGCAAAGAACCAAACCCCACACTTGACTCTACTCTCCACTAGCTAGTTCGGCCGACTTCCTCCAAGTCCCGGCCAAGGGTAGAGCCTCTCAAGCTCCTCCCAGTGCACTCTTCTCGGCCTACTTCAAGGCCAAGGAACGATCCTCCCCGAGGATCGAATCGCCTTACTGCAACAACATTGCTTGCGACCGCTCATGATGCCGCTTTTGGTATCACCTTGAGCAAGGGTTCACCTGGAACCCTCTTTGACTAGGAAGATAACTTTGAACCAACCGTGCACCCCAATCACTACAATTGGGTCCGCCTTGGAATGCTGGCCTGAGGTACGGGAACACGCCAAAGCCGCACTACGACTTCGTCCCGAGGCTACACGATTATAGTACGTGAACGGAAGCACGTGGCTTCCGCGTTAGCCCGCACTACAAGGCAACCCCCTCGGTAGCGCAGTTATAGTACGCGCACGCGCCAGATGCGCACTAACACGCGAACTCCCAAAGAAGGCGCAAGTTTCCTTGCCCCTCGGATGGGGGTCACCCGATTTCGGCACTACACAAACACACGATTAACCCAATTTACCTCTCCCACTTTTATAAGCTAGCATGCATTCTACACACTAGCCAACCATACCATGCATCACTATTCCAAACAAAATAGGACGCACAACATTTGGAATCCGTTTCATTTATAGCACGTTTTGTACAATACAAGTTTTTGCAATCGGATTCCTAAGCTAGCTAAGCCGGGCTAAACATACATTTCCTCCCCCATGCTCCAAGGTTGATGTCCCCATCAACGCTTCTTCCGCTTTTGAGGTCGCCCTTCGAAAGCTGCGACCGCCTCGGATGCGTTTCCCATTTCTGAGGCACGCACCCAAGATGCCTCCACATGATGATAGCCCTTCCATTTGACGAGATACTCCGTTTCTCGGTTCCTGAACTTCCCTCTACCTCGTACTCAGGTTCATTTTCATGATCCAACAGCATAGGTGGCGGACGCAACACTTGATGCCGATTCGGACGCGCTTCATCTTTGAAGTAAGGCTTCAAAAGGGAGACATGGAATACTGGGTGCACCTTGCTGTTTGCCGGCAGCTCCAATTCATACACATCCTCATTCATAACCTTCCGAATGCGAAAGGGTCCCGCATACGGAGGTACGAACTTCGGACTCACTTCCGGAGGTAGTCAGAAATTCTTGATGTTCAACCAGACCTCTGTGCCTGCCTCAAACTTCACTTCCCTCCGCTTCCGATTCGCCTGCCTTTCATACCGTTTCCTAGCTTTGGCAATGTTGTACTTTGCGAGCTTCAACAAACGCTCGCGTTCTTCCAGTACCGCCGCTACTGCCGGTTCTCAACGTCCTGGGCGGCCCAACTTGTCGGCACCAGAGGTGCTTTTCCATAGACCAATACGAAAGGGGAAACTCCCGTTGCGGAGTGTTCTGTGTTATTATAACAGAACTCTGCCGCGTCTAAGTGTTCCACCCAGTCTGTTTGGTCTGCCGACACGTAATTCCGCAAGATCTGCTTCACTACGGAATTCACTCTTTCTGTTTGGCCGTCGGTCGTAGGTCGGAAGGCGGTGCTCATCTTCAGCCTCGTCCCCATCTTCTTCCAAAGTGCCCTCCAAAATTTACTCGTAAACTTTGGATCGCGGTCCGAGACAATATCCTTCGGGACTCCATGATGCTTTAAGACGTGGGCGAAGTAAAGTCGCCCTGTCTCCTGCGCCGTTGCCGTCTCCTTGGTGGGGATGAAATGGCCCATTTTACTGAACCTATCCACCACCACCATGATTGCATCGAATCCTTTGACAGCGGCATAGCAGTCATGAAATCCATCGAGACGCTTTCCCAAGTCCCCTCTGGAATCGGCAAGGGTTGTAACAGCCCCGCTTGCTTTTTGTACTCGCTCCGGTTTTGTTGGCATGTGGTGCATGTCTTGACATACTCCTCTGCCTCCTCCCTCAGTTTGGGCCAGAAATACTCTTTCTTCAAGAGTGCCGCAGTGCGCTTGGCTCCTCCGTGGCCCGCAAGCGGACTATCATGGCATTCTCTCAAGAGGCTATCTCTGATCCCTCCCTTCGGCACGTAGAGACGTTTTTGCTTATACCGGAGCAGTCCATTTTGCAAGTGGAACTGCGATTTACCCCCCATCCTCAAGTCCTGCATCGCGGACTTTGCCAGCTCATCCTTCCGGCAAGCCTTCCGGATCTTCCTTTGGAGCGTCGTCTCGCCCTTGTACACCAACAAGAGCTGCTGCTTTCTACTTAAAGCATCGGCCACCACGTTGTCTCGTCCCGGTTTGTACTGGATATCCACGTCGAACACCGCCAAAGTATCTTGCCACCTAAGTTGTTTTGGGGACAATTTGGGCTGCGTGGCAAAATACTTCACCGTGACATTGTCCGTGAACACCTTCACTGGGTTGGAACCAACATAGTGGCGCCAGAGCTCAAGACAGTGCACCACCGCCTTCATCTCTTTTCTAGTGCGTCGGCCACCGTCGCTCCACTTCATTCAGTTTCTTACTTTCGTAAGCCACTGGACGTCCATCTTGCATCAGTACACCCACCAATCGCGAAGTCCGACGCATCTGTATGTATCTCAAACGGACGATCGAACTCCGGGATTTTCAAGACTGGAGCTTCCGCCATCCGCTGCTTCAATTCAGCAAAAGCTTGGCCACAAAAGGTGTTCCATGCCCAGACTTTAGATTTACACAGAAGGTCTGACAGCAGCCCCGCGATTTTGGCGAAATTTCTCACATACTTCCGGTAATAGGAGGCGAGTCCTAGGAAGGATCGCACTCCCGGGACCGAAGTCGGAGGCTCCCAGTCCAAGATCGCCCTCACCTTTCTGTCATCCATTTTGATCCCATCCTGTGTAATCACATGCCCCAGGAACTCCACTTTTGTGACCCCGAATTCGCACTTTGAAGCTTTGGCATACAGCTTCCCTTCTCGCAATTTCTGGAACACCCTTTTGAGGTGCTCCAGGTGCTCCTCCTTTGTTTTCGAATACACCAAGATGTCGTCGATGTACACGATCACAAAGTCATCCAACCACTCCTGAAAAAGGCTGTTCATCAGCGTGCTAAATGTCGCTGGTGCATTGGTGAGCCCAAAAGGCATCACCAAGAACTCATATGAACCATACCTTGTTCTGCACGCGGTCTTCTCCTCATCTCCTTCCGCCACCCGAATTTGATGATAGCCGGAGCGCAAGTCGATCCGGCTGAAATACTTCGCTCCTGCCAACCGATCGAAGAGGTGTCGATCCTTGGCAAAGGGTACCGGTTTTTGATAGTCACCTTATTCAGAGCCCTGTAATCGACACACATCCGCAGCGTCCCATCCTTCTTGTCTGCAAATAGCACCGGGGCTCCGTAAGGTGACTTACTCGGCCGGATGTACCCCTTTGACATTAGATCCTTGAGCTGAGTCTTCAGCTCGACCAACTCTCTGTGGCTCAACCGGTAGGGCGCCTTGGTAGGCGGTTCCGATCCCGGTATCACCTCAATCTTGTGGTCAACTCCTCTTCGCGGTGGCAAACCGCTTGGTAAATCCTCCGGCATCACATCCTGGTATTTCTCCAAAATCCCCTTGATCCAATCTGGGCTCGGCTCCCCATCGCCTTCTCCTTTCACTTCTCTAATGTAAAGCAAAAATTGGGGCTCGTGTGCCTCCTCCACGGCCCACTCCTTTGCTGACAGAAGGTTTATTCGCCCTCCCACGGATTTGGGCGTTTCCGACACTCGTAAGACCTCGCCACCATTCCCACATGGCAGCGTGACTACTCTCTTGCGGCCATCTATGACCGCTCCGGATTTGCTCAAAAAGGTCATCCCCAAAATGAGATCTACTCCATCGATCTCGCAGATGGTGAAGTTCTCACGTCCCTCCCAACTCCCCAGTTGAAGAGGAACATCAAACGCCAACCTTGTCGCCAACTGTGGTTCTCCTTTGGCAGAACGCACCTCAATAGAGGCCCCCACGTCACTTGTCGGGAGTCCCAACTTTTGTGCCGTTGCCAGTGTCATGAAGGAGTGCGACGCTCCTGTGTCCACCAACAACGACACATTAGTTCCGGATATTATCCCATCCACGAACAATAACTGACTCCCTTTTCGTAAGGCGCCAGTTTCCTGATACAACTCACAAGAAAATTTGCCTACCTGCAAGTCCTGGCGACCACCGCTTCCACCAAGCGACTGATGGTATCTTCCGACAGCTCCGTGGTCGCCCGAGTCATGTTCAATTGTCGGGGCTTCGTGCACTTCTTGGCCATGTGCCCGGACTCCCCGCAATTGAAACACACTCCATCAAAGGTCGCCTTCTGTCCGCCATAAGCCACTCCACCCGCTTTTCCTTTCGAAGCACCGGGTGCCGCCTTGACGTGTGAAGGCCCTCCCTTCAATTTCCACGTGCCATTGTCGCCGCGTGGCCTATCCCACTTCTTTTCCGGTCGGAAGGAGTCACCTTCCCGCCGGGTCTTCTTGTGGTTCAGCTCCATACGGCCTTGTCTCTCACCCCTAGGGACATCCGAGAAACATTCAGCCCTCTCAATTGCCTCGTTCAAAGTCTTGGGTGGCTTCTCCTCCAACTTCCGCCTTGCCCATGGGGCCAGTCCCGCCACAAAGTTGAAGACCATTTCTGGTTCTGCCATGTCCGTGACTTCGAGCAACATCACATTGAAAGCCTGGACATACCCCCGAATGTCATCTGTTTGCTTCAAATTCCTCATCTTGTCCCGAGTCAGCCAGGACGCGTTGAGGGGCACAAACTGTCTCTTCATCAATTCCTTGAACCCACTCCAGTTCAAGGTTTTCGGGCTTGGACCTCGGTCGTGAAGGCGTTTCTGCCACCATTGTTGAGCATAGCCCCTCAAATAGGTGGGAGCCACTTCCACCCGATCCTCGTCACTCAACTTGGCCGCCCGGAAGTACTGCTCTAGCTCCAGGAGCCAGGTGTTGAGTGCCTTCTGATTTCGGACACCCTCGAAGGTGCCAGGTTCCTTAGGCTTCACCTTAAACTTTGCCTTAGTGGAAGTGGCATTAGCCGCCTTCAACACGTCTTTCAACGTCCCGCCAAACTGCGCCAACAACCCTTCCCAAAAGGCTGCCGGCATGGGAGGCATCTCTTGGTTTGTCGGAGCTCTCAAGGATTCCTCGGGCTCCGACTCCTCGGATTCCTCCCGCTCTTGAGCGGCCTCGTTTTCAGAAACATGCATCGCTTCCTCAAACGGCTGCCTCGGTGACACCTCGCCCCCATCGGGCTCACCGGGATCATCATCTTTTGGGCCGTTCCGCTTTTGCTTCGGCTTGCCCGACCCCATGATGAGGCCAATCCCAAGGACGATCGCGTACTGAACTCTAAGCTCTGATACCAAGTGTCACGCACCTCCCTTCGGTAAGCTCCCCTTCACATCATAGTTACTCGCTTTGATGCGCGCGCCTGACTCCCAATCTGGCCGCCGGGCCAACTTGGAGCTTCGGCTGCTCACCGGGACATAACGGTCCCCCTTCGCTTCCCGCTAAACCCTCCATCTATTTGGGACTAGTGGAATTCCCTTTGGTAGATGGCAGTCCAGAACAGCTCCCCACTCTTTGGTCGCTTTCCGGCTCGCTTGCTTACTCACTAGTTTTTGGTCACCAACGGGCTTGCACCGTTCTCGGGGTTACTACTCCCTATATATACTTATGTAGCTGTCCGCGGGGGTTTCACAACCAGCCATGCCATTTTATGGCGAACCACCACGAAAACCCTCGACTCCCGGTGATGAGTCGCGGTGAGTCTTGGCCCACTCACCACGGCCCCATGGACCGTGATGAGTCCCAAGACTCCCCACGACTCCCACCACGAGGTCTCCGCCCCCATGGTGAGTCCTATGCCACCCCCACTAAGTCCCGCTAAGCTACCACCACCCCTTGTGGAGCCACCCCCACCGCAACCCGGTGTGCGGGGCTCCACCTAGTGAGCGCCTCCGCCTCCTTGGGTGCCTTGGGCACTCAAGGGTGCTTCAGCCCCCCATACCTATCGCTGCCGATGCCCCCACCACAGGGGCAACCCCTCATGTGTCCCGACCCCCCCTGCCCTCAAGGCAAAGGGCCGCGACACTTGGGCACTCAAGGGTGCTTCAGCCCCCCATACCTATCGCTGCCGCTGCCCCCACCACAGGGGCAGCCCCTCATGTGTCCTGACCCCTGCCCTCAAGGCAAAGGGCCACGACATGCTACCACCTGAATCTGCTGAACTGCTAGGAGTACTGCTACCACCTGAAACTGCGGCACTATCATCTATGAAGACCTTTGCACGGAGGTGCCTGAGCGTCTTCCTGGAACTCCAACGCAAGGGTGGGGGAGAAAGCACAGCTGCATGCACACGAGCAATGCCTTCTGCGTAGTCGGGAAGGACATAAATAGGAGGTGGGCTTCAGCACAAGTCCCTCAAGTATATGGAAGACAGGGGCAACGGGATTGCATTGACATTCCTGCAATCAGAAATGCACCATTTGGGTAATAATCAGACAACAGAAGGGGACGCGACAGAGAATATACACAGGGATCAAATAGACAGAAAATGAACTTACTCACATGAAAAGTCATTGTCCAGGTCCTTGTCGTCTCCATCGAGGATATCAATTTGCGCAGTGACATCCTTCACACTGGAGGTAGACGAGCCCCATTGCAACTCGGCGAGTAGGCCAGTGAAAATATCTGCATCTCCTTCCATACCAAACAAGTGCCTACCACCTGCCTTGCAAGCATGGTAAGAAGCGCCTGCAAGAGACAGAATGATGGAATTAGAGTTTTAGAATATTGAGTAAAGGACGTGCAGAAGAAAAGAAATCGATGACAAAGGCAAGAAGAGAAACCTGTGCCGAGAGTGAGATCTATGATGCGGGCCCCTGGCCGAGAACAACTCTCAATGATCGTTTGGATAAAAGCCGGGCTTTTTTCACGGGCCCCTCTCCAAGGCGTTCCATTTGGCTTTCACAAATATACGTTGGAGTCCACATAGTTGTAGTGCATGTCATCGACGACAGGATCGAACCTCTTGTTTATGAAACATCCTCCCCCATGAAGCTCAAACTCAACCACTGTGGTGGGAGTCGACAGTGGATGTACCCTCACGAGACAGACGGCCTCAAATAGATGGGTCTGCGATGAAGAGGTCAATAATTAGTGAGAAATGTTTCATAGCACATCTGGGTGGGAGTGCAAACCCATTCCGGATGGAACAGGTTCAGAGTCATTGCTCATGCACCGCCAAAACTAAGTGCGCTGAAGCACTCAATTCAGGCAGTGCGAACAACATGACTTCATAACAGTCAGTACAGTGGAACTTCAACAGAGAAGGCATAAAAATAAAGTATTTGAAACGTACCTTCTGCCCTGGGCAATCCCCCTTCGTCAGA
Source organism: Takakia lepidozioides (assembly GCA_030704615.1). NCBI lineage: Eukaryota > Viridiplantae > Streptophyta > Takakiopsida > Takakiales > Takakiaceae > Takakia > Takakia lepidozioides. The sequence goes on along the minus strand of CM060732.1, from coordinate 23,105,900 downwards.
TATAGGCTGTTGACACAATTCCAGGTCTTGATAATCCGCATCCCCGACGCTTTCAAGTAGCTTGCCAGCTCCCGGCGACATCTCATCGTGACAGATTGTATGATAACAAGAACCCCTGCATCGGAAAGGAAAAACTTGCAAAAGGAAAACACCCAACTCCAATACCTCTCGTCAAATTTGTTCCATGTTGGGCAGGTGTCACTGGGCAGAATATCCGGGACTGGATGCCCGTCCGGAATGTCCACAATAACCATCTCCGAAGCAAACGGTTTCAGTGCACCATTCACCCAAGATTCCTTTCCCCTCCATGCCTGCAAGCAATATAGCGTGTAAGAAGGGAAAGATGTTTTATAAGCGACATTTCTGATCCGAGCAAAAATAAAACAAAGAAAACAAAACTCAAACACATGCATGATAATTGCTTACCGATTGGAGAAAAGCACAGAGCTTGTCCCACGTTTTGGAAGGATCACCACTGTAACTTGACTTCCTTGTCTCCATCATGGCCAGGAACCCGTCGTTTACCAGCTCGCACATACCTGGAAAAATGATTCAAGATGGGTGCTCCATTGCATCGTAGGGCTCTTTAAGACCCTTTTTCTTTCGGTCAGGCTTTCTGGCTGGGGGTGGGGTCTGCAGTGGCCCCGGTTGCACCACGGACTCCATCTCATTCTCATTCGGAGTGTTTTTCTGCCCCTTTACCTTCCCTTTCCCCTTGTCCTTTCTATTTTGTGCAAGAGGCTCTTTCTCAGCCAATATCCTCAAGTTTCTCTCGTGCAACTCCTTGTCCGTCAGAGGGGCCAAGGCCTCTGCATTGTCGTTTTGATTTCGGGTCACAAGCTCAGACCAAGGGCATCCAAAGCGTGGGATATCCATATAGCAGCAGCAGTCTCGAAGATGCGAGGTCCCGTAATCCTTCAAAATCCCTGACAACCTACATTTGTTCTAGGAAACACCCAACTCAACTTATCACACTAGTTCCTATGCTCAATTGCATCTGCTACTCTCTGAAATATAGTAGACATTCACCTTTTTGCCTTGGTTGTCCCATCATTGACTGGGGGCAGAAAAGTATTCATTCCACAGCTTCTCCTCATGTCTGTTACTTGTTTTTTGATACTTTCCTATTGTCACATAGCAGTATCATGTCAAAGTCACTCCAAACTAGATTCACTCAACCAGTTAACTTGCATAATTCAACATGGAAATTTTGGACCGATTCTAATAAGAGGGAAAAACAGGGTGAAACGTGCTGAAGAAGATGCCTTCATTAACAATGTCTGATTTTATCAATTGTGCCGTTGCTGCCAGTTGACCATCTACCCATGCAGGTTTCTTGTAGCTTCATAGTTAATCTGGAGCTTGAAGTCTGGCCCTCTTGGGTGAATCTGCACCCACACTCTATCCTTGCTCCTTCAACTATCCATGCCTCACACGAATCATGCATACAACCTTGCCTTGTTGCTAGCAGTTGAGGATGACAGCCTAGACTTCTTCTAGGAAGCACCCAACTCAACTTATCACACTAGTTCCTACGCTCAAGTGCATCTGCTACTCTCTATAATCCAACAAACATTCACCTTCTTGCCTCGATTGTCCCACCATTGATTGGGGTCAGAAAAATATTCATTCCACAACTTCTCCTCGTCTGTGTTACCTGTTTTTGATACTTTCCTGTTGTCACATTGGCAGAATCATGTCAAAGTCACTCCAAACTATCAAAGCTTCACTCAACCAGCTAACTTGCAGAATTCAGACATGAATAATTAGGGGCAATTCTGATAAGAGGGGAAAACAAGGTGAAATTGAAGAAGGTGCCTTCATTAGCAGTCATTACACTCTATCCTTCGGTCAGCCATATTGTTGAACACTCCCTGTCCACAAGGGTATTGTTCAGAATGACATCTGCCACAATTCCAGCTTTGACGATGCAACCATGGACCTCTTTGCCCTTCCCCAGCAGGCTCGCACATGCACTACAAACGCAAACAACTGGTTGTGGCAAACTGGGAGCAATATGTGTCAGAAGAAACCACTTATACAAATCTACAGCTTACAGGCTGTCTCTATCCTCAAAATTGGCAGCACATCACCCGCTGCTATGACATATATTGCCCTAGACACACATTGCCCTAACTGCCATCCCCCAAGATGCTACCCCCACCAGACTTCTCTCACTTGGGTCCTTGCAAGGCTGACTTCCAGCTTTGACTCTGTGCATGGGGCCTATCGGACAACATACACCAGCAAGCCCTCCCCCTATCCTGCATCAACTCATCTCAGTCTTATCAACTGCACAACGTATGATGGGAGTGAGTGCAACATGGGAAAGAGCCACAACACATGATGAGCTGTAGGGAAGAAGCAACATCGTGCAAGTAAAGCAAATGATGAAGCAGAAAGACGAGGCAACATGGGAGAAGGGAAAATGGTGTCCAAGGGCTGAGAAGGTCAACTGGTCAACAATGAGGAACTGGCTCTGGAGCACTATGTTGATGATTAAAGGGAGCAGCAAATACATGTGGGGCATCGCAGCAAAGTGCATGCCAACGAGGGTCATAATAGTGCAAGAAAGACTCAACGGATGGTGGGCAGCCAAGGGAGATGCAGTGAGACAAGGCACTCATGGCAAGGGAGCTACCAAGACAAAACTGTTGATTAAGCTACGGAGAAAAAGGAAAGCACAAGATCAACTACGAGGAAAAGTAGCAATTCAAGCATGGGAGCTGCTGCTAAAACATGAGGAGGAAGACATACGAGGTGAAGCATCAAGGGAACCAGTAGGAGATGAGGAAGATGGAGCACACTTTCTTGTCAAATGTTGGTGGCGAAGAATGCAACCCAGCAATCAGAAAGTGAGGCACCCAAGGCTGGACTGCTGCAAAGAGGTACAAAGACAGGAGCTGAGAATGAGATGTTGCCTTTCGTTGAAGTTCCCCACACAAGGGCTGTTTGGCAAGCAAGACCCCAGGCAAGGATGAGAGGTGAATCTGGGATAAAACCAGCAGCTGGGAGTGAGGAAAGACACAAGGAAGGGCAGCAATACCTTGTCAAATCTGAGGGTGATGGCTGGAGAAAATTAAACAAGGATTGGAAGTATGGGAGCAGCAATCGCATGAAGAAAAATCTGCCTGAGAGGCTGAAGAGTGAAAGGGAGGAAGACAGGCACCTCGCTTATGAAAAGTGGAAGGGCAGGGTAGAAAACCTGGTGCCTGAAAGATCGCCCTTGGCTGGCGCAACACCACAAAATAAATGCAGCCCTGATAGCATGGTGAGTGGGGCACCAACAGAGCCAGAAAATGAGGGAGAAGGAGGAGACTTCCCTGCCAAGAAAGTCAATGCGGGCCTGCAGTGGCATGCAAGGAAAGGGACACCGTAAGTGTTGCCAACAGATGTAAATCAGTGCTCATTCATTCGAAAGCACCACGGGAGATGAAGGAAAAGACACCTGCAGGGACGTTGAAGCATAAAAGAGGAGAGCACTTCACTTGGGAAGAAAGTGAAGCATTGGAGAACGAGGCTGATGACTGGCAGTCTGGAAAGGAAAGGCGGTTGTGGGAAACCCTGCCAAGACCCAAAGACAACCATATAGAGAGAATCAAGCAGGTGGGAACTGCCCTTCATTGGGGTGGTGCAAACAAGAGCAAGACCAGAAGCTGAACCACATGAGAAGATAGTGTGTCATCACAGATGGAGACCCTGGAAAATGCTCTGCCCAGGAGATGAAGAACATTAGGCAACTAGAAACGTGGGGGGCTGAATATGCTCTGCAGTCAACTTGGCTTGTTGAATGCTTGCATAAGAGATGAGGGGTTGTTGTCAGTACACGGCATTGAGTTCATCAAATCCTACAACAGCCCACCATCGCTGCCCACTGCTTACAAACTGCCACAAAAACAGTTTCACAGGACTTACAGATGATTGGTGGAAGGCAAGGCCCCTCGCCATGGGCCAGATTAATTGTATGTTGCAGCCCAGAACAACGACGGGAAGTCATCTAGGGCAGCAAACCCCATCTTGGCAGCGTCTTTTGTGTGAGAGAAGTCAAGCTGAACCTGCTCATCATATCGAGTGGGATCACTACAACAGATGAGCGTTTTTATGACTTCACATATGACTATTTTTTCAGTCTTATATGCGTTCATGACTACATCACTCTGTAGTGAAAAAAGCCCTGTCATAGCGACTAGTCTTTAGGACTGCGTTTTGCAAGTCATATCCATGACTACTTGCGTGGCACCTGGAGTCCTGCTGCAGAGATGGTTGCAGTCACAACTATATGACTACATTGTCTGTTGAGCGCTGCCTACATGGAGAGGCTTCAGCGGGACACATGCGCCACTGCGCAAGCGACACGTCATGCATTCGTCAGGGGATCATATGACTATATGTCTGCAAAGTGATGCCTACATGGAGAGGCGACGGATGGACACGTGCGCCACTGAGAATTTGACATGTCACGACTTCTTGCCATGATCATATGACTACATGTCTACACAGTGATGCCTACATGGAGAGGCACTAGCGAGACACGTGTGCTATGGCAGATTTCACACGTGGTGACTACATGACTCGCTCATATGACTACAGGGATGTCTACATGGAGAGATATTAGCGGGACACCTGTTGCACTTGAGATGTGACATGTGGCACACAGACAAAATATATGACTAGCATATATGACTACGGATCTTTACACGTGGTGAAAATATGGATAAAGAATGTCGTGTCATATACTGCCACGTGTTCTGGTTTGAGCAAGAGTGATGCCACGTGTCATCAAGATTTTTTTTCCGAAATAGTTTATATTTTTAATGTTCATATTTTAATTTTTAGTTTTCATTTAATATTTAAAAGAACAGGGAGATTGCAGCCTTGGATTTTTTTTTAATGGTATTATTTTTAATATTATTATTTAAAATGAAAGTGAATTAAATGATTTAAATTCTTCATTACATGGTGAAATTCCAACATGAAAACAGAATGGATCCCTCCTGCATACTATCAACCACAAGGAGAATGAAAATAGTCAACTACAGGGCAATACAAGCCTATAAATCACATTACAAAAATCCAAATGAGACCAATATCCCAATGGACACCTCAAAAGCCACAAGGTCAAAAAAATCCATGCCTCAAAAGGCCCAGCCAAAAACAAGTAAGCCCACACATGGGCTGAATTGTTGTAGCTAGTATGTTCTAGTGCTATTAGAATCAAGAACTCTGTTAAACAGTGCAATACTGACTATCCCTTCCGCAGCTCCATAAGTTTCAGTAACTTTAGACTCCAAAGTGTTGTCTGGCCAACCACCTGCCCCAACTCGGTCTGTTTCCTAACACCATTCACATATGGTAGAGGGGTGTTACTGACACATGCCTCTTTGATGTACACACAGGCATAATCAAGGGGCACAGCAGGGTACCCGTAACCCACCACAGCACCTTGAAGAGCAACAATCAGCCCTACTCCACATTTCTTGCGTTTGGAGTTCACATCCAACAACCGAACCTCGTCACCCACCCTGAACTGTGATCCCAACTCCACACAAAAAAGAACACGATGTGAAAACCCATGACATACACACGACTAGGACACTCAAGATTTGCAAGTTAAAGATAGCCCCAAGGTTGGAAAAAATATAACAGACAAGACAACGGCCTGGACTTACTCCATTTGCAGTCTCCAGTGGTGGTGAGACCTCTTTTGGGGGGCTACTCGCCGGGTCGACACTCTTGCCCCTCGTCTGTACCGGCTTGTCGACAATATCACCTTTGTTTGTCACAAGTTCCTGTGTCACAGACCAGAGATCAACCAGGAAAGCAATGAGCAAACAGGAATAGTGAATAGAAACAAAATCCAAGTATGAATCAAACAAAAAAAACCAACATGAAAAGCTGCAAAGAAAACCTAGCATTAATCAAGCAACCGAGGAGAAGCATCCAGGAAAGCAATGCAATGAATGAACCCACAAAAATGTAGCCTCTAGAGCACTGTCAGAATGTTTGTACCTTCACAGTAGCAGTGTTGTATGGTTGTTGTCCGAAAACAGGCTGAGACTCCAAAAACTTGGGAATACTGGCAGCTTTCGATGCCTTCCACAAGAAACGCCACAACACCTCTGTTAGATACTCATCAGTTGGTGAATCTGGTTGCACCTTCCATGGCTCTGGAAAAATCCCACTGAAGGGAGGATTGTTTGCCGCCTTTCTTGGTGTGTCGTCAACAAGAACAGTGTCCTCATAAGTCCATTCTGGCCAGTCTGCCCACACTGTGGACAAGTTTTTGAAATATAATGGCTTTGAATCAGACCCCTTACGGCATGGGAGGACTGGATCCTCGTCACAGTGAAGGGCATCCCACTGGAAAACCAGGTTAGTGTGGGCTGCAAAAATATAGTCCACCATTGGGAAGAAGTTGCGAGCTTGGCAACAAGACCACACCGCCCACCTCAAAGTGTTCAAAACACTTTTGCAAAAAGTCATAACAGCGTGGTCTCAAAACTACCATCTTCTTGCCACACATCTTCCCCACAAAACCTTTGGGAAGGGATGCAGGCCCATTAGCAGAATGAAAAGATTCACATAACAGACCATTTAAGTCCAGAATTAGTAAATGCTTCCTCGTTGGTCCAGGAAGTAAACTGACATTTGGCTTCAACATGTGAGCAGGAGAAATTAAAGCAACCTGCTTGTTTGTTTTGTCCCCGTCTGCATCTTCCTCCCCATCTAAACTCCCACATACCTGCATACTAGAATCCGGTGTGCCCGGCCGCTCTGTCACCATTGCCCCCTGGACTGCTACTGCCTTTGTACGTGGCAAGGGCTGAATTTCCACGTGTACCTCACAGCTGGCCTTCCCTGTATCCTGCTGCTGCTCGGTCAAATTCAAAAGATCATCAGTGACAGGAAGACATAAGGGCTTAGAGTGAGCACCAGTTACCGTCTGAAATTGGGATTCCAAACATTTTGATACTGTCACAGCAGACGTATCCATCGTAGATGTCACTGGTCCTGCGCCTGGTAGATTAATCCCCAATCTCGTCACAATGGCTTTCTGGTACTCAATCATACTCTGCATCTGTAATTTTAATTTTGCCATGTCACGTCCTTGTGATTCCACCAGTTTGTCCAAGCCATCCATCCTGCCAACTACTGTAGAATATGCAAGACTTCCCTCCTGCCAATCCATGAAAACTTGCCCAAGTATGAATCAAACCCAAAAAACCTAGCATGAACAACCATTGGAAAGAAAACCCAGGCCAAAAGCCGTGAAAAAAACCCTAGCAACCTATGATGCAGCAACCACTCTAGCAAACGTGGAAAACACACTTACCCGCCTGTCACTCCCAGCTGACAACCGTGACACTGAACCCTCTTGAATTTCATATAATGTAGGAGGGCACCCTGATAGTGTTTCCTACAAATTAATCCATGCCACAAACAAACCCATGCCACAAGTCAGTAAGCAATGTGAGGGCTGACTATATACACATAGCAATTCAACGAGGAACAAAATACAGAGTCGTGATGATGCCACTTACCAAGCGTGCTTCCACCATTGCCTTCCCACCACGGCCAGTCTTGGTAGGATTCAGAATTGCACCATTTGCCTTCTTCATGTTGCCCGACACTTTGTGGAACACCTCTGTCTGCCAGTAACTTACAAGCTTGTTCCATACCTCGTCAGATACAATAATGGGTTTCCCCTTACCACCCAACCACGCAGTGTGTGCTTCATAACGCTGGCTCTTCATTATTCTGCCAATTGTTTGTTTTAGGTGGAAGTCTTTTAACTCGTGCAGCGTATATGAAAATAGCTTAGCCAGGTGATCTCTGATTTTGTATACAACTTCATCAGGTTGGTTGTTGATGGCAAGGGAACAATCTAGCTTGCGATAAGCCTGTCCTTTAAGGGCAGCGTGCCATACATTCCGGGTCTGACCATACGGGGCTCCTTTGAGGTTCGTCAAAATCACCGTGGGAGGAAGACCTGCAGCTATTCTGTCTTCCTTGACCTTGGCAGCTTCAATTTTGGCTGAGCTATTAGCCCTCCTTAAAGCATTGGTTCTCTCATTCTTTGAAATGGCACCCTCCCCTCCTTCAGAGACCTCCGTGCGCTCAGGAGAATTCAAAGCAGGATCCTGCCAAGTAGGGACTGGTGGCCATGGTTGTTGGCCAGAAGGCCGAGGACTATACTGGCCATACTGTCCATAAGCAGGAGGATATTCCAGTGGCCTGCCACCCCCATAGCTATTAGGGGGTGGCAAATATGGTGGAGGAGGATACTGGCCATACTGGCCATATGGAGGAGCACCATATTGACCCTGACCATACTGAGTGCCAGACTGTGGGTACTGAGGCATACCATAATAAGGTGGGGGTACTGGTGGCACAGAACCCACAACGTTGGGAGAGTTAGGGCCACCTCCTGCGTTCTTGTGGGCGCCATCTTCATTGCTAGCAGCAGGGATCGTGGATCCAGTGCGCTTGTGCTTGCCCTGAAAAGAAATTCCCCCAGTACAATGTGGGTGATTACACATACATATAGGCAGCAAGCAGCAAATCCTTGAATTCATGCAAAACCAACTGGAAGCACATATCATTTGTAAAGACAAGATTACCCAAAACTCAGTATGATCTTGGGCAGTAAATCTCCCAAATTTGATTGGCCCCAATGATGTCCTCCCAGTACATTTTTAAGCCCTCTTAGGTATGGGGTGTTCCTGAAATCCATAGCAAGAATCAAATGGACAAACCTGATGGGTCCATGAGAAGTATCCCTCCAAGTTTTACTGATATTCTGGGTGCATAAGTAACCCAAGTATCTCTATAAGTAGCCATTGTAGCTTAGTACCAGGACGTTGGTTTCATGGGGCAAGGAATTTGAACACACCTGAAGTCTACATTGGCCTGACATCATGCCTTTGGCACTTCAACTTGTCTAGTGGAAATCATTTGTGATTGTGCCTTGGCTGACCCCTGCATTGTCCAACTTCCCTGTCTTGACAGACATACCCTATCTCTTCGTGATTTTACCAAAAACATACATAATTAGAATCATGGTCATTGTGAAGAACTATAACTCACAGACGGAGAAGGTGTTCGTAGTGTAGATGATGGGCGTTTTTGTCCTGCGACATGAGCATGGGCATGTTCTCCTCGGCTTGCCGTGGCATCCGCCGACGACGCACTCGCCTCGCACTAGCGTGGGAGGAGTGGATCGTCCTCATCGTCCTCAGAAGAGCCCTCATGCAAAATCGTAGTCTTCATCGTCTTCAGTCTGGCACTTTGCCTTGCAGGACCTTGATCCCTACCTTTTTCCTTCGGAGCGCGTGGCTTGCGAGTGCGATTTGCTCCCGCAAGCCTGCACAAACACCTCCATGACCTCCCTCTCAAACAATCACAAACAAATGTAAGCATACATACCCTAATACTCTTAAGCCTACGCTGAACCACAGCCGCACCCTACCAAGACGTAATGCCTGCCCACGAATGACGGCGGACCTCTCCCGCCTAATGACACACCCTCCTCAAACCTAATCGTCACTCACTGCATGTTGTTTGCCTCTCTATTTGTACAAGTCGCAGCTACTCGCCCCCATTTGTGCTATGAAGCTTATGATCGCTGTAGGAAGGTTAGAGGATAAGGCAAATTGCAAGTTTAGTGGGTGGGTATCCAAAGTCAGGAACTAAACTCACCCATCTATCGACTGCTTGAACGTTGCTTCCACCTCCTTTATGGCAGCAATCCGGCGCTCTCGGAACTTCTCGTACTCAGTGAGAGGGACTGTCACTTCGAAGACCTTCCGCTTCACCATGGACACTCAGAAACGATACTTATAGTATACTATAGATATAGAAATAGCACATTGGCAGCTGGTGCAAAACTAGAGACAATGCACTGTGCGTAGCATGCAAAGAGGGAAGGGGTGACGTTCAAAGCATGTACAGTGCAGGTGGCGAACGGATGCGTAGGCGTAGAATAGATGACCATCTATGGCGAGTGGAAGAAGCTTATGCCACAAGGAATGGGCATACAAAAATGCTATGCAACTGTGATGAGTGTCATGGAGGAAAAGTACTCTTGTTGGAAACAGTGAGGAATCATTACATGATACACGGGAGGGATCCTCTTCTCCAACGCTGTTCTCTTCCGGTAAGATCGCCACTTTCCCTTCAGCACTTTAGTTTGAATTTTGAATGCAACGATCATCTTCTCCACATGTCGACATTTCGTTGGGTGATTGTAGTCAAGAAGTCATAAGATACAGACGTGAGTATGACTACGCCACTTCCATTATCACTTTAATTAATGCACATGTCGTGTTTTCATTGGTCATGTGTAGTCATGTAGTCATATATGACTAAGTCAGTGACTACAACTATGACTTCAATGGTTACAAATGTCGTGTTTTGATTGGGTGTATATTCATAAGATACATACGTAAATATGTCTGCATCACTGCAACGTCACCGTGCCTCCTATGTCATAATATGAACAAGTGTCACATCGTTGTTGGTCCACTCACAAGATGACTATTGGGATGCAGGGATGTGAATATTCAGATGATGAAGACGAAGGCCCTGCGGCACAGCGGGAGCCCAATGTCACAGAGAACAGCCCATCACAGCCCCAAAGGCCTCAGGCACGGCCTGTCACAGCCCCTCACAGCCCATCACAGCCCCAAAGGCCACGGGCACAGCCCGTCACAGCCCCAAAGGCCTCAGGCACAGCCTGTCACAGCCCGTCACAGCCCCACATGGCACAGCTTGCCACAGCCTGTCACAGCCCCTCACAGCCCCTCACAGCCCCATTGGCCACTGGGCACAGCCTCTCATAGCCCCGCACAGCCCGTCACAGCCCCACAGGCCACTGGGCACAGCCTGTCACAACCCCTCACAGCCCCAAAGGCCTCAAGCACGGCCTGACACAACTCCTCACAGCCCGTCACAGCCCCAAAGGCCTCAGGCACGGCCTCTCACAGCCCCTCACAGCCCCTCACAGCCCCAAAGGCCTCAGGCACGGCCTGTCACAGCCCCTCACAGCCCATCAGAGCCCTAAAGGCCACGGGCACAGCCTGTCACAGCCCAAAAGGCCACCGGCACAGCCCTCACAGCCCCTCATAGCCCTGAAGGCCATCGGCACAGCCCCTCACAGCCCGTCACAACCCCCAAGGCCACAGGGACAGCCCGTCACAGCCCCATCCATGGCCGCTCTGGCAGTTTAGCCATTTCTCCAAGGGGTTTAGCCACGCCAAGCTAGGGTTTGTGTCTCTTGGACTCTAGGCTTCTTTCCACCGAGCTATGGCAGCTGTGAGGAAATCAGCAAGGTATTCTTGCTCTTTCGGCTCCCACACACCACCATAGTAGCCCTATGCCATGAGGTGGTTGCCACAAACCAAGCCTCTTTCTCACTTAGCCTCCCCAAACACGCCACTAACTCAATGGCAAACAACCAAGCCCTGCTGGTTCCCAGCCCTTGTGAGCACTCATTTAAGCACTCTCCTTGGCCATAGCATCTGTCTTAGAGCCTATTCCAGCCCCCTACACCTGCTGCTTCAAGAGTTGCATTCCCTTCAAGCTTGAAGTTGAAACCCCAACTCACATAGGCCCTACAAGTGCTTTTCTTTCACTCCAAGTGGAAACCAGCCCTAGACCTTCCGTTCTAGCTCTCTAAAGCTTGAAAAAAAGAGCCTCAATGGGCTGAAGGCATGCTCCACACATGCCCCACTCTCACCAATGAAAGCTCGCATTCCCAAGTCCAGTCCAATCTCACCATACTCCACAAAGTGCACTGATTTGCCCCAAGCCAAATCAGCCCTTTCGCTTGGTCTTGCAATCCTTCACACAATGAAAGCTCGCATTCCCAAGTCCAGTTCTCAGCTTTGCCACCAAAGCCACTATAACCTGCTCTTGACTGGTCCTCTTCCCAATCATGCTTGCTCATGCATGTACACAATCTGAAACCATCAAGGTGCTCTGGAATTACCTGCAGCATGGTGCTTTCATCTCTGAAGCTGAAGATTGAATGCCAAGGTCTACCACCTCGTAACCCACATCGCCTCCGCTTCTAACAACCAAGAGCTCCACGGTGCTCCTTGCATAACAACTTGGTTTCTCTCATTCTCAAGCAAAAACCACAAGTGCTACAACTAACTCGTATCTGGCACTCACAGATACGAGCTCATCTTTCTCGAGTGATAAAGAAGAGGAATACAAGCACGAGCTCACAAATCTGAAGCATAAACTCATGCATATATAACCTCATCACTCAAATACAAGTCAAGCCAAGTGCACCCCACGCCATGGGGAATCCACACTACGGCGCCATAGCTAGGCGCGGTGAGGCTCAACTCGAGAAAGATGAGCCTCCCGCGCTTGCCGTGAAGATAACCACTCCAGGGCCTAAATCTTCCTTGACCCCTGGATTGACACTTGGGCCAATCCCAAATGTCAATATGTAAAAGCTAGCTATTTCCTAGCTAGTTTCACACTAGTGGTAAAATAACTTGACACCCTCTTCAACGTGATGTGGCCGTCCCCCCGCCGTCTGATAGTTTTGTGCGATGGTCCACTGCGTGGCACTCCCCCGGTCGTCCATCCCCCTCCCTGATCTTGCCGCCGATCTCCTGCTTTGATCCCCCTTCGACCGATCCCCCAATCCCTTCCATTTCCAACGGTGGGTATCGCACCACATGGACCTGCATGTGTTGTTCACTTCATCGTGGAGGTAGGGTTCTCCATCTAGATTGAGCAAAGGTTTCCAGCTATCGTGCTTGTTCGTACTCCTGCTTCGATGGGCTTGGGTTGACCTGCCAGGGCCTCAATCGTGTGCGCTTTACGGCGTTTGTGATTCTCTTGCAACTCACGTCTTGCATACAATGCGTACAGGGGGTTTTCTTCTTCTCTTCTTCTTCTTCTTGTTCTTCTTTTGTTGTTCTTTCTTGTTTGCCTCTATCTTGTTTGTTGTTTGTTGTTTTGAAAGCTGACAGGATTGGCGTAGGCTGCACTTAATCCCATGTGCAGGGGGATGAGGATCTGTAACTATAGTACCTTTCGCATATTAAACTTCAGCCTCAACTTCATGTTTGTTTTTTCATACTACTTACCTTGCTAGATTCAAATGTGAACATCTGTGTATTGCAGAATCGAACATGGTTGGGTATCGAGCAGCTGAATAGGATTGATGGAGGTTGGAGAGTCCAAGATGGTTGTATGCCGGCCAGCTCATAATGCATGCACTTATAGGGATTTCTTTTTCGACCTAGCATGGTGTTTTACTCTTCCTACACAATGGTCTCTTCTCATGTTCCCTGCCCCTGTAGTTTTGGTCCCTTTCCTCTCATGAGTTGTCTCCCTCCCTCAATCCGTCACTTGCAAAACCCCAAACATCCAATCCCTCCCGAGTTTTTGCTCCCCCACTGTCTGGTCCCCCCCCCGCCACCCCCCCTGTCTTCGTTGCCCACGTGTCACCTCCCTGACCACAGAATCGCCATGCATGTCATATCCAGTACTCTCCGCACGGTCAGCTCCCCTCTACTAACATCCCCCCACGTGTCTGGTCCCCCTACTTTGATCCCCATGTTCTGGGAGTGGCTAGGGGTTCGTTCCCCTTCACATCTCCCCATGTCTGCTCCCCCTTATGACCGTCCAGATCTCCCCACGTGTCGACATCAGTGATCCCCACTTTGGTGTTGTTGCCACGTGTCCATCGACTGATCCCCTGCTCCCCCACGTGCCCGCTCCCCTAGGTACACTGCACGTGCGGAATGACTTCCTCGTGAAGCGACTCTTCGGTGGCGGCTCTTCATTGTGATTTTTCAGCTGCTCTACTCATATCCTCTTTGCTGTCTATGCTTTGTGTTTTTCTTTTGTTTGTTGCAATCCCTGTGCTCTTCCTTGTTTTCTCTGGCTTCTGTTGTCAAGTTAAATAAGCACAGTGTGAAAACAGCTAGAATAAAACTAGTTATTTGTATTTAACACTTGGATTTAGGTCAAGTGTTAAATCAGGTGTCAAGTTTAGTTTGACACCTGGTCTGTCTTATCTTCACGAGAGCGGCAGTCGCGCAGCTCATCTCTCTCGAGTTGAGCCTGCGCGACCGAGCTCCTGCATTGTTGAGGACTGAGTGTGCTTACGATGGGAGTGTAGGTTGTTGTGGGGTGGAGTCCCCATAGCTTGGGGTGCCCCTGGCTCGACTTCTATTTCTAAGAGTGATCTTGAGGGATTGCATATTTCTTGTGTTGAGAGTGTGTGTCCTTTACAAGTCTGTTTATCACTCGAGAGAGATGAGCTCTTACCTGTGAGTGCAAGGTAGGAGTTGAGGGTTAGCACTTGTATGATTACCTGTGTGAGAGTAGTGCTTAGTTTAAGAAGCTTTAAAAATATATATATATATATATATATATATGCAGGTTTCGATCAGCGTTGGTTCTGGCATAAGGCCGCCGGGCAGGACGGAGCTACACTGCATGGAAGCAGCCTTCGTTTTGGCCAGTGAGGAGATATCATGGTGGAGCAGCAGGATGATGCGCAAATGTAAGGAAAACTGTGTCTGTTGGTAGCTGCTGACAACCGCAACTCTGTCCCTGGACTTCTTCTCCGGAGGTGGAAGCCTGTGTGCAGCGTGCATGCAAGAGTGTGGTTGTGACAGGGGAACAAGCGCTTGCGGTTGCATTACTACTGCAAGTTGGGCACTCGGTGCGTCGCTATAACTGCAATTGTACAGGAGCACTGTGAGAGGCAGATTGTTCTGCAGCCTTGCTATACCTGGTCAGTCCAATGGTGACACATCCATACCTTGTTAAAGCAATATGGACAGTTGTCGATGAGGACGGCTCTATGAAGGACACTGCGAGCTAAGAAGGGCTCGGGTACAAAAGCACACACTGGAGCGTTTAAGCAAGTTAGGGCGGGAAAAAGAAAAACAGGCCCAAATAGCCAAGCACATGAAGTAGTGAATGTTGATGGAAGAAACCTGTGACACTCCCATTTTGCTGGAGGAGATCGTTGATTAATTGATGTTCCCGGAGCTTCAGGTGCAGGCCCTACAATCGCTGGCTAACAAGACTGACTTACAAGCAAAACCTGCAGGGCAATCTGCCGAGAGCCTCATCTGCTTCTCGGAGGGGTTTCCGTAAATGCCCAGCTTGTGCCCTGCCTGGGCAATAGGGGGAATCCCGCCTTCAGAACTTGGCTTTGGTGTACCAGAGAACTCTGCAACCTTTGGCGTTCCTTCTTTCCCAGGCCCTTGTGCCGACCTTCTCCAATGTGTCCTTGTCTCTCTCACCATCTGCTGCCTCGGCAAGCTCGCAGTGGAGACCTGCTTGCGGGCTGTTTTCTGGATTTAGAGTGGGTTTGAAGTATAGAAAAGAACTTGGAGATTACAGTGGGCAGGTCGCAGCCGGTGCGTCCTTGACGTGGAAGGCCACAACGGAGAGGAATGTGGTAGCCAGGGCTGCTGGAGATGCCCCAGAGTCAGAGGTCGAGATTGTTCCTGAGGTCACCATCCCAGCCATAGTTTCCCTCAAGTCAAAAGCATAATTGTTAAAGAAGAAGGCTAAACGATTGGAGCTTCGAAGGAAGAGGCTGGTGCGCAAGCGCAAGTTAAGGAAGAAAGGCCAATGGCCTCCTTCCAAAATGGCCAAAATCAAGAATGTATAGGGCCTCAGGAGGGTTCAAGGATAAGAAGAAAAGAAAGTTATCACGTCTGCGGGAGGTCCAACAGGTCCAAGGAGCACACGTACAACACCACAGTAGAACCACAGACATCAAAAAAAAAGCAGCTCAATTCTCAAACTTCACACACAACAGGTGTCGCAATCAACGGCCAAGCTCTTGTATGCTCTGCTCTGCTCCTGTTGTGCTGAATGTTGGTGAAGTGAAGCTGTGGTTCCGATGTGGCAGATGTGTTGTGCAAGTCCAGCAACCATCCATGAATCGTTCGATTGCAGGCCGCCTGTCCATAAGCCATGAGGGTGTTGCGCAGTGCATCTCTTGATCTGCTCTTGAAATCGCCCCTACCTGGACGAACTACCTGGACGTGTTGGGAACTCGTAGGTGACTTGGGAGCAGTTATAATGACAAAAGCGTTTTGGTGTTAAAAAAAAAAAAACAAAGCCTTTTTATCTAATTTAAATGTTTAAAGAGCCTGGTTGGTCATATCTTTGTCAAATGAGCTCCGTTTGACTCAGTTTTTGAGGGGATAGCTGCAGAAAGGGGAAATCTACCTATCTAGACCTGGTTTCTGTTTTTGGGACTCTGCTAAAAATCTATGGAATTTTTAGAGTGTGAGTGTGCCATGAAAGATCCACAATCCTGTCTCTAGAACCTGTGCTGGTCTATATTAGAGACAAATCTGTGGATGTACTCCTTGTATGGCTGGGGGAAATGAGGACGTCGTTGAAGGGCAGGTCTCTTCTCTTAGCCTGTGCACCAAAGGGGACAAGATTTATGTTTCCCAAGGAACTCAGACTGATTTGAGTGGAGAACAGTTGGACGAGTTGATTGCATACTGGGAGTCAGGCATTAGCAGTAGACAACAGACTGCTGTAGTTGGCATTGAGGGCCTCAATATCGCCTTGGACAGTCAGAACTCTGTTGGAGCCAGCAGTTCTGCAGCTGTAGGTGAAATACCAAAGTGGGTGGAAGCTAGGCTTGGAACACAGCCAAAGACAGCCCCGGGGACCAAGGTGTTCAGCCACAAGGCCGTGGTGTACTGGAGCAGAGGAGCAGGAGCTACACAAGTTTGTGCAATCAGACATGGTTGCAGCCGGATACGCTCTGCACAGGGCAACCACGAGCGGGGGTTCATCAGCAATGACATGTTTGTTGTGCGTGAAGGAGATGCAGTCATTCGCAATGAGGACACCCGCAACCGTCTCAAAGCTTTCGAGTTGAGAGACTATCAGACCCTACCTTTGTTTTCTTTAGTGTTCAGTGAGCGGGAGATAGGGGAGTATTGCTTTGTCTCTACCTGGCAGAAAGAGGAGGAGGGTTGGTTAGAGCGAGCTACTGTAGCTTGGGACAAGGTTAGTGGCAGGTTTCTGGACATAGATATACCTCCTACACCTTACCATCATGCAGAGCGAGGCACTTTGAGAGAAGTCTGGAAGTTGATAGCATAGATCAGGATTAGATCTTGCTTGGGCGGGCTTCTATTCTTCCCCTCCATCTCTGTACTATTTTCATTACCTTGTACTTGTAGTTGCCAAAGCCTCTCTTGGTGGAGGCCAGTCAGTCCGGGGTTTGGGCTGGGATATTCTGCAGGATCAGCGTTGCTGCTGGATTTTGGTGTGGGGGTGTTGATGTTTTGATTTCTTGTGTTTGGATCCCCCCCAACACCTGCATGCTTGACTGTGCGCCATGTTGGTTTTGTGTGGGCGCTTGCTTTCATAGGGATTAGGCCGGATTTGATCACCGGTCAATCCTAGAGTATGCTGTCGGTGGTGAGGCTGGAGTGATGACCAGCAAGACCACCAGTGTTTCTTCTATGGTGAGGCTGGGTTGATGACCAGCCAACCATAGGAGTTCTTGCGGTGGATGCAGGTGCAGGTGCCCTGAGCCACTGGGATATGACCCTTAGACTGCAACAGGTGCCCACCCGTGTCACTATTAGATTAGTACTAGAGCCTTATAGTGTCACTGGAGGAGGTGCACATTGTGAGTGTCATTACGGAGTTACCCAAGGGTTTTGAGGGGAGTACGGCTACAGGCAGTAACAGTGAGAGTGGGTTCACAAGACGAGGTATTCGGTTCAGACCACCTTCACCGCCACCCTCAATTACTGTAGAGTCAGACACAGGCTCGGAGGCTTCATCAACAGGTGTGCACTTTCATTCGCCATTGTTGTGGGACGACATGGAGGAGATGTATGGAGCTACCAAGGGGCCTCGTAGGTACTCTGGAGCTGTGGGCACAATCGAGTTGGATGACTTTATCCAGGAGTTCGACAGCTGGTGTGATTTGCAGCAGATGCGCAATCCACATCTATTCACCCCATTCATGGCGTGGAAGGGACTGTTCCAGCATTTGGAAGGCCCGCCTATGGACGATTACCACGAGTTCAGGCGAGGACATGAAGCAGAGATTGAGGAGTGGAGGATGTATTGGTCACCTGACTACATCTCCATTACTCGA
Organism: Takakia lepidozioides; assembly: GCA_030704615.1. Lineage (NCBI taxonomy): Eukaryota > Viridiplantae > Streptophyta > Takakiopsida > Takakiales > Takakiaceae > Takakia > Takakia lepidozioides. The sequence goes on along the minus strand of CM060732.1, from coordinate 23,087,764 downwards.
GGCATGACGCGACCAGTAGCTGCATCAGTACCAATAGCTCCCACTGCCAGCACTAGTAGTGGAGCAGGTAGTGCTGGTACTTCTGCAGGTGGTACCAGTTCAGAAGGTGCTACTACTCCTCCTGCCACAGCTACAACACATGTGCCTAGATTCAACCCGGTGGTGGAGTTCTTCCAGGAGTTGCGGAGGAACTACCAAGGTGTACGGACAGAGAAGCTGCGAAGTTTGCAAGACTTCCAGCGCAAACCCAGTGAGAGCCTGCGAGAGGCGTACACTCGTATGAGGCGCTTGATAAGTGTGACCCAAGGGGTTACTGAAGCTCAGGCAATCCAGTTTTGGTATGGAATTCTGGACAAGGAGCTCAAGAGAAGGGTGCGAGATGCAACCCTGTTACAAGCAGCCCAACCCACATTAGCAGATGTGTTTCTGCTGGCTGAGCGGATTGAGCTCAACATGGTGGAGGAGCGAGTTGTTACAATTGGATTTGGTAAGGACATGCCTGTACGGGGCACAGCTGTCAGCCCACAAGCACAAGGGACTGCCCAACAGCGTGGTCAGGGGGGCAAGGTTGCCCAGCCCAAGTTCCATGGAGCTTACAGGGGACCTCAGGTGCAGAGGCCCGTGGCATCTTTTGCAGGCCAACAGCAACCAGGGGTGATATGTTGGACATGTGGAGGACCCCATGTCAAGAGAGATTGCCCAGAGAGTGGCAGAAGGCCGGCACAAGCACAGCCTGCACAGTTGCAGTGTGGGCATTGTGGCAAGTATGGGCATGGAGATGCCCAGTGTTATGACTTGCATCCTGAGTTGCGCCCAGGCCAGTTCCAAGGGAACAATGGTGGCCGGGGGCGAGGTGGACCAGCCCAGAGAGGACGAGGTGGTCGGGCACGAGGTGCAGGCCAAGGGCAAGCTCAACATGGCCAAGGACGCGGAGGTCAGGGTGTTGACCAAGGCATGGCCAACCGGCTTCAGCAGCTAGAGCAGAGGCTCGCTGCCATGGCTATAGCTCAGGCGGTACCGGCTCCAGGCGGGATGGTCCACCTCCTGCTCCTGAGGGAGGAGATATGGGAGGCATGGGATTCATGTGCGGAGCAGCACTACCATAGAGCAGGTGGAGTCTGCTGCAGCCGTGACTCGAGGAGCAACACGAGTTCCTGAGCCACGAGGTGCAGAGGTGGAGTTGGATCCACAACGTGGGGAGGCAAGCCGTCAGGCAAGGCTGCCTCAGTCATTCACCTTGGCGGAGACAGTGTCAACGCCATCCATGGCACCTAGTTCTCGCCCGACTGTTACCGAGGCGGAGGTTACTATGCCATTGGGGAGAGCTACACGTGCAGCACTGACTCCTGCTGCCAAGGCTAGTGCGGCCGGTGTGTTGTTGGGGGCAGCCACCTCTGTGTGTCAAGCCCCACTGTTCTCGGCAACCATGATTGCGACGCCGGGAGTGAGACCAGCTGCAGTGTTCAGACTAGCAGCAACACTCTGCGAGAGTGGAGAGGTCACTTCATCTTCTGCGGAGTTAGTGGAAGGTGTAGTGGCAGAGGGATCCTCGGATTTGAGGGTCAAGACTGCCACGGCAGCGCCCTGGCAAGCTGCAGCTGCCAGATTGACGGAGCTGCCAGCTAGGCCAGCCTTTGAGCGCGCCATGGTGACACCTGGAGTTGTCTTGTTAGACAACCAGGGAGGCATTTTCACTTTGAGTGGACCGGCAGGCAAGAAGTACCGGCCACTGCGGGTCTTGTTGGACTCAGGAGCTCAGCCACTGATGTTGGGCAGAGCTGCTATTGCAGGTTTGGGCCTCATGGAGGCGGATATGGAGCCTTGTCCTTTCCAGATACAGACATCTCTGGGAGGATCAGAGCAGGCTCGGGGCATGACACGGCATCAGTTGGCTATTAGACTGCAGCCGGATCATCCTGTAGATGGCTCAGTGATGCGAGCCAAGGCCATTGTGACAGACGCGGTCTCTTACGATGTCCTCGTTGGTGGGGCAGTGTTATACCCCATGGGCTTCACCCTGGATTTCTGGGAGGAGTCAGCATCCTACAGGCCTGGATGGCAGTCAGGGGATGGTCGCCGTGCACAGCTCCCTGTGACATTCATTGGGGGTATTGCAGCTGCTCAGCGGGGCAAGATGCCAACACTAGCCGCCTTCACAGCTGCAGTCAGCTGGCCTGGAGAGTTGCTGGAAGGCAATGCCCATGCAGAGGATGTGCCACCTCCAGCAGAGCAGGATGACATGCATGGTACGGCGGAGTTGCCTGCCATGGTTGCTCACACTCCGTTGTGGGGTACGAGCAAGGATTTGCAGCAAGCTGCTGATGGACGGGTGCAACAAGCTTGGGTAGAAGCTTTTGTACCGTCAGGAGAGGAGGAGAGTGCGGTGATTGCACCAGGGCCACCTCAGTTGTCGCCATTGGACACCACACCTCTTGTGTGGCAGCGACCGGATGAAGGCATATGCCTTCTGGACTTATTTGGCGGGATCAGCACTGGATTGGCTGCAGTGCTGCAGGCAGGTGTACGAGTTCGACGTTACCTGTATGTGGAGAGGGATGAGACTGCACGACGCGTCTCACTGCGCCATGTTGCTCAGATGGTGCAGCAGCACCCTGAGTTGTTGCAGGTGTCTGCAGTTCGTGGATATCAGCAGGCCTTGCCAGCAGACATTTCGTTGCTGGGGGCGCAGGATTTGGAGCGGGTTGGCTCCATTGATCTGGTAGTGGCAGGTTGGCCCTGCCAAGGGCATTCATCAGCCGGGCATGGCAATGGATTGCGAGACTCGAGGACGGGTCTGTTTTGGGAGATGGTGCGGATTTTGCGCCACTTGCAGCTTCATCAGGCTGTATCTCCGCATACATCTTGGAGAATGTGCCACTGATGGGTGATTCTCGGGCCAGGGTGATGGCCAGTGTGCATCAAGTCCGGTCGTGGCTTGGGTCAGCAGTATTGCTGGATGCAGCTGCAGTGGGGTCACGGGCTCATCGTCCACGACTATGGTGGACTAACTTGATGCCACCCGCACTGCTCAAGCGTGCATTTGATGGGGTGCAGCGGCCAGCACACCTCACCGTGGATGGCATTTTGGACACAGGAAGGCAGTCTCAACGTGTGAGACACGATGACCGTTCGCCTTTGGCAGTGGTCAACAGAGTGGGTCAACCACGAGCAGCATTACCTACACTGCTCAGCTTCCCAGGATCCCATGCTTTTCGGGATGGTGGACCTGGCCTCCTGTGGGATGCTCAGTTGCAGCAGTTAGTGGAGCCTAATGCCGACGAGCGAGAGCGGGCTATGGGGTTTTCCACTGGGACCACGGCGGTGCCTTCCTTTCTGAGGCATCACGTCGTCAGGTGTTGGGGCAAGCAATGGATCTCAATTGCTTGACCTGGATTGTCAGCTTGGCTATGGCTGAGCAACGTAGAGTGCGGAGTGCACTTCCCTTGATGGTCTCTCTGCCTACCGAGACGGTACAGGCAGCGAGTGGGGGCGAGCCGGTGAGGACCACGAGGTGTAGACATCCATGGCACATGTGGGAGGTGCTCGAGGTTCAGAGGGAGTTGGCAGCGAAGGCAGCTGTGATGGATGAGGTTGGGGATTCTTCTCGGGATGAGGAGGTTCTCAATGATGAGATGATGGGGCAGGATGAGGCCTTGTCATTGACTGAGCAGGAAGGGGGTACTGCTCAAGAGGTTGCAGCATAGCAACCACGGGACGCGTCCTCTACCTCTAAGCCCACTGGACTTAAGGTTGCAGTTACGGAGGACAATTGGGAGCCTGATATTGGACCCATTGTCACCGGAGGAGAGAGACGACGTATACGGCGGTTCCTGAGGGCTTACAGGAATTGCTTTGCCTTCAGTTTGAAGGACTTGGGAGCACTGAAGGGTCAAGAGATCCGTATTGAGTTGGCCACTGACACGCCAATCTTTCGGAGACCCTATAGATACAGTGACATGGAGAGGTCTTTGATTCAGATGAGGACTCAAGATCTCTGGGAGGCAGGTTTGGTGGAGCTCTCTGGTGGAGAGTATGCTTCAGCCACAGTGATGCCAGCTAAGAAGGATGTCTATGGCAATTGGACGGAGAGACGTATGTGCGGTGATTACCGGCCTGTAAATCGTCAGACCAAGTCCGATAGGTATGCCATGCCAACACCAGAGGAGATCTTTGATGCCATTGGGCATTCCAAGGTCTTTAGCACGTTGGATTTACGATCCGGATATCACCAGTTGCCGATCAAGGAGGCGGATAAGCAAAAGACGGCATTCTGGGGGATCAATGAGCACGGGAAGGATTGCCTATACCAGTGGCGGTTCTTACCATTTGGGCTTAAAAACGCTCCCGCTGAGTTTCAAAGAGTCATGGACAGGATTCTAGCAGGGGTGGAGTTTGCTCGGTGCTACATAGATGACATCATCATCTTTAGTGCTACGGTGGAGGAGCATGAGAGACACCTTCAGGGGGTATTTGAGCGCTTGAGGACGCACGGATTGAAGTTACATCCGGGCAAGTGCAAGTTTTTCCACAACCAGATTGAGTATCTGGGTCACATGATATATCCTGGAGGATTGGGGGTACAGCAGACTAAGGTAGAGTCCATTGCACAGGTTCCACGCCCCACGGATGTGAGCCGAGTTCGAGCTTTCATGGGGTTAGCAAACTATTACAGACGGTTTGTTAAGGGATTTAGTGCCATTGCAAAGGCTCTAACCAAGCTGACCAAGGTGGACCAGGAGTGGCAGTGGGAAGATGAGCAAGAACAAGCTTTTCAAGAGCTCAAGGCGAGGTTGACCTCGGCGCCCATCTTGAGACGACCTATCAGGGGGCGTCCTTTTCAGCTGCATACAGATTGGAGCATGCTGGGGCTTGGAGCGGTGCTCACACAGGTGGATGATGAGGGAAGAGAGTTCGTAGTGGCTTATGCTAGCCGCTCGAACAATGCTGCAGAGTCTAAGTATAGCTCATATGAGGGAGAATGCTTAGCTGCAGTGTGGGCCGTGGCACACTTCAGGTGCTATTTATACGGCAATCTCTTCACCCTTGTCACGGATCACCAACCACTCAAGTGGTTGATGGAGTCAGACAAGCTTACGGGGAAGCTTGCACGGTGGGCACTCATCCTTCAAGAGTATGACTTTCAGGTGGTGCATCGACCGGGTTTGGTCAATCGAAATGCAGATGGGTTGAGTCGCAATCCATGCACGAGCCAACAGGATGACACTGGAGCTCGGTGGCATGGTGAGACGGACGAGGAGATGGTGCCCGGATGGCATGCATCTGCATTTCTGTGTATCTTGGCAGCGGAAGGCCAGGTTGGACCTACAACAGGGATGACTGTAGATCAAGTGTCTGAGGACCCTGAGGCCAGCAATGAGCAGGGTGGCGCCAAAGATATACATGAGGATTCAGTTGTGTTGGACTACCTCCGCAGTGGAGACACGGCAGCCACTATGACTGCCAAGGAGAGGGATCGGATCCTACAACGAGCCAAGAGGTTCAGGTGGGAGGGGACACACCTGCTCCGAGTGTGGGAGGATGGTCGAGTGAGGATTGTGCCTCACCCAACACAGCGGGCACGGTTAGTGCGGCATGCCCATGAGGAGTTGGGGCATTTGGGGTGCGACGCACTCATAGTCTACTGCAGGGGCAGTATTGGTGGCGTGGTATGCACACAGAGGTGCAACATTTGTGGCTAGGTGCATGGTGTGTGACAGGGTGCGTGCTTCATTCAACGCCCCTACTCCACAATTGCACCCTCTTCCGATCATGGGATTGGGCTACAGGTGGAGTCTTGACTTCGCAGGGCCGTTGCCACTGACCATGCGCCACAACAAGTACGTGTTGGTGATGGTGGAGCACTTCTCCAAGTGGATTGAATTGGTTCCATTGCCTGATAAGGCTAGTGAGAGGAGCTGCGTATGCATTCCTGGATTGTGTGCTTAGCCGATTCGGTGCTCCAGCTGAGGTACTCACGGACCAAGGGAGAGAATTCTTGGGGAGTTTCAGGCTTTGTGTGACAAGGCCTTGATAGACCACCGCACCACTTCTCGGGATCATCCTGAAGCCGATGGCTTGGCAGAGAGAGTTGTTCAGACAGTAAAGAGGGGTTTGCGCAAGTATGGCTTGCAGAAGGGACACCTAGGAGATTGGGACCTTCAGTTACCCTGGTTAGCCATGGGCTACAGGTTCAGCAAGCAAGCATCACTTGCCCTTTTCACCATACTTTCTTCTCTTTGGCCGAGAGCCGGATTTGCCTACATCCATTCGCAGAGAAGCTGTTACAGTTCTTAACCTTGACGATCCGGACGTGTGGGCACGTGCATGTGAGCAGCGTGCAGAGTTGTTCAAGAGAGTCATGCCTATGGCTTTCGAGAACCTTGCCATTGCACAACACCGTGATACGTTGAGGTATGCTACCATACGTGGTGGGGGCTATCGTCCTGGGGTTCGGAGATTCAACCCTGGTGACTATGTCTATCTGCAGCAGACTGCTCCTACGACCCTGGATGTGACTGCAGGACGTGTTATTTTGAGGGTTCGAGAGGTCTTGCCCTCAGGCGTCTTGGTCTTGGAGGGTCGGGATGGCATCACTTGGAAGGACCATGTGCGTAATTGTGCGCCATGTCACCTTCCGAATGTTGATGGCAGGATTGACCCAAACCTGGCAGTGGTATCTGCAGGTTTGAGGTGCATGTTGTGTGGGTCTGCTAAAGGGGCAGCCACCATGCTGGTATGTGATCGGTGCTCTAGAGGTTGGCATATGGGGATGCTTACTCCACCTCTTGAGATGGTTCCGGATGGGGATTGGTTATGTCCACATTGCATTGGATAGTGGGAGTGGATACAACCATGGGAGGCTAACAAGAAACGCAAGGCCCAGCTACTAGGAGACCTTGAACACACGAGATCTTGGCTCAAGTTCATAGATTGCAAGACGGCGACTAACGATGGGGCTACTCTTGTACCCGGCCTCTTGGTTGATAGAGTTTGAGCCCGATAAAGACAGTGATAGAGGACTTAGTACGGCTGTGGTGTTAGAGGACTGTAGGGGACTTAGACACTTTACGGGATCGTAGGGTACCTTAATTTTGCAAAGACTGAGACAAACAGGAACCATTTAGGCGGTTGACAGCGAGCACGTAGAAGGGGGTTACACAACCCACACAGCCCACACA